>JARHVA010000057.1:5992500-6740000 GCA_037957365.1 Torreya grandis | reverse complement strand
GGATAATATAAGAGTATGTATATAATATGGTTCCTGATGTAAATTAGTCTTATGCATTTGAGGCTGAATAAAAACCACAATAATATGAAATGGGTAGATCTACAAGAGGAGGGATGCTTTATTGGAAGAAATGTAGAGAAGGGAACCTAGGGAAAGGAAAAAATACACTTGTATGACTATTAGTAGTTTTTCTATTAAATTTTTTCTAAAATATAATTATGAATTCATCCATCAGCTATAGAATGAGCATGTAAAATATTTTTTTTAATATAGGCACAACACTTTGGAAGGAGTGAATCAGTAACAATCACATGGTAAATATAAAATTTTATTGTAAAATTTTTTTATTTGCATTTTATATTTAGGGTAAATATTTTATTTAGTTTTAGTTTTCTTAAAAGTTTGTTAATAAAAATCCATATATGTTTACTTTACAAATAATTTAATTTTTTTCTTATAGTCTACTTGGGAAGACCTAAATTGATTTGGTATCTCCTAAACTAGGAGGAGTTGCTCTTGAAATTTTTCCAAAATGTGTCTAGTTGTTATTTCCTACTCCCCTAAATGTTTTTTACTTAGTTATTTATAAATTTATATATTTAATCATTTTAGGATTTTTAAGACTTAAATCTTGTCTGGAGTATTATAAATTTTATATTTTCCAAACCAAAAATTGGTTTCAAGATTTTTTACTAAATGTAAAATAATATTTTAATCATTATAACAGAATAATTTTACATAAAACCTTATGGTTTGCACAAATCAATTATTTTAAAATAAGCTAAAAATATTTATTTTGTACATGGGTGTATTGTCAGCTATACTCGACACCCATAAAAGTATTTTTTACTTATGAGGGGTGATGTTTATGAAAACAATTAACATTGAAACCATTGGAATTTATCATGGAGGGATTTAGGGTCAATAAGACCATCAGGTTCAATTTGGATAAGTGAGCCAAGTCCATAAGAGGTTGGAGGAAAAAAATGATAGAGGCCAATTAAAATCTCAAGTTTGATACTAACTTAGGGATTGGAAGTTTATTTTAGTGGAAAAACCCAAAGTACTTAAAAGACAACATAGCTAAAGAGTTCATAGTCATTAGTGACAATGATGATGTATTCTGACTACAAAATATTATAAAACCTTGCACCATATAGACTAAAGTGGATGATAATAACTAGTTTAATGAATATCATTCTTCTATTCATGAGTAAGTATAAATGATCTAGTGCAATGGCTACATACACAACACAATGAAGACTCAATCTCACTATTTGATATTTACCTGCTCGATGAGGCCTAACTAACTAGAGGATAAGAATAAAATATAAGTGGAAGCCTATGCCACACTAGTAGTGAATAGTGTGTATGCCCCTACTTACTTATTTTAAAGGTTAGAATGACTTAGTCCAATTGATCTCATTGTGAACCATGTTTATCCTTTCACAATTTTAAAGCCTGGATAACATGTTTTTCCTTATCTATTCTTGTTTGTATGATCTTGGATTAGCTTGTGTGTCCCTATCCCTGATCATAGTTTTACCTCTTATTAAATTTCAAAGAGATTCCCATCTAACTTTGTTCATTGTGTGCCCTAGTTCCTATGCAACACCATTCCTTTTATTAGTTTTTACTAAGGGGCAAATGTATAAGATAGACTTAGTTAGTAATATTAATGCTAGGTTATAATTAATTAATATTTGTTGTTATGATATTTATGGGATGTTGTTAGACTCCATGTAGATAGAATTTCATGTGAAAGATAACAACTAGAGGATAAAAGGTGCATCCTAAATAGTATGATCAAAAATTAGCTCTTATTTTCATATGTTCTATTTAAGATTTATTGTAAATTATCTTGGTATGAGAAAATAGTAAGATTTACTATAGAGCTGAAATTATATAAGAGGATATTTTTTCCCCAAATATTACGTTCTTAGCTAAAATATTGATTGGGAGAGGTGCTTGTAGCATATAAGAGTATGGATATAATCTGGTGTCTAATGTAAATTAGTCTTACGTATTTGAGGTTAAATAAAAAACCATAAGAATATGAAATAGGCCTAGATCTATAAGAAGAGGGACACTTTATTTAGAAGAAACGTAGAGGAGAGTACCTAGGGAAAGGAAAAAGATGCACTTGTATGACTGTTGGTATTTTTTCTATTCAAATTTTTCTAAAACACAATTCTAAATTCATTCATTAGCTATGGCATGAGCATGTACAATATTTTTTTTAATAGAGGCACCATAGTGTGGAAGGAGTGAATTGGTAACAATCACATGGTTAATATAAATTTTACTATAAATTTTTAATATTTGCATTTATTATTTAGGGTAAATATTTTATATAGTTTTAGTTTTCATAAAATTTTGTTAAAAAAGTCATCTATGTTTACTTTAGAAATAATTTAATTTTTTTCCTATAGTCTACATGGGAAGACCTAAATTAATTTAGTATCTCCGATCTAGGATTATTTTCTCTTGAAAAGTTTCCACAATGTGTCTAGTTGTTATTTTGTACTCCCCTATATGGTTTTTACTTGGTTATTTATAAATTTATATATTTAATCATTTTAGTATTTTTAAGGCTTAAATATTGTTCGAAGTATTGTAAATTATATATTTTCCAAACTAGAAGTTAGTTTTAGGAGTTTTTTTACTAAATGTAAAATAATATTTTAATCATTATAGTAGAACAATTTTTCATAAAACCTTATGGTTTACATGAATCAATTATTTTTATAAAAAAACTAGGCTAAAAATATTTATTCTATACATGGGTGTATTGTCAATTGTACTCGACACCCATAAAAGTTTTTTTTACTTGTGAGGGGGGATGTTTAGGGGGAAAAATTAACATTGAAACCATTGGAATTTATCATGGAGGGATTTGGGGTCAATAGGACCATTAGGTTCAATTTGGATAAGTGAGACAAGTCCACATGAGGCTAGAGGAAGCAAAGAAAGGAGGCCAATCACAATCTAAAGTTTGATACTAACTCAAATATTAGAAGTTTATTTTACTGAAAAAAACCCAGAGTACTTAAAAGATAACATAACTAAAGAGTTCATAGTCATTAGTGATAGTGATGATGTCTTTGTCTATAAAATATTCTAAAACCTTGTATCATATAGACTAAAGTGATGTATAATGACCAATGTAATGAAGATCATTCTTCTATTCATGAGTTGTAACATCCCCACTAGGATTTACTATAGTAACGTAAAAAAAAATTAAATCCGCTTATTTTTACATTATATTTCACCATGAGAAACTAATTAGTGATCCAAGTATAACACATTAATTAGGTTAACAATAAAATAAACATGTAACAATTCATTTAGTTACAGATCACTATGAAACAAATAAGCAAAACATAACTACATATTTCCATAACGTAATTACATAATTCTATCCATCGTTGTTATAATATTCAGCCACTGTTATATATGTATATATGAATAAATAATTACATTTTCACAAGGAATAATGTTTCAATAATAAATACAATACAAGATACAAGGCTCCATAGAGCATGAGTCTCACGAACTATAGTATATATGGTAATCTCGAGTGTATTCTCCAAATAAGTATTGTTGTGGGGAGGGAGAGAATCATTTGAGTGATTTTTCACACTAACCATGGACCATCGATCCCCTACACAATCCCCCAATCATGGAATAGCCCTCCGTTCACAGATGGGAAAATAGTGGCAGTGCAAGAATCCAAAGAGATAAGCTAGTACCCATGGGTTGTAAGATATCTAATACATGATGTGTGCCATAAATAACATACATTCTAACTTGATATCACACAAACATGTAAATCATATAGATGAAATAATAATGTTTAACTAAACATTACTTTGGACAAAATTTTCAAATAATTATTAATCTCTAAGATAAGTCAAATGCATACACACCACTTGATTGGATTACCTTCATATGGCATTGATGATGCTAAGTAATCTAGTGAAGTCTATCTCACTACATATTTAGTACCATCAATGTGATATTTGGTTGATATAAAATATAAGCAATATATTCAAATAAATTACTTTCTATTAGTAGGCATAAAACATGCTAAATACAAGAATAATAAAAAAATACATACATTTAGTTTATCAAATGTATGAAATGAATCTCTACTATATTATTTATCACATAAATAATAAACATAAACATGTACAGTTTATACCAACTGGGTATAATTTATAAGTAGATTGCATGTTTCTAATTTCCATTTGTACCTCAAATGTAGACAATTAGCATATCACAGTTTTTCCCATGTAAACATTTCTCAAACAACAACAAGTTAGTCATAATAATTTCAAGGATTAATTACCTCTTAAATATTATCTTATTTCACATGAAACATAATCTTTCATTGATATAATTTGTTGTAAATTTAGGAGTCTGGATGAATATAATCATAGTGTCTTATCCCTCAAGATTTTATGACTTAATTTAATAGTCAACATAAACCATAATTATAAGCATACATCTCCTATGTTCAAATATATACTATATATGTGTACGAGTACGTAATTTCCTCATATAGATATATTTCATATGTTTATGTATTTTGCATATTAAATACATACATAATATGTACTAATTAAATGTATTTTTTCATACATAAAAATATTGTTCTTTACTAAACTAATAGTCATTTTTATTTCCATTATGAACTATGAATGATTAAAATAAAACATTAAATATTTACTTATTTATAGAATAACATTCAAGATCAATCATAGGATTTATACATTCCCAAAACCCCTATTCTCATTCACTTATTTTAATTGAAAAGTCATAATCTAGTTATGATGGAAACCATTCAAAGTCTATTACCCTATTTTTCCCCAACTCAGGTCATTAAAATGTATAAAATTTCTCAAATTAGTGATAAAAAGAATACTATAATCAACTACCAACTTAAATCTAATATTCTGCACTTTTCTCATACTGTAGGTTTATATTTTTTCAAGTTTCACAATTGTTAATTAAAATCAAATCGACATCTATCTTAGAATATTTGTGATTCACATAATAACCTAGCCATTGCACATAATATATAAGTATTTAACTTACTGTAATCTATGCACAGTTTACTAACACATATATTATTCCAAGTTTGACTCTATCATCTATATTTTATTTAAAGGAATGCACTAAGGATTCCAAACTTCAGTATTGGTTTCTATATAGGGTTTGACCTAATTACTTAATCTAAATAAACAAAATACAAGTTGTTTTATATTTATAATATGTATATGAGATCCCAGTAATATAGATATTCAATTTGATTCTAATATTTATGTCTTGTATATGCTAATGTATGTCTAAAAAGTTATAACAGTCATCTCATATAAAATAGATTTCTATACTAAGAATACAGACTTAGCGTATCACACTAGGATTTCCAAGAATATTCACACGGTCCTTTTTATATAAGATCATGGTCTTGAAAATATTCACACACAATCTTTATATATGTTCACGGTTTTAAATGACAATGTACATAGTCCTTATATGTTCATAGTTTTGAATGATAAATGTGCATAGTCTTTATATGTATACCAAAACCCTGAATAAAATAATAACAAGAAATACACATAATTTATATATAAATCTGTTCATTCAATAAATTAACTTAAACTTAGTATTATTACCCACCCAACACCCCCCCCCCACCCCCTGATAATTCAAAATATACATATAGTTCTGGAAACCCTTATTATATATATACTCAATTAGGTATATATATCAAAATTCTGAGCATATATATAAATGCTCAAAATTTTGATATATATAACTAATTGAGTATATATATAATAAGGGTTTCCAGAACAAAACTTAGTCATCATATTTAATAAATCCATCTACCAAAGTCCTATATTTATTTAACTTGGGTGTATTGCCATCATAAAAAAATAAATCCATTTAACCCTATGGTTTACTCACACACAATACTAATCTACATTTCATAAAGATTGAGGGGATATATGTTTAGTTTTGTGGATGACTAAGATATCCATAGGGCTAAACTTATATCAATAATAAAATGCATATCATTTCCTAAAAACCCTAAGAGACAATTAAATACTCATCTTTTCTTATTTCAAAACAATATTAGATAACATTATCAACCTTATAATGGCATCTAGATGAAACTTCTTGAAATAAAACAATCCTCTCCCTTCTCTCTTTGCTCTACCATGTTGTGCCCTTCTCTTTTTTCCCCCTCTTCTTATCCTTTCTTTTTCATGTAATACATACAACTGTTGCATTGAACTCATAGTATTTCCATCGTTACAATATGCATAATCCTGATTATTCATCAAAACTATTACTAATCCCAGTTAACTCCATTTTGACACAACCAAGAAAGCCCTAATTCTCTTGAACTTTCTCCAAAATTCTTTAATAATTATTTCAATCCTTTATTTTATGCACGTTTCTTTTTGACTTACATGCCTGTATATCAAATTCACAAATTCCACTTTTAATATAATTACCAATGATAAATAAAACTTCGTAAATCACCTTTGTCTATGCATTCAAATGTTGACTAGGTTTAGTTCATAGAATAGCTTAGGATAATAATGTAATCTTATTAATAACTTGGTAAAAAATAATCAATATCTCAACTTTAATAATAATATGACTAAAATAAAGTCAATGATATTCTTTTAACTATAATTGTAAATCAAATAACTCCTATACCAAAACTTAATGGTATTATAACAATGTAGTCATTGTTATTATTACTTTATATAGACTATCCAATGTCTTTTGATATCTTATATATATATAAAGCATTAATTTGAATAATGATATTTCCCAAATATCATAATAATAACTAGTTAATGTTCTAAAACATTACAAAGACATTCTAGTTAATCTAAAAATAGTAGTAAATAGATATTATTCATGTAGATTTACTTTCTCGTAAAGCTTAGTATTAACAATCATGAATATTATAACTCAACATGACCAAAAGCAATAATATGCATTTAATTTATGTATAACAACCATAATATAATCACACAAAATTAGATCCTCACAAGCATTAAACTAAACTAAATCACAACTAGCACACATAATAAATTATCTTAATGTAGATAACATCAAAGACATACTAAAGCTAAAAACTTAAATAATGCATATAATGAGTGTTATATATCATGGTGTATGCATGGGTTCTAGTCATTTCTCTGCCATCTCCCAACACCTCCATCTACACCATCCTCTCTAATGATGCTCTCCCTCCGTCATTCTCTAAGGGATGGATCTCTCTTATATCAAACTCATGACAAGAAGGTATTTATCCTGTAACATCATGATATATTATAAAATACTATTGTAAAAACTAATTGACATGATCATAATGTAAAGAATATAAAAATACGGCTAACTCATAGCAATAAAATAATGTAATCTAAGTAGCATACAATCATCCCATAATAGTATATGAATTAATACTTAATTTAATACTAATTAATCAATTTACCAACCATAATAATACATGGATAATTAGGTAAACTAGCTTAGTGAGAAATCATGATGTGACATGAGTAAGTAGAAATGATCTAGTGTAATAGATACATACACCACACAATGAAGACTCAATCCCACTATTTGATATTTACTTTATTGGTGAGGCCTAACTAACTAGAGAAGAATAATAAAATTTAAGTGGAATCTTATGCCACACTTGTAATGAATAGTGTGTATGCCCCTACTTACTTATTTTAAAGGGTAGAATGGCTAAATTTGATTGATCTCATTATGAGCCATTTTTATCCTTTCATAATTCTAAATATGGATAGCATGTTTTTTCCTATCTATTTTTTTTGTATGATCTTGGATTAGCTTGTGTGTTCCTATCCCTGATCATAGTTTTACCCATTATTAGATTGGAAATATGTTATCATCTAATGTTTTTCATTATAAACTAGTGTGTGCCCTAGTTCCTATTCAACACCATTTCTTTTCTTAGTTTTTACTAAGAGGGGAATGTATAAGATAGATGTTGTTAGTAAATATTAATGTTATTGTAGTCTAAATTAATATTTTTTGTTAGGTGATTTGTGGGATGTTGTTAGAATCCATGTAGATAAGATTTAGTGTGTGAGATAACAACTAGAGGATAAAAGGTGAATCCTAAATAGTATTATCACAAATTAGATATCATTTTCATATATTCTATTTAAGTTGTACTATAAATTATCCTAATATGTGAAAATTATACCCATCAATGATCTCTTTGAGTGTACATCCTAAGTAGTGTATTGGGATATTGGTAGGCTAGCTCATAAAATTTTGTAATAGATTCTTATATGATCACATTTTATACACACTTATCCTCATTATAATTATATTTGATCAATTTATCCTCCTTTAATGCTTTTTTACCTTCCTTCTACCTCTTATGTCTAGTTTCATACATTTTACCTATTAACTTCTCCATGTCAAGTTATTTCTATAGGATTCCTTAAATTTTATAGTATATATGACATGGTTGATGCAATATTTTTATTACCTATGGTCCATTTCTAACTAGATTGATCCTAAGTGATATAATTCTATATCTTTTTTATTGTATCAGCCCTAGCTAACATAGTCCTTTTTTGTCTCATTTATTTATATTGTATCGATTCAGGCTAAATCCATCTACATTTTTCATAGGTCACTTTTAGGAGTTACATCCATATATAGAGGGTTCTTAATTTTTTTATATAAGTACAACACCATTATGCTATGTTTTCTCATTAAAAACTTCATTTAGTATAAGAAGATAAATTATGGTATAAGAGCATATATTATGGAGGTTTATGTTTAGAAAAGATGCTTGGAGTCTTAATTAATTGGGTTAAATAAAAAAAATACACCTAGTCTTTGGAGTTCCAAACTAAGTTCACTTAGGTCTTCTTCATTACATCTTGAGCATCACCTACATTATCTCTTATAAAGTACCACTTGTTCCAAGGGGGATATTGATGTGCTGACAAGTCAACTTAAAATATATAACCCTATCCCTAAACTATTTAATTTAATTAGTTCTGTATATATTTATATGCATATGCTATAGTAGTATGTTTATGTTTTTTCCATGATTAGGTTAGCTTGTGTTATATTTGAATGGTTTTACAATATTATTAGATACCTCTTTGTTACAATAATTAGTTTAAACACCTCTTGGTTTCCACCTAATGACATTTCTCTCTCTTTAGTTTACCATTTTGACATCTTGTGTCTAGGTGAGTCTTTGTTCATTAGATTCTTTCATAGACTTACTAATTATACTCTTAATACCCCTTTTACAAATAGCTCTTACTTACAACCCTTCCCCACTTTTCAACATGACAAATTGTATATATGTTAGATCTAGTATGGCATTCTCTCTTTTCCTATATTACATAATATTTATACTTTTTAACCATATTAGCCCTACATACATTTTGGTGAACTTGACGTGAATCTTATCTCACAGTTATGTTGGATTATCTTCACATTTTTTCCTTTTCCATCATTTTAAATGATGTCTCTTCTTAGGTTTTATATAACAATTTTCATCCCACTTAGAGTCTATATGGGTAGTTATTTTATCCCTCTAATGCACACTATGAAGGCAACTCCTCATGTTATAATTTTCCCCAATCTCAATCTTGATCTATCTAATGAAATATGCTTTCAATATCTTTTGATAATGATTTAGAATACCTTTATTGACATGTCACATATCTTGAATCAAAATTAATCTATACTCCTTCCAAATATGGAAGCCTAAAAAATTACATTGATAGTTAGAGAATAAAATTATATTCCTAATCTTAACACAAATACAATTAATCTTTCTCCAAGCAATCCTTATCTTATAACCAATGTTATCAATAATTCTAATCAAATATTTTAGTTATAGTAGACAAGTCCTTGATAAGGTACTAGATGAAATGGCCCTAGATAAGCTACTAATAGAAAAAAATGCTCCAAATGCAAAACCATCTTTTGAAAATGGCTAATCAACCTCAACACATGATTTGGAATCAACCAAATCAAGATTTTGCACCTCTTCCTCTTACAAATGCTAACAAGGAATTTATTCCCCAACCCCATAATTATAATAAGATGGTTCAATCTCTCCAAAATAAACATTTATCTCCTTACATTACTTGCATGGACATTAGAAGTACCTATCCAACCAAAACATTTGATAAGACTATTGATCCTACCTTACACCTTAGATCATTTAGAAACCTCTATAAATAATGGATTTAAAATAATACTTATGCAACTACAAAACTTCTAGTCAAAACTATAGTTAGAGATTGTAGATACCATAATTAGGCCTAGGTACCTAACAATGTTAATTATTGACATATCTTAAACCACTTATATTACACAACTATTATTCACTATTCCTCTAATCATTTATTTATATGCATGCTCAACCCATCAGTTTTCTATCACTACCACACATAATTTACAAGCCAATACTAAAACCTATATATATCACTCTAAATGACTTCTAATCTTAGGACAATTGTCCTTGACTTTATAGGATAGTTTCACACTAGGAAAATAGGGCTGTTGCCATGGACCTATCCACATAGTGCTACCTCAGCCTCACATAATTTAATGGTTATTATCCAAACTCAAAATATAATTATTCTTATTCCCAAATGTTTCAAAAGGTTGGCTAAAGGAAATTGTTAAAAGGTTTCACTATATAAGTAAATCAAAATCTCATTTCAAAGGGACTTGATTTCTATTTGTCACTTATTTGGTACACTACTACACACTAAGAAATTAATCCCTATTCTTATCAAATTCAATATCAATCCCTATGATAAATATAAAATCAAATCTAAAGATTTTCAAAACAAATCAAAAAATAATATTTTCAGTTATCAAATCCAAACTTTTTAGTTTCATACATATAGTTAAAGATCACAAATTGCACAATCACTCTATGTGGAATACCTACGTGTACCTTGATTCTCTCATTAGATTATTAGGGAACATAGATAGTATTCAATCATCAAAGGAGTTTATTGGGGTCAACTCAAACCATTACACTTCCCCTCTATTATTAGATGTTTTTAGTTCTCAAAAGTACCCCTTGAGTTTCCAAGGCAAAAAGAATGAGAACAATGATGTATGCATGGAATATACACAATAAAAGTATTTACACCATCATATAAAAAATAGGTACAGGTGTAAAAATAGTCACAAATTTGTCATAGTCAATGCAAACAAGTCTACAATGAATGAACATGGCCAGCCTGCACTACCATGTAGGAATGCAAATATATCCCAAAGTATCCACTAGATCTATTCTTGATCCTAACCTAACATAGTCCTATCTTATTTTCATTTCCATTTTTAGACATCTATTAGAGTCAAATAAAGATCATAAAAACTAAGTATCTTAGATTTTTTTGTAATTATTATTTATAGCATTTGCCACTCATCAATTTTCATTTCAATCAATTTTACTTTTACATTCTAATTTATATTTAAATACCACATATTACAATCTAAATAGATATATAAATTTTATACCTATTAAAAAAACATTTCTATGTTTTATAAAAATAGGGTAAAAACATATTCGTGAACTTGTCCATTTTTTAGCATTATTTTTTAATTTTTTCTAGGGCTTCAGTTAAATTCATGATTCCCATGTAATAAATATAAATATGATCATCCTCTACTATAATTGATTGATCCTTTCTCAAATATTTATCTTTGACCTTGACCTTTTAGATTCTATTCCTGATTTTCATGCACAAAAGTATTTTCTTCTATTTCATTTCAATGTCTTTTTCTTGCTTTTTAGAACTATGTTTTTGACAATTGTAAAACTCATAGGAGTTTTCATTTTAAGAAAAATTCTACTTGAGTCATGGTGTGAGGGTTATTGATTCAATACTCAAGCCATTGTACTATATATATATATATATATATATATATATATATATATATATATATATATATATATATATATATATATATATATATATATATATATATATATATATATTAGTTTCCATGTAGCTCATAATATATCAACTTTTTCAGTCATAAGAAGCCTTTCAACCATTTGGTCTTGTAGTGAACTAGTAAGAAGTTAGCTCCAAAAAGTTACTTTCAACATATGTCAAATACATGATAGTTTGGATATGATATGGTGCAATCTTATGTATTTAGTGTCTATTTTCCCTTATTCGCTACTGATTACTAGGATTAGTATATCTGAGAGCCTATAAATCAAACATATCTAACTTAGTTACACTCCTAAAGCCATTTACAAATTCAAATTTTCAATATTAAATCATGGCCATAATGAATTAATTGTACTTCTATCTTTTGACCTTTTTCATAAGGTTTATTATCACATTTTATGTTACTTTCCAAGGTGTTATTAAGATTCACTATATATTATCATGCCTAGAATTCAAATTTCATAAAAAGGCTAAAATTAAAAATATACAATCCTAAGCCTTCTTAAATTCAATTGTTGTAATATTAAATATGAATTACTACTTATTTTTATTAGGCAAAAAATGACATACATGACTCATTTTTTCCCTCCTATCCCTAAACCTCAAAATTATATCATTTATCATCATACTTCCTTTATTTATCCATAACATATATTAGATACCATTATTCATGTCGTCATCCCTATACGAGGTCAGGTCCTACATCATCCATTATAGAATGAAGGCAATAAACATGTTCCTACTCAACCCCCTCCACCTCCCACAAGGTGGGTCCATAAACCTAAGAGTATGATATCATTTATCAACTACATAATACTCATTCTAAGATTTCAATGTTATATTTTCTCAAAACAATACCTATGTATAAATGTAAAAATATATTATTTATGAATCATTACATACAACAATTTTACCCTATAATACAAAACCACATTATTTTTCTTAAATTATTAATACTTTGTGATGTATAAAGGAAATTATCTATGTGTAAAAGGACTTACCTCTTAATCATAACATAGATCAACATCTACCCTTATATAGTCATGTTTATGTTCACAACAAAGTGGTCAAAAGGGTTCTTGTCAATAATGGGTTATAAATGCACTAGACCTTACTTATACAAATATGAACATTTTAGGATTTCATAATATTCCATGAAAAGTACTCAAATAAAATTTATTGAATATAATTTTGGGTATGTTTATGATACCCATAATTTGTTAGGTCATACCTAATGACCTTAATTATAATATTATTATTTAGGAAGACCATGGATGCATAAGAAAAATGTAGATCCTTACATTCTTCTACTTTGCATGCATGTTTAAATTTTAGTCATCAAGTATACATACATACATTCCCCTTGGATCATAAACCATCTAAGTATTATGCATTAATCCAACCTAAGGATTATTACTTCCTCACATACAACCATATATGCAAGAATCCAAACAAATAAAGTTACTAATTTATTCTTCCACCCCAATGGCATCATCATCAATATAATATATTCACTATGGTTTTGGGATTAAATATTTTTTTTAAATGGCATAAATAGGACAAGTATTTGGAACACATGTACAAGGAATTGTTAACCCCATTTAAGCATTCATCAGAAAAGATGAAAAGAACTTGGTTATATAGAATAATTAGGAAAATCAAATTAGGGAACACCTACACATAATATTATTCATACACATTTATTTAAAGCAAAATCTTAGCCAACATAGGAAGATCATAATGCATCTACTTTAAATTTGGTATACCTTGACATGATCAACAATACAAATTTCCTAGAGATTTGGGCATTAGATGAATTTTAAAATGATGAATCCATCTTATAATACATTGATACATGTGAGTAACTTCCTTCCTTATATCATAAAAATAGGTTTCCTCATTCAATAGCTACCCATGCATACTTTAGAGAAACTAAAGAAAGTAATATTTGAATCAGAATAGATGGTCCAAATACTATTCTTACAACACCATAAATGAAAGAGATATCAACTTTAATTAATGAAGATAAAATAAAATATCAGTATATAATAGATAAATATCCACGAATAATAATTCTCATGACCATGTTAAATAATAATGAAGTTAAATATCTTCAATAAGATTTGCATGATTGTCTAGAGTTACTTGGGATTACAAATATATAACTATAATTGATCCTACAACTGTAATGCATATCATAGTATTATACCCATACATAAAAGAAAATTATGTAAAATAAAAGAAAAATGCATCCAAAATTAGCCATATTAGTCAAAAAATAAATTTAAAAACTTTTGAATGTTGGTTTTATTCAAGCTATTGATTATCTTGAGTGGGTCTCTAACATAGTACTAGTTAAAAATCTTAATACAAATACTTGATGTTGTACATACTATCATGATTTAAATAAGGCATGTCCCAAATATGATTTTCCATTGCCAAATATAGACATGATTGTTGAATCTACCAATGGTTATGAAATGTTATCATTTATGGATGGTTTTTCCAGATACAATCAAATCAAGATTAATCTTGTACACTAAGAAAATACATAATTTATCACACCATGGGGGATATTTTTCTATGTATTCATTCCCTTCATATTAATATTTAAGAGTCACTTATCAAAGATCTATGACACACATATTTCATGACTATATACAAAAGACTGTAGAAGATTATCTGGATGACTTGTAAAATCCAAACATTGACATGATAATGCTATAGACTTAAGGCAAATATTTGAGAGATTACATAAGTTCAATGTGTGCTTAAATAAAAAAATGTGTATTTGGAGTTATCTATATTATATCTCATAGAGGTATTGAATTATACCCCCAAAATATTTAATTTATCATAACCATGCCTCATCTAATAGGTTTGAAATAATTATGATACCTACAAGGAAATATTTAAGAAACAAAGGTAGTTCTTAGCTCAATTAGCTAAAAAGACATAATCTTTCATGTGAATATTATATAAACATGACTATTTAAGAAAGATATAAAAATTGAATGGGATGTTGATTGTCAATAGAGTTTTAATGTAATTAAGGAATATATACTTAATCCACCTATTTTCATTCCTTCAACACGAGACATTACTTTACTATTATACATTTATGCCACAAAACACACCTTGGGATATTTACTAACACAATACGATGATGATCATTGAGAACACCCCATGTACTACATCAATCATACATTAGTAGTGTAAACGTCTAAACTTAACTCCCATATCATTACTAATTTTACTATCCATCATTAATTTACCAAAAAAATAATATCACACAAATATCCCCCTTTATGTTTTCATTCATCATACTAACATAACACCTCACCACATCATCTTTTGCATCAATTAATCTCGTAATTAGGATTTCAATTAACCATTAATAAAGATTCAAAAATGCTTAAGGAATTTAAAAATATTCACCACCTACCCCCACTAACACTCCTACAAATAACATTATTAAACCTCATCTAATATCCATTTATTGATCCTAATCAAATCTATAAACCTCTGAACTTCCTAGAACCACTCTCCAATCCTTTCTATAGATTTATAGAAATTTTAAATTCCTTTTAAATCTCCTAGCCATTGATCTTCATCCTTTGTGGATGAAATCTATGCCTCCATTATCTCATCAACCTCCTATAAATCCATCTCCACCCCCATGAAAATCTAAGATCTTTAAATGTAAAATCTTATAATTCCATCATTCCATCACCTTGTCTAACTAATCAACCAAATCATATCAACATGCTAACCAAATCTTGAGTCCACAAGAGAAATAAAAAATTTCAAGCATCAATCATTTAACATAAATAATCTTGGGAATAATCTACAACTTCAAAATGGAGTCTCCTGCATGTAAATTTGAGGTATAAATTTTGATCTTTGTGTTTCATTTAGTTTGCATTCAACTGATATTCATTTTTCTTACAATTAAAGGTTTGTTTGATTTGACTACAAAGAGAGATTAGACTAGATTATTCTTGGTTTTATATCTAGCCAATATAGTCTAAATTAAGCACACATTTTTGAAAACCGTAATGGGATAAATAACTTAACCATTGATTATTAGGCTTATAGTATATTCTAGCAAACTTTCAAGTTCCTTGGAGAAGAGTTTTAAAAAATTTCATTTTCTATGAAAAAATCATTCCTAGATTGGTTGCAACTTTGGGTTGTGTTGTATCAACTTTGTCTTATATAAAAATGATTTTGTTTCCTCTATAAACAAATTAATTTTAACCAAGAGACTAATATTTATGGTTTACCTAACCATTTTAATTTCTTCTATAGTTTTAACAAATCCACTATTATCATTTCAATGATTTTACCTTACTACTAATGAATTTGTTATGGTTTAAAGAGGTTTTATTTTTATATGTCTATTTTTGTGTCAATTTAAAATCCATTATTTTAGAATAAAAAAATTCATTGGAGAAAAATAATGGCTTCACCTAGTCTAGATGTGACTTTGAAATATTCTTATTTTCTGCTAACCCTTTTTTGCCTGTGTAACAAAGCCACCACTGTGTATTAGTGACTTTGTCTTCATAAATAGTAGATTTTTTATTTTTATAGTGGATTTGTAATTTTATATAGTGGCATTGATATATTTATTATTTTGGTATATTTTTCTACATTAATGGCTTTTTATATACTAACTTCATGATAAAAAATAGAAGATAATTTTAATTTTTACTAACCTTTTTTTGTCTAGAAACTTTCTTCTATGTAGAAATGGCCTTTACTTATAATAAGCAGATTCACTCTAAGTAGAAGCATATTTTATTTTTAACTATTTATTTTTCAAGTTTTCCTTCAAGAATTGAATAAAATTACTAATTTTTGTTTAGAGGTCCACCTATTAAATAATCAATCAATCAGACCTAATCAAGTCAATTATTCAAGTCTAATTAACATTTTTTAGGTGACCCAATTATGTATGATCTCCCCTTGTATGTGGTAGGTAGATATTTGGGATAAAAAGTAATCAAATTTACCTTTTTTTATGCATAAAATCATGTATATATGGCCTTTTGTGTGTTTCACTTGAGGCAATATTGTGTATGCTCTCCCCTCACACCCATAGGGAAACCTGGGAGATGAAAAAATAAAAAACTTCATCCCTTTTAATTTTTATAGAGGAAATTTTATATGGATTTAATCAACACACACTTTTCATAGTCATTAGGTGGGTTGTGCCATGTATCACCATGCATTAATCCAAACTCATGTTCAATAAAAGTATAAATATCAAGGAAATAAATTGTAAAGCTAAGGAGATTTCACTATAAATGTTTCCATTAAGTTAGTAGGTTATAAACCAATACTTAAAAATTAGACAACATCCTTACATGGACTTAATCCCCATGTACTACAAGTCATTTAGAGGACACACCTAGAGAGCCTTGTAAAAACTAGATTAAGACCCTTCAACTATAAACAACTATTAGTGCAAGGGGAAAACATCCTTGAAAACCAATCACCACATACAAACATAGATTGAGGGTTGGGAAACCAAATTAGACACTACTTTACATTATGTAGATTGGTGGGATGGTAGTTGAGTTGAATACCCATATATACTAGTATAGTCTTGTCACTTTCCTAATATATTTTGAGTGTTGCAAAGACCTGTACTATTTATAAAACCCATACCAAAATAACATCCATCATATCAATTCAACCCACACATTGTCACATCTTGATTCTTCTCTAAACCTAATAACTTATTGATTCATGGATTTCTTTGGTTATTATATGGTTGATTACTATTTTGGTTAAACTAGATTTCAGATGTTGAGATATAGACAATTATATGTTGTTTAACTTACATGATTGTTAAATGTGGATTTAGTTGTACTTTTATATTGTGTACATGATGATCATGTGTGTTAGTTTATTACAGTAGTATATTATCGATGTTATATTGTTTTGGGATAACTACCTTCATTGTTGTGAGGTGGATACAAGATAGATCCATCCCTCTAAGTGTGATGGAAGGAGGTAATTATCAGAGAGGGTGGCATATATGGAGACATAGGAGGATGATAGATATACAAACTAGAAACCCACACATACCATAAATAGATAATATGTTGTTATATTCATTTATTAATTTGATAGCTTTTAGTATGTCTTTAATTACTAATATGTTATCTACATTTGAATGACTGCTAGTATGCTTTAAGCTATGATCTTGATTACTGCATGATGTTCATGTTAATCTAGTTATGTGATTTCACTTATGGTTTCCGTATTTAGATTACCTCAGTTATGAGGTTGTTATATCGTGTGATTGGAATCATTGCATGTTTGTAATAGGCCTTGCAGGTGTCTTTAGATATAAGTGAATGCTTTTATAACAATATTTTTTCTTAGTCCATATTTTAATTTAGAATCAATGATGTTACACATAATATTTAGAGGGTTATTATAATTATTATTAATAGAATAAATTTTTAAAAAGTCATGGTATTGAGAAAATATTATAATGTTTATTTGATGATTGAAGGTTTTGTTAATAACCTTGGGCTAAGTCAACATATCATTGAATGATTATAATGGTTATTGTGTAATCAATGGTTTTGTGAATAATAAATAAAAGGGGTTATTTTATTGATTAATAATTGAAACATTCAAAATTAGGGTTTGTTGATTAGCATTGACTTGTGTTGTCGAGTTGTTATGCAAAGCAAATACTATTTTTTATTTTGTAAGATAAGAGGATGAGTTTTACTAGTTCGACTATTGGTTAGTCTTCCCACAATCTTTTGAGTTTTATTTCATGCAAATATTCCTTCATTAGGATCATAATGAGCACAAGGAGTTCTAACAAAAAAGGAGAAATTTAGTTTCATGAAATTAATATTTGGGAGAATATAATGGGGAGAGAGAACGTTTGGGAGCATATGATATACAGGGGTAGAAAAGGAATAAAGATAAAGAGAAAGGAAAAATAAAGGGGTTAAAGGGAATATTTTAGAGAATGATATTCCAGGTTGGTCTTATTGATTTTCATTCATATTGGCTTTGAATGAGATAAATGAATGAAATTTGGTTAAGGGTTTTGGTTTTTATTATTGTTTGGAAAAATGAGAAACAGGGCATATGCTTTGTATTGTAGATGGTTTGGCTATCCAAAAAACCAAACATATAACCCATTGAACCGTAGGTTATGGTTATGAAAAAATAATTTTAGTGGCCTTAACATATTTTAAACTAGGTAAACCATAGAATGATGTGAAATCTTATTGTGTTCTATGCAAAATATTAATGATATAAATTATAATGGGAATATTTATATGTATTTTGTTGGCTTTATTTTAAACCCTAGGTAAAATTATGTGTTAGTTGGGGTATTCATTTGACCTAAGTAATGGCTCAGCTTAGTTATTTGATTTAAAACTTAGTCTTAAAGAAAAAATTAAATTTTAGTCATTGTATCCTTTATACCTTCATTTTATTTCACTAAGATGATGTTTTGAGTCAAAATATTAAACCTACATAGGTTATGGCCTTGGGTAAGGGTTATATTTATATATGTGATCCTTAACCTGCAGATGGGTATAAACATTACTTGTGTTATTTAAAATTCTTATTTAAAACTTGAATATAATTAAATATATACACACAATAATAATCATATAATCTTTAAGACTACTAGAGAATGACATGTAGATATTAATATACCAATGTGCATGTATATTTCATATTTTAATTTACATTTATTGCATTACATACTATTGTGATTATATAATGTTAAAATCATATAGTTAGGTTTGTTGATAGAATGGTCTTTCAAGTACAAGTTTTATTTTGTGTGAGATAGGATAAAATACAAGACTGTGTGTATTATGATTTATCCTTTGATTTTGAAAAATGGTTAATATATAAATATGGTTGGGTTTGTCTATTCTAAGAGTTACTAAGATTTTAGTGGACTGTGAATTGATAAAGGTAACTTCCAACCATATATAAAGTTCAATTTGTCTTAAGAACAAAAAACCAAAAAAAATAGTTATTTATTGGGTATACATTTAGGCTAAGATTTATGCATGATATATGTAAATCTTGGATAGAATATTGTATTATTAATGAATATACTATGTTGACTACACCATTCATACCCTCTACATAGCTAAACTTGAGTTAAATTTGACTAATGTTCTATTATGTATAGGAGTTTATGAAGTATTAATTAAGACTATGAATTGATTTAACTTTGTTTATCAAAATAATGAAAATAGTATTATAAAGTTGGCTAAGTTTGAACATATGACCATATATATTTTGTTACGAAAATCATGAATACTAAATATAATGATAAAGTATAAAGATAAATAACTTTAGTTTGATTTTATTTATATTGTGAAGAATAAATGAAAATGATTAGTGGATTATTTACTATATGTGACACTCTAGTTTATGGATAGATATATGTCTAATTTTAGTATAACATATACTAAGCATATTTATATAGTCTGTCGACTTAATTCATTAAACACATAACTGAGAGTTTAGTTGGTTATTAAATATATAAAATACATATGGATTGTTGATTTAGTTCAAATCTAAAATGTGTATACCACACACACACACACAATTAATGCTTCTAAACATTCCATGGTATAACAAATATATATGGGTGTATTTGTCATTTGAGTTAAAGGTCTGTTTACCAATTTGATGGAACATTTAGATAGGTTATACTTAAGATTAAATAAAAATTATATAAAGATTATTTTATAATGGCTTATTGTTGTACCTTAGGTATTTAGTCGATCAAACACAATGTAATGAATCCAATGTTATTTAGATGGATGAAATAGCCTTTGAAATTACATGTTAAATTTTTTTAACTTGATGTCTAAATATACTTCTTACCTAGATATGAATTTATTGAGGACTATTTTTGAAATTTGTTTATTATTCAGTAATAAATTAGATGTATTGGATTCATTACATTGTGTTTGATCGACTAAATGAATGTATTTAATATTTCTTAGTTTAAAAATTAATTTTTTGCTTATACAAAATATTCTATTTGAATATGTTGGTTTTTATGTTTTATATATAAAAACCTAGCCTCGTATTAATGACCCTAAATAAGTAGTATGATAGATTCCACTTGCTTAATTAGTGTCACTAATGTGTAGATAAGGTGTAATTTGATTAAGTGGTGTGTATGAAATTGACTAATCCAAATGATCAATAACTATATGAAAACTTTAGCCAAAGTAATGTTTATAGTTAAACATTATCATTTCATATGTTTGATTTAGTTTACATGTTTGCATGATATCATGTTAGAATGGATTTTTTTATTATATAGATCAGGTATTAGTTATCTTACAACACACAAGTTCTATTTTGTCATTTTGGATTCTCGTACTATCATCATCTACCCATTTGTGAAAGGAGGGCCATTCCCTAGTTGGGATATAGTGTGGGGTATTGGTGGTCCATGATTGGTGTGTAAAAGCACTCAGATGATGCTCTCCCTTCCCTCAACAGTACTAGACTAGAGACTACAGTAGAGATTACTTTTGGATACTACACGTTTATTGAAAATCACATGCTGTATAGAGCTTTTATCATTGTATACTATTATTATGACATTTACTATGCTGAAACTATACTTTTATTCATATGTAAAATTACAGTAGTTGGTTGTAATATTGTATCAGCCATAGATGAATTTGTAATAATACTTTTATGAATTAAATGTAGTATTTATTTATGTAATTAGCATTATACCTATTCTTGATATATTATGAGTATTTTGATCATTAGATAAATAAATTATCTATAGACATTTTCATTGGTTAGCTAGAAATAATATATTGAGTTAAAGATCACACTATATAGGTTTCATCATGATGAAATATGTTAGTTGAATTTTTCTAATTGAATTTAAAAAAAATACAATATTTTAGTAAAACCCAATGGGGTTGTTACATTATGGTATCAGAGCTGAGGCTCAAACTCTAGGACTTAATGTGTCCACTAACATAAATGTATTCTCATGTTAACAAAGAAGAAGAATGGTGCATGATATACCTATAGGTGAGGATAACTTAAACACCAATCCTCTAGTGGATCCAAATTAGTTTTCTACGGAGCAAGCTATAAAGTTGGATCATATCATTGTAAATATGCACAAAACTAGGGACCAAATCATGGCCCTAGAGAAGGAAGTGCATAGGCATGTTGAAGAGAATGTTTAGGAAGAACCTAAAGAGAAAAATATTGATTAGTAAAATCTTCAAGAGCAGAGGCATGAGGAAATGCCACAATATATAATAGCTCAAGTAGTTGAAGAGTTGACATGGGATATGAAAAAGGTAAATCCACCCAAGTTCTATAGAACCATTTTTGGACATGGAGTTGAAGCATGAATAATATATATGGAGAAATATTTTGATATTTGAAATTACTTTGAAGTCACCAAAGTAGTCTAGGGAGCATATTAGCTTGTTGGTAAAATAGCAACTTGGTGGGCAAACAAGAAGCTCAAGATGAACCTCAACTTTATCACCACCACTTGGGAACAATTTATGACATTTTTTATGTCACAATGAATTCTATAGTTGTATTTCAATCATAAGCTATTAGATTTTTAGAATCTTAAGCAAGGAGATCTTTCTATGAATGAATATTGGGAGCAATTCACCAAGATCTTGAAGTATGTACCTCAGTATAAGGTGAATTAGAGGTTTAGAATTAGAAAGTTCATTATGGGATTAAAACCCCAAATTAGTTGTGAGGTGGATGTGCATGGGCCATATCCATGGATCAAGTCTTTGAGAAGGTGGTCAAACAAGAATAAAAGCTGAAATCTCTTGCCCAAGTTAGAGATAAGTTTAAGAAAAAATTTGGAAGTTCTAAACTAACTTTCAAAAATAAAAAATAGAAGTAGAGGAGTGGAGACTCCAAGGGCTAATTCAAGAACCAGATTGATAAGTTCAATAGTATCTCATAAAATACGAAACCTAAAAATGGTTTCAAGATAGATTTCAAGGGAAACTAACATTCTGATAGGAAAGGGCCACCTAGAGGTTGTTTCACTTATGGAGATGGCCATTACACTCGAGAGTGTACTCAAGATAAGTTAGGTGGAAAGAATAATTGTTTTTCTTCTTAATAGGGAACTTTTTAGTAGTGGATTTATGCAGGTGTTGACAATCATTATGATGAGTTCCAAGATTCACCTATTAAACTATTAGGTGTTTTGTTTGATCAGCTAGTTTCTATTTTAATTGACACTGAGGCTACATAGTGTTTTATTTCTCCTAGAATGCTTAATAAGTTGTCTAAAAAAGTTAGAGTTATGAAAAATTCATGGTCAATGTAGTATGGGAATGACTCAAAGGTCAAGGTTGACAAGTGTCTAATGAGAGCTGAGATTAAGTTACCTAAATTTAATATAGTAGTGGATATGTATGTTGTACTATTAAGGTCATATTATGTGATCCTAAGAGACAATTGGCTTTTGGACCATAAAGCTAAGGTTTATTGTTATCTGAATAAGGTTAAGTGTCAAGATGATTTTATAAATTAGACACAACTTTAGGGTGAGAAAATAGAGTTGAAGCTTAAGCGAATTTCTACAGTTTAACTCAAGAAGGATCAGAGGAAGGGATGTCAAGAATTTATTGTTAAAATAAATGAGATAGAGGAATCTAAGGAATTGTCCATCACATATTATCCTTTTCTAAGGAAATTTTAGGATGTGTTTCTAGAATAATTTCCTAGACCACCTCCCAAATGTGAATTCGATTTCTCGATTGACATCATACCTAGATTAGAACCACAATACAAGGCACCATATGGGATGATAACTATTGAATTGGTTGAGTTAAAATATCAACTTCAAGAGTTGTTATCAAAAGGGTTGATTCAACCAAGTGTGTCATTGTGGGGTGTACCAATGGTGTTCATCAAGAATAAGTATGGTACTCTTCACATGTGTATTAATTATAGGATGTTAAATAAGGTGACAATCAAGAATAAATATTTATCACCTCACATTGGTGATCTCTTTGATTAGATGCAATGAGTAATAGTCTTTTCTAATAGTGATCTTAGACTAGGGTATCATCAATTAAGAATATGAGATGAGGATATTCCAAAAATAGTGTTTAAATTTTGATATGGGCACTACAAGTTCACAATGTTACCTTTTAGGTTAACAAATGCTCCAGGAGATTTCATGAATATTATGAGTAATGTGTTCAAGGATTATCTAGATCACTTTATTTTGGTTTTTATAGATGACTTGATCATATATTCCAAGGTTGAGGAAGAACATCTTTAGCATCTAGAACTAGTTTTGTAGCATTTGCAGAAACACAAATTATATGGTAAGTTGTACACGTGTGCATTTTTCTAAAATAAAGTGAAATATCTAGGACATATTATGTCTACAAATGGAATTTTAGTGGATCTAGAGAAGATAGGATCCATAATGGAATGGCTAGTGCTTAATCATGTGCATGAGGTAAGGAGTTTTATGGGATTAGTAGGTTATTACATGAAATTTGTTTTGAATTTCTTTAAAATAGATAATCTAATGACCTCTCTTCAATGGAAGAATCAGAGTTTTATGTGGTCAGATAAGTGTGAGAAAGCCTTTCAAGAACTAAAAAGGAGGCTTAAATCAACACTAGTGTTACGCTTTTCTAATCCTAATGGTCAATTATTGATGATCATGAATACATCTGAGGATGGACATGGAAGAGTTATTATGTAGGATGGTTCATTTATAGTATACAAGTCCATTAAGTTGAAGCCTTATGAGGTGAATTATGTTCCTCATGATCCAAAACTTGCTCCAATAGTGTATGCCTTAAAAGTTTGTAGGAATTATATGTTTGGGAAACCATTTGATCTCAATACTAACAACTTGGGACTCAAGCACATCTTCACCTTACTAAACCTAAATGCACATGAAATATGTTGGTTAGATTTATTATATGATTATGTTTTGATATTAATTATATCAAGGGAAATGAGAATAGAGTTATAGGTGCCCTAAATAATATATGGTATAAAGCAACCTTGGCTACTATCAAGAGTAATTTTTATGATCAGGTAATCAAATTCTCATTAGGAGATGAATTCTTTGGTCAAGTCAAGAAATCATTATCATAGAATGCTCATAATCATAGGTATAAAGGATTCAAGATAGAGAGTGATGGTATTTTGAGGTATAATGGTAAGATGTATGTAGCTAATAGAGAGAATCTAAGAAGCATGATGATAAAGGAATTACACAATGCCCCATATTCAAGACATCCAAGTATAACTAAGCTCATGGTTGAGATAAGACCTCTCTATTTATGGAAATAAATCAATAAGGATGCATTAGATTTTGTGTCTCATTATATAGAATGTCAACATGGAAAAGTTGAACATGTGCATCCAGTAGGATTGTTATATCCTCATAATATACCATAATATAAGTGGTAGGTGATTAACATAGACTTTGTCTAAGGTTTGTCATTATCATGGAACCATCATGATATTATCTTGGTTGTAGTTGGCAAACTACCAAAGGTAGCTCACTTCATACTAGGCAAATTGACAGATGATGCACCTATGTTTGCAAATAAATTCATGAAAGAGGTGTACTGATTGCATGGATTTCCAAAAAATATCATTTCAAATCAAAATCTAAGAATGAATTTTAGATTTTGTTTGACTTTGAATTTAGCTCTGAGTACATAGTTGAATTTTAGCACTGCTTATCACCCAAAAACCAATGGATAAATAGAGAAAGCTAACCAAGTCTTAGAATATCTCCTTTAGATGTATTGTATAGACCAATAATACAAGACGGAGGATTACCTTCCATTGGTTGATTTTGATTACAAAAACTCGTACTAATTAACATTAAAGATGGTTCCATTTGAGGCATTATTTAGAAAGAGGTGTAGAATACAATCCGTTAGGATAGGTTGAGGACATGGTAGTCTTTGGACTTGAGATGATTTTATAAATGAAAGAACAAGTCTGAAAAATTAGGCAGAGGTTGGCCAAGGCCAATGATAGACAAAAAAGTTATGCTAATTTGAAGAGAATAAAAAGATAGTTTTTGAAAGGTGATAAATTATTTCTATGGGTTAAAACTTAGAAAACATCAATTAAGTTTAGGAAGTTAGGTAAAATTTGATCCAAATTTGTGGGACCCTTCAAGGTTCTAGAAGTGGTCAATCCTATAGCATATAGGTTTGAATTTCCACTAGATCTGGCTCTTTTGCACAATGTTTTCCATGTGCCTTATCTTAAAAAGTATGTTATTGATCCTTCACATGTGTTGGATTGGAATGATTTATAGGATCTAGATACCAAGGTGGTCAAAGTATAGCCAATCAAAATAATTGACACTCACAAACCTAGTTTACATAATAGAGAATTGTCATAATGCAAGGCCTAGTGGGACCAATATTCTAAGGATAGTGCCATTTGGGAGGATTATGATGAGTTTTATAGGCTATTTTCATGTTTATTTACTTAATATGCTATTGGATATTATTTACGTTATGATAAATAATGTTTAATTTTAGAAATTATGTTTGAATAAGTGTCATTGGGATGATGACCAACTTTCAAGGGGAAGGATGGCACATCTAAATTCCTCTCTAGACCTAATAACCTATTGATTCATGGATTTTCATGGTTATTATTTGGTTAGTTGCTATTTTGATTAAGCTAGATTTCATATGCTGAGTTATGGATAGTTGTATGTTGATTAATTTACATGATTTTTAATTTTGGAGTTAGTTGTACTTTTATATTGTGTACATGATGATCATGTTTTTTTAGTTTATTATGATATTATATTATGTTTTTAAAATTATTTCAAGCTAACTACCTTCATTGTTATGATGTGGATGTAGAATATATCCATCCCTCAGAGTGTGACGGAGGGAGGGCATCATCGCAGAGGGTGGCATAGATGGAGACATTGGGGGATGATAGATGGAAAAATTAGAAAACTAGACACATCACAAATAGATAATATGTTGTTGTATTCCTTACTTAATCTAATAACTTTTAATATGTCTTTTATTTATAATATGTTATATACATTTGAATTACTGCTAGTATGCTTTCAGTGGTGATCTAAATTACTACATGATGTTCATATTGATCTAGTTGAGTGCTTTCACTTATGGTTACCATATTTAGATTACCTCAATTATGAGGTTATTACATCATGTGATTGGAATCCTTGCATGTCTATAATAGGCCTTGTAGTTGTCTTTGGATATAAGTGAATGCTTTTATAATAGTATTTCTGCTTAGTCCATATTACTATTTGAAATCAATGATGTTACACATAATATTTAGAGGGTTATTATTATTAATAATAATAGAATGCCTGTATAAATTTATGGTATAGAGAAAATGTTATATTGTTTATTTTATGATTAAAGGTTTTGTTAATAACCTTGGGCTAAGTCAACATATCATTGAAATTATAATGTTGGAGGACTTTAGTGAAGTCAATGATTAGAAAGGTTATTATGTAATCAATGGTTTTGTGGATTTGCATAGTAAATAAAAGGGATTATTTTATTGATTAATAATTGAAACATTTGAGATCAGGGTTTGTTGATTAGCATTGACTTGTGTTGTTGAGTTTTTATGTAAAGTACATACAATTTTTGGTTTTGCAAGATAGAAAGATGAGTTTTACCAGTTCAATTATTCATTAGTCTTCTCACAGTCTTTAATGAGTTTGATTTTATGTGAAGATTCCTTTATCAAGACCATAACGAACACAAGGAGTTATATCACAAAATGAGTAATTTAGTTACATGAGTTTAACATGTAAGAGAATATAATGGGGAGAGAGGACACTTGGGAGCATACTACAGATAAGGGTAGAAAAGGAAGAAAGAGAAAGAGAAAGGAAAAAGAAAGGGGTTTAAGGGAATATTGCAAAGAATAATATTCCAGGTTGGGCTATCAATTTTCATTCATATTGGCTTTTTATGAGATAAATGAATAAAATTTGGTTAAAGGTTTTGGTTATTGTTATTGTTTAGAATGATGAGAAACCATGGCATATGCCTGGTACTATGGACGGCTTAGCCATCCACAAAACTAGACATATAATCCATTAACCCATTGGGTTATGGTTATGAGAAATAAATTTAGTGGGACATATTTTAAACTGAGTAAACCCTAAAATGAGGTGAAATATTACTATGTTTTATGCAAAATATTAATGATATAAATTTTAATGGGAAGATTTTTGTGTATTTTATTGGATTGATTTTAAACCCTAGGGAAAATCATGTGTTAGTTGGGGTATTTATTTGACCCAAGTAATGGCTTGGCTTGGTTGTTTGATTTAAAACTCAGTCTTAAATTAAAAGGTTAAAATCTAGTCACTCTATCATTTATACCTTCGTTTTGTTTTACTGAGATGATGTTTTGAGTTGAAATGTTAAACCCACATAGGCTATGGCCTTGGGTAAGGGTTATATTTGTATAGGTATTCCTTAACCTATAGACATGAATAAACATTACTTATGTTCTTTTAAATTCTTGTTCAAAACTTGAATACAATTAAATACATACACATGGATATAATCATATAATATTCAAGACTGGTAGAGAATGCCCTGTAGATATGAATATACCAATGTGCATGTATATTTCATATTTCAATTTATAATTATTGAATTACATATTGTTATCATTATATAATGTGTGAACCATATAGTTGGGTTTGTTGATAGAATGATCTTTCAACTACAAGTTTTATTTTGTGTGACGTATGATAAAATGCATGATTGTGTATTATGATTTATCCTTTGATTTTAAAAAATAGTTAATATATAAATACGGTTGGGCTTGTCTATTCTATGAGTTACTAAGGTTTAAGTAACTATGAATTGATATAAGTAACTTACAAGCATATATAAAGTTTCATCTTAGTCTTAATATTATAAAATCAACAAAAATAGTTATTTATTGGGTATACATTTAGGCTAAGATTAGTGCATGATATATGAAAATATTGGACAAAGTATTATATTCTTAGTGAATATAATATGTTGAATACACCATTCATACCCTCTACATAGCTAAAATTGAGTTACAATCAGTTAAGATTTTATTATGTATGGAGTTTATGAAGTATTAGTTAGGACTATGAATTGATTTATCTTTGCTTGTAAAAATATAGATAGCAGTATTATATAGTTGGTTGAGTTTGAACATATGATCGTATATATTTTGTTATGAAAATCATGAATATTGAATATAATTATAAAGTATATATACAAAGAACTTTAGTTTGAATTATTTTATATTGTGAAGAATAAATTAAAATGATTATTGGATTATTTAGTATATGAGATACTCTAGTTGATGGATAGATATTTGTCTAATTAGAGTATAATGTATACTAGTTATATTTATATAGACTATGGAATTAATTCATTATATAAAAGTTGAGCATTAAGTTGGTTTATAAATATATGAAATACATATGGATTCTTGATTTAGTTCAAATCTAAATTTTGTATACCATATACACACACACACACTCAGTTAATACTTCTAAACATTCCATGGTATAACAAATATATATGGGTGTATTTGTCATTTGAGTTATCATGTCTGAGTTATAGGTTTGTTTACTAGTTTGATGGAAAATTTAGATATGGTGTGCTTAAGATTAAATACAAACCATATAAATGTTATTTTATAATGGCTTACTATTGTACCTTAGGTATCTATAAATAAGGAAATAATTATTGATTAATTTAATTTAGATGGATGAAATAACCTTTAAATTTTCATGTTAAGATTATATAACTTGATGTCTAAATATACTTCTTACTTAGATGGCATAATTTTATTTAGGACAATTTTTGAAATTTGTTCATTATTCAATAATAAATTAGATGTATTGGATTCATTAAATTGCATTTGATGGACTGAATGAATGTATTTAATATTTCCTAGTTTAATAATTAGTTATCTACTTATAGGAAATATTTTGTTTGAATATGTTAGATTTTATATTTTATATATATAAACTAAGTCTTACATTAACAACCCTAAATAAGAAGTGTGGCATATTACACTTATGTAATTAATGTCACTAATGCATAGACAAGGTGTAATATGATTGAGTGGTTTGTATAAAATTGATTGATCCTCGTGATCAATAACTATATGAAAAGTTTGGCCAAATTAATTGTTGTAACCAAATATTGCACCCTAGGAGAGTTTGTTCAAGCCTCTCCCATATTTGGATAACATGGGATTGACTCTAGGCCTATGGATTGCCTATATCAGAGGTAAACCTCTATGTTAAAGGACTATCTCCCTTAATTTGTCTTCTTAATCTCATACACTACGCTAAACTAGTCACTTGGGGGTTAAAAGAGAAGAAAGAAACATAATGTAACCTATACTAGTAGAGGTGATACACCAAATATAAGTCCATAAACACACTTACATATACACTAAGAAATAAGACTACCAAAACTAACCTCAATTCATTGTCCTTATATCATAAATATTTCCCATTGAGGTAGATTATTATGCACATCTAGAGGTGGGTGAAAAGAAGGTCTGATACTAGACACTACTAGTCCCTCTCACACTTCCAAACACACTCAACAAACACATACACTTTACGAGACCTGTTAGAAGAGATATACATCACAAAAAACATGTAAGGGTGGCATGGAATCAAGGAGAACATATTCATCTCTTAACATCCAAGTACACCATTTAACGCACTTAGGCAAGAGATTATAAAGATCAAATTAACTTCAGATGTCTTATTCAAAAGTGTTACGAACCCATGCTACCCCTTCTCTTTAATTTATTAGTATATTATTTGTTATGGACACATATGATTTGTAAGTTATCCCGTGAACATTTTTTTTAATCCCACATTCATGAGTATTAGTTACTTAAATTAGAATTAGTATATACGTAAGTGTTGAGTCTAATGAAGGATTCTACAAATTTATTATATTGAGTTTGCTCAAAGTAACTTTCCCCTTCAAAGTGCCTTGTGATCAATATAATCCCTTCAATGTATCTACTAATAATATAAATCTATTACTTCATGAAATTTCATTAAATAAATATGTTATTTCATGGATTTTCATTAATTTTTTGTAGGAGGATCCTCTCATCTAGTATTAGACCACTTTCCAGGGAAAAAAAATTTCTCTCATAAGTTTTTTTTTGTTCCACCACATAATTCATTTAAGTATTTTTTTGTATCATAATAATCTATTTTAGATCAGGGTAAATACATGTCTACATAACTATGGAAAGTTCTTGGGCATAAGCCCTAAAACTCATTATGAGTACCATAGGAACCCCAAAGTATTTGGCCCATTGAGAGGACCTACCAATGAAACAAGAAACAATCCCATCCTGATTGACTGGTTCCCACTTGTGAGGAAAACCAAGAGCTATCATTTAGGGATAAATCCATGGACAAATTTTTTTTAAAGACTATTACTTGCTTAGATAGCATTGGTGGCCAGAGAGATATCTTTAAAACCTTAGGCAACCATGGAAACTTGGAGGCCATTTCTATCATTTTTAGAATATTACCAATGTATTATTAGAAAACTTGCCATATTAGTTCTTTGCATATTACTAGTAGAGTATTAGCAAACTTGCCATTCTAGTTTCAGAATATTCCCAAAAGACTCTCAAAGGACTTGTAGCTAGACATTTGATAGAAATCAGAAACCATAAAATCTTCATCCTATCATTTTCATAAAAATATCAGCAAAGTATCAAAAGACTCTTAGTTAGAGGACTTATAGCCAAACATTTGATAGAAACTAAAAACTAGAAACCAGGAAAAAAACTCCTTTTTCATTTTTTTGTTATATCTCTCCACTATAGCCCTATTAATCCTCAAACTTTATTTGGACACCTAAAATTTCATTTTTCACATTTTCTTCCTTGAGGTCCCATATCCAGATTCCACTCCTAATTCCCACAAATCTTAATTTTCCCTTTTTTCAAGTTTTTCCATAACTTCTATTTTTGTCTATTTACCTCAAAAAATTTCCATAATGTTCATCTCCCTTTTCTACTCCTTTATCCTTCTATGCTAATTTTTTTATTTTATTCATTTTCCCTTCTAAAATTGTCCTCAACTTCATTAATCATACTCTCGCTATGCAAAAACATTATTAAAAGTACCCTTAACCCCTCCAATTTCACCCAAATTAAAAAAATTCCTTATTAAATGTGTATTGACTCTAGTTTTCCTACCTATTGATAATAAAATAAATCTCTTATTCTGGCCAAGCTAGTAACCCAAACAGGAGAAAAAACCATGGAGGATGAAATTATCACTCTCAAAACCTAAATCAAAGATCTTGATGAAAAAAAAATTGACCTCAATCTTCAATATACCACCTTGACTAATAGATGGTATTTAGAGTCCTCTTCAGACACTGGATTCTCTTCTTTCAATAATTTTCATGGGCTGAAGCTTGATTTTCCTAGATTCAATGGTATAAATCTGACTAGATGGATCTATCAAGTAGAACAATATTTTAGTTTTCATAATACTTTTGATTCCAACAAAGTCTTGTTTGTATCCTTTCACTTGAAACATGAAGCCCTTTAATGGTATCATTAGTATATCAAGGCTCATGACAATCCAATATGGACTAATTTTTTCACACTCATTTTTCAATGGTTTAGCCCTAGTGATTTTGATGATTTCCTTGGAGCACTCATTAAACTTTGCCAAATAAGAACTGTGAGAGAATATTAAATAGAATTTGAAAAACTGGTCAATCACATAGAGGGATTATCCAATGAATTCTTTAGGAGTTGATTTATTAGTGGACTAAAGGATGTAATTTGATCTAAGGTCAAAATGTATTGTTCCATCATAATGATAGAATCCCAAGGGTTGGCTAAGTTGGAAGACGACAAGATCATAGCTCAACAATTCAAATCCAATTTTTCTCCATTCAAAAATATAACTCCATAATGATCTCACATAATGCCAGCCCCTAGAACCACTCCTATAAATCATTTGAATAAAGCAAAGATGTAAGCACATAGAGAAAAAGACAATGGTATAACTATGATGATAAATTCATTCGAGGAGATCGATGTGCCAATCAAAATATCTACCTACTAGATGTGGACTCTACACCTAAAATTGATGTTTGGGAAGATGCTCAAGATATAATAGAAGATCCAGAAGAAGCTCAGTAGATTGTAGAACCTACTTCTTAGTAATACCAACTAGAGATCTCTCTCTATGCCTTAGCATGAGTCATCACCCCATAAACCATGTAGGTTTAGAGTTACTTTAAGAAGATCCCTCTAATAATACTCATTGATTCTAGTAGCACTTATAAATTCATTGAACCTCAGATCACCAAATAGGATAATTGTTTTGTCCATCCTTGCTCAAACTTTGAAGTCATGACTGTCAATGGGGGTACATTACCTTACAAAGGGAAGTGTCATAATATGTGTATCTTTATTGTAGATTATAACTTACACTTTAACATATTTGCCTTGCCCTTATGTAGATGTGATGTTATTTTCATAGCCCAATGGTTACACACAGTTAGACCCATCTTATGGGACTTTGTTAAACTTTGGATGAAATTTTTAGACAATGGGAAAAAATAAACATTAAAAGGCTTACACCCCAGGTCTCTCAACATCATAAGTTCACATCACATGAAAAATATTCTTAATAATAATTCACATGGCATAATGTCCTAGCTCCATTTTAATCAAATGTAACCATCAATAGTCTCCACTACTCCTTCTAATCTACAAAATATTTTGTATAGGCATGCATGTGTCTTTACCAAACCAATGGGATTTCCACCTTTATGGCTAGAGAACCACCATATTTAGTTCCCTTTTGGAAGCTTTCCTCCCAACATGAATCCTTATCACTACCCATTTCATCAAAAAACTAAGATTAAGATGCTCATTTGAGACTTATTGAAGTAAGGCATTATTCACCCCAATACCAACCCATATTATTTCCTAGTTCTCCTCATGTGGAAAAAAGATGGCTCTTGGCACCTATGCATTGACTTTAAATCACTTAATCACATCACAATCAAGGATAAGTTATTGATCTATATTATTGATGAGCTTCTTAATGAGTTTCATGGCACTCATTTTTTCTCCAAGTTGGGTCTCCACTCTGGATATCACTAGATCCAACTTCATGAGGATGATATTCCTAAGATAGATTTTCATAGGCATGATGGTCATTATGAGTTTATTGTCATGCCCTTTGGCCTTACTAATGTTCCTTCAAAATTACAGGCATTAATGAATAAGATATTCTGACCCTACCTACAAAAATTCATTCTGGTCTTCTTTGATGATATCCTCATCTATAGTAAAGCATGGTCTGAGTATCTCTAACATTTAGATCTCACACAAGAACTTATCTCTAGTTATCATCTCTATGCAAAATATCCCAAATATGCTTTTGGCCAAGATGAAGTAGAGTAACTCATGCATATTGTTTCAGCCCAAGGATTTTGGGTGAATCCTAAATAAATAATTATCATGAAAAATTAGCCTCATCCTTAGACACTTAAAAGCCTCTATAGTTTTTTGGGGCTAACTGGATACTATCGTAAGATTGTCAAGGATTATGGGAATATTTTAGCTCTATGGATAACTATTTTGAAAAAGGATGTTTTTACATGGACACAAACTGTTGAGTGTGCATTTGAAGAATTGAAACAAGTTATGTGTACTACACATGTTCTAGCTATGCCAAATTTTGCCAAAACATACACTATCTATAGCAACACTTGTGGTAATGGATTTGGTGTTGTTCTCTTCCAAGAAGGATTCCCCATTGCATTCACCAGCAAAGCCCTTTCTAGTAAGAATTTAGTACTTTATATTTATGAAAAGGAAATGATGGCCATTTTACATGCAGTATAGAATTGGTGGCCATACCTACTGGGGAATCATTTATACATCAAAACTGATCACTAGAGTCTAAAATATTTCCTAGAACAATGGGTATCCACCCCATCATAATAGAAATGGGTTAGAAAACTCATGGTTTATGACTATGAGATCACTTACAAGAAGGGTAATGATAATATTGTGGTTGATGCTCTATCTTCCATATTTATGGATGAATCTTCCCTTTCAGCTATTTCCATGCCTATTAAAAATTGTTTGGATGTTTTGTTGCAAGGGTATGTCAATGAATCCTCATTATCTCAAATCATTCAATAGTTGGCCACTAACGCCTTTACCATACAACATTATTCTTGGGATGGTGCTTCTCTATAATACAAGGGTCATAATGAAGGCATGTACAAATTTATTATATTAATCTTAAGGGTAATTAAGACATCTAAAATTTTATTTTATTAAGCTTGCTCAAAGGAGGTTGCCCCCTCGAAGTGGCTTGTGATCAATATAATCCCTTCAGTGTTTATGGTGATAATATAAATCTATTATTTAATTTAATTTCATTAAATAAATATGTTATTTCATGCATTTTCATTAATTTGTTGTAGGAGGATCCTCTCAAAAATCAAAACAAGGTTCCAAACCAATAGGGCTTCACCATACTAGGTGTGTACTAGATACAATTGCCAAAATGGATTGCATTTATAGAGCATAGGAGAAGATAGAGAAGAAGAGAAGTGTAAGGGTCACAATCCAAATGTAAATATTTGGAAACTAGTTACAACATGAGATAATGAGGTTGAAAATAAGTCAATAAGTGGTCTTGGACAAGTGTCCATTTGAATTACATCATTCTCTTTTGAGTTTGCATAGGGACTCTTCACCTTCCTATTTGAAACTATCTTGATGATGAGAACTTAAATTGAATATCCAAAACTTCCATAAGGATATTTGACACATTGACATTATCAATAGAAGGTGGAAATAAGATTTTAACATCCTTCATATGCCCTTCAACTAATAGTCTCTCCTGCACCACTTATCATTCATTAGCTAGCAACTGCTCACTAGCCTTCCAGGTATGTCTTCACATTTGTCACTTAGGTAGTCTACATTTTCTCAAATAAATCTCATTTAATAGGTTTTATACAACTCAATTATACCTCTTTTTTCCTTTGTTCTATTAAATATACCTTAATAAAACTCAGATAACACTTCTCACTTCTAATCCTTGACAATCATTTTGCCTTCTCACGGTCTCACTTAGAATACCTATAATGAATGGAATAACATAGGTATTTTCATGAATAATAAAGGTGATAAATTAGTATTATAGTTTTTTAAAATTCTCTATATACCTCTTTCAATGATTATCATTCAACAATTCTCCTTTATACATGTAAAACCAGTCAAATCATGCAAGAAATACCATATTAAGTTTGTCCATACAAGAGATAGTATATAAAAAATGGATGGTGAGGATCTTGTAAGAGTCAAAAAATAGTTCCAAACACTTCCTAAGTCAGTTTACCACTTCTATATACATCTCCATTCATCTTTTCTCCATCGGGTTTGAAAGAGTGTTTTAGGACAGCTTCTGGTCTCTTGGACTATTAGTAATGGTTCATAAAAAAAAAACACTAAAACTCCAAAGAAATTCCATGAAGGACAATATAAATACCCCCTTAAACTATCCTCAACTCCTTGAGTCATCATGAAATCCCTCTGTACAAGTGTGAGCATAAGAATTTGGCCTCTCAAGTTTCTTCTTGCATTTTGAGTAGGTCTGAGAAAGGTTTAGGCCTAAATGGTGAATTCTATACTATCATCTAAAAATTTATGGTTATAACTAGCCTTTAATTATCCCAAAAAAGTACTCAAATGTTTTTTATTATTCATGTGATCATCTGGATCAGCTTAGGCCCTTGTAAGGTTTAGGCCTAGTTTTAGGTCTAATAGACCTAGCTATGTTTGATTGCATATCTCACCACCTCTAAGTTTTTAATGTATATAGAGGCCTATAAATGATTTTTTACATGTAAATAAACCCTCAATCCATCCTATAATGGATCTAATACTCCTCCATTCTTTTTTTTACTCCTCGAATACTAACCTATAGATTGTGTTGTTCATGGAATGCCCTTTATTTGAGACAAAATAAAGGGCATCTCTCCTATTCCTATAACTTTAAGGGTACTATTAGGATATATTATAGGTAATGGTGTACATATACATAAATTCTCAAATCTTTTTCATGCTTCTTAAGTCCTTTGCCTTCCATCTTCTCAAAACTAGTTTTTAGGAAACATGACTACAAATAGGGTTTTAATTGACTGTAGGTAACATTTGAAAACATAGCTTAGTCTATTTTTCTATCTCCCCTAATAATCACATGGATTTTAATATATCACTTTTATATGGTATTATACATGGATATATATCCTATCCATTTTTCAATCTTACTAACTTGCATCTTACATGAGCTAGAGCTAATCTGCAAAGTATTTTGATGGTATCATCTATAGGTGACAACTAGGGAGGTCAATGGGCTCTTATAGGTGCCTATCAATGTTTTATCATTGTGTTACATTAACTTGACTCTCTCTTGGGTTATTCAGATCATCTTATTCCATACCTCTATTCATCAACTAACTATCATCCTTACTTTTTTAGGTTAGTCCACTGTAGGTATGACTATGTCACCTGTAGGTGATCATTAGGGAAAAATTTTGAGTTCTTACAGATGCTCATTCATGTAAAAGCACAATGTTTCACCTATCTACCTTTATTTTAAGTCATAAATACCATTTAAAACATGGTTATACCATTCTCTTTTTGTGAACATTTAGTCATTCCATTACCAATGTATTATAGATATATAGGTCACAAGTTTCTCCTTTAGATTTAAAGTATTGTAGCTTTCACTAAGTGTTTTTAGTGGGAAATTGATTGAGTGAAACTCTAATTCATCATCATTCTCCTTAAACCATACAAATTATTCTTATTTCAAGTGATACCAATAGGCCTAAGTTACTATATTGGAGCTATAGGGCTTATTCAAACCTCATCATCTCTTACCCACAAGTGACACTTTATAAGAGTAAGACCTTATTTGGAGAACTTAAGGTAACTTTAACCCATTAGGCAATTTTTCAATCTTTGCACCTTTGAATGTTTTTGAATTGGCCTTGAATGAAGTTTATAAACTTTGTATGACTTGAGAAACTCATTCAAGTCATGAAATGAATATAACCTATCTCTTAGGGTTTTGAATTATCTTCCATATTCCGTACATGCCTACATGTATTGTAAATGATTGTGAACATTGAGACTCTGACAGTCTTCACTTATTGTCTCAATAAAATCATATTCATCAACCTTAAATCTTTCCAATGACAAAATTGACATGGATAAACTAAATTTTATGGTTTGGGAAGTGAAACACAGACACATTACCTTGATCTTAAATCCATTCATAGAAGATAAAGCTTTGTAACTATGTAAATATACTCTATAGACCACTGTGATATTTAGTTCCATAAAAATGATATTTTATTTCCCACCTTCCATGAACACACATGAAAACCAACTTGAAGATAACATGGATATGAATAACATGCTCTGCCAAAACACACACACCACTTGGAAACATCACATCAATGTAGAAAATAAGAAAACTCGAAGGTGTTGGGGATGTGTAGTCAACTTAGAGGTAGTAACAGTCTTAATGTTTGTTTAATAATTTCAATCCACCAATTTTAAAACTAATTACATGGCATTAGAGTAAAAAGAGATTAATTTCATACATCAAATGCATTCCCCTCAACCCTACCTGACTTGTTTATACTAGCTACAAATTGGTTAGCTTTTTTGACCTACCAAAGGGAGCTAGGAGAGAGACAAAATGGTTTTCTCCATTTTTGGATCTCTCAAGGCAATATAAACATGGAGGTGACTTGTGTGGATTTGAAGAGACATTGCTGAAACTTTTACATGTGCCAAACTTGTCTTGCAGTCTGTACAACTTCAAAAGCTCTCATTTTTGTAGTTAAACTCCTTGATGTATGTCAAACCCTATAGTTTTAAATTTAAAATAGTTTCTCTGACATATAACTAGCACATGTTACAATGTACATCTTCTTGAGACACTTGAATTTGGTTAGAAACTGTATAATTCATTCAAATGGCCACAAGGTGGCATAATATAACATGAGGTAAACTATATAAATATAAAAAGAATTAAAACATATAATTTTACCTCATTAAAGACCATGGTGGACTACTTAGGACATAGGACACCCTATGGAAGTTTTAACTTACATGAGGGTTGACTTAATTGACTAGGGGGTCAAATTAGTCAACATTAATGTTTATAGTTAAACATTGCCATTTCACATGTTTGATTTAGTTTAAATGTTTATATGATATAATGTTGGAATGGGTTTCCTTATGGTATACATCATGTATTAGTTATCTTCAAGCACATGATTTCTTGTTTGTCACTCTAGATTCCTTCACCATCATTATCTACCCATCCATAAAGGGAGGGTCATTCCCTAGTTGAGAGATAGTGTGGGGGATTGATGGTTCATGGTTGGTGTGGAAAAGCACTCAACTGATGTTTTCCCTCCCCTTAGAAGTATTACACTAGAGATTACTTCTAGATACTATGATTTCCTTAAGACTCGCATGCTCTGTAGAGCTTTGTATCATTGTATACTACTATTATGACATTTATTTTGTTGAAACTATACTTTTTATCTACAATTACAATAATTGGCTATAATGTTGTATCAGTCATGGCTAAATTTATAATAATAATTTTGTGAATTAAATACAGTCTTTATTTATGTAATCAACATTGTACATGTTCTTGATATATTATGAGTATTGTGATCATGAGCTAAATAGATTAGCTATAGACCTTTTAATTAGTTAGCTGAAAATAATGTGCTTAGTTAAAGATAACATTATATAGGTTTCATTGTGATGAAATCTATTAGTTGAATTTGTGTAATTGATTTAAAAAAAAAATATTACCCTATTCTAATAATACCCAATGGGGTTGTTACACACATCAACATCTTTAATAAAAATCCTACTCCAATTTATCAAACATCAACATCTTTTAGTATAAGCACACCTCGGCATCACATATTCCAAACATACATCGACCAAAATCTTTAATATAACCCCTAACATAGTCAAAATACTAAATAAATTCCAATCCCATCATTACCTTATTAATTTAACCTAAAAACATCACCTATAACCTAAGCTCGTCCATATCCACACTTATCAACCAATCACCTCTAATCACACCAAATATATATAATCATCCCCAATCACATAAATTCATCCAACTAATCAATCATATGCTTATCTTGGTCCACATAAGAAACAACCCTTTTAAATATTATTATCAACACTCTTTATTATGTTTAAATCTAAACCTAGTCAGGTTTGAATCAGATACCCAATCAAATCTTATCATCCACTTAGTCTAATCCAATCATCTAAGCCATCCAGTCTAACTTGAAAAAATCTATTCAAGATCATTTAATCATTTGATCCAATCTAATCAAAACCCATAAAATATAGTTATAGGTCATTTATGACCTAGCCAACCCATTAAACTTATCAACTTGTCAAACATCCTTTAGCTAGTGAAAACTGAATAGCCCATCACCATCTAAGGTCACTTGTAAAACTTAACTAATAAAATCAAGTAAATCAAGTCAATCATATCCAATCTAAGAGCTTACCTTAGCATATCATCAATTCCAAACATCAAATCAACATAAAAGGGTTATCATACCCTAATCAAATCCAAATGTAGCTAGCTCGTGTGAAAATTAAACAAAATTTTCTCAAGCTCATCCACTTGACATATATCAAATAAATTTAAACATTTCACATCACATCACCCTAAAGTCAAACTTAAATCAATCATAAACAAGCAATGTGTATTTAAACATCACACATCTATTCCACTTAATCCAACCATCTAATGATCATTTCCTAATATTTACATTCAATCCCCTAAACTTGTTGAGTGGGGTTGAAAAATCACATCATCCATCCTTTCTCCCATATTAATCTATGGCTTCCCAAATAGATTTGGTTATCATTTCAATCAAGTAGTACATCTTTAAAAACAAGGATACAGTCTCTTATAGCTTTTATAAATGAAGGCCAATGTCTTGCATACTTTTATCCCATAAACCTAAGTTATATTATGATTAGGAATAATAAGACCCATCCTCATCCAAATCAACCTAATCCTAGCCTCTATGCTAGCCAATAACATTCAAAATTTACATACACTATCCATAGACTTGATCATGACATCCCTTATCAAACTAGTAAATAGAACCCTATCCTAACAACCCTATCTAATAATAGTTCATTCTCCAAGCCACATCAAATAATCACTATCGAATTATGTATTTTCATCACTACACAAAGGGTAATCATCTGATCTAGAATGAAATACTTTCACATCCAAAAAATATGTGAACAAAGATAATATACCCATCTTAGTGAATCCTAGGAATCCATATTTTACCAACTAACCATAACCAACATGATTGCATACCCAGTCATCAAGATTTTAAATCCAAATAGACCTAAACCCTCTTGGTATAGAGAAGGCTAATATTATCAGTACCATGAAATCCAAGGGCATTATACTAATGATTGACCACATTGACATTGGAATCAAGATCAAATCAAATGAATCCATGTCCAAGAGGGTGTAATATGGGATATTCTAAGATTAATTTATAGATCATGATAAAACTATCCCATTTCCAATTCAATATCAAGGTGATAAATCCATATTTTACAAACCCATATTTGAAATTGAACCCATCTTTAACAAGGATTGTTTTGATGAGGCCATTTATGATTATTCACCTACCATCAAATATACCTTTTATGATAAACCTACTCCACTTATATTTGATGATCCCCTATTCGATAAACACATATTTTAATAGAATGTCATTAACCAACCATATATCTTTTATCAATCACACAAAATCCCCCATTTAAGGAAATACCTTTATCTAAAATCCTTCATCACCAAGTGAAAAGTTAAGAAGGTACTTATGGACAACACTATTCAACAAGCCTTCCTTGTTGCCATAATCTAAAAATCATTCATCAATATCATCAACAACAAGATCAACATCAACCACACCATCATAGTCATAATCAAATTTAACATCCTATACTAGTAACATCATAACAATAACACCATCAACATCAGGGTAAACATAAAATTCATCTACATCATGATCAGCATCAAATCCAACATGGCATCCAAATTAATATAGGGTTCAATGTCATAATCATCATTAGTACATATATTGAAATTAAGAGTGCACAACATCAACTAAAACATCCTACAAATAAGTACAATAACCTTAGTTATCTTTCTACAATTATTGAGAAGTTTTCACTAGCATTGAATCATGTCTTCTTATTAACCTCTATGAATATCATGCTTCACTCAATCCATTCATCATCATCACCAATTTTTTCATCAATATCTTCCATCCATTTTACATCACCAATCTTTTCCATCATCTCAATAATAAATATCTTGAAGTTATCAGTTGGGACCAACATAATCACACTGTTAGACTCTTTTCATAGTGACACATCAGTTACATAATATATGTGGATCTAAGACAATATATAATCAATCGAGCATAGTAATGGACTCAAAATCTACTTCAATCAAGAAATATCTCTTTAATAATAAGATCCCCCCATCAAGGTAAATAAAATAATTAGACAAATATAAAATAAACATACCCTATAGAAAACATCCTTAAGGTGCTAGAGGATAATCAAAACAAATTAAATAATTAGGAAATTCAAGAAAAAAATTGCCTTAGTGAAGACCACCTTGAGGTGCTACTGGACAATCCAAATCAAAATAATCATCAACAAAATAAAAATTCAAATTCCCTTAGTGAAAACCTCTTTGATTCACTAGTAGGAAATAAAAATTAGATATATCCAGCAAATCAAGAAGAGTATGTTGGTGAAAACCTATTCAAGGCACCAATAGATGAACAAACTACCTCTATAAAATTTGATCAAGGCATCACCAAAATCAATATTAGAGTGGCTAAAAATCTTTCAATTATTCAAATCAAAGGAAAAAAAGTATTGAGTTCTTTGAACCCACAATATAAAAAATCATGTTACACAAAACACAAACAAATGTTATAAAATCAACAATGGTGCATGTGACTGTTCATCCCAAATTTTGGTCACCTGACATTTTTACCTCCCATCATGATCTAATCATCCAACCAAACCACATGCATCACCATCAAATTAGATCCATAATCAAATACATACCAAACCTCACTTTCCTGGGTAATATTGTCTCTCATAGGAGCCATAAAGACACCTAGTTGAGATGTCTAGAGGAAGTAGAATCAATAATCCATGAAAATATTAATGGTAGTAGTATAAAAAGGATAGACATCATTGTCTTAACAACACATCTATCCAAATCAACAATTGGTTGAAGATCAAAGGCATCAACATCATGCATCTTGAATGCCTCCAATAAATTGAGATGCCATAAATCCATCAAAAAATTTAAAAAAAAACACAAAACATTAACATATTCTAGTGCCCTAGGAAAGTATGATGATGAAAATTAGTTTCTAGTGTTGTGCATAATAATATGTTTCCCATAAGTACCTAAAAACTTGGGGGAAACCCCATTTAAATCACACTACTCATCTTAAAACCATCCTTACCCTTTCTAAACATCATGTTACATCATTTTTTTATATCCTATCATGCCCATCCTTTCTTCCTATCTTAACCTTGTTAAATAAGCAAAATAAGTTTTAATCCTATTCTAAAAACATCATGGCATATCCTACGAGTGATACTTTGATGACTGGACATTTGGTTCCCATGCGACATGATCCTTAGAGATACCCAATCCATTCCTCACTTTACCTCATCCTATTTTTACATCATCTAAAATCCTTTCACCATTCCATCCACTATCATTCCCCATCTTGGTTTCTAGGCTCGAATTTTCACTTTGTTAGTCACCTACCTTTTGTAATACATAATCCAAAAAAACCCTAAAAAATACCAAAAAATCATAAAATTAAAAAAAAAAATACAAAACATCGCAATCATCTTGTCCTACATCCTAATAAAAATGGATATCCTTATCTAACATCTATATTATTATCCAAAATCCAAATTCTTATTTAAGTCCATATCCTTATCCAAATCCACATCCGTATCCAATAAATCAACACAAGTATCCTATCCACTCATCTATCAAATCCAACCTCATGAAATATATCATTATTTAGGGGGAAAATCAAACTAGGAAAATCAAATCATGATCCCTTCATCCTTCTTATGGATTTTCAACAGGACAACGTGCAAGACACTAATCACATAAAAAATAATGCATCACATATTCTACATGTAAATACTTATGTGTTCATTTTGCTTGTTTAATATATGATGATGTTTGACTTATTTAAATGTATTTTATCATGTATATATATTTATATAATCTTCTATGTTCATTTAAGTGTCTTTGATTAGGCATTTTGTGGATATCTTTGTTCATGTTTTATCCTCTTTATCATTTATGCAAATAACATATGATAAACATGTCACCTTGGTTTCTTATACCATGGGGCATTATGTTACATGTTACTTGTACACTTTGTTTTTTAATATTTTTATATTGTGAGTCAGTACAACATGCATTATGGAAAGAAATCATCATGGTTATATATATATATATATATATATATATACACACACACACACACACACACACACACACACACACACACACACACACACACACACACACACACACACACACACACACACACACACACACACACACACACCATGGTATATACTACCTAGTGTTACATTAAACATGATTGCTCAAAACAAAATGGCTCAAGACCACGACAACACAAACCCATTGTAATGTAGGATTATAAAGATAATGTTAGTTTCTCTTGTTAGTGGATAAACTAAAATAATTAATGACAACTATTATTTTAAGCCTAACTACTAGGGTGATCAATGAATAAAAAACAAAGAAATATACTAATGGAAGACAAAAATACCATTTACCTTCTTAGAGTGACTCCATCTTGAAATCGATGTGAGATAAGGCTTGTGCTCAGTTTTCTGAACATGTGATATTTGATGATGTCAATGGTTTATGGGAAGCACATCCTCTTGTCACTTGGAAATTAGCTCTTGGCATGTGTTTTTAGTGAAGATTTCTAGCAATAATTTGGCATTATTTGTTTGCACACAAAAGTTTAGTTAAGAATGGTCATGGCACTTATATTTATAGCTTTTCAACTAACTCTAACGCATATGTATTTAGGCTAGGATTAAGTTTTAGGATCTAAATGCAATTAATTATGGTTTTCATTATGCATTTATGGAGGCATGGCTCGACATTTATGATTTTTATGGCATTTATGTTGATAGTTTGTAATTCTTGACTTTGAGGATGATGACATCATCATGACCTCATATTTGTTGAAAATTACTTTTTTTAAATTACATATCCATTAATTCAACATGTATTTTTCACATAATCATTTAATTTGATTTACTTAGTTATTTAATTTTTCTTAGTGTTTTGTTCATTTAAATCATTGAGTTGAATACCGTGCTTAATTGGTTGAAAACATCAGTTTTCTTGGTTGCAAGCTGATTGGGGATGAATTCATGAGAGGTCATAATTTCATATAGGGTAATACCCAAAATAAGATGCCCTAACATAATTTTAGGCATTTACATCCAATGACTAGATGAATTTGGGATGTTCAATGATTTTTAGGTTTAATTTACATAGTTTGCTAGAAATTGGTTTGAAGTCAATTTAGACACGGAAGTGGCCAAAAAAGAGTGTCTAAATTTTACCTTTTACAAATGAACTAACTAATTACTCACACCATTTGTGCATGTGTAACATAATTTTTATACTTGGCACAAGGGTACCCCTAAGCTATAAGGAATAATGACATAGGTATGTTGGGAAGGGAGAATAGAAGAATAAAGAAGGGGTGGCTAAGTCCACTATAAATGACCTAGGTAAATGGGCATTGCCTACATATTCCCATGGACATGAGTTCCAACATGTACTTTAGGAAAATTATAGTTCTCCCAAGAATTAGGAAGAGAATAAAATTGAGGACAATTAAAATATATTGATTGTAGAGGAAAAATATAGATGGGCTTGCAAAATAGTGAGAGCATGAAATAAAAGGGTTAGTACTCATGATTGTGATAATGTCAAGCATAAGAACTCATGAAAATACGAAGATAATGTTTTAGGATAAAACCAAACTAAAAGACAAAAGGTTATTTTTCACAAATGAAATAGGTTGGTGTTTCATAGCGTCCACTACATCTAAGGCTTAGAACAAGAATAAGATCAAAAACTAGTGAGAGCATAAGATGATGACTCATAAAATGATGAGAAAAATTTTGAGAAAATTCTAGAATAAGGAATGGTCAATAAAAATAGAAAATGAAATCAATCACTGAGACTATCCACTTTTAACTAGGATGCCCCATGCATCTAAGTACTGCCTACATAGTCCATGTGGACCTTAGGCCGATCTAGTTCTCCTAGAAATGGGAGGGAACACCATCAAGAAATGGTAAATGCAAATGAAAATGGTCATGATGTGATCCATGTGAAATCATCATTTATACCTATTGAATAGGAGATACATGTCCTAAATAACATGGATACAAGTTGACTAGCCTAATGATTAAGGCTTGTTTAGGGGTTTTTGGGTTTTTTAGGTATCTCAACTCAATGGAGGATTATGATATATAGAATGGGTTAACTCATAAAATGGAGAGAGCATGGTTTAAGAGTGATCATAAAATGATGATAGCATGGCTTAATTACTCAACATCTTGAGAGTGTGGTTTAAATTACTCATAAAATGGTGAGAGTGTGGGAATAAGGGTGGCCAAGTTGAACTCAAAAAATACTGAGTGTTGGCTTCATAGTCCAATTGGACCTCAATCCTTTATATTTCACCCTATAGTGAGGAATTTGATTAGGTAATACCAAGCTCTTGAATAGGTAAATGGCATAAGTATAAAGGTATGACAAGGTATAATGGTATAGAATTGGCCAAAGTGAAGGATGTAATTTCCATGTTCACTTTCATAATGTTCAAAGATAATTGCTTCAAATAATGCATTGGATAATCCCAAGTCTAAATTACTTATTGAAACTACATTTGAACCCAACCACCAATGTTTTCTAAAATACCAATGGATTAGAACTAAGGTCAAAAGAGGGACGTGAAACTAGAACCTAAGGTAAATAGGAAAGGCATAGTGGGAAAGGCATATGGGATGGTATAGTATCAATGGGATAATCAAAACCTAAAGTAAATTATCCTCATAGAAATACCCCAAGTCACTCAAAAAAAATCACTTGAGGTGGATTATTTTCATTAATTCATTAAGGTCATCTCCTTTGGGTGTAGCCAACATGTATGCCCCAGAACCATAGTGACCAGTAATGATATAGGGCCCTAAATAGTAAGGATTAAAATTTCCCTTTTTATTATGTTTGACATTGGTATTTTATTATTTTTTTTAAGAACAAGATCACCAAGCTCAAATTATCTATGTCAGATGTACCTATTGTATTGACCACACAACTAGTTTTGGTACACTTAAAGGCTCTTTAAGGCATCATACATTTTTTGTCCAGTAATTTTAGATCCTACAAGTGAGATACTATGTAATCATCATTAAGGATATGCTTCAGTAAAATGCATAAATAATTTAACTTGACCTCAATAATAAAAATGACCTAAGTACCATAAACTAGGGAATAAGGTATGGATCCTATTGGAGTGAATAAATTATTTTAGTAAGCCTAGAGGGCACAAAAAAGCTACAAGTGTCAATCATGGCCAGCATTATTGATGATCTTCTTAAGGATCTTGACAATTGTTTTGTTATATTCCACTACTTAGCCATTACCTTGTGGGCAATATGGAGTGGAAATATGGTGGGTAATATTATATTCTACATAATGGGATTTGACACCCTTAATCTTGAATGAACTACCATTATCAGATATAATTTCAAAGGGGATACCATAGTAGTAAATAAGGTGATTGAAAATGAATTTGGATATCTTTTTGCCTATCACGTAAGTTAGGGGAATAGATTCCACCCACATAGTGAATTATTATATGGTGATAAGGATATGTTTATGTCCATTTGAGAAGGTAGGATTAATAAGTGGTTTGATTGTTTGAGTTAGAGCATGTATCATATTAGCATGTTTATGACATTGTACACACCTTTTAACATATGCAGTTTGATAGACTTTTATGGTTGGCTAATAATAACCAATAAACAGATAATATTTTTTCAAAGATGGATGCACTAGTGTGGATCCCATAAACCCCTTCATGAAATTCCCTCAACACTAATCTATATTTTGTCGATATTAAATATTGAATAAGAATTCCATCAAAGCTTCTATGATAGAGTGTGGGTCCAAGTAATTTATAATGAGAGGCTTGGTGGATAAAGGATTTTTTATTTTTTTCAAAATATGGTAGGTATAATGATTTGGTCATATAAGTAATCATATATTTTAGCATTCCAAGTACCAATAATATCATCTCAATGGTTAAAGGTTCATGGGATTGTGTTATAATATTTTCAATAAGGAACTGATAATATTTAGACTTATCTATAATTTGGATCATATATCCAATCATGGACATGGCATATACTATTTTTCTACTAGCCTGAGTTATTTTCTATAACTAAAGATGAGTAATTTGTTGCTTGAGGGTGCCCATCATGTTTTTATAAGGTACGAGATTCTCATCCTTAGTCGAGAATTGGTTTATGACCTAATTCATGATAAGCTAAGAATATCCATGAACTAGAAGATGTTGGATATTCCATTGTACTACTAGATGAAGCCTACAATGAGTGATTCATATTTAGCCATGTTATTGGTACAATGAAATCCAATGCAAAAGGATTTGTGAATGAGATCCCCTTGAGGTTTGATAAACAAAAATCTTGTTCTTGATCCATGAGATGTGAAGGACCCATCAAAATAAAATTTCTGCTATCGTTCTTCATGAGATGCTTCTATTACAGTCATGATAGACTCATCTAAAAACCCAAAAGTTAGTGGTTGAGTGTCATAAAGGGGAGCTTTGATAACCTGGTCTAAAATTACTTGTCTCTTGATGGATTTATAATTAACATACTCAATATCAAACTCACTTAGAAGCATGATCGATTTAGCCATGTGTCCCTATAAATTTGTTTTTTATCATAGATACTTGAGCAAATCTACTTTGTCTATGACAATGGTCTTATTATTAAGCATGTAGTGACACAACTTCTAAATTTTAAAGTTCATCGCTAAACAAGATTTATCTATCAATGTTTAATTTTGATCATATGTGACCAATATGTAGCTCAGGTATTATACAAAATGCTCTTTTCCATGCTCATCATGTTAGGCCAAAAGTGCCCCCAGGGCAGTTTTAGTTATAGAGAGGTATAGTAGTAATGACTTTTCTATCATAGGTGGTAATAGAATGGGTGGGTTGGCCAAGTATTATTTTATGTGTCTAAAGTATTTTTGGCAATTAGCATTCCATGAAAAATTGGTACCCTTTTTAAGTAAGTGATTAAATGAATGGCATTTATCATCTAGTTGAGAAATGAAACACCTGATAGATTGTATTTTGCCCTATAAACTACAAAGATGCTTCAAATTATATGGTGATGACATCTTAGTAGTGGTCGTAACCTTCATTGGATTTACTTCAATGCCTTTATGAGATATAATGAAGCCTATTAATTTGCCTAAATTGATGCCAAAGATGCACTTTTTAGGGTTAAGCCTTACTTTGTACTCATAAATGCATTCAAATATTCTACATAACACCTATAAATGGCCTGATCTAGCCTTATATTTATGTAGGATATCATCAACATACTCAACAATATCATGCATCATGTCATGAAAAATGATAGTCATTACATGTTGGTATATAGCACCAACATTCTTAAGACTAAAAATAATTACCTGATAATGAAATGTTCACTAAGGAGTGGTGAATATAGTATTGTGTTGGTATTATAGGGTGATCTTGATATGCTTATACCCTAAAAACAACCATGAGAGAAATCATCTCATACCTAGTTTTAGAGTCCACAATCATGTCAATATTTGGTGAAGGAAAGTCATCCTTTGGGTAGGCATTATCTATGTCATAGAAATCGGTACACAATATGATACCTTATATCTTCTTAATAACTGGAAATTTTTTTGAAATCCATTAAGAATAATCAATGGGACAAATGCATCTAGACCCTAAGAGTTTTTTTAGTTCTTTCTTGACTAATACAACAATACAAAGATGCATTTTCCTCAACTTCTACTTAATTGGCTTGGTGTTAGGATGTATGAAAAGATGATGTAAAACTAAAGAAGGATCCAATCTTGGCATATTATAATAGCCCCATGAAAAAACATCAGTGAATTCCCTAAGAAGAGTAATAACCACATCACATTCCTCCTCAATGAGAGACATGCCTAGTTTTATCCACTTTGGATCTTTTATTGTTCTAATATTGACCTTAGAAGTGTCCTCCATAAGGAGTGCATAACAATATTCAAGGAGATTCAACAAATATGTAAGCTATTTGGCAATATTAAAGTCCTCTAGTTAGACTAATTTGTCAAGTTCACCTAGACAAGATGAATTGAAATCACCAAATGGTGGCAAAGGCCATGTAACAAATAATTTTGCACATTCTTGGACAATCTATTCAAAGGATGGCTATTTTTATGCACTAATATCATATTCAAATATGATCATCATATTGGTGGAGTCTTGACCTTCATTTGAATAAGTGCAAACATCCCCATATAATGGTGCCTAAAACAAGTTTTCACCAAGAGAAAGGCTTTTTATTTACTATTACCATGGTCTAAAAGCACCTCAAAGAGGTTTTCACCTTCGGACCTCAATGTTTAATTTTTTTTTTGGCTAAGGAAGTTCACCTGCTCTCTAAAATAGGCTAGAGGATCCAAAGTGATAAAGAAACCTTACAATATCCAAGAGGAATATTATCTTTTAGGCTCCGGAAGTCACAAATGGCCTCATCAATTTTGAACTCATAAAGTGATACTATTGATTCTTATTGGTGCCAGTCAATGAGTTGATAGTGATGAAGGAAAAGTGGGGAAGGACAAATGATAGGTATAATGGTACATACAACATGAGGGTTAGATAGGTTAGTAGTGGTTAAGTCCCTATATATACTGTAATCAAACTCTAATTCACTACTAACATCATCATCGATAGTCATTGGTGTAGGACCATGGATAAGATATGTAGGGTCACCCCCACGTGGTTTAAATCCAATAACATAAGTTATTTTATGTTTATACATGGAGATAGGTTCAAGAGTGCCTTATTCATTTGCTTCTAGGCCTTTACCTTCATAAGCTTGATTATCCATGATCTAGTTAGGGATTAGATACCTTTTGCCTTGGTAAAAATCAACTAAATGATCATTATAAAGCTAAGGTTCATCTTCATCAAGCGGGTCTTATTCTTGGCTAGTGGTCAGTGTGAAAATAATAGGCTCATTGGCATTAAATTTTCCTTTCTATCACCATTCCATGTGAATAGCCTTGGCCTCGAGTCTTCCATAATATTTTAGGGGCTTGTAGAAGCTTGGCTATGTAAAATTCATTTGAGTGAGGTATTATCTTAATCCTTCATTAGATAGGATAAAATTATTGGCTATCTTATGGGGGGGTAGATGAATTGGAGGCAAGGTTATCTAGGTCGATATAATTGGAATCTAGTAATTCAACAAGTACATCCTTATCCTTTTTTGGTGTAGGGTCTAGGCCAAAATGATAATTGTAGCTCTTATATTCAGCTTCTAAATGCTTTAAAAACTAATATGGATGTAGGTATATAGGAACAATCAATTCCATCCCATAATGGGGGATCTTGATACATTGGTACAACATGGAAGTTATTTCGCAAATTTCATGTATCCATGGTTGGCCCAGTAACAAGTTGCATGATAAATCTAGATCCAAAACATGGAAACATTTGTCATGGGTCAAGAGCCCAATGACCATTGGTAAATAAATTGTTCCTTATGACTCCCTTTCTTCATTATTGTAGGCCTTGATGGTAATGGTATATAGATAAAGGTCATTTACCATGTATCCAAGATACTTGACTAACCTTAGAGACATAATATTAAGGCCTGGTCCATTGTCTATGAGGACCTATTTAACCTTATGTCAACCTATGATGACTTCAATATATAATGGGTTATTGTGGAGAGGGCTAAGGATTGACATGTCACTTTTGTCAAGGGTAAGTTATTGGCTAGGAGCTAAGTGTCCTACCAAGACTTTGAGTTTATCCTATGTAAAGTCATTTGGCACTTGGGATTGGCTTTAAAATTTTGTAAGGATGTTCTTGTGGATAGTGGAGATATGAAATAGATCTAAAATAGATATTTTTGCAAGTGTATTTTGAAATTATTCCATAATATCATATGTTTTATCCTTGACATAGGTAATTAGGTTATTTCTAGCTGGCATGGGTACTTGGATAGGCTCATTGGTAGAAAAAGGTTACAGACCTAGAATAGTAACTTTGGTTTGTCAATTTATGATTTCACAATATAGATTGGGCAATGGACCACTGTAATTAGAAGGGGGATAAGGGCCTAGGATGGTAACACTTGGGCAAGGAGGAGCTTTGTTGCCCACATAGACCACAAGAGGATTACTAGTATAAAGAGGTAGTTGGACATCTTTCAATACTAGTCATTGTTGATTAGTTGTTGATCTCAAGTTAATGGTAATGGTGGCTATATGATTTCCCATGATATATCCTACAACCTTTTTTTAGTCATGTTTGATGTCATGATAATCTCCTCGGTTAGATGGGTCAGTTTGGCATTAGTTCCTACCATTATATAGTTATGGTTGTCTTCATTGTTGTCATTGTTGTTGTTACTATTATGGTAGTGGTGTTCTATGTTATTATTGATGTTACTGTTAATTCTAATTATTGGCATTATACTATGAAAAAGGGTTCTAATAAATGCCCAAGTTTTGATTAGAAGTAGGGAGCCTATTATCCAACTCTATTTATCCATTTTCTAGCATATTTCTAATGAGGTGCCTTAATTACACAAAGTAGAATATGGAATATTCTTTGATCTAGTAATAGTCACAATACTCGTGCTCTTTATACTAATCATGGAAAGGAGTACCCTCAAGGAATGGTTTTGGAATGGGCCAACTAATTATATTGGTGGCAACTAGTTTTTGAAACACTAATTTAATGGGCTCTCCTAGGTCACTAAAGATTCTCTTTATAGGTGGCCCTCTTCTTGGTGAGGCATTTTTAAATGAGTAGGTGGGAGTGGTTGTGTTGGTTGAATATTGTGTTGATCAATGTACTGATAAATAAAATAGGTCTGATCAGCCAAAGTAGAAAGATTAGTCATCCAAATGTGTAGGTTTACCACATCAGAAGAGGACTGATCTCTCCTCTCATCAAGGGGAGGTTCCCTATAGATAAGCTATATATATATATATATATATATATATATATATATATATATATATATATATATATATATATATATATATATATATATATATATATAGAAAACTATACTCAGGGGTAGGACAAACCATCCATCTCTCTTTTTTCAGAGATGATGCATGTGAATCAAATGAAAAACTCAAGGGAAATAACAGACAGTACTCCTTTTCTTTCAGAAGTACTATCTAGCAAACACAAGAATACTCCTGGTAGTAACAACAAAATGTAACAAAGGATGTAATAACCAGCAAATCGAGATGAAGCACAAAGTCTCCACCTAAATTGTTCAAGAGTAAGATACGAAGGACAATGAGGGTACAAAGTCATCCCAAAGTCCTTTACACAAAAATGAAAAGAAAACACACTAAAGGTAATTATGGGGGCACAAAGTCTCTCCACACTTGACTCTTCAGGACACCTTCCTGACTATTGTCACTAATTCTACTTGTTGAATTAAAGGAATATAAAATATATTGAAGAAAAAGACATAAGAATAGTTCCTCAACAACAAATATATTATAGCACAAAGTCTAAAAAGTCACTTTCTTATTTCAGTAACAAAATATGATCAGCAATCTGAGCTCAAAGTCTCAGTAATGCCTTACAATTTGGGTAGATTTTCATTCTAATTGTTAAAAAAGAGATCCTTTTACAATAAAAGAGAGTTCCTTATATAGCCATTTTAAGGACTCGAGAACAATAATACATCATGTTACATTGGAATCTGTTAAGAAGATAGGCTAGAACTTAGAAGCATTTTACCCATTTGATTTTATCAATGTAGGAAAACAAGTCACACTTATTGAAAGTTTGCAACTTTCAATGTCTACCTGGTGATCTGATCTTACCTTCATCATTCCTCCTTTTCTGGTTAATTGAATTAGGTCTTAGATTCAATTTGATGCTCTATTCCCTAGTCACTTTCTTCTAGTCTTTAGCAATTGACATGTGGTACATTTCACTGCTAAATAGGTGAAGACACGTGGCAACTTCCATAGGACTCTAAGAAACATTTATTGATAGAGGCTTTGAAACCTATTAAAAATTTAGAATCATGGATGCAGACACTTGGTGCATTCCACTTCATTTAGTCACTCATGCCCAGGTTCACCATGGTCTTTGCTCGAAATAGTGAAGCTAAGGGAAGAGACTGTAGATATTGACACTTTGAGGCTTTCGACAAGCTTCAAGAGGGACACATGGAAATATCTACCAATTCACAGAAACAAAGTTTAGTGAGGCTCGACCGTCGACACTTGGTAGCATCCATGAGATTCTGTTGGGCTTTTGTCTTGGTCTATTTATTTGCCTTGGTCACTTTTTTCCATGAGAATTCTCATTGCAAATGACCCTTTAGAAGGGTACTTTCATTGATCAAGTGTCCTCCACAAGGACACTTGTCTTTTGGGAGGCTTTTTCCTTTTGCATTGAACCACCCTTTTGAACTTTGGTGATGAACCAACAATTGAACCATTCCATTGAACCACTTGTTGAACCTAGGCTTTGAACCAAAATGGTTTAAGCCGATAAACCCTTTGTTTGAACCAACCATTGAACCTCTTCGTTGAACCAATCGGTTGAACCAAGCTTTGAACCAAAATGGTTCAAGCCAATGGTTTAATTAAATGAACCAAGCCAATGAAACACTCCATTGAAACAAGATGTTGAACCTTTTCATTGAACCAAGATGTTGAACCAACCGTTGAACCAAGTTTTTGTTCAACAGTTCAAACAAAGCCTTGAACCGACTGACGAACCATTTGATTGAACCAAAGAATGAATCAAACGTTGAACCTACTACTGATGCTTGCCGATGGAGATTTTTGTTTGAACCAAGGCACTAAAATAATCTATAGAAACCAAGTTCATAGTTTTCTTTAACCTTGAAAGAGTCCATAGATTTTAACCTGTAAATCCCACTGAACTTGACCTGTAAAGTTTGTAGATTTTCTCTTCTTGCTGAGTCCATAGATTCAAGCCTGTAGAGTCCGTAGATTTATGAAAAACTTGAAAAATGAGGAATTTGAATGCCCAAGACAAATTTTAAAAAGGGAAGAGACAATTTTGGTCTGTAAGACCAAAATAGTTCAAATGTTGTCCCAAAAATGAGTGATATTTTTGGGGGACACTAGGTTGTATATGTGGAATTGGATACATATGTCGAGTTATTTGAGAAGATGGTGTTTGTACCATTTGGGCTATGGTAGGATTCAATAACTCCATTACCCATAATGTTTTTGTTGTGGTTATAAACCTTGGGATTCTTATAAGTATTAACTTAAGTTCGCATAGGTGTTTGCATCTAAATTAGGATCTAACTCTGATTAACGCCTTGATAATGGTTCTAAATTTGGTTTGGGCCTTGGTACTAGTTTTGGCTTTGGTTAAGAGTGTATAACTTGTTTACCCCTTTGGTGATATATAGCTTTCTCAATTTGTAGGCCTTTGTCAATAATATCTTCAAAAGTGTGGGTGCACTAAAGCTCTAAGTGATAAGATATATCACTTTGTAAATTATGGGTAAACAATGCAACCAACTATTTATCTAGTAGATTATGTTTAAAATGGCTAGAAAGTGCCCTCCATCATTGTAAATAACTCAAAAAACTCTCACAAGGTCTTTACTAATCTTATCTTAAATCCACCATAGTAATCTCATGTTAGATATTATAGGAGAAGTGTTGCATAAATTTCTATAATAGGTCATCAAAGATAGGCACATAGTTCATCATAAGTTGGAGTAGCCACTCCAAGGCCTATCCAGTGAGACTACATGGAAAAATAAGAAGCAAATATATATTGTTAAAGGCCACCAACTAGAAAGTAAAAAATAATTGTATCATAGGATTATGAATGAGATCATTGGTTTTATCTTATTAGTGGAATACAAACCCCAAATCAAATAATTCAATGAAAATAACAACTACCTTACCTAAGTACTTGGTGAGCAATAACGTAATTAGCTCAAATACAAATAGAAGATAAAGAAAAGACAACCTTTACCTTCCTTTTTAAATGGTGCTTATTTTTTGGCATATAAGAGTGTTCACCCAAGTAAGTTATTTCTCACCCAAGATGTAGACACTCCTTTTTTTCTACATTTTATGTCTAAATAGACTTCAGATTGATTTCTACAAAACAACAAAACTAAAGCCTAAAAGTCACTAGATGTCCTAATTTTGTTTGCATATGGGATATAAATACCTAAAATCATGTCGAGGCATCCCTATTTGGGGTATTATCCTATATGCAGCTATAACCTCCCACAAATTCATTCCCAATCAAATTGTAACCTTACAAATTGAAAAATTGGCCTTTTAACCTATTAAACAGGGTACTTACCTAATTCCTAAAGTGCCAAAACCCTAAACAAAAATAATTAAGTAAATTTAGTTAACTACTTAAATGAAAGTTCCATGTTCAATTAGTGAATATATATTTTATAAAAAGGATTTTTTTTAAAAAAATGAGGTCATGATGATGTCATCACCCTCAAAGCCAAGGAATTTAAAATATCTTCCTAAATGCCATAAATTCAAAAGTAATAAACCATGATTAATAAATGGGATCTATATCCCAAATATTAATTTTTTGTTCCATCCATAACCTATCCATGGTTAAATCTAACCTAACTACACTTCAATTAGGATTACTTTGAAAACCTATAAATACAAGTTCCATTGCCATTGTTCCAAAAAGCTCTCAAACCAAACTTATAATGTTATATTGTTGAGAGACAAGAAGCATTTTTTTGCAAATAAGTAATTCCAAATTGTCTCTAAAAAGCTTAATTTTATTATCACATTCCAAGCCAAACTAAGATAAGCCACAAGTGGACAAGGAGAGGTGCTACCTGTAAATCAAATGCATTGACAAACGACTCCATTAGACACAAAAATAGGTATGAACACTCTTATATGCCAAAAAACAAGCACCATTTGATAAGGAAGGTAAAGGTAGTGTTTTTTTTATCTTTTAGTTGTATTTGAACTAGTTATATTATTTCTCACCCAAGTATTTAGGCAAGGTAGTTGTTGTTTTCATTAAGTTGCTCGATTTGGGGTTTGTATTCCACTAACAAAAAAATTAATGATTTCCTTCATAATCCTATAATACATAATGGAATTCTAGTGGGATCACACACCCCACCTTTAAAATCTAATAAAAGCTCACTTAAAACCTTAGTTTTTAGATTTTTTACCTTAAAACCCCATGTTTTTGTTTAACTACTAATTAGCGACTTCATGTCTGCTAATCGATGATTTCACTAGTTTTCTTGTGTTCTATTTTTAACTATGTTTTTAAATAAATGATGATTTTACCACTTAATTTCATTGACTTAAATATAAAAAATGACTTAGATGTTGTGTTTTAGTGACTTCAACTTGAAAGTTTCATCCTCTACATATCGATGACTTTGATGAAATACATCAATGACTCTACCAAGTAACTTTTCTTTGTGAAATTAGTGACTTCACAATTTTTTATTTGGAAAATAATGGCTTTGACTAATATAATCAATGATTTTTGACATGTTAAATGGTGACTTCACCAAAAATGTATTTTGTCTATGCTAGTTTTATAGGAAAATGTTGACCTTACCCTTCTGGTAAATGATGACTTTACCTTGAGACCAAACCCTGAGAACTTAAAAAGTGAAAGTTGTTTTTGACTAACCATTTTTAAAAAACACAAATGAATCCTCTAACACTTGTTGTAAAAAATTAGGTCAAAAAGAGAAGGTTTTAATCACTTTGAAAGCCATTAAAACTTATCTTTTTGTGCTTTGAAATCACTTGTAAAATAACTTTACTTGTTATTTTTTAAAGTTACAAGTTCAAACATAAAGGACCAAACTTAAATCACACTTTGAATTAGTGCTTATAAAATAACAAACATTTTAGATTTAATGCTCCTAAGAACATTTTAATTTCTTGATTTTTATTTATATAAGCACTTAAACTAGTTTCATTTCTAGAGTAGTTTTTTTAGAACTTTTGCAAGTATGCTCTCCCCCTACCCCTATTCGAGAACTTGGGTGACCAAAAATGTAATTATTTTACTTGTTTATTAGAGTCATCCAAATAAATGTCATGTGTGTTCTCTTTTCATTCTTAGGAACTTGAGTGACTCAGAAATGACCCTAAAGTTCTTCTACTTTTATTTATTTCTTTTTCAAATTGGCTTGTGAGGAGGTGTTCATCACCTCCTCATGAGTTATTTAGGAGGACTTTGACTTAGGGTTTCATCTCCCAGCACTATTACAACCCAACCCTTTTTGGGGGTATATAACATGGGCAAAGTGTTGGATTAAATAGTGGCTGAGTGGTTAGCTTGACAATACCAATGGGTACTCAAGCCATGCAGTAGCCAAACATCAAAATTCATTAATAAGTACATGGATGAATTTGTTATGCAAAAGAAAAGACTATTTCATAATAAGCTAGGTGGTTTGGATCCAACTGATGTGAACTTATGCCCAAGTGTTTCTAAGAACTTATGGACCATTCAAAAATCTAATCAAAAATTTAGCATAGTTGACCCCACTTACCATGAAAATCATGCCAAATGTTGTGTTGCTTCAGCACTCAAAGTTTTTACCACATACTAGTTTTTGAGAGATGGAGGGGCCCCTAAAAACTCTACCTACATGCACCCTTTAATTTATTGGATTAACAATCAGTTCCTTTTAATATTAGTATGTTGATGAAAAATTTGGTAGATACTATGCAACCTTATCAGTTTTAGTATGGGATGTGCAATTAGGTGTTTTTCTTATTCTTTTACTTGCATTTGTTTTTAGGTCTAAATTACTTTTTGTGTCAAACCCCATCCAAAATGTGTCAAAAACTTTATATACAAAACACATGTTACACACACCACTTTGATTAAAGAAATGTTATGCTACATAAATCATTCAAGCCATTTACCTTATCTCAAACCAAGACCAAGACCAATTGTGCCTTTATTTTTAGATGAGATGTTATTAGGCTTCTAGTTTCAGTTTAAACCTTTGTTCATCGAAGTCTTTCAAAATATCATTTGATATTCATCTTTCAAAGTTCAGATCTAAAATGATTGCTTTATGCTTGAGTCTTGTTTACAAATTGGACTTGAGTTGTTTACCTTTATCTATTTATATTATGTAACTTGGATCAATTTTTAGTTTGATTTTTAAACACCTTTGCCTAGAGACCAAGTTTCCTTTTAACATGTCTTGCCTTGATTCCAAGTTTATATTTTGAACCAAGTGTGTCATTTATTTCAAATTAGTATATTTTGACTTAAGAGTGTAGACAGGATTATAAAGCAAGTTAGTTAAACAATAGTCCATCAATCATGAAAAATGCATAAAGAACTAACTAACTAAGCCTATCTATTCCTATGGGAATTACAAAGGATAGCAAGAAACAAATGAAAGAAAGCAAACATCATATTACCTTCTCAAATGGATTCACCATACCCATGTGGCTCAAAATCATGTTCTCCCTTGATCAAACATCCTTGTCTTTGTCAACAAAGGTGGCAAACTCCTCCAATGTCTCAAGAACACTCCATAAAACCTAGGCTCATGATTCTAAATCATTAAACTAGCCTATCAATAAATCTTGAAAAAAAAATCAATGATCAAATGAAAAGGATTGTGGAAACAATTTAACATTATAAATTTGCAATATTCAAGTTTAAAATTCATGTCCATGGCCTCTCTATTTATAGATTTTTGAGATTAGTCAAGATCAACCATGACCATCCATCTCAAGACTGAGATGTGTGGCCATGGATAATCCTAATATTTGGAATTAAATCCATGAATATCCTCAAGATAAATAATCATTAAAGAGGCATGGGAGGCATTAACTAGGCATGTATGACCCATAATCTTGATATTTTATGCACTTATGGCTTGATGGATGCCACCCTATAGATGATGTCACTAGGTGATGTAGATATTCAAAATCAATTTCCAATAATGAGATATTCAAAAAGATCTATGGAATTCTTACTTGAGATCTTAAATTGGATTAATTATCTTAAGTAAGTTTAATCAAGTTTAGTGCAATTCTTTAGAAATTGGTGCACAATTATTCAAAATGGTCAGAAAGTCATATTACTAGGTCATAATTTGATAAGAGAGGAACTTGAAGGTGGTGTTAGATGCATTAGAGTCGTATTCTCATTTAATATGTTTTCAATAGAAAATAACAAAGGTACATGATGTGTACCAATGAATTAGAAGAAAAGAATGATCTAGAGCACTAAATGGCAAAATTGTCATTTTGACTCGAAATGATCTAATCAAAGTTAGCTGCCTCATAAAATGCATTGCCCTATTTATGGATACTTTGACCTAAAATGGAACTTGTAAGTGACAAGTTCAAACCATTTAGGGTGTTTTATGGATTTTGACCTAAAATTTGCATTTGAGTGAAATTCAAGTAAGATTGATAATTTCAACACAAATGGTGTTAAGAATTAGATGTCTACATTTTTCTCCTATTTGAGAAGGCATAGTGAGACATTCAGGTGAAGCAACATCTTTTAAAATGAGAAGGCATATGATTAGAGATATAATAGGCCCTAAAGATAGGGTGAATGAGAAAGATACAATCCAAGAATGTAAGGGACACACTTTAAACATACCTAATTTGAGAGTACAAGCTGCATGCTTATGGCATTGATCAATCTTGAGACAAGTTGCACACTAAAATATTGCCATCATGGGCTTTAATGTGGAGAGCTTGGAATTAGAGTAAAAGAGAAACATTCTACTTTAGGAAGGGAAGCACCACTAGAATGGGGTCTCTAAAGAGAATATAATAAGAAGTACTCCAATAGAGCAGATTTGATTGGGATAAAATAGTTTTGCCCCAGTAGGGCAAATTTTGATCATTGATAAAGAACAAATAATGATTTTACCCCTGTAAAGCTGATTTGATATGGACATGTTTTAGATCTTGGGCCCTAACATGGGCAATTAGCAAGCAAAATAGCTCAAGGATATAACCCAAAAGATAGGTTAAAGTGAGCAAGTAAAAATGTACATGCGATTGTCTAATGGCTTAGAAAGCCATATAAAACCAAGCATATGAGAATGCAAAAAGTGATGAGAGAGATGAAAATAATAATGGAGATAGCAGAGCTAACCTCAATATAAATTGAGCACAGCCTACATAGTTCCATGGACTCATGTTCCAACATAAACTTTAGGCCAATGTAGTTCACCAAAGTTTGGGAGAGAATGAAATGAGGAATGATGAAAAATGACCAAGAATTGATTAGACTTATAATGTATGCAAAGAGATGCACATCTAAGCATAGACAAAGAAGCTTGAAATGCATGTTACCTAGAAGCCTAATTCCATATCATGAGCATAGGTTTTGTAGAGTGTTCTTAAGAATCATTCATCAGAGCTGATGTTGATGTTAAGACTGAGACCTGAGCACAAAGTTCTTGCTATAGTAAAATAAATTAGGCATCATAAGTATGAATAACTTAAAATGACATAAGATTCTAATTGTGTTGATCCAGTTAAAATGTGAATACCTATAACTAAGGATAATGGTAAAATAATGACCAAAACCAGAGTTATAATGATTTACATTTAAACAAAAAATCAAAGACAAAGAAAAAGATAAACATAAATGAACCTAGCTTGAAATCAAGATATCATCAATCAAGACTTAAGTAGGAACAAAAATGTTCAAAAACAAAAATCAAGAATGTCTTAATGACATGAGACCAAGATATGAATAATCGTGATCCATGTGGACCATCAAGTCATTCTTGAACACAAAAGAGAAATAAAAATTAAATAGAAAAATAAGACACCAACAACAATCAAATAAACACACAAAATGTTTTTGAGTTTTTGAATGGTTTTATGAATGTTTTTGGAATTTTCTAAGTATCTCAAATTGATTGAGGAATAAGAGATACAGAATGGTCTAACTCATGAAATGGTGAGAGCGTACCAACTTAAAATACTCACAATACAATGAGAGCATATGATAAGAGGGATTGAGTTGACCTTGACATGAATTGAGCATGGCCTATGTAACCACAAAATAATCCCAACTCATAGTAATTCTATCCACACAAAAGGTGATGAAAAACTAACTAGGTCACAAAAAGTTCACAAGTAAAGGTGAATGATAAGACAAATGATAATAGTAATGACCAGATGATGTGGCAATGCATGATAAAAAAAGGCATTGTACCTAATTTTCCCATAGTTAGTTATAATTAGGAAATAATGTCATAATATTGATTTTCCCAAAGGTGGTTATAAATAGGGGTACCAAAACAATATTGATTTGCCCATAGGTGGTTATAATCAGTGATACCAAATAATATTATAGATGAAAGATGACTTGCCATATCAAATGTCACACTATGTTCATATACTATCCTTCAACACTTAATTCAAAAACTATTAAAATTGGATCAAAATCCCCCATAAATAGTGTAGGATGAATGAAAGGAACCAAGATCAAAATGGGATAAATAAGATGACCAAAAATAAGCCTTAGTCAATAGTAAATAAATGGTATAATGAAATGATCAGAAGAAAATTGGATACAGTGGTAACAAAGTTGCCCCCAAATAATGACTAGATCATATTGTTCACAAAATGGTGAGAGCATTCAAACTTAAAAATTACTTGTAAAATAGTGAGAGCATGGGAAAGGGGTGACCAAGCTGACCTCAATAAAAATTGAGCATTGCCTATATAGTCTTGAAGGACCTCAAGTCAATGTAGTTCAAATGGCATGGTTCATGGATCTCAATGGTATAATAATGCCTAAAAAGGGTCTATAGGGTTATCCCCAAGAGACGAGGCATGGTAATCGTAAATGGTAGATGAAAAATGGTTTTGTTTCTTTTTATGCTAGAGAGATGCATGTCCCAGTCAATATGTGAGACAACAAAAATGATCAGCTATACAAATTGCTATCCAACACCCTTTTACAATAACTGCTCTATCAAGAACTTTTTGCTGATCTGGATCTCAATAATGTGTTCATGATCTTCATAGATCATTGATTCAACTTCCTTCAAATGTCAAGACAAGATATCCTTATAACCTTGATAAAGGAAAGTGTTGTCAGTGATGGTAAATAATGGTAGGATAAATGAGATAAGTGGGTAATAAATAGGTGGTTGATAATGAAATATATAATGAATGGGAAATAAATGAAGATTGAGATTTTTAGTCACATGTAATGTTGTTGATGCTGGATTTGACATAATTTTGGTTGTGGTGGGGTTGAAGACCTTTGAAAATACTCTTGATAGGACCATCAGATTATTCTGTTACTTGATTGTGAGAGTAGTTACCATCTGATTATGCTGTAGATTGGAAGCTATTTTGATTTGATCTTTGATAATATCTTCAGTAAATAATGAATAACTTTTGTGCTTAGTTATTGGTGCCTCAATGAGGTTTTCACTAATGAATTTGTTCTGATCATCCCATAGTTCCACCGATAAGGTTTCACAAAGAGATGTTAACATTTGACTTTGATTGTCTTTAGCACCTTCAAAAAGTTGTCACTAAAAGATGCTAATTTTGATCTTTGCTTATCCCCTAGCACCTCTAAAAAGGTTTCACTAGGAGATTATTCTTCTTCTGAATGAATGTGGTCTTAGTCCCCCCTGATATTCTATAAATGATATGTCACCATGGATGCAGTTTAATAAAGTGTGATTTTGTCGGTCCTGATCGACACTTATGGGAGGTGGAATGTCAATATAATGGCTATGTTGGGTGGTAATAATGGGATACTGAAAGGTATCACAATCCTCATAGAATATACTAGGAGAATTTTTGTTTATTCTAAAGTAATCATCCTCAAAAATTGTAGAAGGATCACACATATATTCAAATTGATCTACAAGGCAATTGTAACCAATGTTGTAACAACCAATACTATAATCTATTTCTGACTCTGATTCTAAAGCAAGGGACTCTGAGTCCAATGCCACAACTGATGTTGATTCTATTTCTAATTCTAAATCCAATGTCAGTTCAAAAGTAGAACCTGACTCTAATATTGACTCTTCATCTGATATGGTTGTTTTGATAATGTTATATTGAATGCTAAATTTTTGACAAGTAATGGCCTGTGATGGTATAATGGGCTCAATAAAAACTAATTCATCTTGGAAGGGTTCAACATAGACTGACTCATCTAAGTGAAGCCCCTCAAAAAGAGGGAACTGCTTAAGGGATGTCTTGAAAAAATCATGTCTGTCAAAGTGAGACTCCTCAATGAGTGAGAAAAGATCAAGAGACAACTCTATCAAGACTAGCTTGTTAAGGAGATGAGGCTCTTTAAAAATAGGTAGCATATGGATAGCTAACTTATCATAGTTTATCTTGTCACAAATGGGTGTTTCAATAATAACATGTTAGTTTTGGTTCATAATCAATTTTAAACACATTTTGATCCTCATAAGATGGCTTTTGAAGAGGTAATGGTTCTTATTTAGGCTCAAAGATTGGCATAAAATTTCTAAAGTGGGGAACATTTGGTTTAGTGGGAACAATGGTTTGTGGTTCAATAATGGACTCTCTAAAGATTAGACTATTGAAGAAGGGACCAAGAATAATTGGTTCATCAAATGGAGGTTTTTCAACAGTAGGTTCAACAAAAATTGATGATGGGCCAAGAATGGTAACAACTGGATGCTTCTTAGTTTGGTTGATTGTGCAAACCAAAGGAGGAGGTCCTAAAATGGTAATGATTGGATGCTTCTTAGTTAGGTTGCTTATGAAAACCAAAGGAGGAGATCCTAAAATGATGATGACTAGATGCTTCTTAGTTTGGTTGCTCATGTAAACTAAATGAGGAGGTCCTAAAATGGTGATTTTGGTACATTATTGAGTTTGATTACTTGCACAATCTAAAGCATCCAAGTCTTCTTGATAAACCCAATCATTCCAATCATGAGTTGGATCAAAAATTGGATCTTGACTGTGTTCCCATGATTGATTTTTGTGAGGTGGATAAAATTCTATCTCACAAACCATATTTTCATCATATAGGTCTTGACTAAAGTCATAAAAGTCATTTTGTGTGGCCATTCTATCATAAGTTAGATTATCCATGACTGCACCATAAGTGTAGCTAGACATATCTTCATTTAATGAAGAAATCTTCAAAAATAGAAAGACTTAAAGTTCTACAAACTCTAAAAAGTGATATTTAAAAGACAAAAGGTTCAACCTTTGTTGAAAGGGTGAAGCTGCATCTCAAAACTAGTTTGTGCTAAGATTTGGCATTAAACAACCTAATGTCAAATGTTAACATCAAAGGTTTTTGAAAAAAGGTTATGTTTTCCCAAATAAAGTCACAAAAAATGATGAGGATAGGTGTTCAAACAAACAATCAATCAATAGTGTTCAAAATTGGGTAATCATTTAACCGAAGCTATGTAACCCAAAATAAAAAAAATTGTGTACCAACCCCATGAATTAAGGCCTAAACAAAAATCAATCAATGTTTGGATCCAAACTTGACAAGGTTAATTAAAAATGCAATGTTGAAGACTAGGATTGGACCAAACAAACTAGACAAGAGAAAAAAGCATAACGAGACATAAACAAGGTCCAAATGGTATACATGACATGGTTTGAAACAAATGGTTTTTGAAACAATGGTAAACAAGTTCTTGAAACAAATTGAGCAGCCTAATGTGTAACCATGCTGGAATGATGTGGTCAATTGTTTTGTTTCAAAGACTAAAAGGCAAAAAATATTTGACATGATTTGGGAAGATAACGCTACCCTTATTAACTCAAATACATGATTTTGACATGGCTTATGAACAAACAAACAAGTTTTAGCCTCAAAGCATACCAAGTAAATAATGACCAAAATACACTAAGTATAATCAACCAAATCCTAACAAGGGTATGGAAAAATGGAGTTGAATAAAACTAATTGGTTTTTTATCATTATAGGGTAATCAATTACACAATGAATTTTATATCAAATGATGCAAAAAACAAGTATAAAAATTGGGTGACCATGGCATTGGCTAGTTGTAAAAAAGTCTAGTCCTTTTTACAACCACTACATCATATTATTCACTCAGTGTAGTACGATGCCCAGATACAGATACGTCCTATGTGTAACTCTAAAAGAGTAAGTGAAGTCAATGCTGAGAGGTGAAACCTCAGGTCAAAGCTTTCGTAAAGAACTTGTGGGAGGTAATGACATCCCCCTCATAAACCAACTTGTAATGAAATGAAAGACATAAAAAGAAAGACTTTAGGGTCATTTTCAAGGTCACCCAAAATTTGACAATTTTTTGGGGAGTGCTTTAGATGACTTTATTTCTAAGCCTTGGACTAGGCTACTTGCAATAGGAATGGTGCTTTTGATTCCAAGGGTTTCCTAAAGGGGACAAATGGAAGAGCATACATGCAACATCCCTCTTTTTACCAAACAAAAATTTAATCTAAATAACCAAGTAAATACATAAATCTTTGTAAAGGTGAGTTCATTTTCAATCCCAAATGGGAAATGAGGTGGTTTTCATTTGGCCCCTTGGTCTTAGTTGTAACTTTGAAAACATTCACCATAAACATCTAAATTCTTTGTTAAACACCAAAACAAGATTCCTAGCTGATTTTTAAACATGCAAAAGATGATCTAAACATGTCTTTAGCAAACGTCAAGCTTGGTCATGCAACAAAAATGTTAGAATGTCCTTTATCCTTGAAGCTCTTTTAGGTTTGAAATAATGAACTTAAAAAAAAGAGCTATTGAGTCTGTGTTTTAAGAAATACATAGTGACCAATGTCAGTTATATAATTGATGATGGTTACATTTTCTAATCGATGATGGTTATCTAACCAACATCAATTATACCAATGTGACTGATGATAGGTATCCAACCAATGTTAGTTTTACTAACTGATGTCAGTTAATCTATCTAATCGATGTTGGTTTTACTAATCGATGTCAGTTACTATGTAAATCTGTGGCAAACAAAAATAACAAAATAAAGCTAAATAATCAATTTGCAAGAGTTTTAATGGTCCAAAGGAATATTTTAAAGTTACAAAATTATCTTCTTCATGTGTGGGACGTGTCTTATCCCATCGGGTGTGCCAAGATGTAGAGAGGATTACAAAGCAAGTTATTCAAACATTAGTCCATAAATCATGAAAAATGCATAAAGAACTAACTAACTAAGCCTATCTATTCCTATGGAAATTACAAAGGATAGCAAGAAACAAATGAAGGAAATCAAACATCATATTACCTTCCCAAATGGATTCACCATAACCATGTAGCTCAAAATAATGTTTTCCCTTCATCAAGCATCCTTGTCTTTGCCAACAAAAGTGGAAAACTGCTCCAATGTCTCAAGAACACTCCATAAAACCTAGGCTCATGATTCTAAATCATTAAACTAGCCTATCAATGAATCTTGCAAATGAAATCGATGATCAAATGCAAAAGATTTTGGAAACAATTTAACATTATAACTTTGTAATGTTCAAGCTTAAAATTCATGTTCATGGCTTCTCTATTTATAAATTTTTTAGATTGGTCAGGATCAACCATGACCATCCATCTCAAGATTGAGATGTGTGGCTATGGATAATCTTAATATTTGAAATTAAATCCATAAATATCCTCAAGATAAATAAGCATTAAAGAGGCATGAGAGGCATTAACTAGACATGGGTTACCCATAATCTTGATATTTTATGCACTTATGGCTTAATGGATGCCACCCCATAGATGTTGTCACTAGGTGATGCAGATATTCAAATACAATTTACAATAATGAGATATTCAAAAACATCTTTGATTCTTACTTAAGCTCTTAAATTGGATTAATTATCTTAAGTTTAATCTATTTTAGTGTAATTCTTTGGAGATTGGTGCACAATTAATCAAAATGGTTAGAAAGTCATATTACTGGGTTGTAATTTGATTGGAGAGGAACTGGAAGGTGAAGTTAGATGCATTGGATCTATATTTCCATTTAAGATGTTGCCAATAGCAAATAATAAAGGTACATGATGTGTACCAATGAATTAGAATAAAAGAGTGATCCAGAGCACTAAATGGTGAAATTATCATTTTGACTCAAAATGATCTGATCAAAGTTAGCTAGCCCATAAAATGCATTGCCCTATTTAGAGATACTTTGACCTAAATTGGCACTTGTAAGTGACAAGTTTGAAACATTTAGGGCATTTTATGGATTTTGACCTGAAATGTGCATTTGAGTTCAATTCGAGTAAGATTGACAATTTATACACAAATGGTGTTAGAAATTGGATGTTTACAAAGAGTGTTTCAAAATTTCTCATGCCCAAATCAAGTTTGTTTTCATATACCTAGACCAAGTTATTTTCTAAGACCAATCTCATATTTCTAAACCTAGACCTAGATCAATTCCAATTTCACACTTATGCCTAGACTAATTTCAAGTCCATGTTAATTCAAACCATTTTGAACCACAACCAAGTACTATTATATGTCATGCTTCCTTTCAAACCAAGACCTATTCCTAGACCAATGTCTCTTTTGAACCTAGACCAAGACCAAGTCCATTTTACTTTAAACCATTTTTTTAAACCAGACCAAATTCACACATGCCAAATTCTATGTCCAAATTGACCACATTCAAATTCAGCCCTTTTCTAAGCATCAAATACTTCAACCAACTTGGGCAGTCATGCTAAATCAGGTTTTGTTTTTGAACCCACATTATAATCTAATCAGAGTCATTTTATATCCCATTTAGACCATTGCAATCAAATCCCTTTCATTAGTTAGACTTAGAACATTCCAATAAATGCCATGCCAATTGTCATATGCAAAAACCACCCTTATATGGGACAATTACTGAGACTAAGTTTTTCCTCTTTGGAGTCGTATGAAATACCAAGATCAAGACCATCCTCTTTGGGCCAATTCTAACTTCATGGACCAAACCTTTCAAACCAACCATGGCCCCAAGTGGAAAATTTACCTAATGAATCTTTGAGAGACATATTTAATCAATTAATCAGAATAAACATAATTGTGTGTCCACATACTCAACCTTTTAATGAAAATGATCTCAAACCTCCCTAAAACCAAATAGACAAATATTATGATTATCATGGGATTCAAGTCCATTCATTTAATTGATGTGTGATGTTCACACAACATGTCCAAACCTTGATTTACCATGGGGATATCATGATTAAGCCACAATCATACCAATCGTTACCTTATAATGCCCACCCATCTAAGCCAATTAGTGAATCTCCAAGTCATTTTAAAATCAAATTTGACAAATGGCTTGTTGAGAACATTTGAATAATATTCTTCAAAAATAAGAAACACATTCAATAGTTGAGCTAGTTTTTGAGCTACAATAGAGCCCATCATTACCTATCCACACACCATCATTAGAATGTGTCATGATAAAGTATCCAAGTGTGTCCAAGTCTAAAATTTTGAAAACAAGTGTAAGCCAAGGCCAATAAAACCAACTAATCCTCGATGTTTTTGTTGAAACACTTATTCATGATGAGTTAAGCTATGATAAATCACCCTATGACACTTTCCCTATTTTTGAGGAGTCTCACTTTGACAAGCCAATCTTGTTGAGTCACCCTTTGACCATTGCCCTATCTTTGAGGAACCTCACTTTGTCAATCCAATCTCTATGAATTCTCTTATTGACCATTTCTCTTTTGTTGAGAAGCCTCAATTTGACAAGCCAGTCTTTGTGGATTTATCTTTTAACCTTTTTTCTCTCTTTGTGTGGCTTCATATTGACAAGTCAGTATTTGTTAAACCCTTCTTAGATTAGCCTATTTTTGAATATCCCATTGTTCAACCACATGCCATTACTCATCCAATACCAAACATTCAACATAACATCTTTATTACCACACTAGAAGAAGAATCAACATTAAAGTCAAGTTTTATTTTTGAACCAATATAAAATTTAGCATCAGAAACAAAATAAACATTTGTCTTAACATTGGATTTAGAGTCCCTTGAGTCAGACTCAGCTTCAGATTCAGAATACATTAGTGGATGTTACAACATTGGTTACACACTCCTTGCAGATTAATTTGAATATATTTGTGATCCTTCCATAGTTTTTGAGGATGTTTACTTAAACATCAACATAAGTTATCCTAGTATCTTCCATGAGGATTGTGTTGCCTATTACCATTTCATTATTGTTCTATTTTCCATTGATACCATTAATTAGCCTAGCCATTATATTGACATTCCACCTCCCACAAGCATTGATTGGGGCCGATAGAATCACACATTATTGTACTATATTCATGGTAACATATTAGTTGTAGAATATCAAGGGGACTAAGACCACATTCGTGAAAAATAAAAACAATATCTTAATGAAACCTTTTTATAGGCACTATGGGGTAATCAAAGTCTAAATTAAACATATTCTAGTGAACCTTGTTTGAGGTGTTATAACACAATCAAAGTTAAAAGTCAACATTCCTTAGTGAGACCTTCTAGAAAGTGCCATGGGACAATCAAGACAACTTTATTGGTGAAAACCTCTTTGAGGTGCAAATAATTGAGCACAACTATTCTTCATTATTCGATGAAGAAATTATTGAAGATAACATCAATATATCTTCCAATTTACATCATAATTAGATGGAAGCATCTATCAAACCTAAAAAATAAAAAAATATGATGGTCCTATCAAGAGCATATTCAGAATTCTCTGGCCCTGCCATAACCAAAATTATGTCAAATCTGAATCAACAACATTGTGTGTGACTAAAAATCCCAATCATAATTTATTAACCAATAATTATATATTCCATTATGATTCATTTCTTTGTTTTAGACCTATATTGCATTGTCAAATCAGACCTTTTATCTGATACTTATCTTTATTTACCATCCTTCTTGCACTTTCCTTTATAGAGGCTACAAAGACATATTATCTATAAGTTTGGAGGAAATAGAATTGATGACCAACGAAGCTCACAACAGCATTATTGGAGTTCAAATCAGAAATAGGTTCTTGATACAGAAAATATTCATAAGGGGTGTGGGCTAACACTTTAAATAATTGACCATTTTCATTGTACCCTATGTTAATCAGGACATGCATCTCCACATCATCAAGAATAGCAAAGTCATATCATATCATTTTCCACTTTCCTTGCCTTACCATCATTTCATACCTTTCCACTATGCCCTACCCCTTTTCTTTGCCTTGTTATTATTTCATGCCCTATTCCCATGTTCTCACCATATTATGAGCAACCTAATCCCATGCCCTTACCATTTTTAGAGTGGTATCTTGTCAATATTTAATGAGTTAGGATACTCTAAAAATTCCAAAAACATTTAAAACATTTCAAAAACTTAAACATTTGAAAATGGCTTACAATCTCTTAAAGAGATATGAAGCCCCAAAATTCAAAAATATTATCTTGTCCTAAACCTAGTCAACAATTATCAATCCACCCACTTTGGGGAACCTTAGTCCTTGAGCCAATTATTTTAGAATTCATTTGGATGTGTCCTTCCAAAATTTTCTCTGTAAGGGCAAATTTGTGGTTGGTTCTTGTTGACAAATTTTTACCCCCAAGGTCAAAAATGTCAACCCTTATCGAAAAAAACTTAATTATCATGTTGTATCAAACCTTTTTGTATCCAATTACATGCCTTGATATTCTCTAATTGGCTTTTTTAAGGTCTTATAAGCATTGTTGAAGGTAAATTTATAGAAATTAAGGTAATGTCTTTTATTGGTATTGTAGTGCTCTAGTCATAACATGGAGTGATGAGAGTTAGTAAAATGGTGTCAAAGGGTCCCTAGTTACTTATAAAATTCATTTCATTTATTAATAAACTTATACAAACATTTCATGTTTGTTTGGAAAGTTTAAAGTTCTTTTGTGAATTTTAAGGTAAGAAATTGAAGAAAAACAGGTGTTTTTCACTAATTCCAACATATGAAAAAGATTCAAAAGTGAATAATCCATTAGATAACATTTTTCCAAGTTTTTGAAGTAGTTATATAACTTTTTTATATGTCAGGATGTCATAAATTAGTTCAATTCTTAAATTTCAATGATTATGAGGCATTTTTATGCACTTGTACGGACTTTAAGAGCTCATCTTCAGGTGAAAACATTAAATAGGTGTCTCTTTGGGTTTTATAAGTCAAAAACACATTTATATTTTAGATAAAAGTCCTAAAATTGAAAAAATGACTTCCTTGTCTCCTTCACTCTCTTCACAAGCTTGCAAAGGCAAATTTCATATGGATGGAACAACCAAGAGAGAGAGAGAGTTAGGGTTTGATATTTTTCCCATAGGAGGGGATCATAATCACTTTAAAATTTGTGAATTTTTTTTTTAGATTCATCCTCTATCCTTTATGAACAATTGCTAAAAAAACTAGGGTGGTCTAAAACTGCTAGTCAACCCCACAAGCTCATTGTTTCTCCTCAAAATGGTAGTTTGAAGATGATTGAATGCATGAGAGCAATTAAAAATGATATAAAAGGTATATAAAAACATATTTCATGTTTTTCCAATTTCTATTTGGCATGTGTGGGCCCAATAAGATAATAAATTTCCACTTTGGCATAGTTTACAGGTTTTCCACTTCAATATATGGAAGTTTTACAGGGTTCAATGCATTATAGTGTATACAATGGATGTTTGAATGTCTTACATCATATTCTAATGTAATTAAGATTAATTAAATATAATTATTGGATTTGTACCAATTCTTCAAAGTATCACACATTTTTCTATGCTTGACGATTGTATTATGAAGTTACCTATGTAAAAGTGAATTGAAAGCTCTTAACCTTGTATTTTCAAAAGGTGTGTTTTTAAGGTATGTTCACATTGGTATGTTTTTATAATTAAGGTTATCATTGATGTCAAATGGATTCAATGGTTATTGATGTCCCGGAGGTGTTTTTCAGAAGAGACATGGTAAGTATTCATGATGACTCAAGCATAGCCTAATAGATTATTTAGCTCTGCATAAGATCTAAACTCTATATTGTGATATGATAAACTTGTGAGAAGATGTGAATAAGTAGTGCAGAATATTAAAAATGTGGTTTATCATGTTAATAAGTTTTAAATTGCATCTACAGTAGTAATAAGGTCTCAATAAGGCATAGTACCTAGTAGGTCTAGTTGATTGGCTAGTTCCTTGAGCATAAACATGACTTGTAGAGGCATGATGATGGTGATATAGATGTGGATGAGCTTGAAGGTATTAAATGTAGTGGTAGATCATATTATAATATATTTTAACATGTTAGTGATGTGTAAATTACATCTATAGTGGTAGGAAGGTTGGGTATTGAGGCTTAGTCCTTACATGAGAGACCTAGTATGATAGAACAGGCCTAGTAGCATGCTGAGAAGAGAAGTGTGAGACCTATGTGAATAATTTTGGTATTTAATGAGATTTTTATTATGTCATTTGACATATGTATGATTATCTGAGCTCAATTCAAGAGGTTTCTAAGTTTTTTCAAGGATAAAGCATAACTGGTAGTTCAAAGACATAATGCACATAAACACCTAGTGTGGTCAAAAGGAGGATCAAGTTAAGTTTCCAAGGTGATATAACACATGTGATTATGGAATTAGGCTTAATATGTTATTTCAAGAGTTTTGACCAAGTTTGAGGTCATGGATTGAAGGTGAAATCAAGAAAACATGTTTTGAGGTCTCTTGTGCATGTAGAATGAAGAGATGAGAGCCTAAGAAGGATGTTTAGGTTCTCACTAGCACATGTGATATTTGTATGTGAAGATAATACTTTTGTGAGATATTTAAAATTTTAATAATAAGGTTTTCAAAGCATTAGTTTTTAATTTGAGGGGAAATATTATATGGACAAATGTTAAGGTACACTGATTCAAAACCCTAACTAAGACCTAGTGATGAAAATATTATTTATAATTACCAAAAATTTATTTTAAATTAAATTTGTATGTTTTTATAATGTATAAGTCTCCTCCAAGCATCTCTAGGTGGAAGTGTTGTGTCAAACAGTCAGTAGAACCTATAAAAAAAATCCTTATTTTTGAATAATTTGATGCTACAAGTAGGGTTGACCAGGTCAATGGATGAAATTTGATGGATGTTAAATAAAAATAATCATTATTTATTTACATGGTGTTTTTTATACAATAAATAACCTTTATGTCAACCATTTTGGTCACCCAAATTGACCTATCACTAAACTAGCAAAGACTAAAAATAGTGAGAAAAACCAGTCAAAGTGAGAAAGAGATTAAGGATTGGTTTCAGGTGATTAGGGATGAATAAAATTATTTTGGGTATTTTTTAAATACCTATACCTCATGTTAACTTGGTTTATAATTTTTTTTATGATCATACACAAGCAATAAAGTGTTCACAAAGTGACTTGTTTGTATGAGTAAAGATAGTGAAAGAGTGAGGTTCAAAGTTTGATCTATTTGGTCTATATTTAAAATTAAACCTCTATATATTTTTGATTTGAGTTGATATTAATATAAATAAGTATCATATAATTTCCTCATATGTTATTAATTATAATCCTACAAGTTTTATAATTCATGATCACCATGATTGGTTCCTAAGGTAAAAATGACAACTTCAGGTTTGCCAAGTGAAGTGAAGTATGTGAGACCTTATGAAAAGATCTAATTTATAAAATTAACTTATTTATGTTTTTTGGTACTTGAATTATATATTAACTCTCTATTTATTTTATAGATATAGGTTAATGAGTTGTAATGTGGAAGCCAAAATGGCTTATCCAGTTATGTTAAGACAATAAGAGAGTAACCTAAGAGATTGGTCTGTAAGACCAATGATTGTCTCTAGTGTTTGATATATATACATTTTTGAATGAAATATAAGACTCGCATAAAATTTTAATGATCATTATATGTCATTAAAGTGTATTTTTGAGTGTTAATGACAAAGTTCTTCATGACTATGTTTCTAGAACACTCGGGTAGTTTGAGTAGTCATCTGGGAGTGGTGAGTTGAAGGTCCTCTAGAATAACATGGAGAATAAAATTCATATTAATATGTTATAAATATCAATAAGTATCATTTTAATTTAATAAGATTCATTTAAATTTCTCAAGATGGTGTGGAGAATCAAAGTTTATTGACTATGTGTTGGCGGTGTTTGGTAGCTCTGAGTGAGCTTCTTACAGAGAAGGTTTATAGTCTACAAAGGTTAAGTTGAAGATTATATTGTTGATAATAATGACCCTGAGGTCATGAGGTGTCTGTAAATATGAATTTTTTTTGGGTTTTTTTGCAAAAATTTGGATTTTGGCCTAAATGTTCACGATTGAGTTTTAGTGTGCACTGGCAGTTCTGAGTGAGCTATAGCAAGAGAGTTCTTGAGGCCTATTGGCCTGTATGGTGATTTCTAATGGACATGGATACTCTTTTTAAGTCATGAATATTATATTAATGTGTTTTTAGGACATTTTTATTTGATAAAGTTGAATTTATGCTTTAGATATGGTTGATAGACTATTGGCATTGAGAAGGTCTAAAAGGCAAGTAGGCCAAATTGGTGGGTCCAAGTAGTGAAATGGGTCAAATGGAGTTGGGGAATTTTTTTGAAATTATAAAGGGTATATTTGAGGAATTTATGAAGTGTTTCATCCATTTTTAATGCAATCAGTGTTCCTAAGGGTTAGAGTGGTAATGTGTGGATAAGATAGACCTAATTGCATTAGGTCTCCATTAGGCCTATTTGTGGATTTGGTCCTTATGGAGTATGACCAACTTAAGTAATTTTTTTATCACATTTTAAACATTTATGTTGATATATTCCAAATTTATTTCATGTATGTAAATTTTCATGGCCAACCAAGATGGGTGAGATCAAGGGTCAAGTACTTAAGAAGGCTTAATAGGCCAAAATTGACTAGTTGAGATATTGAGCATATGTGCAAATGAGATAGGTGTTTGTAAACTAGGTGAAGGTGGTAAATACCATTATATATGTATTATTAATATGTCATGAATATTTAATTATGAATTTATATGTGATTAACAAGGTCATTTGACCTAATACTACCAAAGAGAGGGTTATTTGAGTGAGAAGGCCCAAGAGGTTATTTGAGTGAGAATGAAGGGTAAAGAGTGAAAAAGAAGGTTGTCATCTATATTTGAGTTATAAATAGGTGTTATAAGGTGATATAATATTATATTTGACTTATTTGGTTCTAATTTACCTACGGGGTTGGATCCTCCTTGCAAGATAGAGCTTGTAGAAGAATAGTTGAGTGGATGCTTAACTAGGTAGGGGTTGGAGTTCCTTGTGAAGTTGGTGATTCACTAAACTTTAGATCTTGACATTATAGGAATGTATTCCATTTTCATGGTTCATTAGATTTTATCCCATAATAGGTTTTCCCACATATCTCTTTTTTTCAATTTTGATATGCTTTTGTAGTTGTTTATTTATGCATTGACATTTTATGTGAATGAATGTTTCATGAAATGATGAATGGAATTGAATAGACATTATTAAATAACTGATTCACCCCACCTTTCTAAGTATCTACTTCCAACATGTGTGATTGTATTGACACCATGAGGAGGGTGATGAAGTGTGTGGAGATGTTTTAGATTTTAGAAGAAGACCAAACTTGCATTATATCATACCTAAGGCATTAAAATACAAACCTACATGTCTGTAGACTTGTAGGTCTATATTTTACTAAAAATGTGTTGAAACATGAATTTAAAAAAACTAATTTTTAAAGTGAGAAGTGAATGAAATATAGTGCTCCAACACTTCGATCAGTCTAAACTAAATGGAAAGAAGGTGTGTCTTCAAAAATCCAATGTTCAAGACACCTAATAAACCCTACCTATCACCTACATCCATAAAGGAGTGAATAACATATGGGAGTCATGAGATGTTGTTAACTAATAATTTGAGAGATTTATAATGATAATTTATAATATTGGTCAAATTCATCAAACTATCAAGAACTCCATTGAAAGGGTTTTCATCCCAAGTCTATAATCTAGGCACCTAATCACACCTATAGCCAGGTGATTCTTAGCACACACAGTCAAGCCTATATCAAGAGATGAAATGTTTTCATATGATAACTGAGGTTGGAATGAATATAAGGGTGGATTAAATTATTTAAAAATTATCAATAGGCTTAAATGATAGAAATGAAAGGTCTTTATCTTAAAGAAACTTAAAGCCCAGTCACATAATCAAACTAACTTCTACGAGTAGAATTGAAGCCTAAGTGACTTGAGGCATATGTATGAAGTAAGGTTGAGGCTTAATTAGTCTATAGGAAGGTTATAAAGATAATTATTTTATCTCTTATCATTTCCTAATGATCATCAAGGTGATTGTCGGCATAACAGGCTCAAGAAGTTTGATTATACCAAATAAGGCCTAAGCCTACTCACATAAACCTATGTGTGTAAACTTGTTAGGAGATAAGGGAGGCACTTAGTTTAAAAATGGTTTGATGGTAATTTATAAATTATAAGAAGTAAATGAGGAATATATATACCTATTTAAGGTCTTCCTCACAAATACTCTCCCCATTGAAGGCAAATAACTCAAATACACACCTACAATTGTGTCTTTACATAATGATTGTTGACTATGCATAGTGTGGTAAGTAAGTCAAGTCGATTATCATATCAAATGAAAGAGACAAGGGGAATAAAAAAGGAAGTGAATACATTAATGTAACAATTTGTGAATTTTTTAAGCCTTCAACAATAAGTAATATGACCAAAACAAATCCATCAACCCTGCAGTCATAACTAGCACTAGTCAGGCTTATGTGTCTCAAAGTGGTGAAAATTTTTGTTTGTTGCAATTAATATGAGACCTAAAGGAACTAATAAGGTTTATAATATTGAAATTTAACATTTCAAGAGGATTTGAACTCCTCAGCAATATATAAAATCATTACAATAGTAACTAGGGTCTTTTGCCTCACTTTGCTTACAAACCCTAGCCTCAGCAAATAAAGGATGTAATAGGGCATATGTAGGTGAATTCTAGTGGAAACCATTTTAAATTATCAAGATGGATGTCATAGACCCATAAAAAAAATTTAGATCTAAAACCAACCTCAAAACACCACCTTCAGGCTTCATCTTTCTCTTGACCTCACAAAATTCATGTTCAACTACCCGAGAGGCACCAACTTTTTCTTGGATATTCCTTGACAAGCTACATGGTGTCCAAGGATCTTAGGAGTGGTTATCAGCATTCATGCCCTCAAAACTTTGGGCATTGATTCTTAAGTTAGTGGCCTATAATATATGAATAATTGCTAAGACCCTAAAGCACTTGTAAGCTACCAATAAGCTCTCTAGTGACCCAATAGATTAAAGGACCTTGAAAATTCATTCAAATGAATTATTTTGAACATAGAATGATCTTGATGGAATTAAAAACTCTCCTAAGAACCATTTTAAGGAATTTTTTGACATGTGTAGGTACAAAATTGTATGGATTGCTTAGAAATATAGGGTTATAGGTGTATAAACATAATATTGTAACTTTTATCAATTACTGATACTTTACATCTTGTAGGAACCCATCACAACTCAATCTCTCTGAGTGCATGCCTTAAAAGGTAAACAAATAAATGGGTGGATATACCTTTGGTGATTCATAGTATTGTTTTCCCTTATTACCACATTATTCCCAATCCATTCAGATCTTACAACCTTTTCCTAAGCTATTTCTCCTTCCTTGCACATTCCTCTAGTATTTTCCTCTTTTTATCCTTATTCTCCTTGATTTAAACCCTTTTTACCTGTTTAATAAACTGGGTCAACCTGGTCAACCTAGTGTATTTTTGGGTCACTTTGGTTATTTTGACTTATTTACCTTCTGACCAACCTAGTACATATTCCAGGCATTAGCTCGAGAATGTACTAGGTTGACCCGATCGACCTAGTATAAGTGACATGTCTGAATGATTTGTGAGTGAGATACTCCTATATATACAAGGTCATTTTGATCATTTATAAGGATATGAAATAAATAGTTATTATTTGCTCATGCTTCTTCATAATCTACTCTTCTGCCATTCTACTTGAGGAGTCTTAGCTTAGATTTATTATTTGGAGAATCTAGTATTGTGGATAGGTCTTGGATGCTTTGGCCTAACAAAGAAATCCTTATGAACCACAACAACCTCTTATGAAGCCCCATTGGCCAAGGGAGATATTGAATCATGATAGGTTCACATTCAGGTAAGTATATTCTAACTTTGTTATCCTCTCTTTTAGTAGATAGAAGTAGCATAAGTTTTGGCTCAAATAATATTACTCTTCATATTTTATGTATTAGGGTGTTACTCATACTTTATTTGAAGTTACCTATACATTTTTTATTTCTTTACATCTAACCTTTCGCATTGTTCCACAAGCTTTGGTACGTACTAGATTAGTTTACTTTTCTTATTATTAAAGTAGTTTACTTTCTTTTTTATTACATAAGTGAATATCAAATCATATGACTCTTTTAGGATTGTTGTGTGATTATGTTACACTGTAGGCTTTGGAACCCTTCCTAGCATGATGTGTTATGACAATTGATACAAGTGATCCCCTAATCAGGTTTAGTGGATCCCCATATTGGTCATGTTTTTGCTTAATAAGTGTATACCTAATCAAAAGTTTAGGTGTGCTCTATCTTATCTGATCTAGGATTAATTCATTGTACATCATGCAATTCTGATTGCATATATTCTAGTGAACCCAACATGAATCTTATCCCACCACTGGTTGGATTATCTACATGGTTCCATTTTTATCTCTTTCTTGTTAGTGTTAGCATTCACTTTGGCTTCACTTTCATTACATTTTGGTGAACCCGATGTGAATCCTATCCCATCGTTGGTTGGTTTGTCTTAACATTTCCATTTTTTTCTTTTCATATTAGTGTTTGTCTTCACTTTAGCTTCACCTTCGTGATACATTCTGGTGAACCTAACATGAATCTTATCCCACCACTAGTTGGATTGTCTTCACATTTCCATTTTTATTTCCTTTCTTATTTAGCATTAGCTTCACTTTGGCTTCACCTTCATTACATTCTAATATATTATGTTTATCATTATTTTAATTATCATTTTTATCATTTATTTCTTCACTATTTGTATTCTCTACATTATCATGAATCCAACACATTTTATTATTTGAAAAATGGATGAGTATAACCGAAGATATAGGCAAAACAAAATCCCTATATCTATCTACTATACTAGGTTGATGCTATCAACGTAGTATCTTTTTTCAAGCTATATTCACTATACTAGTCAACCTAGTCAACCTAATACTATCTGTAGACTCTTTTGCCTCTTTCTAAACCTCTATACACTATAGTAGATCAACCTAGTTGACCCAGTAGAGTTTTACAATCCTTATTTTTGTGCTAAGTCGATCGGGTCGACCTAGTATAGTTTCTACCTTCTTTGCTTTCCAACTTAGTTTTCTGCATTCTCTATATGTCTGACTTAGTTCTATATCTTCCTGGTTTAGTTATTTATGTTTATATATTATTATTATTATTGTTGTTGTTGTTGTTTTTGTTTAGCATTATTTTCCTTTTATCCTCAAGCATCATATCCCCCATTATAAATTTCTTAGATATCCTAAATCCATTTAGACACTCTATGGGGTTCTCTTTTCTTCTTATGATTTCTTATCTCTTCTTCCTCATTTTAGCTATTGGGGCATCTTGAGATGCCCAATCTAGCCTTTTCGGCATCTTGTGATGCCCACCTTCATATCATTTTAGACGTTGGGGCATCTTGTGATGCCTATCCCAACATCCACTTATCCTTTGGGGCATCTTGTGATGCCCACTCTTATTCTCCATTACATGCTACCAAACTAATTCAACTTCAATAAACCTTTTAAGACACATAGGCTTGTCTCTCACATACTCATACTTGATATAGCCATTAATGTAAGATCCTTTTTCTTTTTGTCATGTTTTCTATCTATATCTATCTAATAATTTTTTGTAAGTTACTTAAGCAAGGGTCTCTCCCTCTGCAGTAACTCTTTCTTGTTTACAAACCTTTAGTCCTCCCTTTTGGTCTTTTGGTTTCTTGATGTACCATAATTTCATTATCTTATTTTTCATTCTTCTTTTTTTCCTTTCTAATTTTTATGTAGCACCCCTTGGGTTTTTCTTTTGTGAGTTGCTTCGTAAGACCACAGATAGGACTAGATATCCCTCACAAAACCACCATATTTCATCTCTTTTTCTTTCTCCTTTTTTCTACTTGTCAATTCTATTTTGGCATCCTTTGGGTTTTTATTTTGTGAGGTGCTTTGTATAAAGGCTACCTCACTTTTTATTTTCTCTTGTTTATTATCACCCTCATGGGTCTTTCTTTTATGATTTTCTTTGTAAGACCGTAGATAGGACTAGGTCCTCCACATAAAATTATCATTCTTTTCATGTTATTTGTGATCATTGTTATTATATATTAGCTTCTGATTCTTTTTCTAGATGTAATTTTCACAACAATCTATGTTAGCATGTTTTCCTCCATTTCCCTCTTTCTTATGATAAGGAATCACACCTTTTCTATCATTGTATCCCTCTTTTCCCTTTGTCACATTTTTTACAATTTGAAGCAATTTAAATTGTTCCATGTGTCATTCCTCTTGATTTCCCCTTTTATTTCATATCCACATTAGATAAAACAAGGTCAAAGTCCATATAGCATTGTTATTTTGACTAGATTTATGAGACTCTTAGACCCTATGCTCTTTGAAGTTTCTCTCTCTTAGCAACCTTGTCCCAAGTTTTCAAATGAAAGTCATCTTTAGCACCTATGTTTTGTTTTCTAAATCCATATGGAAGAGGAATATAAAAATCAATTAAGAAAGTTAAAATCCAAATCATTTGAAATAAAAGGCAATGATATATAAAAGGCAACATACAAATCTCAAAAGTCAAAATCACACCAAAAGACATGATTACAAGCACATCTCCTATCTCCAACCGAAACTCAAACTCCATAGTAAACTTCACATAAAGCCAAAATCCTTTGGGGTGCAGTAGGCTAGTAGATTGGAATAGGGTAATTCAAAATAATCTATGGTGCTACCTACTTTCTCATGCAATTACCCAATCTTCATAGTAGATTGACAGCTCTATAAGGGGTCTTGAAGAGTGGGGAACACATCATGGGGAGGTAGGTCCATTTTACTTTTCGTATATATAGCCTTCATGGGATAAGCTATATACTCCATTTGTTGACCTAAGAATTATGTAGCTAAGATAAGTTCCTCAGAGTCCCTAAGGTCAACAGTCCTCTTGTTTTGACAAACCAAATTTGAGTGTCTTGACTTCGATAAAGAGTTTCTCTACCTTTGTTTTTCCTTCATTCTCCCCTCCACCCATTTCATTTTATTCCCTTGATAGACAAACTATGATTCCAAATATATTTTCCCTCTTCTTTAAACTCCTTCTTCATCTCTTTAAAATATGCTAGCACTACTTTATTTCAGTTTTATCTATCTTTAGACACAAAACAACATGTTTGAGCAACTTTGGATCATATTCTTCACTTCATTTTACATTTACTAGACTTAATTTACTTTCCTTTTCTTATTTATAATGATTTTTCTATCCTACTATCATAGACACCTGAGTTCATACCCTTTTTCAATTATTGAGTGAGATGTGGATTGTTACGGCTCACTCATCAATGTTGTTTTCCCTTTTATGCATTCCCTTTTTCCATTGATGAGTGGGATGTGGATTGTTACTACTCACCCATTAATTTAATTTTACCATTTTGTTTTCCCTTTTACCATTTATTTTCTTGCTTATTTTTCCTCTTTAAACATGTATCCTTGGTTTGAATTGGTGAGTTTACCTTTTCTTACTTTCAGTTTACTTGTTTGAGTTTTTTGGTCTTTAGTAGCCTTGGCTTTTTAGTTACCTGATTTACTCTTGTTTGAATTGGTCATTTGATCTAACATAGCACATGTCACCTAGATTGCCAAATTACTAAGTACATCTCATCCACATAGCACTAGTTATGTTAGCTTTTGTTGTGTTTGTTTGTTTTTTCTCCTTAGTTTTGTATTTATAGGTTTGCTGAAAGCAGTCTATATGCCCTACACAATCAAAACTAAAAATGCAGTTGATAACCATATTATGATAAAAGGTAAGTTAAGGTACGTATTGCATTTAATTTTTAGATTAGTTTCCCTTTCTATCATTTACTTTCAATTATTTTATGCTTTTTAAAATACTGCAACTTTTTTTAGCATTAGCATTGTGTGTGTCCTTATGTTCTTTCTTAAAGCACCATCCCCTGTTACACCTTAGTGACATGTGATGAGCTTAGAGTGGGGCATATGTATACACATGATATATTTAAATTTTATCGATTGCTGATGCTTTACATCTTGCAGGAACCCATTGTGACTCAATCTCTCTGAGTGCATGCCTTAATGGGTACACTTAGAAAGGGGTGGGTAGACCTTTGGTGCTTTAAAGGATTGTTATCCCTTATTGCCACATTATTCATAATCTATTCAGCTCCTAAAACCTTTCCCTAAGCTATTTCTCCTCCCTTGAACATTCCTCTAGTATTTTCCTCTTTTTATCCTTCTTTTCCTTACTTTACACCCTTTTTACCTGTTCAATACACTAGGTCAACCTAGTGTATTCTAGGGTCACTTTATCTCTTTTGACTTATTTGCCTTTCGACTAACCTAGTATAGATTTTAAGCATTAGCTTGAGAATGTACTAGGTTGATTTAGTCAATCTAGTATAGCCGACATGTCTGAATGATTTTTGGGTGAGATATTCCTACATATGCAAGGTCATTTTAGTCATTTATAAGGATATGTAATAAAGAGTTATTATTCACTTGTGCTTCTTCAAAATCTATTCTTTCACCATTATACTTGAGGAGTCTTAGCTTAGGTTTCTTATTTGGTGAATCTAGTCTTGTGGATAGGTCTTGGATGCTTTGGCCTGAAAAAGTGATCCTTATGAACCACAACAACCTCTTACAAAGCCCCATTGGCCAAGGGAGAGATTGAATCATGATGGGTTCACATTCAAGTAAGTATATTCTAACTTTGTTCTCCTCTCTTTTAGTAGATAGAATTATCATAAGTGTTGGCTCGAATAATATTACTCTTCATATTCTATGTATTAGGGTGTTACTCATACTTACTTTATTTGAAGTTACCTATACATATTTGATTGCTTTGAATCTAACCCCTCACATTATGCCACAAGCTTTGGTGCACACTATATTAGTTTAATTTTATTGTTATTATAATAGTTTAATTTCCTTTTTATTACATAGGTGAATATCAAATCATAGGACTCTTTTAGGGTTGTTGTGTGATTGTGTTAGACTGTAGGCTTTGGAACCCTTCCTAGCATGATGTGTTATGACAATTGATCCCCTAATCTAATAGATCCCCATATTGGTAATGCTCCTGATTAAAAAGTGTATACCTAATTAGAAGTGTAGGTATACTTTATCTTATCCGATCTAGGATTAATTCATTATGCATCATGCAATTTTGATTGCGTATAGTAGGCTTGCATGTGAAGAAGTAGGGTAAAAAATGATCTCTAAACCACATACAAAGGTCGATCAAAATCGAATAAATGTTCCTTAACCTTATACACACCCTTTCAAGTCTCCTAATAAGTCTTATGAGCTTTGCAAGTCATCAACTTGGTCAAGAAGAGAGCAATGCACTAGTTTACAGGTCAAGAAGACTATCTACAGTCCTATAAAGTACTCCAAGAGACATCCTTTCAATGGATGAAGTTTTTTTATGATGTTTTAGGTATCAAAAATTAATTTCCAAGCATTATAACCTTAAAAATACTTTCCAAATACTCCAAATGCCTCTCAAGCCTATACAAGCACCTAAACTAGGGTTTTTGACCATTTCATGGTTTACCCATCTGTACAAGGTCTCAGAACTTGTAAATTGATTTGGAAAATGGTATTGGAATGGGCAAAGTGAATCATACACTTTTCCTAAGTTTCACATAGGTGGGAGTGATTTTGGGTGAAAACTCAATTTCTAGGCAAGGAGGCCTAACTAAGGAGAGAGAATAGCATAAAAAGGATACTTCCACTCAAAGTTAGGTCCTAAAATTTGTCATGGATATGTAAGAGGATATTGGGTCCTCAAAAATAAATTTATTTTCCTATTACCATCTGAAAATTCTTCTATAAAAGGATGTTTACATGTTTTCATGGCTATAAAGAATGAAGCCAAAGGATATATTTTGATGCAAAATGAAGTCTTGGAGAGTGTTTGAGACCTCAAAATGAATTTTTTTATGCTTTATATGATGTGAATATGCCATATATGGAAAAATATTTTCTTGATGATGAAAAAATCAAGATTTGACACTTGTAAGCAAGGTAAGGCATGACAAGGCTAAGGGGTTTCAAGACACCTAAGTAGTTTCTTGATGATTGCCACTAAGATGCCAGTTTGAAGAGATTTTGAGAAGATGAAAGGTGTCAATATCAAATAATTAGATCAATCTGACATGAATTGACCATCAATGAATCCACTTGTCATCTCACAATCCAAGATAAAGAGTAGTTTAGAAGAACAAGCTAAGGTGTCAAGCAAAGTTACGAATTCCTATGCCATGTAGAAGAGGAAGACATATTCAAGAGAACACACTTGTCCTTTTTAACTCTCTTTTTGACACTTAAATCCTTTTTGTAGGTCTTTTGAAGTGTCTAAGTGAGATTCAAAGGTTGAGTGATTTGTCTTTTCATTAGTTTCATTTCATGACCTTTTTATTAGTCCTCCTAGGCCAAACATTCTTTGTAACCTTCATGACAAATGTTGATATAGAGAGGTAGATTTGGAGTAGTTTTTGTTGTATATTATTCTCATATTTGAAGTGAATTTGTAGTTGGTTGGTAGTGATCAAGTATATTTGTTACATCATCTGCATTAGAATAAGTTTCTCTCTCTCTTCCTAGTAATTTGGTAGAGTAGTTAATGAGCCTAAGTAGTTCATCAAGGGGAGATAGCCTTTTAACCTAGAGATTCAATCCAATATTAGGCCACCCATAGCCTAGGATTGTTTCTATATTATTCCAAATTAATAAGGCTTTAACTACCTTCCAAAGGGTGAAAAAAATTTTGATAATAATTTCCATTCACATTTTTAGGCCAAGTATATTTAGTGTGTGACCTTCCATTTGCACGTATCCTTACTTAGGTACACCATCCATTCACACTTTTAGGCCAAGCTCGTATCTTTTTCTATGCCAAGGTAAATCAAATCATGTAATTTATACCAGTATATCTTATCCCCACATGTCATTCCCTTACATATATCCTTGCTTGGAGTACCATCCATTTATAATTCCATTGTGCCTTCACACATAGGTATTGACTTGGTTGAATAAAGGATGCTTTCTATTGCTTTTATTTTCAATATTTACCTTGCCATAACATTACTTTTATCATTTATGTATACATAAACTTGTTATTACCTATGCAAAACTACATTGACTTAAGGTCCTTCAGGACTATGGAGATAATGTTTGATTTACATTGAGGTCAGGTCAGTCACCTCTTTTGCCACACTCTCATCATTTCTGAGTTAGACCATTTTGTATCTCATAATCCTCCATTGAGGTGAGATACCAAAGAAATCCCAAAACATTAGAAACTTTTCCAAGCATTCATCATTGTAGGGCATAACTAAATTGACTTTGGTGTCCCCAATATTCCACACTTCAAATTTTAGGTACCCCTATTTAAAATTTTGCATTTTGTCTTATGTGAGCTAGTTGTTCTTTCTAATCCAATCTTCTGAATAAAACCTTAATTTTTTTTAGTAGTTGTTGTGTATATTTTCTTTCTTTCCCCAATTGTTCCTAATTAGTTTAAAGGGTTGAAGATATTTGCCTAAAGCCAGCACTAAAAATCCATTTACTCATCTCCTTCAACAGATCAAAGAAGCTAAAGTGTTTTGGCTCATTTACAATGTAAATTAGGTTTTCCAAACTGCTTTACTAATTCAAAAGTAAGTAGAGTTGTCCCATAAACCTAAATTACACTTCCTAGTTCAAAATGGAGTTATCAAACAACTTTACTTCAATGATGAAGCTAAGCAAATAAGTCTTTCAAACCCACCAAGCATTGCCCAAAGTAACTCAAGAAGCCCGATAAAAAGGCCATAGGTTTACATGGCTCTTTCCCACATGGCCCCAACCCATCATTAATGCATTGTCATTTGTATAAATATTAGAAAAGTCACCTCATTTCCCACCTAGTAGTTAAGTTGTTCAACCTAGCTATCATGCCTGAAAACCTTGAGCCACACGATTTGATCCTCTAGAGCATCTTTGAGAAATTTCACTTCAATCCATTTGTGCCTGAGGTAGGTGGATCTCTTTCATGTGGTTTTTCATATCTTCATTTCAATCTTTTCCTTGTTATTTCTCTCTACTATTTTCTTTTCACCACCATGGATGTTTTTACTATCATGTTTTGTTCCATTCATTTCATTCTTTTATTTTAGAGTATCCTTGGATATTGGAAACCCTATGTTTGCATTTATAATTATTTTAGCATTCACACTAACACAAAAAAAACCTTGTAAAATCAAATCTTCTATGGAAAACCCTAGCAACCAGACCACTTCACCAACCCAAGTTTCCTAGACCTCATTGCTCACTCGGGTTTCCTCACACTGCTTACTCAGGTTTCTGAGTCTAAGTTATTGACCTTGAGAAACCCAACCCACAAATTTCCTACTCACTCAGGTTTTTGGGACTAATTTATTGACCTCGAGAAACCTAATCCTCAAAGAACTGGCCTACTCAAGTTTTCCAAACCTCTCGACTTACCCAAGTTTCCCATCCCCCACTACTTACTTTGGGTTTCCTAAATGTAGTTACTTCCCCTATAAAACCCAAAGTATTAACCCAAGATAAACCTATATAACATTACTACTCAAATATCTACCCAGATTCCTTCCTTTTGCCTACTTAATTTGGGTTTTTGAGTCCAAGTAACTTAGTAAGGTAAACCCAAAGTCACTAGCTAATGAAAACCCAAAGCTATCCATGCATACTCCTTATGACCTACCCAAGTTTCCAAATGCTTAAAACTTGTGCACTTTTTAGACTAAATCAGGGTTGTGAAACCCTATTGCTTAAATATGAGTTACTTAAGGATTTTCAAGACTTTTTACTACTTAAAACCTGAGACTTGTTTAGGGGTATTGTAAGAACAATAAGTTGACTCTTTTCTCAACATTTCCAAACTAGTTGGAGTAGTTACTAAATGTTTAAAAGCACTTATCAAGTTCTTCAAAGTTATTCAGAGCCAATGTTTAAATCAAAAGGATTGGGAAGATCAAAAGGAGTAGTTGAAGTGGAAGTATAAGAAACACAAATTAAAGAAGTCTCAAAGTTGGCACTTGAGGAGATTCTAGAATAAAGCATCAAGGTTAAAGCAAAAGCTAATAGATTTAACTCACAAGAGATCAATATGAAGTATGAATATAAGTGATACCCAATTGAATCAAGCATCATTTTTAAGCTAATTGAGATAAGTGATACAAACATGGGGCATGTGTCTATGATTGAATTATTAGAGAGATCCAAGGCCATAAATAAGACTCCACTCATCCATTCTATAACTAGTAGTGAAATTCTACAAGCTACAGCTTTCCCAAGCTCAATTCAACTTCCTAAATTTGTGTTCACATGTGCCAAGTACTATGACTCCCTTACTAGGGTTGTGAGAGATGATGCTGGAAATGTAGTTATAAGATTAGATGTTCAATATCTCAACTATTGTCTAAATATCCAAACATTACCAAAATTAATTAATGTAATAATGGAGAAAGATAATAAGCAATGGGAAACTAAGACATCTAAATGTATTAAGATAATGAATACATATTACTTGAATAAAGTAAAATAAGCCTCAAGGTTCTTAAAGTAGATAGTAAGATCAGACTTCATTCAAGAAGTAGATGACATCATTTAATTACTATGCATAATCAATAAAGATAAGAATGCCAAATATTTCTCACCTTAGATGTATGCTTATATCAGAACCATTGATGTCACCCAAAGCTCTGTCAAGATTGAGTGGGCAAGAATGATAAGTGACAATATGGATCAATAGTTGAAGAATGTATTATAGACTTTTGATTTCAAAATGACCTCATATTTATGTACAGCAGCTTCAAGTGGAGCCTTTTCAAGGATAATAACAAAAAACACACTAGAATATGTGCCAATATATGAGTATTATCCTCAACCAGCTCTTTTAGAGTACTACAACCATTACATTATAGTAAATGATGTATTCTTTTATGAACTCATTTACAAGTTAAATGTAGCTCTAAAACATAGAAGAGTATTAGATGAAGCATGGGATATAGTTTCACAATATGGTTGAATTTTTATTTAGTTCCTTGACTTTACATACATTAGGGTTCGAGATTTCTCAGTAACACCTATCAAATTACCTATGTACCAAAGTGACAAGTGGCTTCTCATGGAACTATGTAGATAACTTATTGAGTTGCATGACTTACAATCAAAGGCTCATCATCCAACTATGAACTTTCCCATTGTCATTGGTCACTACTATTGTCCAAGAATTTACAAGGCCAAAAATGTATAGAAAGAGATGTACCATCATTATACCTAAACACATTTTGAGGCTAGAGCTAATTTTTATTGTAGAGGGGTGGCTCAAAATATAGTTTCTCTAAAATACATACATATTTTAACACTTGAGGATTTTTGGACTGACTGTAGAGATGAATTTTAGGATTTTTGTACTAACTGTAGAGATGAATTTGATGTGATAATAAGAGACAATAGTAGATTTATTTTTAATAAAATTCATGCTATTGATCTAGCCACCATCCCTGAGGATATGGAAGATGATGCGGTGATCACCAATGATGCTTTTCATGCAACAAGGGGGATATTGTCCCACTTTCAATAATCATTTTTGGCAAAGATTGTGATAAGACTATTCCTAATAGAATTTCAAATGTTTTGACAATGAATTCCACCTAGCTTCTTAACAAAGTCTACTACATGAAAGATTTGATGAGTGAGACCACTCATGTAGGTCAGAAGAGAAAAGAAATAGTATAAGGATAAAGTAGTCAAGTACCTAGAAAGAAGACAAAGTTTAAAAGGAATATTCATGATACCTATTTAGTATTAAAATACAAAGATCCAATTCAACCAGTTGTTTCTCTACCATTGGTCTCTTCTATTGATACTATTGTTCTTATTATTTCCACCACTCCTTCCATTCTAACTTCCATTGCACCCATCATAGATCCATTGGTACTCATGTTACCCCCTAAGTCTCATGCCACTAAATCCCCTAAGAAATCCATTCAAAAAGATATTAATGCTCATCCTCCATCTTCTCCACCTCCTCTCCCTTCAACAAAGCAACCCACCATTGAAAACGAGCTTGAAAGAGTAACTATTGAAAAAGAGACCCCATCTCAGGAAGAACAATAAGAAAAGTTGAAAGAAGCAGTTGAGCCTGAAAAAGAATCTAAAGAAGTAGTTTTTGAGGAGCTAAAATAAGTTAAACCTAAAAAAGAAGTAGTAGATGCAGTATTAACAGAGGAAATTATTGAGAAACCCAAGGAGAAAGAAGCAATTGTTGAAAAAGTGGTTGAAATAGAAAAACAAGTTGTGAAGGAAGTTGAGAAAGAGATCTATAAAGAGTTGGAGATCCAAGAAGTTCCTTATTAAGAACTAATTATTAGAAATAATCATTATTAGATGGTAGTTCATAATAATATTTCCACTTCTAGAGACTTCTCATTTTGGTTGGCTATGTAGACTACTATAGAAGCTAAAGAAGTGATAAATCTTGAGGAGATAGACTTGTAACTATTGGGGAGTCTAGATAAGAAAGGAAAGAAGCCCAAGTCTGCAAAGGTAACTTCAAAGTTGAAAATTGAATCTTTAGGGTAGAAGTTTTCAGAGATAGTAGTTCCACCATAGGGGATGAGTAAAGGAGAAGTTAATGAGAAAGATTTAACAATCACAAGGGTATCTCTTAGAGAAGTTGTCACTAAGGGATTGTAACAGGATACCCAAACTTTGATCAATACTCTTTTTTTAAAAGTTGATGAAGAGAAGGCTACTAAGGTCAAATTGAAGGAGTAAAATGCAGAGTTATGTGAAATAATAGCTAAGGTTACTAGATCTATCCCATAACAATCTATTATTTCAAGACATTCAATTGAGCAGCAAGTGATTACTAAAGTATAGGAAACTGGTGATAAGGCAAATATAGTTGATGATTAGATTGAAAAGATGCATCAGAGTGTTCAGAAGATCTTCTTTGAAGTTCTAGGAATTCATATTGACATTGTAAATAAATTAGCTAATATGAAGACAATAATAAAGGAAATTGAGAGTGAAAATGGAATTGATGGGTTACAACTAGAAATTCTACAAATAATAAGTAATTTAAATGACAAAGTTTTGATTGAAGAAAAGATTATTGCAAAAGGATCTATAAAGAAGATAAAATAAGAGGAATATCTCTTGTCTTTTTGTATGCATATTTTGTAAGTAATATGTGAAGAAATGAAGACTTTGAAGAAGTAAGTTGGTGACAAAAAAGTGAATCTAAAATATAGCCTTTTTGGTCTTACTGGTGATTGGTCTGATAATATTTCAACAACATCTAAGTAATTATATGAGTAGTTTAAGCAATTAATAGACAAAGTTACAACTCCTTTCACAGCCAAATCTATTAAGGAGTTAATCAAATTTCAACATCAAATAAAGAGAAGACTGGAGCCATATTTTGAATAGATAAAAGCTCATAGTAGAAGAATTGAAACGAAAATGTTAAGATTTGAAATAGAAAGATAATCAATCACCAAATTAGATGATGTATTAATACATCTGATAATGTCTCAACACATCAAGTACAAAGAGAGTGGTAGATCTGAAGTTTAAGATTTGGATTAGATATTTGTTTCAGAGTTCGCATATCTTCTTTCTTTCTTCTTTAATTTTCTTCTTTTCTTTCCTCAAATGTACTATAAGTAATATTGTTTCAAGTAATTAATTTGTAAATTGATGTCATTGGATGATTTATTTGTAAATTAAAATTACTTTGTGAAATTAAAAGACTTAAGTAATTTGGCCAAAATGCCATTACTTAAAGTCATTTTGTAAAAAACATATTACTAGAGCTATGTATCATGCAAGGAGTTAGTGTTTGATCCAAATAAGGAGACTAAACATCACCACTTGTCATCAACTATTACGTGCCATAGAAGAGAAATTCAAGTAAGACACCACTCAACAGCCTTTAGCTTTTAGTGTAGCACATGGGAATTGGAGAAGTTGACTCCCATTTGTCTTTGTCATCTATTTTTGTATAAATATAAGTGCAGGGTTACATGCCTAAGGATGATATTTTTGTAAGCAATCAACTGTAACCATTGTATGGGAAAGTTTAAGCAATCTAAAACTTTGTGTTTAGATATCTAGACTATGTTGTATGGATTTTATTGAAAGTGAATAAGAAAGAAATTTGTTTTTTCGAGAATTTTGTGTCTGAGGGAATCATTCTATGCATTCTATGAAGATAAAATGGTAAACTTTGTGTTATATATTTATCCAAATTGAATTCATTGCTCTCTTGATCATTTATTAAAAAGGTTAACACAATTATTCGTTTATCTATTTACACGTATATAGTAAACTTTTCAAAACTATTTATTGTGAAGTGCATTTCTCTTGTTTCTCTTCTTTCCCAGGCATTATAGTCATTTCTTTACTCTCCAATCTATCCAAAATTTTGTTCACATTCCTAGAACCAGTTGCTTACTTACTATAAATTAACTTTGTTATGGCTCATCAACGAAGTGATTAAAGTAATACCCCTAATTATAAAAAATTTCACATGAATTGTATACTCTATAGATAATTATAAGTTATAAGTAATTATAAATAGACATAAGTGCACAGGAGCTTCACTGTTAAATGAAGGGGATTTAATCCCATGCCTGTCTAGGTAATTTTGACAATTAACAAAACATATAACCAATAGTTTTTAATGACTCCATTGGGAAATCTATGATTTTAACCCCATAATTAATTCCAAATTATGTAGACTAGTTGAGATAGGCATAGTATTACACTAAGTTCTCAAAAATCCTACAATTCTCAAACTACTACTTAAAGTGTTGCATGCTGAGAAAAATGTGTTTGCCCATATTTAAATGATTTACTGAGAATAACATATCTTAATATTAATAAACACATCCCTCTTTAAATATCTTGTTACATGTTTTTAAATCACTTTTTCTATGCCCAATTCATTTCTCAATTTTACTACATGTTAAAAAAAATGCCACCCAAGTTTTGTCTATAAATTAAAACTGCTAAGAGTAAAGACTTCTTTTCTTCAATCTAGAAAACCAACCTTATACTAGGGAAAGGAGAGTGTAATCCCAAGTGGATGATTTATTTTAACTACAAGAGCATTTTAATTTCAATTTTCCAATTCAACTTAGAACCAGAAGAACAAGTCTTTCACCTATCAGGCAAACACAATCTCCTATGCATCAGCTTTAGCACAATTTGTTTGGGATAGTCCAACATATAAATCCACAATTTCTTGCTCCCAAAAGAATATCATTACCACTTCTTGTCCCATGGGGGCCGACTATTGGTCTTTTGAATCTGACTCTTCCTCTACATGATTTTCCAAAAGGATCAAGAAAGAATTTTCCTAAATTTATTGGTGATGTTAAGCAAAACCTAGATGATCACTTGGTTTCCATCTTCTTAGCATGTGGAGTAATTGGTGTTGAACATGAATTTTTCTTTGTTAGACTCTTCATTGAGACTTTGCATGACTTATCTATAGAATGGTTTTACCATTTATCTCTTAGCGCTGTAACCAATTGGGCCACTATGCATGAGTAATTCAAGAAAAGATTCAAAGTTGTTAAAGATGCACAAATACTACTTACACAATTGATTCAACTCAATAAGGAATCACATGAACATATGTGTGATTTTATTTCCAAGTTCAATATATTTCTCTACAAAATTCCTCAAGTTATACTACCCACTATGGATAATCGAAAGTGCTTCTTCATTAATGCTCAGCTTCCAAAAGTCAGTTATTAACTATAAAGAGCATGCTCAGTTGATTTAGTAGCATCTCAAAATATTTTTATGAAGGTTGAAGATGAATTTATAATGCTTGGTATGATCAATAAAATAGTTTCTAAGGGAGACTCTTCTTCTTTTACCACATCATAGACTATTGATCCTTTATTACAAAAATTGGCTAATGATTTGCTTCAAGTCAAAAGACAAATTGTTCAAGGTACTCATGGTGGTGTTGCCCCTGCTAAGAATGCACCTACATGGAATTTTCATTATCAAAACAAGAACCATATTGTTCATCTTATGTAGACACTGGCAATTGGAGATGCTCCTAGATTTCATGTTGAGATGAGTGAGGAAGATCAGATGACTGATGATACTCATCAGAGTCATGGTGATGAAGATGACTTTTTAGATCCTACTGATGACTCCAACATTGGTTACCTAGAATATTAATCTAAAAGTGACTATGAAGAATCATTTGAAGAAGATCATAGTCATGCATTTGTAATTTTTACAAGGTCACAAACTCATTAAGCTAGTGAGAAATCTTATAAAGAACAAGAGAAAGAGAAAGGATATTCTAGAATAGATGTAAGTATTATTAAAAGAGGTAGTTCTATACATTCCTCTTTGGCTCCTAAAGATAAGTATATAGCTTCTTCTTCTCAGACTCATAAGCCAATAACCCATACTACTGAGGCTAATCCTATTCTATCTGCTTCGATCCCCTCTTTGGACATAATTGATCATATAAAGAAAACTAAAATTCAAATCTTAGAAGTTGAGTACTTGAGATCATATCCAAATCAATTGAATAGATTGGTCAAATATGCTCAAATCAAAGGGTTAAATAATTTAGCTAGTGCCTCTAAAGGTATCTTGGTTACTCCCAAATAGTTTCCTTCCCAGAACAACATTGATGCTACTTCATCCACATCCACTTCTACATCTAAAAGGATAGAGTCATTTTATGTCTCTCTTTTGATTAATGGATTTAAGTTAAGAAATTGAATTTTAGATTTTGGAGCTTCAGATAATGTAATGCCAGTGAAGGTAGTTGATTCTCTTGGTCTCACCTTGATTAAGACAATAGGAAAATGTTACTTGATGGAAAGATAAGTTCCCCTAATTAGATAGATAAAAGATGCTCAAACAGTCTTAGTGGCCTTTCCAGATAAAATATTAAAAATGAAAAATTCTATTAGTAGACATTTCTATTTTCTATGGAATGTTGCTAAGTAAAAACTTTTGCAAGGAACTAGGTGGAGAAGTAAAGATGGATTGGTCATGTGATCACATCCCAATCAGAGTAGTGAATCAAAAGCTTGAGCCTGAAAAGAAGTCCAAATATATGGTTTCCAAATATGATGATCCAAGGTCACACATCCTTTTTTAAGAATCTGACCATGGAGTTTACTACCTTGAAATAGGCAAGGAAACCTAAGAAAAAGGTGAAGAAAAAGAAAAAGACAAGATATGGATGTTAGAGTTTGATGGTAGTTAAAATTTTCTTGGTTCAGGTGTAGGGGTAGTATTCATATCCCCTGATGGTGAAATATTTCTCTATTCGTACAAACTCATGCTTGAAAACACTAATAACACACCTAAATATGAGGCACTCTTTTTAAGACTTGAGAAAACAAAGGATAAAGGAGTTAGGCTTCTAAAATCCAAGGAAGATGTTGAATTGATAGTTTGACACATTAGAGACCAGTATCAAGTAAAGCAAGACAAGCTTAAACACTATCGTGATCAAGTTCTAAGTACCACACTTCACTTCTTTGCTTTCTAAATCAACTTAGTTCCTTGAGATCAAAATTTTAGAGCTAATTCACTTACTATTACTCTATCTTTACTCAGGATAAAACAACAACCAACACTTATTAGAGAAGGTAACAATAAAGTAGAAATGGTCTACCATCCAAAGGTCTCAAATAATGTTGAACAATGGCAATTTTTTAATGATGATAAGAAAATAGTTGTATTTCTTGAATAGCAAGATAACTTTAAAGGATTATAGTTTGAAGGAAGTAGTTCACATCCATGTGAGACAACAATAGGTATCACTGATCCTGAACTTACTCATAGTCAATATATAATTCAGTTGAAAGGAAATAAAATTCTTAAAGGGTAAGTTTCCTTAAAATAAATCTTCAATAAACATCATCAATTTCTAAAGAAAAAGAAAGAGTGTGTTGATACTTCTCTGGACATAGAGCAGATTAATCTAGGCAATGAAGAAGAACCCAGAATGGTCAACATTGGCAAGTGTTGTTCTCAAGAAGAAAAGGAAGCATTCATCAAGCTTTTCAAAAGGTACATTGATGTGTTTGCCTAGTCCTAAAAAGTCCTCAAAACCTTCTAGCCAGATAAGGTACAACACTTTATTCCACTTTAGCTAGAAGTGAAACACTTCAAGCAGAGCTACATCATCATAACCCAACTATCTCAAGTACTATCTATGCTAAAATTCAAAAGATTCTTGATGTAAATATGATCTATCCAATCCATCATTTAGAATGGTTAGCAAATATTATTCCAGTAAGAAATAAAAATGGGAAAATGCACTTGTGTTGATTTTCACAATCCGTATCAAGCCTCTCTGAAAGACAATTATCCATTACCCATTATGGATCACACTTTGCAAGTAGTTATAGGTTCAAAGATGTTATCCATGTTGGATGGATTTTTAGGGTACAATCTGATAAAATTAGTTGAGGAAGATCAATAAAAAATAGCTTTTATTATGCCTTGGAGAACATTTTATTATTAGATTATACCTTTTGGGTTTATTAATGCCAGAGCAACCTTTCAGCTAGCTATGGATCTAGCTTTTGCTTTTTTCAAGAACAAAAGTATTATGGTAGACCTTGATGACTTAACAGTCTTTTCTAAGTAAAGAGGTGATCACCTGGCTGATCTTGAAGAAGTTCTTATCCAATATAGGAGACATGGGATTTATTTGAATCCCAAGAAGTCAATATTTATTATGACTAAAGAAAATCTCCTTGGTCACATAATCTCAAAGAAGGGGAAAAAAATTGATCTAAAGTGATTCAAAGCTATTCAGAGTTTACCTATACCTACATCTAAGAAAGGAGTGAACTCATTCTTTGGTAAGGTTAATTTCCTTGAGAAGATTTATTCCTAATTTTTTTGAGTTAACTTACCACATCTCTGATATGATGAAAGATAAACAAGATTTCAAATGGAATGCTGAAGGAAAATTGACATTTGAAAGAATCAAGGTAGCCATAGTTGAAGCTCTAGTGTTGGTTTCCCTAGATTTCAATAAGGAATTCATTATTTATTTTTATTCCTTCAAGCATACCATGTCAACTATACTTATATAGAAGAATGATGAATGAATTAAATCCTCTATATATTTCATGAGCCAACCACTAAAAAGTTTAAGACTAAAGTATTCACAGATGGATAAACATACCTTTGTTATAGTCAAAGCATGTAAAGTTTTCAGGTATTACATTTTGTCTTAACATACTAAAGTTTATGTACCTGATATTGTAGTCAAGTCAATTCTAACATATCAATAGCTAGGATTACTAAGAGGCACCTGGGTAGCTAAGGTGCAAGAGTTTGATCTTGATATCAAACCTACAAAGCTAGTGAGAGGAAGAGGCCTATGCCAGTTGATAACAAAAGGAAAACCTAATGACACAAATATAACATATTATCTTCAAGTTGAATCAGATGAGGATTCACTAATGGTGATTTTTATTGATCTTATAGATGAATAGTATAGTAATATTTATTACTTATTAACTTATGGAGAATGCCTAACTGATGTGACATGTAAATAAAAATGTACCATCAAGCTAAAATCAAAGAATTATGTCCTTTAGGATAATGTCTTATGCAAAATAGGAATTGATGGTGTTTCCTTCATTGTGTGGATAAAGAAAGATTGTTTGATCAATTTCATGACAAGGCATATGGAGGTCACTTATCAGGAAGAGTCATAACACACAAGATCTTACACACAAGGTACTTCTGGCCTACTCTATTCCAAGATGCTTCAAAATGGGTTGTTAAATGTCAAACATGTCAGAATTTTGTAGGATGAATCAATTTGCCAGCCTTACCTCTAAAATTGGTGGTTATTAATGAACCTTTCCATCAGTGGGGCATGGATTTTATTGGTATGTTGAATCCTTCTTCAAGTGCTAAACATTGCTATGTTTTGATTTCCACTAATTATTTTAGCAAATGGGTGGCATCCATTCTTATCAAATAGGCGACTTATGAGGTTGTATGTGACTTCATCAAAGAGAATATTGTAGTAAGATTTGGTGTCCTGCATAAGATTGTAATAGAAAATGCAGCCAACTTTTATTTTATAGAATTAACTGAGTTCTATTACTCATATGAAATAGACTTGATTCATGCTTGACATCACTATCCTCAAAGAAATGGTCAAGCTAAATCAAGTAATAAGAACTTGATGACCATCATTCATAAGATGGTGGATAATAACCAATGAACCTGGTAAAAGAAATTGTTTGATACACTGAGGGATAACAAGATCACCCTAAAGAAAGCCATAGGTATGTCTCATTTTTAGTTTCTATATGGAATAAATTTTGAGATACCAATAACCAGAATTTTTTCCTACTTTGCAATTGTCCAAGGCCATTGAAGATGTCACCTATCGAGATTCATTGGATAAGAGAATCATGTTTCTCACTAAACTGCAAGAAGTTTGTGTTCAAGTTGCTAACTAGATAGTTGATCACCAAATGAAAGTAAAGAAGATATTTGATAAAAATGTTTGGGATAGTTAGTTTGAAGTTACTGATTTAGTTCTCCTATGGGATAAGCAAAAATGAACAAAAAGGGAAGCATGGCAAATTTGACTCCTTATGGAAAGGGCCCTTTACTATAAAAATCATTATTGGAAAAGATATCTTTATCCTAGCTTATCAGGATGGGTTGCACTGTCACTGCCATTCAATGGGAAACACTTGAAGCTCTACAAGAATTGAATATCAGGGTAACACCTGTATATATATAAATAAAGTTTTTAGTCTTTCTTTTGTTTTTGCTTTCTTGTTGTTTGCTTATTTTATATTTTTTATGATTGAGTTTGTTTTTTGTGAAGACTCTATACCCAATAAATAAAATGTGAAACCAAAGATGCTAGGATCTCACCCTTGTTTCCTTCTTTATGATGAAAATAAATATGTCCCCAATCGGAGCTAGCTAGTGTCCCCAAAATTCCACACTTCAAATTTTTGGGGACCCCTATTAAAATTTTACATTTTGTCTTATGTGCGTTAGTTGTTCTTGCTAAGCCAGTCTTCTAAATAAAACCTTAGTTTTCTTTAGTAGTTGTGTCTATTTGCTTTATTTCCCCAATTTCTACCAATTGCTTTAGAGGGTTGAAGACATTTGCCTAAATCCACCACTAAAAATCCATTTACTCATCTCCTTCAGTAGATCAAAGAAGTTATTGTTTTGGCTCATTTACAAGGCAAATAAGCTTCTCCAAACTATTTTACTTATTCAAAAGTAAGTAGAGTTGTCCCATAAACCTGAATTACACTTCCTAGTTCAAATTAGAGTTATCAAATAGCTTCGCTTTGATGTTGAAGCTAAGCAAAGAAATCTTACAAACCTACCAAGCATTGCCCAAAGTAACTCTAGAAGCCCAATAAAAATGCCAAGATCTTACATGGTTCTTTCCCACATGTCCCCAACCCATTATTAATGTGTTGGAATTTATATAAATATTAAAAAAGACACATCATTTCCCACCTATCAATTAAGTTGTTTGACCAAGCTATAGCGCCTGATGTAGAGAGGATTACATAACATGATTAGTCAAATATTAGTCCATTAAATAAAAGGAAAAATGCATAAGAGTAAACCAAATTAAGCCTATCTATTCATGCAAGAATTACTAATGACAATGAAAGCGAGCAAGAACCTATACCTTCCCAAGTGAATCCATCCTCCAAGAGTGGCTCAAAAACATGTTCTCCCTTGATCATGCATCCTTGTCTTCATTAATAATGGTGGCAAACTCCTCCAATGTCTTAATAACACTCTGCAAAACCTAGGCTCGTGATATGTAACTATCTAATTTGCCTATCAATGAAGCTTGAAACTAAAATAAATAATCAAATGCAAAGGATTGTGGAAATAATTTTGCATTATAACTTTGCACAAATCAAGCTTAAAAATGATTTTCATGGCCTCTTTATTTATAGATTTTTGAGATTGATCAGGATCAACCATGACCATCCATCTCAAGATTGAGATGTGTGGCCATGAATTAATCCAATTATATAATTAAATTCATAAATATCCCTCATAAATATTTGGGATAGAGGGGCATTTAAGAGGCATGGAAGGTCTTAATGAGGCATGGGAGACCCATAATCTTGATATTTTGTGCATTTATGGCTTATAAATGCCACCCCATAAGATGATGTCATTTGATGATGCTATTAATAAAAATTAATTTCTAAAAATCAATATTCAAAAATGTCCATGGAAAATTAACTTAAGTCTTGATTCGGTTTAATTAGCCTTAAACATGATTAGTCAACTTTGATGCAAAACCTTGACAATTTGTGCACAAATTAATCAAATTGGTCAAAATGTCATTATTGGCTCAAATTTTGACTAGAATAGAATTGGAAGTCAATGTTAGATGCATTGGGACTGTATTCCCATTTATGATGTTTCTAACACAAAATAACAAAGTTACATGATGTGTACCAATGAATAGAAGAAAAGAGTGATCTAGAGCATAAAAAGGCAAAATCATCATTTTGACTCAAAATAAATTGATCAAAGTTAGGTATCACATAAAATGCATTACCCTAATTAGGGATACTTTGATCTAAATTTGCACTTGTAAATGACAAGTTCAAACCATTTAGGGTGTTTTAATGATTTTGAACTAAAATGTGCATTTGAGTGCAATTTAAGTAAGATTGATAATTTCAACACAAATGGTGTTAGGATTTAGATGTTTACATTTTCCCCTTATTTGAGAAGGTGTAGTGAGACATTCAGGTGAAGTAGCATCTTTTCAAAGAAAAGAGTTGTCAAGAAGAAATTGGAACAGACCCATGATGTTTCAAAGAAAAGAGCTATCAAGAAGAAATTGAAATAGACCCATGATGCCCCCTCGAGAGGACATACTAGGATGAAATAAAAGGATGGACTCTCAAAAAGAGAGAGAAAGTGAGAAATTAACCCATGGAATAGATCACATCCATACCAGCGAATGCTTGCATGTGTGATTGCCAGCAATAATCAAAATATAATTAGAGGTATAATAAGCCCCAATAGATGGGGGGAATGGGAAAGATACAATCTATAAATGTAAGGGACACACTTTAAAAATACCCAATTTGAGAATACAATCTCTGTGCTTATGGCATTAATCAATCCTGAGACAAGTTGCACACTAAATATTACCATCATGGGTAGTAGTGTGGAGAGATTGAAATTAGAGGAAAAGAGAGAATGTTCTACTTCAGAAAGGGAAGCACCTCTAAAATGAGGTCTCCAAAGATAATATAATAATAAGTGCCCTAATAGAGTAAATGTGATCATGATAAAATAGTTTTTGCCCTAGTATGGCAAATTTTGATCACTTGATAAAGAATAAATAATGGTTTTTCCCCTTTAGGGCTTATGTGATTCTGATGTTGTTTAAATGTTGTGCCCTAACATGGGTAATTGGCAAGAAAAATAGCTCAAAGATATAACCTAAAAGATAGGTTAAAGTGAGCAAGCACAAACATACATGTGATGGTGTAATGGCTTAGAAAGACATAAGAAACCAAGCATATAAGAATGCATAAAGTGATGAAATAGATGAAAAATAACAATGAAAGATAACCGAGCTAACCTCAATAGAAATTGAGTGTTGTTGACATAGTTTCATGGACTCATTTTTCAACTTGAACTTCAAACCAATGTAGTTCACCCAATTTTGGGAGAGAATGGAATGAGGAATGATGAAAAATGACCAAGAATTGATTAGACTCACAATGTATGCTAAGAGATGCACGTCTAAGCATAAAGTCAAAGCTACTAAAATGCATGATACCTAGATGCCTAATTTCATATCATGAGCCTATATTATGCAAAGTGTTCTTGAGAATCATTCATTGAAGTTATGTTGATGTTTAAGACATTGAAACTTGAGCACAAAGTGTTTTCTATAGCAAAAGAAATTAGGCATCATAAGTATTAATAACTTAGAATGACATAATATTCCAATTGCACTAAGTCGGTTCAAATGTGAATACCTATAACTAAGGATAATGGTAAAATAGTGACCAAAAGTAGAGTTACAACTATTTATATTTAAACAAAAAAGCAAAGACAAAGAAAAAGATAAACATAAATTAACCTAACTTGAAATGAAGATATGATCAATAAAGACTTAAGTAGAAACAAAAATGTTTGAAAACAAAAAGTAATAACATCTAAATGACATGAGACCAAGATATGAATAATAAAGATCCATGCGGACCATCAAGACATTCTTGAACATGAAAGAGAAAAGCAAAATCAAATAGAAAAATACAAGACACCAACAACAATCAAATAAATAAAATGTTCCAAGAATAACTTAACAACATAGGGTCAAGATATGAATAATCAAGATCCATGTGAATCATCAAGACATTTTGAAACACAAAAGAGATAAGCAAAAACATACAAGGAAACACAAGACCAAGATGAGACAAGAAGTAATAAAAAGAGAAAAGGAGAAGAAATAAAAGGAGAGGTGCGAAATCACAATAAAACACCAAGAAAACAAACACAAATAAAAAACCAAGTTAGTGCAGTTTAAAGACAAATGTTCATGCATGTGCAATAGAGGCATTACTTTCCATCACAACATAACAAAAAACAATGACAACATAATTGTTCCCTAATAAAAAAGGAACAATGATAGAAGAAATGGGGGAAGAGAAGAAAATGAAGGGGTTGGTTCAGTTGACTCCATATATATAATACAAGTGGATGTTGCCTACATAGTTCCATGGATGCATGTTCCAACATGAACTTCAAGTCAAATGTAATTCTCCCAAGTGATGGGATGGAAGAAAAATGATGATCAGACCAGCATGATTGATGTTATATAAGAAATGGAAGATATGAGAAACAAATGAGAATGGTCATACAAACAACAAGTTGATGGGATGAGAAAGAATGATCTTGAAAAATAGAAAGTGTCTGGGATAAGATGAATAGGTTTTTTCTTACTTGAAAAATGGCAAGAGTGTAGCATGGTGGGATGGGAATGTACAAATGTACAAAAGTGTGAGATAATATTTATGTTCTTTTTTGGATCGTGTTCTGATGTTTTGGGTATTTCCAAAGTATTTCTAATTTTTTTGGTGTTTTTGGGATAAAATATGCACAAGGTGGGACATATCTAGTCAAGAAAATGTTCATCTAAGTGTAGAGGTTCCAATAAAATATATAGGCTAGTTGCAATGGCCCATGCTCAAAAAGAAGTGAGAGTGAGGATCCTAATAAGATAACAAATGCCTACAAAGAGTAGCAAATGCAATATAGAACAATGTGAAATATGAAATAATTTCAAAACATTATTTCTGTTTACTTATCTATAGAAGAAGATACAAAATATTGTGTTGGTTAAACTAATTTGTAGAACTGGTGTTAAAGATGATCATAATGTTCATGAGACATAATCAAGATCATAATTGGTCGAGTGATAAAAATTGTTAAAGCTAACAACATGCCCAAGATATAATAAAGAATATGATTCTCAGGGAAAATGGTCCAAAGAATAAGGTCCAATAGATGGATGGTCCAGAATGGGATAAAGAATATGTTTCTCAAAGAGAATGGTCTAGGATATAATAAAATGTGTTCAGAGTGCCAATGTTTCAAAGCCTTCATTGTCCTAAGTTGTGAAGAGTGGGCCAAGGTAGTATAAAATGTGTTCAAGGTAGGTTAAACTGGTGGGATAAAATTACATCAACACATGTTACCCCTAAGTCAGGGGTCTTATAGACAATGGTTGAAATTTGTTCATGCATATAACCTCTTAAGGTTTACAATGTTCATGAGCTCTGAGAGTTCTTCATCGTTAGGTTTAACGAGTTGATATGCCCTTGATTCATAGTTTACCATGACAACATATGATCCTAACCAATTACATTGAAACATACCTTTATTTTTATGTTCAACATTCATGTTCTTTTGGTTCTCTTTCAAAATCAATTCACCATCTCAAACTCTTAAAGGAGAATGTGCTTGTTGCAGTGTCTCCACAATCTATTTTGATAGGCCTACAAGTTTTTTAGGGTAGCCAAATGCTTACCATAAATAAGTTCTAGTTCTTTTAGCTATGAGGCTCTATAGTCTTCATCATCTTCAATGTGCTCTAGTGATATTTGTAATGATGGTATCTAAATCTTGACCAAGATAATAGCCTCAATGCCAAAAACAAGGTAGTATGGAGTGGCTCCAGTTAGGGTTCAATGATTGGTTCTATAAGCCTAAACAGTAGGAAAGAGTTGAAAGTGCCAATTATAGCCAACAGCATTGAAAATCTTCTTTAAGATGGATACAATGGTTTCATTCGATGCCTCAGCTTATCCATTGCCTTGTGGGTTATATGGAGTTGATTTCTTGTGGTTGATCTTGAATTTTGCACAAAGAGAATTTACATCATGGTTCACAAAATATCTACCATTATCAAATATAATATGGGCTAGGATTCCATTTCGATAGATCATATGGTAATGAATGAATTTGGCTATCTAATTCTAAATAACATAAGTGAGAGGAATGGCCTCAATCCACTTCATAAATTTCTCAATTGCAGTCAAAATTTGTTTATGGCCATCTGAAGATGTTGGGTTAATTTTCTCGATGAGATCAAGACCCCATATTAAGAATGGCCATGGTGTTGTGATCAGTTGTAGTGGTAAAGAAGGTGTGTGTATCAAGTTACCATGTTGTTGACAAGGAACACACTTCTTCACATAGTTGCAAGCATCGGTCTCCATTTTGGGCCAGTAATATCCTATTCTAAGGAGCTTCTTTGCTAGGACTACACCATTGGTGTGTGCTTTACACATTCCTTCATGAACCTCCTTTAGTGCTAGCTTGGATTATCCCAAAGATAAATAATGAAGAAGCATTCCATCATAGCCTTTATGATAAAGCATGTTTACAAGGAGAGCATAATGTGCTAAGAGATGATGGAATAAATTTTTTTAGTTGTTGGAAAAGTTAGCAAGGAATAAATGACTATGGAAATAGTTATAAAAATCTTGGTACCATGGTAGTTCAGGTTGGGGATTAGAACCAACAATGGTGCTTACCCTCTCTAAATCTAGTATAATATACATGAGATGAAGAAGATTTTCAAATAAAGAACTGACACTCTTTAGCACTACCATCCATTTGAATCATATAACCAATTATCAACATTGCATCAGTAGATCTATTGTTTACTCTTGAAACTTGTTCAAATTATAGAGATTTAAAATGTGTTTTGAGGTTATCGACAATTTGCTTGTAAGGAAAAATCTTGTCATCTTTTGTTTGATAATGATCAGTGGTCTGATTAATGATCAACTATGAATTCCATAGATCTTTAAGATTTGAATATCCCATTATATAGCAAGGTGGAGCCCTATAATCAATGCCTCATACTTGGCCATATTGTTTATATAATTAAATTATATATAGAATGCTTTGGGAATCAAGTCCCCATGTGGTGTGATCACCAATATGTTGGATCCAAATCCATGGGATGTGAAGGATCCATCAAAATAGAGCATCCACTATTCAGGTTCTTGTGATTATTGTTCTATCATCATGATAGAATCATCTAGAAAGTCAAACTTGAGAGGTTGAGTGGCCTCAATAGGAGCTTCTGCAAGTTGGTCAATAATTATCTACCCTTTGATTGCCTTTTGATTTTAGTACTCAATATCAAACTCACTTAAGAGCATAACCCATTTATCCATGCATCCTTGAAGAGCTTCTTTAGACAAGAGGAATTTGAGAGGGTCCACCTTGGTGATGACAATAGTTTTGTTATTTGGCAATAATGTTATTATTTTTGAGTGGTGAACACCATAGCTAAACATGCCTTCTCAATAGGCATATAATTACATTCATAAGCCACCAATGTGTGGATTAAATAATAAATAGTGTGTTCATTACCATGATCATCATGTTGGGCCAAAAGTGCCCCCAGTGCATGTTTTATGGCTGATATATAAAGAAGTAGTGGTTTTCCCTATGTTGGCAGTCTTGAGAGTAGTGGATTGGCCAAATATGTCTTAATCTTTGTAAATGCTATCTGATAATGTTCATCCCATTGGAATTTTACCCCTTTCTTCAAAATATGAGTAAATGGGTGGCACTTATCTACCAATTTAGCAATGAATTTATGTATAGACTGGATATTTCCTTGTAGGATTCATAATTGCTTAAGATTGTTTGGTGGAGGTATTTCCATAATAACTTTGACCTTGGTAGGGTTGACTTCAATCCCTCTTTGTGATAAAATGAACCCTATAAATTTCCTTGATGTGACTCTGAAGACACATTTCTTAGGATTCACACAAACTTTATATTCACAAAACCTCTCAAAGATTCTCTTTCTAAAACATTAGGATGTCCAGCTCTTGTTTGTGATTTTGATAGTATATCATCAACATAGTCCTCTACAATGTCATGCATCATATCATGGAAGATGATAGTGATTGCACATTGATATGTTGAACTAGCATTCTTTAAACCAAATAACATGACTTGGTAATAGAATGTCCCCCATGGAGTGGTGAATGTAGTCTTGTGCTAGTCTTCAAGGGTTATCTTGATCTGAGTTTAACCAAAAAAATCATCCATTAAATATAGCATCTCGTACTCAACATTTGATTTGATGATCATGTCAATGTTAGACAGAAGAAAATCATCTTTGGGGCATGCTTTATTGATATCTCAAAAATTAGTACAAAGATGTATATCCAAGGTCTTTTTACTCACTGGGACTATGTTGTAAACCCATTTAAAGTAATCCAATGGTCTAATAAAATTGGCTCCTAATAACTTTTCGAGTTTGGCTTTAACCAACAGGGTGATACGTGGATGCATTTTTCTCAATTTCTACTTGACTAGTTTGACATCAGGATGGACAAAAAAGTGATGCACAACCAAATCAAGGTCCAAGCCTGGCATGTCAAAGTATGCCCATGTAAATATGTCTATATAATCCTTAAGAATGGATATAATATGCTCACATTCTGCTTCATTAATGGAATCTCCAAGATAAATAATTTTGGGATCCTCATAGGTTCCCAAGTCCACTTCTATCATGTTCTCCACAAGAAGTGTGGATCCATCTTCTAAAATTATGGGCAAGGCATGATCATGATCATCTTCTTATGCTACATCTTCTTGTTGTTCCTCCCAAAATTTTGGATAGTATGATGAATCAAAATCAGCCATCTCAGGTAAAGGCCAAGTAACAAAAACCTCTAGAAACTCAAGAGCAAGATGCTCAAATATTTGATGTTGTTTTGAAGAGATGCTTTTACTAGCTATGGAACTTGGGATAAATGGACCTTCTAAGTCTTGATGGGATGACCAAAATTTCCCACCTAGGAGCACTTGAAATAGGTTTTCACTCAAAGGCTTATCTTTTTCTTTACTTTTTCCTTGATCGATGAGCACCTCAAAGAGGTTTTCACCCAAATATATCGATGTTTGTTATTTAATATGACCAAGAAATTTTTTCGAGTCTCCAAAGTAAGTAGAAGGATCCAATTAAAACTCAAAACCCTACTTGTGATCACCAATGGGTAATCCATCTCTTAGGCGCATGTATTCTATAATTGATTCTTCATTTTGAAACTCATTAAGGCATATGACCAAATTTTGTTGGTCCCAATCTAAGAGATTAGGATGGAAAAGGCATAGGGAACAATGAAGGTTTGCTTCAGGATGGGAAGCTCTAATGGTAAAGATATAATGTCCTACTTTAGGAAGAGAAGCACCACTAGGAAAAGTTTTTGCTCAAGGATGGGAAGTTGGAATAGGTATTATGGTTAATATGGAATTTGAATCAAATAGATCTAAGTTAGCAAGCTCATCAAAAAGGATATAATGGGATGTTATGTCACTACTAGGAATCTCATCACTAGTCACTTCAAAAGAGTCACTATTGAAAGTCATAAGGTCACCCTCTAGTGGTTTAAATCTGAGACCATGATTCCAATTGACAACTCCAGCTAATATTCCTTGCACTTGTGGGCCAAAGCCTTTCCCTTTATAGTCAAGATGATCCATTATCTGGTTAGGAATAGGATACTTGGGATTCTAAAAGTAACTAGCAAGGCCTTCAAAATATAACCAATCTCCCTTGGTAAAAGCCTCTCAATCTTTCTTTGGCATGATTGTAGGTACAAAAACCACAGATGGTTTGTGTTATTTCTTACCTGACTACCAAATCTAGTTGGGTCTATTAGGAGCCTTAGATGGTTTAGGCTTTACAAATGATTTAGGGAATTTAGGCAATTTTACAATATGGAGGGTGTCCTTTAGATGGTACATGGAAATACCCATGTCTTTAATAACAACCTATTTTATAAGAGCCATAGGAAATGAATCGATCGATGTGGAAGCTAGATCACTAGGTTTGATATAATTATATGGAGATGGATGGGAAATGATGGCTTTGTTCTTTTTCATAATGAATTCAAAACCTAGGCAATAGTTATAATTATGAAACTCAACTTCAAGATGTTTACAATATTGCTATGGATATTGATCAATAGGAATAATAACCTCGATCCCATCATGGGAAAACATAAAGCACAGGTGAAGAGTGAATGGCACTGCCTATACTTCATGGATCTAGGGATGACCAAGAAGTATGTTATACAAAAGTTTAATATCCATAACATGGAATAATGTGTGATGATAAATGGACCCAACCATGACTGAAAACTAGATTGTACCAGAAGACTCCCTCTTGGTGTTATCATAAGCCTTGATTGTAATAGTTTCTCGCCGAATGTCTTTATCCATGTAGCCCAATCATCATACCAATTTGAGAGATATGATGTTCAACCCTAAACCATTATCTATAAGAACCCACTTGATCTTATGATTTGCAATCATTATCTCAATGTATAGTGAGTTATTGTGGTTTGGGCCAAGAGTGGACATGGTTTTATGGTCAAATGTGATTTTCCAAAATGAAGACAAATGTCCAACTAGGTTTTGGAACTGATCAAGGTTTATATCATTAGGAATAGTAGATTATTTCAAAAGTTTGTTCATGATAGTTTTATGGACATCAGATGTTTTCAAGAGTTCTAATATATAAATATGTGCAAGGGTTTTATTTAATTGGTCTGTTAAACTATAGGGCTTTTCAATTATGGATTGAGCTAGTTTAGTCTTTGTTGGCACAGTATTTGGATTTGGAACTATGAGCACAATGTTCTCATTGGGTTTCATGGAAAAAGTGGGTGAAGGGCCCTGGATGGTGACTTATGGGCATCTAGTTTCAACTGCACAACCTAGAGGTGGCAAGGAGTCATTAGAATTAGAAGAGGAAGGCAAAGGACCTTAGATTGTGACTCACATGTGTCTCTTTGTATTGCTACAATTTTGAGTTGGTGAGGAGCCTTTATAATTAGACAAAGGGTGCTATTGTTCAAAACTAGTAACTTGTGAAAATGGAATTGCAACATGATTATGTGGGCTTGATGTAGCATTACTAAGGGGAGAGGGTGTTGACCCTATAATTATGGGTCCCATGCTGTGAGGAACATGAGATTGTCTACATGGTTTCATGGTAATAGTGGCAATGTGGGTAGAAGAAATGTACCCCATTATATTATTATAGTCATATGGCACATTGTTATAAACCACATTGTTAGTAAGGGCATTATGATCATGATTATGCCCCTTACAATTCTAACCTTGATGTTGGTTCTAATTCTATCTCTATCCTTGATTCTGAACTTGGTTTTGATTATTTCCTAGTGGTGGTGGATTATGTCGAGGAAAGGGGTCATTGTAGATCCCCATATCCTAATTCATGTCTCAGTTAGGGGTTAACTTAATTTATAGTTCACCACTTTCAATAAAGTCTTCAATAATGTGTTGTAATTGGACACAGTGATATGCACCATGACCAACAACATGATGGAAGTTACACCATTCATTCTCCTTATACCAATCTAGTTTTGGTTGATCTTGAGGAAATGGCCTTAGTACTAGACATATAATCAAATTAGCATCAATGAGCTTTTGTAACACTATTTCAATTGGTTCTCCTAACTTTCCAAAGACTCTGAAATTGTTATGAAATGTCTTTTATGGAGGTTTTCTTTACAAAGTAGGTGGTGGATTTGGGGATTTATTTGTACATTTAGGGTAGGCATAGCCTATACCATCTATACATGTCTTGTTTTAGTTATCCCATTTCCAACCATGTTCTTATTTTTGTTAAATCCCTTGGGATTATCCTACATTACCATTTGAACTGGTGATTGAGTTTGATTAGATGTTTGACCTTGTGCAAAAATCTTGACAAGGCTTTTAGCAATAAGAGCCTTCTCAATTTGCACTCTTTTATCAATAATTTCTTCAAATGAGTTAGCAAAAGCTAACCATAGATTATGCACAAATTCAAGATACAATTTATTTACAAATATATTGGCCAACTACTTATCTAGAAAGTTATGTTGAAAATGGCTTACCAATGCTCTCCACCTTTACAGATATGCAACAAAATTTTCACCATCACATTGTTTGGCATTGCACATGTCAACAATGGTCAATTCATGTTCTATGTTATATGAGAAATGGTTAACAAACTTCTCTGATAAATCATTCCAATTTGCAACTAATCCCTTGGATAGTTTAAGTAGCCAATTTAAAGTCTATCCTGCTAAACTTCATGGAAATAGTTGAAGTACTCGGTACTATAAGCAACCTCTTGGCATAAGATAAAGAATGCATGTATGTCCTCACGTGGATCTCCTTTTCCTTTGTACATGTCAAATTTGGGTGCCTCAAAATGAGGTGGAAAGGGTTTTTAGAGAATAGATAAATCAAATGGATATGGACATATCTCATCAAATTTGTACTTTTTAACTCTATTATTCATCTCCAATCTTTGAACAATTTCCTTCATAGAACTCCACTCTTGCATATTTGGTGCATTTGTGGATTGGATAAGATGTTGTTAGGGTGGGATGTGCCCCTAGTTTCATTGTTATTGGGGTGGAATGTGCCCCTATTTTTGTTATTCTTGGGTTTGAACGTGCCCCTAGTTTTGTTGTTGTTGGGGTGGAATGTGCGCCTAGTTTTGTTGTTGTTGGGGTGGAATGTGCCCCTAGTTTTATGTGGATCTATAGGGAATGTAAACCTTTCGATCCATGCCTTGGTTTTGATTTGTTCCTTGAGTTGATAAAATAGGCCATTGATTATTGGATTGTAAAACATTCCCTAAATTTGGGTGTTTAGTACGTTGTTGATTTTGGGAAGTTTTGTGTTTGTTTACCAATTTTTGTGTTGGTTGGAATGAACTAGCCAAATTGTCTTGAGGGATTTCTTCAATTTGAACTAAATGTTTAGGTCTTTTGATTTTGAAAAGTAACAAGAGGTTCTTGATGATTGAAAAATGTATGCTCCATGTCAAATGGAATATTTTGTAAGATCTCTTATGACTATAACTATTTGTTTAGGTTACCTTGATCCACTATGGTTATGTTCTCATCAAATGTTTGTTGCATGCTTTCAGCCATATTTCTCTATTCTTTCAAAGCATCATTATGAATTGAAGTGGAAACTAACAAGTCAGTTAAGTCTATGACAAGTTGATCCACATATCGTTGACTTATTATCTTGATCTTAGCTAGAAGATCTAGATTTGTGATTTTTGACTCTATTTGTATTTATTTTCATTTGTTAGAAGAAGAAGGTATGTCTATTTGTGAAAAAATTTGCTCTTTCCATCATTGTTCTCCTTCTCTAACTAAGGTATGCAATTGTTCTGTAGGAAAGTCTAAACATAGTCTAGCACCTAATTCTATCAACCTAAGAAGTGCTTCATCTTGGTCTTATTGGGGTTGATATTCATTGTAATCATCTTTAGATCCTACTATTGTGGGGATGTCATAAAAAATAATGGGGTTGTCTTTTCCATCATAAAATTGATTATCCTTATAGCTAAGGCCATAAGAGAGCCCACTATGAGTGAACCTTTGAGTCATGTCTAAAAAAGAGTTGTTCTCTACGTTTGACTAGATTTGGATCAATGTTTTGCAAATGTTCAAATGAGGTATGATTAGTTCTCTTCAAAAAAAATGACTAATGTACCAAAGAGACTATAAAGGAGGGTGGCTTGGAACCACACATAATTAGAAGATTTGGTTCATGAATTTACTCAACTTTTGGTAAAGCTGAAATCATATAGATTGGAAGAGGGTAAGGTAACTCAAAGATCCAAGGTGAAAAATAGTACACCAAATCCTAGATCTTTGTGATACACCTATACCATAAAAGCTAGTTTCAACTTTGATGAGTTGACCCTAGAAAATTAAAGGAAATCTCTTCAAATTATGAAGAAGACAATATGAACTAAGCAACTCAACATGTAAAAACATACATGAATCGTTAAGTACAAAAGTAGGACCAAATGGGTAGCTCAACATCACCACATGGTTTTAGTAGGATAAAACATGTTCTAGGACTCAAAAGGTAAGTGATACAAAAGATGACTTAAGTACACCAAGATGATAATGCAATTTTGAGTCTAATAAATGACCCTCAATCCAAATGAAAAATTCAACCCAAGTTAGAACAAGTTTAGTGTGCAAATGCAAACCCAATTTGACAAGCTAACCCTTAAAACTTAGAAAGGTTCAATTTTGAATGTGAATTATAAATGAGGGACTTAAACAAATTGGGTAAATGTTCTAGACTCAATTGGACAGCATGACTGCACCAAAGGGGGTGATATGACACAGTTTTTTATAATAATTTGAACAAAAAAAAGATAAATTTTCCAATTGGATAGCGTAATGCCTCCCTTGCTCAATAATTTTGAAGACAATGTGCTTTGGTTAAGTTCATTGAGTTAACAAGTAGTTTTAGACACAAATCAAGACCAAGTAAGCTAATGACAAAAAACAATCATATTAAGTCTAAACTGACAAGGTATGGAAAAGTGGGGTCAACTAAACTAGTAAGTTTTTGATCATTCTAAATGGATCAATTGCACAATGACTTTCAAACCAAATGATGCAAAATAAATTACTTTAATTAGGTGTCCACGTCACTTAGATTGTTACAAAAAAGTCTGGCCCTTCTTACAACCACTACATCCATCACTTGCTCAGTGTAGTGCAATATCCAAAGTGCAAATACATCCCAGTGCTTTATCCCTAGAGAACTCATGGGAGGTGATGAAATCCCCCTCCCAAGCCAAGTTTGCATAAAATAAAAGACATAATAGAAAGACTTTATGGTCACCTCAAGATCACCCAATACTATTGCAAGTTTTTGGGGAGTTTTTTAAGTGACATTTTTTCTATGCCTTAGACTAGGTATGCTTGCAATAAGGATGGCACTTTTGATTCCAAAAGTTCCCTAAAGGGGATAGATGGAAGAGCATACATGTAACATCCATCTTTTTACCAATCAATTAATTAATCACTTATTGCATACAAACTTGATAAATGAGTTTAATTTTAAGCACCAAATAAGAGATTAGGTGATGTTCTTTTTGGCCCTTGGCCTTAATTAATAAAATATTTCACAAAAAAGGCCACATGAAGTAATAAAGACCTAATTTTATTTTAAGCTCAAATTGAAGATTCAAGACTAAGCCTAAATTCATGATTAAAATACCAAATTTAAAATGTTGAAAGAGTTATGATGTGTTTTAAGCACTAAATGAAATGTACCTAAGACTTAGACAAATCTTAGGCTTATTTTAAGCACTAATTCAAATGTGTGAAATCAAACATGGTCATTTTAAACCCAAATGAAAGTGTGTTTGGTTATTCAAAAGCATTCAAACTAACTTCCAAACTACCCCCTCAACCTACAAAAACACAATTATAAGGGCCTACTTTGAATCACTTAAGAGTTTGAGAAAATGGCATTAATAATTTAGCTCTTAGGTTGACAATCAAGTTGGGTTGACAGGCAAGTTAGGTTGATAGGTGAGCTAGGTTGACAAGTGAGTTGGGTTGATAGGTGAGTTGGTTTAACAAGCGAGTTGGGTTAGAAAAGTAAGTTATGTTGGACACGTGAGTTAGGGTGAGTTGGGCTAAGTCAGATTCAGTTAAGGTGAGTCAGGGTGAGTTGGGACGAGCTGGGGTTGAGTCAGGGGTGAGTCAAGATGAGTCAAGGTGAGTCGAGATGAGTCAGGCCAAGTCGAGGGTGAGTCAAGATGAGTCAGGGTGAGTTGGGACTGAGTTGGGGCCAAGTTGGAATGAGTTAGGCACGTAGTCAAGTCGGGTTACATAGTCTTGAGAACAGAATTATGGCTTACAAAAAAATGGATTTTTGTTCAAATATTTGCCTTGTTTGCCTCCACACTCCAAAATCTTATATGATAATGGTTAGTAGGTTGTTTGTAGGTGAAATTTAACCAAAATTATGAGGATAGGTCCCATCGAGTGTGCCAAAATGTAGAGAGGATTACACAACATGATTAGTCAAACATTAGTCCAAAAAAATAAAGTAAAAATGCATAAGAGTAAATTGAATTAAGACTATCTATTCATGCAAGAATTGTTAATGACAATGAAAGACAAATGAAAGAAAGCAAGAAACCTATACCTTCCCAAGTGAATACATCCTCCAAGAGTGGCTCAAAAACATGTCCTGTCTTGATCAAGCATCCTTGTCTTCATCAACAATGGTCGTAAACTCCTCCAATGTCTCAAGTACCCTCCACAAAACCTAGGCTCATGATATGTAACCATCTAATTTTCCTATCAATGAAGCTTGTAAATAAAATAAATAATCAAATGGAAAGGATTTTGGAAACAATTTTGCATTATAACTTTGCACAAATCAAGCTTAAAAATGATGTTCATGGCCTCTCTATTTATAGATTTTTGAGATTGATCAGGATCAACCATGACCATCCATCTCAAGATTGAGATGTGTGGCCATGAATTAATCTAATTATATAATTAAATCCATAAATATCCCTCATAAATATTAGGGATAGAGGGGAATTTAAGAGTCATGAAGGGTCTTAATGATGCATAGGAGACCCATAATCTTGACATTTTATGCATTTATGGCTTTTAGATGCCACCCCATATGATGATGTAATTTGATGATACAATGATTGACAATCAATTTCTAAAAATAAATATTCAAAAAATTCCATGGAAAATTAACTTAAGCTCTTGATTTGGATTAATTAGCCTTAAACATGATTAGTCAACTTTGATGCAAAACCTTGGTAATTTGTGCACAAATTAATCACATTAGTCAAAATGTCATATTATTGGCTCGAAATTTGATTAGATTGAAATTGGATGTTGATGTTACATGCATTAGAATTGTATTCTCATTTAGGATGCTACCAACACTAAATAACAAAGGTACGTGACATGTACCAATGAATTAGAAGAAAAGAGTAATCCAAAGCACAAAAAGGTGAAATCATCATTTTGACTCAAAATGAATTGATCAAAGTTAGGTATCACATAAAATAAATTGCCCTATTTATGGATACTCTGACCTAAATTGGCACTTGTAAATGACAAGTTCGAACCATTTAGGGTGTTTTAATGATTTTGATCTAAAATGTGCATTTGAGTACAATTCAAGTAAGATTGATAATTTCAACACAAATAGTGTTAGGAATTGGATGTTTACACCTGTAAACCTCAAGTTGTATGATTTGAGCCTCTGGAGCATGTTCAAGTAATTTCACTTTGACCCATTTATTCCTAAGGTAGGTGGATCTCTTTTGTGTGGTTTTTCATAGCTTTGTTTCAATCTTTTCCTTGTTATTTCTTTCTGTTATTTTCTTTTCACTGCCATGGATGTTTGTACTGTCATGTTTTGTTTCATTCATTTCTTTCTTTTATTTTTTAGTATGTTTGGTTATTGGAAAGCCTGTGTTTGCATTTATAATCTTTTTAACATTCAAACTAACACAAAAAAACCCTATAAAATTAAATCTTCTATGGAAAACCCTAGTATCTAGACCTCTTTGCCAAATCGGGTTTCCCAGACCTCATTGCTCACTCAAGTTTCCTCACACTACTTACTTAGGTTTTTGAGTCTAAGTTACTAAACTCAATAAACCTAGACCATAAACATCCTACTCACTTGACTTTATAAGTCTAAGTTACTAACCTTGAGAAACTCGATCCTCAAAGAACTAGCCTACTCAAATTTCCCAAACCTCTTGACTTACCCAAGTTTACCATTCCCCACTACTTACTTTGGGTTTCCTAAATGAAGTTACTTCCCCTATAAAACCTAAAGTCTTAAACCTAGATAAACCCATAGAACATTACTACTCAAAGACATACCTAGATTCCTTCCCCATGCCTACTTACTTTGGGTTTTTGTGTCTAAGTAACTTAGTAAGGTAAACATGAAGTCACTAGCTAATGAAAACCCAAAGTTGTTTGTGCGTACTCCTTATGACCTACTTGGGTTTCCAAATGCTTAAGACTTGTGCACTTTTTAGACCAACCTGAGGTTGTGAAACCCATTGCTTAAATATGAGTTAAGGATTTTCAAGACTTTTTGCTACTTAAAACATGTGACTTGTTTAGGGGTACTATAAAAATAATAAGTTTACTCTTTTCTCAACATTTCTAAAATAGTGGAGTAGTTACAAAGTGTTTAAAGTGACTTATCAAGTTCTTCAGAGTTTTTTAGAGCCAATGTCTGGATCAAAAGGATTAGAATGATTAGAAGAAGAAGTAGTTGAAGTGGAAGTACAAAAAACATAAATTGAAGAAGTCCCAAAGTTGGCAATTGAGGAGATTCGAGAGCAAAGCAACAAGGGTAAATCAAAAGCTAAGAGAGTTAAGTCACAAGAGCCCAAGATGAAGTATGAATATAAGGGATACCCAATTGAATCAAACATCATTTCTAAGCTAACTAAGATAAGTGATACAGACATGGGGCATATGTTTGTGACTGAATCATTAGAGAGATCTAAGGCCATATCTAAGACTCCACTCATGCATGATATGACTATTAGTGGAATTATATAAGTTGTAGCTTTCCCAAGCTCATCTCAACTTCTTGAATTTGTGTTGACATGTGCCAAGTACGATGACTCCCTTACTAAGGTTATGAGAGATGCTAAAAGAAATGTAGTTATAAGATTGGATGTTTAATATCTCAACTATTGTCTAAAGATCCCAACATCACCAAAATTAACTGATGTAACAATGGAAAAAGATTAAAAGCAATGGGAAACAAAGAAATCTAAATGTATTAAGATGATGAATACATATTACTTTAAGAAAGTGAAACAAGCCTCAAGGTTCCCAAAGTAGATAGTAAGAACAGACTTCATTTAAGAAGTAGATGACATCATTTAATTACTATGTAGAATCAATGGAGATAAGAACACCAAATTTTGATCACCTTGGATGTATTCTTATGTCAGAACCATTGATGTCTCTTAAAACTATGCCAAGATTGAGTGGACAAGAATTATAATTGACAATATGGATCAACAGTTGAGGAATGTATTAAAGACTTTTGATTTCAAAATAACCTCATACCTTGTGTATGCAGCAGCTTCAAGTGGAGCCTTTTCAAGACTAAGAATAAAAGGCACACTAACATTTATACCAATATAGAAGTATTATCCTCAACTAGTTCTTTTACATTGTAGAAAATGATGGATTCTTTTATGAACTCAGTTTTAAGTTAAATGTAGCTCTAAAACATAGAAGAGTGTCAAATGAAGCATGGGATACAATTTCACAATATGGTTGCATTTTCATTCATTTCCTTAACTTTACATACATCAGGGTTGGAGGTTTCTCAAGAACACCTATCAAATTACCCAAGTACCCATGTGACAAGTGGATTTTCATGGAATTATGTAGATAACTTATTGATTTACATGACTTGTAATCAAAGGTTCATCATCCAGCTATCAACTTTCCCATTGTCGTTGGTCACTACCATTACCCAAGCATTTACAAGGCCAAAAATGTACATAAAGAGATGTACCATCATTACACCCAAACATATTTTGAGGCCAGAGTTAATTTTGATTTTAGAGGGGTGGCTCAAAATGCATTTTCTCTATAATACATGCATATTCCATCACTTGAGGATTTTTATATTGACTTCAATGATGAATTTGATGTGATATGAAGAGACAAAAGTAGATTGACTATTGAGAAAATTCATACTTTTGATCTGGACACCATCCTTGAGGATATGGAAGATGATGGGGTGGTCACCAGTGATGTTTTTCATGCAGTAGGGGGTATAATGTCCCACTTCCACTAATCATTTTTGGCAAAGATCATGATTAGACTATTCCTAATAGAACTTCAACTGTTTTAGCAATGACTTCCACCTAGCTTCTTAACAAAGGCTACTACATGAAGGAGTTGATGAGTGAGACCACTTGTGTAGGTTAAAAGAGAAAATAAATAGTACAAGGAGAATGTAGCCAAGTGCCTAAAAAGCAGACAAAGTTCAAAAGGAATATTGATGATACATATTCAATAGTAAAGGACAAAGAGACAATTCAGCCAATTATTTCTACTCCACCATTGGTCTCTTCTACTGATATGACTATTTCCACCACTCCTTCTATTCCAACTTTTATTGCACCCATCATAGATCCATCGGTACTCATGCCACCCCCTAAGTCTCATGGCACCAAATCCCCTAAGAAATCCATTCAAAAAGAGATTCCTCCTCCTGATCCTCCATCTTCTCCACCTTCTCCACCTCTTCTCCCTTCAACAGAGCACCCCACCATTGAAAAGGATCTTGAAAGAGTAACTAAATAAAAGGAGAACCCATCTCAAGAAGAACAACAAGAAAAGTTGAAAGAAGTAGTTAAGCCTAAAAAGAAAGCTGGAGAAGAAGTAGTTGTTGAGGATCCAAAAGAATTTGAACCTAAAAAAGAAGTAGTCGAGGTAGAAGTAATAGAGCAAATTACTAAAAACCCCAAGGAGAATGAAGCAGTTACTAAAAAAGTGGTAAAAACAAAAAAATAAGTTGAGAAGGAAGCTGAGATAGAGATATAGAAAGAGGTGGAGACCCAAGAAGTTCCTTCTCAAGAACTAATGATTAGAAATAATTAACAACATATAGTAGTTCATACTAATATTTCCACTTCTACAGACTTCTCATCTTGGTTGGCTATGCAAACTACTCTAGAAGCTAAAGAAGTAATAAATCTTGAGGAGATAGACTTGCAACTATTGAGGAGTCTAGATAAGAAAGGAAAGAAGCCCAATTCTACAAAAGTAACTTCAAAGTTGATAATTAAATATTCAAGAAAAAAGTTTGTAAATATAGTATTTCCATTGTAGGGGATGAGTAAAGGAGAAGTTAATGAGAAATATTTAACAATCACAAAGGTATCTCTCAGATAAGTTACTACTAAGGGATTGAAACAGGGTACCCAAACTTTGATTTATACTCTCTTTAAAAAAATTGATGAAGAGAAGGTTACTAAGGTCAAATTGAAGAATCAAAATGCATAATTATGTGAAATATTAGCTAAGTTTGGTAGATATGTCCCACAGTAATCTATTATTTTAGGAGATTCAATTGAGCAACAAGTGATTACTAAAGTAGAAGAAATTGGTGATAAGGCAAAGGCAGTTGATGACTGGATTGAAAAGATGCATCAGAGTGTTTAGAAGCTCTTCCCTGAAGTTTTAGGAATTCATATTGACATTGTAAATAAATTTGTTGAGATGAAGAAAATAATAAAGGAAATTGAGAGTGAAAATGGAACTGTTGGGTTATAACTAGAAAGTCTGCAAATAATAAGTAATTTGAATGAGAAAGTTTTGATTAAAGAAAATATTGTTGCAGAAAGATTTATAAAGAAGATAAAACAAGAGGAGTATCTCTTGTCTTTTTTTATGCATATTTTGGAATCAATATGTGAAGAAATGAAGACTTTAAAGGAGGAAGTTGGCAATGAAAAAGTAAATCTAGAAGATTGCCTTTTTGGTCTTACTGGTGATTGGTCTGATAATATTTCAATAACATCTGAGCAATTGTATGAGTAGGTCAAGCAATTAATAGACAAAGTTACAACTCCTTTTAAAGCCAAATATATTAAGGAGTTAATCAAATTTCAACATCAGATAAAGAGATTGGATCCACAAATTGAATAGATGAAAGCTCATAATAGAAGAATTGAAAAAGAAATGCTAAGATTTGAAACAAAAGGACAATTAATCACCAAATTAGATGATATAGCAATACATTTGATGATGTCTCAACACATCAAGTACAGAGAGAGTGGCAGATTTGCAGTTTAAGATTTGGATTAGATATTTGCTTCAAAGTTCCCATACCTTCTTTCTTTCCTCTTCAATTTTCTTCTTTTCTTTCCTCAAATTTACTATAAGTAATCTTGTTTCATGTAATTACTTTGTAAATTGATGTCCTTAGATGATTTATTTGTAAATTAAACTTACTTTGTGAAGACTTAAGTAATTTAGATAAAATGCCATTACTTAGATTCATTTTGTAAAAAGAATATTATTAGAGCTACTTCTACATAGTATGCAAGGAGTTAGTATTTGATCCAAACAAGTAGACTAAACATCACCACTTGTTGTCAACTATTGCATGCCACATAAGAGAAATTCAAGGAAGACGGCACTCAATAGCCTTCATCTTTTAGTGTAGCACATGAGAATTGGAGAAGTTGACTCCCATTTGTCTTTGGCATCTGTTTTTGTATAAATATAAGTGTAGGCCTACATTCCTAAGGACGATAATTTTTGCAAGCAAGTAATTGTAACCATTGTATGAAAAAGGTTAAGCAATCTAAAACTTAGTGTTTAGATATATGGACTATTTTGTATGAGTTTTGTTGAAAGTGAATAAGAAAAAAGTTTGTTTTCTGGAGAATTTTGTGTCTGAGGGAATCATTTTGTGCATTCTATCAAAAGATAAAATGGTAAAATTTGTGTTATATATTTATCCATATTAAATTCATTTCTTTCTTAATCATTTGTTGAAAAGGTTATCACAATTATATGTTTATCTATTTGCACATATATAGTAAACTTTACAAAACTATTTATTATGAATTGCATTTCTCTTGTTTCTCTTCTTTCCCAAGCATTATAGTCATTTATTTACCTCCAATCTATATGAAATTGTGTTCACATTCTCAGAACCAGCTACTTACTTGCTACAAAATCTATTTTTTATGGCTCATGAATGAAGTGATTAAAGTAATACCCCCAATTAGAATAAATTGCACATGATTTGTATACCCTTTGGATAAATGTAAGTTATATGTAATTAGAAATAGATAGACATAAGTGCACAGGAGCTTCACCATTAAATGAAGGGGATTTAATCCCATGATTGCCTAGGTAATTTTGATTTTAAAGAAAATATCTAGCCAACAAACCTGAGGTCCATCAAGACTATGTAGGCAATGATCAATTTACATTGAGGTTAGATTTCTCACCCTTATTCCAATGCTCTTGCCATTTTACGAGCAATCTAAGTAAAAATTCTCATCATTTTATGAGTCACTTTTGTGTACATTGTGCATATGAAATGGATGCATTAATGAACCCTTTTAAGTAAACACTCCCATCATTTTATGAGTCACTTTTGTGTGCATTGTGCATTTGAAATGGATGCACTAATGAACCCTTTTAAGTGATGTTCTCACCATTTTGTGAGAACCTTAACTTAATGTTATAACCATTTTGTGAGCAACCTAGGCCACATTGTCACCATTTAATCAGTTATCCCATAATGTGTCTCATAATGTTCCATTAATTTGAGATGCCTAGAGAAACCCTAAACATTTGGAAAACCCTAGGAAAATCCTTATAAAACACAAAATCATGAAAATTAGCTTGGAATTACCATGCAAGATATAAAGCCTTGAAATTTTTCAAGGATTGACTCTTTTATCTAGCCATCTTCATTTCTAGATCACTTTGCCATTATTATGCCATTTCCCTCCCATTTTAGGAGAACTACATTCGACTTGAAGTCCATGTTGGACCTTGTGTCCAATGGACTATGTAGGCAATGCCAATTTCTTAGTGCATTTGGAGCTAGTTTGGCCAGTTTCAATGATTGATTTCATTCACCATTCTCTTAGATCATTCCTTCCTCTAGGTTGGTCTCCAAATGCTCTCATCATTTTATGAGTCATTTCCACTCTTGCCATTTTGTGAATCATAAACCTCTCATGATCTCACTGTTTTGTGAGTTATTTACACTCTCACCATTTTACAAGCTTATTCTCATTCTATAATTTAAATGTAGTGATCATTATGAACCAAGTTCATTTTTTGCCACTTGTCTCTTATCTTTTAGTGTGGTTTTAGCCTAAACCATGCTCTCAATTTCATGAATTCACATGCCTAACATTGTCATAATCATGAGAGTCAACCCCTCTTGTTTTATGCTCTCACCATTTTATGAGCCCATTCCTATTTTCATCTAAAAGTCAATAATGTTTTCTTTTCATTAATTTTCTTCTATCCCACATCCTAGGAGAACTATAGTAAGCCTAAATTCCATGTTCGAACTTGTCTCCATGGGACTATATAGGTAACATTCAATTTTTTGGTGAATTTAGAGTCAGCTCAACCACCCCTTATTATTCTATTCCCCCTAACTATTCTAATAGTGTTGTTCCTTATAGCCTAGGAGTAACCTATGTCATCCTACCTTTGTCATTGTTCCTTATAGCCTAGGGGCAACCTTTTGTGCCAAAAATAACACTTATATTACACAAGCATAAATAGTTAGATTAGTTGTTTGTTTTGCATTGCATTAGATTAGTTGTTTATTCATTATACCTTATCTTAGGTTGTCTATTACTCTTGCTTGAACTTAATTATTTATTGTAGTGCTTTAGCTTGATTGTTTATGTTATTTAGCCTTGATTTTTGTTTATTGGTTAACTTCATTTGTCTTAATTGGTTGATGACTAACTTTTTATCTTGGCTTAGTTTTTGTGTTTGTTTATTCATTTGTTAGTTTTGTTCATCTTAATTGGTTGATGACTAACATTGTTCCTTTCATTAGTGCTTTGGGTTTTTTCTTAGGTTGTTTGTTTATTGTTTTTTTCTTTTGTTTGTTTATTTATTTTAATTGGTTGTTGACTTTTTATTTGATTTCACCTTTTTTTTCTCAATTTCCATAGGTCTATTACATTTTATTTACACTTGAGTCTGGATTAACCATATCTTGTACTTACATTGTGAATGTTTGTATTTATTCATACACTTAATTTATTTATATTATATTTACACTTAATATTTGATTATTCATATCTTACTTCTAATTTGTTTATATTTGAATTTAAATTAATTTTTTCCATGCTAAGGATATATATTGTTATTATAGTTGTCTATAATGATGATGCCTAATATCATAAGCCATAAAAAAAATCAAGCCAAGGTATCTATCAAACAATTCAGTGGGGAATACCTCTCCGTGTTCACAACTGGCATATTTCAAATGAATTAAAACCCATAATAACAAAATCACAAATGAGTATTAATCCTTGAAAGTTAGGATGTGCATCTCTATGCTAGTAGGTGGCCCAAATTCATACCTATCCACTATGTCAATTCACCATCAATATGTGATTATGGGTTCATTAAGTGAGCTCCCTTTACTCATTTTCCATAATGGGGAAAATTATTTAGACCTTCACTGATTGCATCCTCCCTACTGGGGCATTTTCACTATGTTAATGATTATAATTTCCTTTGGGAAAATCATTATCTCAATCCATCTTCCCTACTAGGGCAAATCACTGTGCCATTAATTATAACTACCTTTGGGAAAATTAGTATTTCCACCTCCATTACCTATAGATCATGTCATTTTATTTTTTATAAGGAATGTTTAACAACTTTATTTGTGTCTTGATCCCTCAAGGGTACATCCAAGGCTAATTGACTACCCTTTGGTCCATGAACCTTTCAACTTAAATTTTTTTTCATTCTTTGAAAATATGTTACTATGCATGTGTCTTGAAATGCCTTCTCAAATAAGGGAAAATGGTAGACACTCCTTTTTGGCCGCATTTCATGTCTAAATGGACTTCAATTTGATTTCTACCAAATAATGCAACTTAATCTTAGAAGTCACTAGATGTCCCAGTTTCATCTGCACATTGGATATAACTACCCAAAATCATGTTGAGGCATCCTTATTTGGAGTATTATCTTGTATTATGACCTTAAAAAATGATAAATGGGCCTTTTGACCCATTAATCAGGGCACTTAACCAATTCCTAAAGTGTAATAAACCTAAGCAAAATTAGTTAAGTAAATCTAATTAACTGTTTAAGTGAAAATTCCAAGTTCAATTAGTGAATATATATTTTCTAAAAATGAAATTTCAATAAAAATGAGGCCATGATGATGCCATCATCCTCAAAGTCAAGGAATAAGAAATATCTTCATTAATGCCTTAAATTCAGAAGTGGTAAGTCATGCTTAATAAATGGGATCTCTATCCTAAATATTAATTGCTTGTCCCCTCCCTAAACTAATCATGGTTAAATATAACCTAACTACACATGAGTTAGGGTTAGTTTGAAAACATATATATACAAATGCCATTTCCATTGTTCTAAAAAGCTCTCAAGATGAACTTATAATGTTAAATTGTTGAGAGACAAGAAGATTTTTTTTGTAAAGAAATAACGCCAAACTATCTCTAGAAAGCTTCATTTTTTCATCACATACCAATCCAAACCAAGAAAATCCACAAGTGAACAAGGAGAGGTGATGCCCACAAAGAAAATTCATTTGATAAAGGATTCCGTAGGACACAAAGTTGAGCATGAACACTCTTATATGCTAATAAACAAACACCATTTGACAAGGAAAGTAAAGATAGTCTTTTCTTTATTTTCTAGTTGTATTTGAGCTAGTTATATTATTTCTCACCCAAATACTTAAGTAAAGTAGTTGATGTTTTTATTAAGTTGTTTGATTTTGGGTTTGTATTCCACTAACAAGAGAAAACTAATGATCTTTTTTGTAAACTTGTGATACATAATGACATGCTTGGTGGGACTACACACCCCACATGCACTAAAGGAGTGATATTGGACCTTTAAAATCCAAGAAAAACTCACTTAATACCTTAGTTTTTATATTTTTTCCTTGAAAACTTGTGTTTTTATTTGATTTTTAATCAATGACTTCACACCTGTTAATCGGTGACTTTGCCAATTTTCCTATGTTCTATTTTTTACTATGTCTTTTAGGAAATAGTTTCACCACTATATTTTTGTGACTTTGACAAATCAATTAAGTCATCAAAATGTAGTGGCAAAGTTACCATTTCCTAAAAAACATAGTCAAAAATAGAACATAGGAAAACTGGTGAAGTCTCTGATTAGTAGGCATAAAGTCACCAATTAGCAATTAAATAAAAACATGAGTTTTCAAGGAAAAAATCTAAAAACTAAGGTTTTAAGTGAGTTTTTTTTTTAATTTTAAAGTTCCAATATCACTCCTTTTAGTGCATGTGGGATGTGTAGTCCGATTAAGCATGCCATTATGTATCATAAGATTATGAAGGAGATTGTTAATTTTCTCTTATTAATGGAGTACAAATCCCAAATCAAACAACTCAATGAAAACAACTACCTTGTCTAAGAACTTGGGTGAACAATAATGTAAATATATAAAATACAACTATAATTTAAATAAAAGAATGCCTTTACCTTCCTTGTTAAATGGTGCTTGTTCATTGGAATATAAGAGTGTTCATGCTCAGTTTGATATCTAATGGAGTCCTTTATCAATGTGTTTTCTTTGCGAGCAACTCATCTCCTTGTCCACATGTGGCTTGGGTTGGCTTGATTTGGCATGTGATAACAAAATGAAGATTCTTAGAGACAACTTGGCATTACTTCTTTGCACAAAAAATCTTCCTTTCCTTTAACAACTTAACATTATAAGTTTAAATTGAAATTTTTGTGTAACAATGGCAATGGCACTTATATTTATAGATTTTCAAACTAACCCTAGCTCAAGTGTAGTTAGGTTTGATTTAACCATGGTTAGGTTAGGGAAGGGACAAGAAATTAATATTTGGGATAGATATCCCATTTATTAAGCATGGCTCACCAATTCTAAATTTAAAACATTTATGAAGATATTTCCAAATCCTTGAATTTGAGGATGATGACATCATCATGACCTCATTTTTATTGAAATTTATTTTTTCAAAAATAGATATTCACTAATTAAACATGGAATTTTCACTTAAATGGTTAGTTAGATTTACTTAGTTAATTAATTGAATTTTCACTTAAATGGTTAGTTAGATTTACTTAGTTAATTAATTCTACTTAGGGTTTTGGCACTTTAAGAATTCGTTAAGTGCCCTACTTAATGGGTTAAAAGGCCAATTTGTTAATTTATAAGGTCACAATTTAACTAGAGATGAATTTGTGGGAATTTATAATAGCATACACGATAATTCCCCAAATAGAGATTCCTCAACATGATTCTAAGCAGCTATATCCCATGTGTAGATGAAATTGGGACATCTAGTGACTTCTAGGCTTAAGTTGTGTTGTTTAGTAGAAATTAATCTAAATTCTATTTAGATATAGAATGAAACCAAAAATGAGTGTTTATAGTTTTCCCCTATTTGAGAAGGCATTGAAAGACACAAGAAAAATAATGTCTTTTCAAATAATGAAAAAGTTGTTAAGTCGAAAGGTTCATGCCCCAAAGGGTAGTCAATTAGTCCTGGATGCCTCTTCGAGGGATCAAGTGGCAAATAGAGTCATTAAACATTCCCTCATAAATAATAAAATGACATGACCTATAAGTAATAGGGGTGGAAATACATATTTTTCCAAAGGTATTTATAATTAGCGGCACAATGATTTACCCCAATAGGGTGGATGGATCAAGATAATGATTTGCCCAAAGGTGGTTATAATAATTAACATGACAACTACCTTGTTGGTGTGTGTCTTTTACACATCCCTAGATTTAATGAGGTAGTCTCTAATATTTTAGGATCTCAATGGAGGTAAACTCCACTCTAGGGCATGAGTTGCAGGTATGGGTTAAACAACCTTGTGGTAGAATAGAGTATGACCAGTCAAGAGCTTGAGCTCTCCTTCTATCCTATTTAAATAGACAGAATTGTAATCAAAAGAAGAATCTCTTTTAGCACATACATGCTATAAAATTTGCTCCATCTAGGATCCCTATTTTGAGTATGACTAAGCTTTATTTTCTGTAATGTTAGCTTTTCAAGCCTTTTAATCAATATAAGACTAAAAGTTACCTTCCTTATAATGATATGCTTGTGTGATTTTGATGATTAGTTGTTCTACACTTGTGATAGAAGTTGTTCTTCCTCTTGTATTTCCTTCATTTTCACCTTGTTATTAGTAGGCTGAGTTTTATATAGGTTGTATGTTGTGTTGACATTGTCTAGGCTAGTAAGTTGTGGAAACTAGTTGATTGTGTCTCATTTAAGACCTTTCAGTTGTCCCTTCAATGTCCTATCCATAGAATCACAACCTTCATATGAAATATTGATGTATGAATATCCTTTTTCAAGGAGAGTGTAAGAAAGTTCTAGTCACATTTTGAGTCATTTAGTGTTGTTAAAAAGCTAGTATATGGAGCATAAATCATTCGTGCATCACCTTTCTTAAGTTTTTAGGTTATGCTATTTTCACTTTCTCCCTTTTCATGCAAGTGCAGTAGTTTAGTGTTAGTATAGGTTATCCATCAAAGGAATTTGGACTTCTCTAAAGGTTCAATCCAATTATAGGTGACCCATAGTCTTAAAGTGTTCCCATTATATCATCTAAATGAGGAAGGCCTAAACAACTTCCTCCAGGTTGCAATTCAGATCAATAATAGTAGTCCATGTAATATAAACACTTATTTCAAAAATAACTCATCCACTTGAGGGGATTTATATTATGATGATATAGAAAATAAGTGTACAAACTTAGTTAATCTATCTATTATTGCATAGATGCAATCTCTACCATTTACCTTGGGTAAACCTGTGATAAACTTTGTTGATATACTCTCCCATTTTTTACTGGGAATGGATAAAGGTTAAAGTAATCCCAATGGCAACCCTTGTTCCCCTTTGTTTTGTTGACACATGCTACACTCCCTAACATGCTTGAGAACATCATTATTGAGGCCCTTCAAAATGAATATTTCCAAAACTTGTTTATATATCTTGTAGTACCCTGGGTGTCTTGCTACTTGCACATCATGCACTGGTCTTAAAATATTTTCCTTCATTATATATTCAGGTAATAAAAGGACTCTATTTTTATACAAAATCAACTCATCACATATTGTATACCTATCATCCTTTACCACTCCCTCAATAATGTTAGTATTAAAATCATTCTTTATGATGACTGGTGTTGCACTTGGTTCTAATTTTGTTACAAGTTGTAAACCTCTATTTGGGGAAAAACCACTTCTAGGTTTTTCTTAGTTTTTCAAGAAACAAAGTGTGTCTCTTTTATATTTTGAAGAAGCCATAAAGAATCCACTTTTTCATTTTTCCAATTCAATCAGATTTCAACCCCTCAAAAGGAAGTTTGGTAGTTGGTGGAGATTCCATGACATAAAAATAGCCCTCAATAGACATTCCACGATGGAAAAATAGCCCTCAGTAGATATTTTCCCTTGCATTTACACCTATCAGACTCTAACCCCTACATTTTCACCCATCAAACTCTGCCTTTACATTTACACTTGTCAGACTCTACTCCCTATATTTTCACTCATCGAACTCTAACCCCTACTTGGGGATACCATGGGTTCTAACTCTTGCTCATGTACACCTTGGACTTTAAAACCTACTTGGGTACACTGAAAATTCTGACACCTACTTTTACATGCCTTAGACTCCAACACCTAATCAATTACACCACACATTTTGACTTCTACTCATGCATGTCCTAGACTCCACCATCTATTCAAGATAGTATTAGGTTTTGACACCTGTAAAACACTGTGGGTTTTGCCCACCCTATCTACATGCATAGTGACATCCTTGTGTGACACTATTCATTTAAAAAATATGGTCATTTTTTGGATGATGTCACTCCCACATCACTCAAAGTGAGATGGGGAGAACACCCAAAATATGTCTCAGTCCTTAGTCACATGGGTTTCCAACCAAAAATTTCTTAACTTTTGCTCCAAAAAGGCATAGATTTTTTTGTGCGAAGTTGATTCCATAAAAATTCAACAAACTTTTGCACACCCAAATTTTTAAAAAATTTACAAATGGGAGATTACCCTTGCCATCCATAACTTTAAATGCCATAACTTTCACCCTACCACTCCTTTTGACGGGCTTTTTTTAAAGTGTGAGTTTTTAGAACTCTAAGCATTGGTAATATTACTCTACCTTATAAACGTGAACCTTTGTAGATTTAGGGGGTTGCATATTCCTTATTTTTAGTATATGCAGTTCAACATATACTTATTTTTTATACCATAGATCTAAGTTTTGTTAGCAAGGTATAGGGGAATAGATTTAATTATAAATTATGAAAGAGAGAGAAAAGTCTTGTAAGAAAAAAGAAAGAAGAAAAGGCATAAAGGAGTCAAAAAGGCATAAAGAGAAGTCATAGATTTAGAAAAGGAGATGAAAATATTATAAAAATAACTGAATGAGAAAGGTGAAAGTAGACCATTTTCTTGAATAAAGTAATATATCATTTAGTCTTATGGAGTTTTGCATTGATCTTCTTCATTAGTTTCCCATCATTTATTGTTTATCCTTCAAATCTATTGTGTATTATTATAAGCTTTTAAAACTAGTTTATTAATCTTGCCACTAAACTACTATCAACAATGCATTGGTAATATTATTGTGCCTTATAAATTTAAACCTTTATAGATTCAAGGGGTTTCATATTCCTTGTTTTCAACACATGTAGTTCAGCATATATTTATTTTTTGTACCATGGATCTGATTTTTGTTATAATTCTTAGACCATTCACCTATCACAAGTGGAAACTCAAAGTGAAAATCCTCTTGAGAAGTAAAGGCTTACATTGAATCATGATGGGTACAGAAAAAGAACAAACACCTAAGGTAGAGAAGATGAAGTGGAACAACATAAGTGATGAAGCCTACAGTCTTTTATGCATGTCTATATCTCCTGACCTGCTCTTTCATATTAAATCTACCACTACTCCCAATGAAGTCTAATCCATATTGGAAAAACTCTTTAGGGAGCAAGATGTCATGAGACATCATGAGTTAGAGGAGGAGATCATTAGTTTGAGCCCATGTAATTTTGATATAGTACAAGACTTCTTCACAGAGTTCAAATCACTTGGTTTGTAGTTAAAATTGTGTGGCATTAACAAAAAAGACGATCAATTGATCCTTTCCATCCTTACCAAGTTGGGATCTAACTATTTTATCTTCATTTATACCTTATATGCCACCAAGTGTGCCCTTGGAGTTGCATTGATCATGTCATTCTCAGATGACTTTGTTGCTGACTTGAATTGGGAGAAAGACAAGATAATTCGAATGGGTACAGTGAAGTCATCTATATCACATGCCTTGATTGTGAGTCATGGCAAACAGAAGGGTTATGGAAGCAAGGATAATAAATAAAACAAAGACCCAGAGTATTCTAATGATAAGTCCAAAGCATCAAAAGAGTCATCTTCAGAGGGGAAACCTAAGAAAGAGTGACTCGCATGCATCTATTACAATAAATTTGGGCATGATGAATCCAAATGCATAAAGAATCAGATTGACCAACTAACTAAGATGCTCAAGAAGCAACACATCAATGTCCCTAAGTCTTCTAATCAGATTTCATCAGCATAGGAGCCTTCAAAGACCATAGATAGTAAGAATGGCCAAGATAAGGGTGAAGAACTTATTTTAGTTGCATCCCAGACTTTCAAATGGGTTATTGTTTTTGGGGCATCACACCACATGGCTTCATCAGAGGACATGTTCTCATCTTTAGAGCCTTGTTTTATGCCTTCCATATTATTAGGTGACAATACTTACACTAAAATTAGTGGGAGTGGATCTATTAAAGTGAAAGATGGGACATTTCATGATTTTTTGTGTGTTCTCTCTTTATTGACCAATATCTTATCTATTTACTAGATCACTCAAATAGGTTTGGCCAAGAAAGTTGAGTTCACACCCAATTCAGTGGTTATTAGGGAAGTAGACAGTGACTCCATTGTTACATTGGGAAAGTAGAATACTAATCATGATTATATACTTTCTCACATTTTGTTCTTAGTCAACCCTCTACTACACTTCTCACTTATTTAGATGGGGTGAGTAAATTATGGCATGAGCAATTTAGCTCATCTCAACTATCACTACCTAAAGCAACTCAGTCATTAAGACATGGTTTTAGGGTTGTCACGAGTTAAGTTTTTTGATAGATTTTGTTAGGGTTTCATACTTGGTAAGAATTTAGAGGATAAGTATGACAAGGGAAAATCACAAAGAGCTACACAAATATTGGAGATTGTCCACAGTGATATTATTAACCCATTTCCAAAACTTTCATCAACAAAATAAAGTACATGCTTACTTTGATTCATGAATTTTTGAGACATACTCAGATGTATTTTACTAAGTAGAAATCAGAGGTGATACATAATTTTCAAGACTTCAAGGCACTTGTATAAAAATAGTTAGGTAAAGCCATCAAGATTTTGTGCACTGAAAATGGTGATGAGTATGTTAGTAACTATTTTGACCAATTATGTACATCAAAAGGGATTAAACTATAACTTATAGTTCCATATAGTCATCAACACAATGGTGTTTCATAGCACAAGAATAGGTCCTTGAAGGAAATGGACAATTATATGCTACACTCCAGGTCTCTTACACCTCAATATTGGGTTGAGGCTATCAACTATGAATTTTACATACAGAATCATGTTCCTCATAAAGAATTGAATGGAGTCACTCATTTTGAAGCTTAGAGTGGTCAAAAACCCATAGTGAATCACTTCTAAGTGTTTAGATCTCCTACTATGGACCACATTATGAAGAAGAAATGTAAGACAATGGAACCTCAAGGTTAGCCTTACATCTTCATTGGATACCCTAAGGGTGTTAAGGGATACAAGATTCTCCATCCCACCACTCATTAGTTTTTCATTGAGATAAGTAATCAATTTCAAGAGGATCCTCAAAATTCCACACATGACAATCCTACCTCTTCCTTAGATGCACTATTATTCGATGATAATTCTGATGATTTAGATATGCCTGAGTAGATGATCAAAATTTTTCTTCTAGTTTTGATGATGAGAGTAGTGATTTGTATTCCCCTCCTCCTTCTCTCAGAATATCTTTATAAGATGAGGAATCTCCTCCTGACTCTCTAAACACTAGTCCTATTTGAACTAGACAGACATTGTAAAGTGTTGGAAAATGGTTTGGAGATCCATTAGACATTAAGCAAACTCATTCACAATTTCAAAATGCCCCACATGCTTTAATTGCATCTATTTTTGATCCACAGTCATTTTATGAGGCATTAAACACTTTTGAGTGGGATACTTCTATAAAAGAGGAATAGAGTTCTTTTTTAAAGAACAATACTTGGGATCTAGTCCCTCTTCTTAAGGGAAGAAATATTGTTTGATGTATGTGGATCTATCAAACAAAATTTATATCAGATGGGTTCATGGACAAATTCTTATCATGCTTGGTAGAAAATTATTATTTTTATGTAACTGGCATTGACTATATCAAGACATTAACCTTAGTTGCCAAAATGAACTCAATCTGACTCTCTCTTTCCATTTCCATAGCACATCACTAGAATTTTTATTAAATGGATGTGAAGAGTGTCTTTCTTCATGGTGACCACAAAGAGGAAATGTACATGGAGAAACCACAAGGATTTATGGAAGATTTATTGTTAGTTTGCAAAATTCAAAAATCTATCTATGGATTCAAAGAATCTCCTTGAGATTGGTATTCCAAGATGAACTCCTTTCTTCTTTCGATTGGGTTCACCAGATGTCATTTTGATCTAAAAGTATAAATTTTATGGTAGGATGATTGACTGTTGATTCTAGTTCTCCATGTGGATGACCTATTGATCATAAGGAGTGTTTCATCCATCATCATAGTAGTGAAAACTATTTTGTCTGATAGATTCTTAATAATTGACTTGGGCTTGTTGCATTACTTCCATGGGATTAAAATTTATTAGTCTGACTCTAGGATCACTATTGCACAATCCAAGTATGCTCTTGATTTGCTTGCATGGTTTAGCATGGTTAACTGTAAACCAAATCTAACTCATTTTCTATCTGGTGTGAAGCTTGAGGCTAATTGACCATCTCCTTTAGTTGATCCTACCTCGTATCGATAACTTATTATCAATCTCATCTACCTTATGCACACTAAACCTGATATTTCATATGCAGTGGGCATGGTCTCAAGATTCATGCAAAAACCACATGAGTTGCATTAGAAAGCAGCTAAGTGAATTCTTCGCTACATTTAAGGTACTCATAGTTTTAGGATTCATTATGGAGTAATCATTGATAGCAACTTGATTAGTTATACAAATTCAGATTAGGTTGGTGAAATTCATAATTGTAAGTCTACTTCAGGCTATAGTTTCTCCCTCAATTTAGGTATGATTAGTTGCTCAAGCAAGAAGTAAAATGCTATTGCTTTACTTTCTACAAAGATAGAATATAGAGGATTTGTTAATGTTACCACTGAATCTATTTAGATTCAGAGGATTTTTATTGAGTTCGGTGTCTAATTTTGATGACCAATGGTCATCTTCTATGACAACTAAAGCATAATCTAAATTTGCAAGAATTTGATCCTCCATCAATACGCTAAGCATATCTAGATTCACATGCATTTCATTCAAGAGTTCATTCATGTGTAATTCATTGATCTTTGTTACATCCAAAAAATAAAGCAAATTATTGATATATTCACCAAACCCTTCACTAAAAGCAAGTATCTTCATTCACAGGCTCTTCTTAGAGTTCAGGTAGTTCTATTTTCTTTCTCTTCTAAGGGATCGTCTCTATGTACTTGGGTACCTCATCATGTTTTTGTGTCGAGACCCAATTCTTCTAACCACCTAAGCTACGCTTAAGTGAAGTGTTAGTGTAAGCTTTTTCCCACTATGTAATTTTACATAGTCTATTAGTTTGCTTAGGTTAATAATATGTCATTAAGGGAAATGTACTTTAAGTCATTTTTGAATTGTGAGTTGAGTTAATTACCTTTTTGGGTGACCTAATTCCTCACTATATAATGTACCTTCTTATGTACTTTTAAGCTAATAAATGTTAATGCAGCTTTTTATTGTGAAGACAAGTCTCTTCCTCTTGTGAGTTGTTCTTCAAATTTAACTACTCCATACAGATTCAGCATCAAGCATTCGACCCTATCTAGTTGATCCTCAAATGTGTCCCACTCTAACAATACACAAGATATTCCTAAGAATATAGTACTACCTTTACAAGTGGGGCATCTCATAATGTCCAATCCATTCTTAGTTCTACCAAGCATAGGGGTTTTTGATATGCTATTAAGATGCCCTTGGATACAAAATATTAGAGAAGTACCATCTACGATACATAAATGTCTCAAATATATCCATAATAATCAAGTGGTCAAAATTATAGGAATCCAATATGAATGCCCTTTATAACCAATAAAGATTGCTTCTTCTATAGAACAGTTACCTGATAAAATCATTGAGTGACATGGTAATGAAATAGTTTTTATAACTATTCAAGAGGATGATCTAAATATTCCAAAGCATATTAAAACATTAGTTTATCCACCTATTTATGAGCACGAGTATATTAAAAAATCATTTTATCCATATACTTATGCATGATATAGCTACACAAGAACATATTACAAAATCAATTTCTCCATCTAGTTATGAATGTGATATAGTTACACATGGGCATAATAATCTAGTTTCAAAGAGCATAATACATTCTCCTAGGTATATAATGAAACATAAAATGAGGTCTTTGTCTCATAAGGTACAATAGGTTATTCATAGAGATTCACCACAAGTATAAGTTCTTACATCTCATATTACACATGCAAATATAGGGTCACATGGGCATATGAGCAATGGTTTAAAAGGCTATAGTACCACATATGAATCCAATTTAGATTTATAGGCATCTCTAGTGGGTACTTATTATTCATAAGAAGTCATTATTTCATATCATGCCATGGGTTATCATACATGCCCATCACTGATATAATTGGTTAAGTTGCTTTCACTTTCATGTGTACATAGCTTGTTTATTTTTTTGATACATCTTATATCCCTTATCTAATTATTCTTCTATCCCTTTGGTTTATTTTCACTATGGGCACTTACCTTCTTGATTTTTAAACTAATTTGAACAATATAAACCACTTATCACTATGGCATTCCACTTTCTTACTATAGCATGCCCATCATACTATGGCTTTCATTATACTTACATGATCAAATTTATCATTTGCCCACTAGGTAGCATGTACATTCTTATCTATCATAATCATTTGAACTTGATTGATATGATTCATTTACACAGACATTGGGGGTGCATAGATTACATTCATTTTTATCACACTATGCCTTAACACCTTGTTGCGGATTATTTGAATCCCTCCAACTTCCTCTATTTTTGAAGCCTTGATTATTATAAATTTTTAATTTTTTTCAATTCTTATATTTCAAGAATTCAAATATTTAAAAAATTCAAAAAAATCAAATATGGAAAAAATTCAAAAAATCAAAATCATGACCTAAACAACATTTTCAATTGTTGGCAGCTTACTTATTTCCATATTTTATTTATGCTATGTTATATAGATAGACTATTTAAATTTTCAAAACACACTACATTTCATGAAGTATTTAAGTGTGATACAAAACATACTTTCACATGGTTTCGATGTTGGGCTTCCTTTATTACCCAACAACATTGATAAATTGGGGTCATTTCTTTGTACTCAATGAACAATTCAACATCTTTTATCTATTGATGTCAGTTTTATGCACACCAAATATTCTTACAGGATAGACCCTCTCATTTTAGGATCAATGAGGATTCACTCCAAGGCACGAGTTGTAGGTATCAATTTTTTAAAGAATCACATGGTGGAATAGTAGTAAGTATAGTGGTAGTTTATCTTGAATAGTTTGGATATGACTTTCATCTAATGTCTAACCTAAAGTTATAAGAACTTACTTATAGTGAGTGGATGGATCTAAACTAATGTGGATCTGATATAAAAAAGGGTAAACAGAGAGAAGGGTTAGACAAACAAGAAAGGCTATGTAATTCAACTAAAGATTAGACCCTTCCAATCTAACTGATTGTAATAATACTAGGAACCTGACCAAATATAATGTTTGTATTGAATTCATAAGCATAATCACTCTACTAACAGAGTAAAAGTATGATCTATAATCAAAAGATCGACAAGACTAACACATAGTTCAATCTAATCATTGTAATAAAATAGATGCATGAGACCTCATACAATTTATCAACTTGATGGAAATTCTTCAAGTAAACACATAGATGTGGAAGAGAAAACAAATTAAATAAACTCATATAATAATTACAAAAACTTTATTTATTTGCATTAATTGCCAAAATTTTCCTCTTTTTACAATGAATGGGACTTAGACATATAGATATTTGGATGGGCACTTCCTCATCTTCAATGCTTGTAATAGATTTACAAAGTCTAAAATAAGACCAACTCTTAATTTTAGCATGCAAGATTTTTATAATAAGACCAACTCTTAATTTTAGCATGCAGGATTTTTATAAGATACAAAGTTTATAAATAAACAAGTCTTAATTTAACTTCATAGTTTGCATGCAAAAAAGAGACCAATAAAATATATATAAAAATAATATTCCAAAATTAGATTCAAAAGGTCACTTTACCAAGTTTGAGTGGAACTACTAATGACAACTAGGCTTGAATTGGAACTCCAGTTGAAATCATTTGTCCAATTGGAATAGAAAAAATTAGTGTTGACATAGTTGGAACTATACTTGTAACTGTGATTGAACCAATTTAAACATATAAGGGAGCTGAACTAGAGTCAATATGAGAGTATATAGGTCCCACAAAGGTGTTCACCAATGTATATACTAGAGCTACAGAAATAGTCATAGATGGTTGTGATGAGGACAAATATTCTGCTATTGGAAATATTGTCATTGATGTCAAAGGTTTAGTATTATTGGTGATAAAGGCCCCATTGCATTTAATGTTGTTTATCTTGGCTAATGTGAGTTAATATTTGTTTAATATTAACAAATATATTTTTAGTTGCATATGAGACAAAAGAAGGGCCCATGGAGAAGTCAAAGAGCCACGGGATAAAGACAAAAGAAGGATGGCATGCATTTTCCCATGAAGAGTCATCTTGGGGAATACCAAGAGTCACCAAGTGAAGACAAAAGAGTAAAGGCGCAATTTCTCATGAAGGGACACTTTGAGGAATATGAAGAGTCACCAAAGATAAGGACAAAAGTGGGAAGGACGTTTTTGGTCATGAAGGGTCACCACATGACTTTTCAAATGCTTGGATATGAAGGGTCATCCAAGATTGGCACCATTTTCCATGAGGATTGAAGGGTCACAAAGGGGGAAGGCCAAAGTTCATTTAGAAAGCTATAAATAAAGACTTGAGTAGCCATTCGTAATTTGGAAGTGTGAGGTCAATTTGATATTGTGATATCTAGCTTAGAAGAGCACTTGCGAGAGACGAATATGATTTTTATTTGTTATATCTGGCTTAGAAGAGCAAAGGTGAGAGAGAGAAAGGAGATGTTGTATTAATCTATCATTTGTTGAGATAGCAACATTGAGAGATAGGTGTGTGGTATACATAAAGGGGTTGGTGCTCCTGTGGGTTGGTGCTCACAAATTGTTGATGGGTTGGTGCTCAGCAAAAGGGTTGGTGCTCCTGTGGGTTGGTGCTCATGAATTGTTGTTGGGTTGGTGCTCGGCAAAGGGGTTGGTGCTCCTGTGGGTTGGTGCTCATGAATAGTATCTGGGTTGGTGCTCGACAAAGGGGTTTGAAGCTCCTGTGGGTTGGTGCTCACAAATTGTAGCTAAGGTTTGTACTTGGCAAAGGGGTATGGTGTTCCTATGGGTTTGTTCTCATGAATATATTTGAGATTGATTCTTCATGGTTTTTCCCACATTGAGTTTCCACGTTATATCTAGAGTCTCTCTCTATCTTGTGTGATGTTTATTGTTTGAGTTTTATTGCATATCTTGAATGTTTGATTAAGTGGAATTTGATAAAGGGAAAGTATTATAAGATATATAATATACTGATTCACCCCCCCCCTCTCAGTATATTTCATGCTTAACATCTGCTTGAGTTGTCAATTTCCTCTTTTGTTGCTTCTTTTTTGCAATAAAATCTCAATCAATGGTGATAAATTTTATGATTGGTATTTTAAATAATATAGGAATCCTATAGTAGCTCTTATGTAGGTTTGATGAAACTTTTAAGGACTTAGTAAATTCTTGTGCCTCATCAAGCTTCCCTTTTATAAATGTAATCAACTAAATAATATGATCACCACCACTAGGAGGAATGAGATAAAAAAATTTACTTGTAATTTTCTACAGAGGTTTGGAACAAGGTGTCAAAACAAGGATGGATGATTATCTAACTATGCAGTATGTATATGCTCTAAATGAACACTTATTTGAGCATATATTTTGTTTTGGTCTCCTTGACTATCAATTTTTCTACCATTTCCTTCATCTAATTATTCCAATCATACAATTATTTTCTCATGTAGCCTATATAATCTTGTGCTAGATTAATATCTATTAGTGGTAGTAGGTTCAAATTTGGGTATAATTTATCTCTAACTATTTTACCAATATGATATAGTTATCATATCATATTCTTTAAATATTGACCAAAATTAACCACATTCCCATATTATGGTTATAATTCAACCCTTGTCTTATGTATGAAAATTACCAATTTGTATAATGACTGAGTTAAATTTTTTATTTCATCTAGTATGTCATCTAAGGCTTCTCATTTATGTTGAGACTCTAGTTTCTTATTCATTTTCTACAAGCCACAAAACATTTTCCTTAATAATCCCCTTTGTTTCATCCACCATGGTTATTATATCCTCTTGGATTTCATCATCCTCTTTGATGTAAGGGCATCAAAATATTTTTGTAAATTTTGATGTTTTAGTTTTAGGAGGTCTAGTAAAGTTGTATATAAGAAATAAGAAGCTATGTCATGCTTCATTGTACATAAAATTTGTCATGATTAGATAAAGGAAGTCCATTTAAGTCTATCTATAGGTTTTCTAGTAAGTAGGGTGTTCAATTTGGTCTTTAAAACCTCATATTGATTTTCCCTCCAAAAAGCCAAATTTGAAAATTCAAATTATCTTGTAAGGGTTTGAAGGGATATTATAAGTTATAAAGGGTTTGAACCTTTTATAAAATTTCATTAATGATATATTACATATTATAAAGGTGATTTTAATCTCCATGTAAATTTAAATCATTATAAACACTTATCTAGAAGGAGATGTTACGTTGGAAGAGGCTAAAGAGAGCATGTTTGTTGAGATAAGAGTAAAGTGACAGATTTTTTGTCTTACTTCAAGACCAAAACTAAATAAGGACATATTGATACATTATATAGGATATAATAAATTAGGATGGACATGGAGAGGATTAGAGTAAGTTGATAAGTAGGTTTCTAATAAAGAAAGAAAGTCTGTAAGGTATGTTCAACAAGGTGGTAGAAGATTGCATGTATCAAATGACACAATAATGAATAAAGAGTAAGGATTTTTATGATTTTCATGGATCCTAAGACTACATATAAAGTTTAAGTTCTATGTTTTATAATTATATGACCTTATTTCATGTTTTTATGATGATTTGTACTGTCATTAAGGTTAGTGATGGAGGAGAATGTATGCATGATTTATGGCATTGTATGACAAGGTATGATCAAGATAAATAAAGAAAGGATACTTTGTTGATATATTTGTCTCAATTATAGTTGAATATCTCATGTGAGGAAATGTTTTTATTATAATGAAAATCATTTTTACCTATGTATGGTCTTTACATATGTGACACTTGTGAGAATTCAGAATAGGGTTCTGTATAGTTAGGCAAGTGAGTTATTTTCAAACTTTAAGATATGTTCTAAGTATAAAAGTGATTTAAAGTATAAAATGGATGTGATTGATTTATTTTCCAATCCTAATAAATTTGAAACAAATGTTATAAATTTGAATTTAGCTAAAAATATTACCCTCGGTTTGAGAATACAGTACACAGTTGAGTTTGTCAAGGCAAAAAGGTCTTTTTATTACCCTCTAAGAGTTGTTGAATCCTAAATAATCATTGAAATAATATTAATAGGGTATATATACCTTGATCCATTAAAAATAGAGAATAAAAATTCATTAATATTATAAATTGATTTAAATATTTGCTCTCGATTTTGTACCCTGCTAAATTAGGGTTTGAAGACAAATACCTTGATATCTTGAAACTTAACTGTACAAAAATGATCAAATTGTGTAATATGGTGAATTTAGGTTTATATGAGGTATTTTAAAAGGATTCAACGTTTCAAATCATCTATATGAGAATTTATAAAGAATTGTGTATGAAATATTTGCATGTTAGTCTCAAAAAATAGGGTTCAAAGACCTAGAAACTTACATATGCATAAAAAAATGCTCCAAACCCATCAAGAATGGGTATATAGGTTTTATAGGGTGGTTCAAAGGAGATCAAAGTGATTTTGTGTCTTGATAACCTTTTAAATAGGAGGAATTGAAGACTGTGTTCTAGTAGGTTTGTAGAGGTTAAGAAAACATTATTGACAACAAAATGAAAACTCAAATTTCTCTTAGCATACTTAACCAAATTGTCTAAAATTTTGTACACAAGTCAAATAAAAGGAAAATAAGAGGGTAAAAGTTTTATTTAGTGTTAAATATCATATTTGTTAATGTTTAAATATTATATGCCTGAATTAGGCCTAAATAAGGCTTATTGATCATTTTTATCAATCCAAGTTATAAGGAAGTGTAGAATTGGTTCCTTGTCTTGTGAAATAAGTTGATGAATGTATGTAAACATTATGTACTAGTTTATTAATCCAAACCCTTATCTAAAATATGAATAAAACTCCATTATCCTCAAAATAAGTTAAATCATATAGATTGTTTCTTCATTTATCAAAGTGGATCTCTCTTTGATAAATGGTGCCATAAGAATAGCATGTGATGTATCATGTTGGACATGAGTATCATCACTTTCACTAAAAATGGCATGAGGAAACCTATTCTTATGATACAAGGGAGATCCTCATATCCCCACAATACTCTAGAAAGGATTCATCATTGGAGAATTCATCTAGTGTCCAAATGTTTGGTGAAGCATTTTCATCAATAAGACGAGGGTTGACCACTGGTAGTTCATTTGTAGAAATATTCAGGCATTCTATTTTGGATTTTTTAAAAAAAGTTGTGTGGCACATGATATGTTTATGACTTGTAGTTTTTTGTAAAAAACCCAAACCTTGATGTCTTGTATTGGTTGGAGAAGAAATAGGTTGAGTGGTGCCTTGCTCATGTTTACCTATACCCTGTCTTTTGTATCCATACTTTTGTAAATAATGAGAACCAAAATTAGGATTATAAGATTACGGTGTCGTATTACATGTTTTTTTTATCATTGCACAATGTTTGAAGGGATTAGTAACCATAGGAAAAGTGTAAATGAACCCCTAATGACTCAATTTTAAGCATACATGTAAAGTGGCTTGAACCATGTACATCTCATGTATCCAAGGCCATCTAAAGATAATGTTATAATTTAAGTTATTTGGCATAAATTGGCATAGAGTAGGCAGGGTACAAGGACCTACAATAATATTTAGTGTTATTCTCCCCAACAATTTTCATGAAATGTTATCAAATCCCTTGATGATCATAGTATATGGGGCCTAATTTTAATGGTTGATGCCAATTGAGGAGAGAAAATATATGTTACAAATGTTGAGTCCAGAACCATTGTCCATAAGAACTTATTTTACCATTTTATTGCAAACACACACTTGGATGTAGAATGTCAAACAACTATTTATAAGATGTTTCAATCGCAATTCCTCTTTTTCAAAGGATATATTATGCTTAGTCCATTTTACAGAGTTTAAAATAGAATCCACATATGGTGGTTCCACATTACAAGGCAACATAGTCATATGCAATGCATCCAAAAGGACATCCTTGTAATGGGATGATTGGTGTAACAATTCCAAGAGGGAATTTTGAGTGATAAGATCCTTGGATGGGGTGGGAATATGGCATGGGATGAATTATTTCTTCATACATTCCCTTCGGTGCTTTGTAGTAACAGGTAAAATCTCATTATAAACATTAGAATAAGGAGTATGTTGGAATGCAAATTTTGAATCATGTATAGATCAGAGGGATTTAACCAAGTAACTAATGTAGAAAACTATATAAATTAGAAGGTATTGAACCATTAAATAAATTGTATATATGTCCATGGAAAACATGATTGTAATATTTATCAATCAGGGATCAGCAATAGGTAAAGAACTTAGAAAACCCTAGCTAGCCTAGGGTTTGATATTCAAAGATTGGGTTCACCAAATGTTTAACCCTAATTTGGATAAGAGGCTTATCCTACTTTGGTAAAATGGTTAAGGATATATAAATGATAGGGCACAAAGGTGAATATCAAATCTACAATAGGTTAATTAATGTGTTAAATTCATATGCAGCATATGTTGAATTTATTATGTTGAGATAAGCTATTAATGGAAAGTAAAACTATGATAGATATATAAATTGACATAAAAGAAAGTTCTTAGTTATTTTTTATGATAATAAAGTTTTGGATATGATACAAGCAGGAAGCAGGTAAAAAGATAGTTATGGATTAGTTGTCAAATTCTAGTTCTGGTGCCTCTAGCTCTTTGGATACTTACGTTAGTTTGGGACAGTTATGCCAATATTGGTGTTTGAGTTTAATGCTAGTGTCCTATACAAAATATGCACACAAATAAGATATGACCACCAAGATACTTTTGGGTTTGGCTTCACCTTCGCTCTAGTGTTTTCATATATGTGTCATAGACTATCGCTCCTAGTGAAATGGTTAAACCCTAGCTTTGCATTTTCAATGTGACTTTGGAAAAAATGACTTAGTAGGAACATGGTGTCAATTTGGGTTGTAATGACCCCACTATTAAATTGAATACTCTATAAGAGGGCCTCATACTCATGTGGTCCTCCCCTATGTGTTAGCTTGTGTATGAATCATGTAAATGTGTAAAACAAGTACAATAGTGAACTAACTTGTAACTTAGAAAATATGAACATATGACTACTTTTTTAGTAATTCAAACTTTTAGTTGGGTTATTCCTTTGATTGATATCAGAATATGGTATAACAGGAAAGCTTTTGGTAACTTGAGTGTTTCTTGAGTGCTCAAGAGTACTCTTTTGGTCTAATTGATAGGTTTTAGCAAGTGAGGAATGAATGAAGGTTGATATTATATTTATATCAATATTATCATGATTTAACTCACATTAAATCACTTTATGTTGACCATTGTAATATGTTTCATTTACAAATTGGATGACTTTATGGTATTGGGCACTTGCATCGAGCTAGGACAGTAACATCGACACTATTATCTGACCTAGATGTTAGTGTCTAGAGATAAGGAGATAAGGCATAGGCTCAAAACTTGTAGAGGTATAAAATAAGTACATTTTAAGAATTATAGGCAATATGTGATGTTTATGTCATTAATATAAGGCTAGTTAGACTAAGAGATAAGCCAAGGGACACAAAATAGAGCATATGTGAGGCTTGTAGAAACAAGGCATGTGTAAAACTAAGAGGAATAGCCAGGGTCATGAGTTTGCCAAGTGTACAATATTGAGGTGCTATATAATCACAAAATATCATCTACATACACTAATGCTTACACATGTCTATATCCATCCTTATCTCTTTCAAAATGTACTTGATATGTTATGCTACATAATGTTTATTGCTAACACATATATGCAAGGACTAGTATTATATGCTTATGTTAGTTGCTTATGTTTCATCTATTTTTCACTTCCTTGAGTGTATTTCATAGTTTGTTATTGTCTTTCTTGTGGAATGTTTGAATGTGTTCCTTGTGTGTTAGCCCATGTGGCATTGTATGTTCATTGGACATTTGAATGTCACTCCTTTTGATTGTGCGATATTTAAACATGACCCTTGTATGTGTGGTCTATTAGAAAAATAGACACTTTGTAACAATAAATAACCAGTAGTTTTAATAATAGAATACAAGTTTGCAATAACAAAGATAATTCAAATAGATAGGATATTAAACATGCATGAGACAAAACACCAGGTTTACGTGGTAAAACCTTAACAGAGCTAAGGAAACATCCATGGTACAAGACATCAATATTTATTAACTCAAGATGAACATATTACATGTGAATTCATTATTAGCCACTTTGGCTCTCCACAAAGATAAATATACTTAATTGACAAAGCACCGTTAGGATTCCTCATAAAAATAGAATGGAAAAACACCATTAAAACTTTCCTTCCTAAAAATAAAATTCACTATAATTCATCTTCCTAGAAATAGAGGTTTAACCCCTTAGAATTCATCGCCCCTAGACCCCCCTCCCTTTCCACAAAAATAGTGGGGTGTGTTGTGCCCCCACACCCCTCCTTTCAAGGAGTGGGCTACAAACCATGTCACAAAGGGATCCACCATTTAACTTTGTTGTCACATATCCAACATAGTCTCCTTGGACCATTATTTTACATTATATTGAGTGATCTTGTGTATGTGTTTGATTATTTTTTGAGCTTGTATTGTTACTCTCTGCATGTTATCATGATCCATATTATGCATCTTAGTACTTGATGTGATCATATGATGTGAGCTTCATTGATATATCTACTTAAACATGTTCCTAGGACTATATGCTACATTATTCATACACATATTATATATTTACCTTATCTTTTTGATGTAAGGTACATACCAGATTCTATATCCCTCCCATCAAAATGGGAGGCAGATTAGTGGAGGCATGCCATAGAAGCATGACCTCCATAATTTTCATAGTTTCTAGATTTCAGTGGGGGCATGTCATATAGACATGACCTCCACATTTATTCAGTTCTCAATATCTCCATATTTTGGTGAGGGCATGTCATAAAGACACAACCTCCACACTTGCATAATCTCCAATTTAGTTTCATGATTTAGATATACACTTGGGTTAGAAATATATGCATCGCACTGACTTTGAATAGATTTGAAACATAGATTTTAAGTTTTGTGACATGCATACTCTAGTTGAGACATATTATAGGTGCATATGCCATGCTATTGCACCAAAAATTGTAAATTTACCTATTATACTATTCACCAAGACACATCGATTACACCAAGTTGTATTGTTATTGAGTCTTTTTTGTTGTAGTAGTTGGTTCATTTTATAGGTTGAAGTGATTAAATCATTCAACCTCACTAGATTTATAGGTTGGAGTGATTAAGTCATCCTATCTCACAATATTTGTAGGATGCGTTGATTAAATCACTCAACCTCATCCGATTACATATTCACACTTGAGTTGTGTGATTGAGATGTAATGATCTCAATGGTCATGCCATAACTCATCCTTGCACTAAATTGGAGGCATATTACCTTCCAATCTCCCTCTTCAAATCTCCAAGGTTCGGGTATGAACCTCTTCCAGCTCCAATGCTTCATAAGGAAACATCTTTACCAAGTTAATGCATCATAAGGTAACATGGTTGCATCGACACACAGGGGTACTCCTTCCTTGCTATCTTTCTTTTTAAGTATTTAAATTATTTCAAATTTCATATTATATGCACTAATTTATATTGTAACATGCTTTTGGTTACTAGTCATAAACTATCAAAGCACTCAAAATAGGCTCAGTGTCAAGTAAGGTGTATTGTACACACCTAGGTATACATTTCTTTCATTTAAACTAGTAATTTCATCCTTATGCATTATTATATTAAAGGGAGAAATGTAAATACTAAAATTAAATATTTATAGCATCTCGGTCTTGTAAATTTGACAAATATCAAATAGGGATTTACCCTTCAGTTCTATACCTCCCTATTATTGAAAGGCTCACATTCACCATCTCATTGTGCCTAAATGCTTATCTCTTAGTATGATCCATCAGTCTAATAACCTAGACCTCATACACTGCACAAAAAGCTTAAAATATGATATTCATCTTTCACTGTCAATTTTAGATCCATACATATTTTCTATCTCTCTCAACACTACCGACCATAGAGGGGCGGTAGTGTCCATATCCTTATTTAGTGTCCAATTGCCAAAAGTCATCCAAATTGCATATATTTTTAAACCCATGGGTCGACTTATTTATCTTAATTAAGCCTACTTTGAAATATTTTGCATACCAAAATCTAGTGTCAAAAGTGGACCTGGTGCTTCAAAGAGGAGACAAGAATCTAGAATTATGCACAAAGTTAGCTCCTGAAGATCACACATAGAGATGGTTTAAGGTAGGCACAACAACTTATATGGAAACAATTAAGCAAAACTAACTTAGATAAAACCATTATGTTACAAAATATAGTGTTTGTCAACACCATTCAGAAGTTGACGAACTCATTCAGGCACATCCAAACAATCAAACCCTAATCCAAGTGACTCAGTCTAGTTTCCTAGCTTTCTTGATTTCTACATTTAGTCTAAGATCTACGTAGTATAATAAAACTCTAAGTATCTTAATCCTCTTAGTACTTTCCATAAATAGTAAATGTAATTGTCAAATCAGATCCTACCTTTTACATTCAAATTCATGTTTATTGTTATACATCATATAATCTGAATTAGTTCCTTATTTCTGCCTTACTATATCACATCAAAATAAAATAAGTTAAAACAATAAGAAAACTATTTTGTATGTTTTATTTTTGTAACTTGTTTTGAGTCTACAAGATCTAAAACTATTTGCGGTCCATGTATATGATAGTATCTTGTCCCAACATAAAATGCTTCCATGCATGGGCATTAACAAAAGATCATAGTCATATGTAGGATACTTTTTTATTGTCATAGTGAATGTCTTACTAGGGTAAGGAGTTAGGTGACCATTTTGAGCGAGGAATGCTCCAAGTGTATGTTCAGATGCTTCAGTGTCTATCTCAAATGTTTTTTGAAAAGATTAGGGGACACGAACAAAGTCTTCATTTTAATTCCTAAAAGTGTATTTTATTGTATGGATGACTAGATGAAAATTGATTTAGTTCCACCTTTGGAAGCTTTGATTTAATGGCAAAGTGGTTTGTAAAATAACGATTACAATCTTTCTAAAAAAAAAAATCTAATCCCAAGAAGATGTGAAGGTCCATGAGATTCATTGATGTGAACCATATCTGAATAACATAAATCTTGGTTGGGTCTACATGAACTCCATATGCATCAACAATGTTTCTAAGATACTAAATCTACTTCATGGCAAAAGAACATATCTCCTTGTTATCATTCAATTTGCGATGTTGCAACATGTTAAGCATTTGTTACATATGGAACTGATATTCTTCCTATTTATTACTAAAAATCTTAAAGCCATTGAAATAGAAAAGAAGAAATGAAGTAGTGAAAGGATACAAGATTTCATTCATCTCCGAATCAATGTCATTGGTGGATTAGTTAAGCCAAAAGGAATAAACAACCACTTAAACAAACCTTGTTTGGCTTTGAAGGTTGTCTTGTAGATGTCTAAGGGTTTAATAAGAATTTGATGATAACCAAACTTATATCAATCTTCATACAGAATCTAGTATCATAGAGTTGGTTCAATAGGTCTTCACATTGATCTTGATAAGAGATATGTAACCGATCCACAACCTCCATATGCCATCCATATTTGGCACGAACACAATTAAGTTGCTGCAACTTAAAATTCTAAGTTTTATATGTCCTTTATACATAAGTTTGTAGATATCTATTGTTTAATCTCCTTATTCTCAATGAATAATCAATAAAGAATGATCAATGATATAAAGATAAAGATACGGCAACCATAAAATTCAGTCAATAGTATGATTTATCATGCAACGCTTGGAACTTCATTTGTTTCTTGAACATTCATTTTAGAAACTAAGTATGAAAATGTCAATGTATTCTGGAACTTAATGTATTAATCATCCTACTTTCCAACAAAACCATTACAACATCTGCATATCCTATGCCATCATCTTCAGAAGAAGAGCAGTAATTCTCCGCCCATTTTCTCATAAACAAGGAAATTCTTAAGAGGGAAAAGATTATCCTTTCTCTATCAGAAAATCAATAGCATGAAAAAAATGAGATTATGGTAACTGAATAATACATCTGCATTTATCTTTCCTTCAAATTTTAAAATACCCGGATTCAACTGTACCTTTTAGCATAGATTTTAACCATGAAAGGGTCGATTTGTCATTTGATCCTTTTGGTATTGCTTATCTACCTAACTGTTACTGAAGCTGATAAAGATATAGTGATTATCGTCGACTCGTCTATTTGATTTTCTATATAATTTAATAAACTTTAAATGAAATAAAGGAAAGGATGACTGCGTGCTGATGAGGAACAACACTTGTATAGTGCATTTTACTCTGGTTTTTCCTTTCATATCAGTACCGTGCCGCCGTATGATATGAGGGATGGGAGCGTTATGTTATATACTTTATGCAAATTGCGAAACTAATTATCAAATATCATCATCATTCATGTAAACTTTAAAGTGCTCAATAATAATAATAATAACAAACATTTAAATCTTTTGACTGAACTGTAGATTATTTGAAACTGCTTTGCCACACGAACAGAAGCCCATAATAAAACACACTGTCAAATTTTAAATTCCTTAAAAGTCGTCACACGATGAGGATAACTTTGGCAACTTTCATAGTACAGTACCTTAAAACAAGAGCGTCCATGCACCAAAACCGAGGCATAAAATACTTGGTCTTGACCGTCCATCAATTATCAATTATGAATAATGATGCTCTCTTAGATATGTCATTTGTAATATAATTTTTGACTGTAAGCTTTTGCCTTGTTTTCAAAGGCAAACTTCTATTACATATTTCTTTTATAATTTATTTCATTTTGAATTTTGAATTTATTGCATGGCAATTAAATCTGGCGGGATCTCGATTCTTTTGAGTCACTGTAAATGAATTGAATTTTACTTATAGGAGCTCATAAACTTTTTTAATTATTTGTAAAGATGAAAAATAATTTTTATTTTAAAATTTAAATTTATATGATAATATTTTATTTTATATATATATATATATTTTTTTTTTTTTTAAATTGTCTCATAATTTAAATGAATCATAATTTAAACGAAAAATTATTTTTTAATATATAATTAAATCTTTGCCAATAAAATGTAGGTGAATTGGTTAAGTGGCTTGGTTATTTCAACCCTTACCCAAGTTTAAATTTGTAGAAAGGTATTTGAGATCTGATATAGCCATTCGTTGTATTCTCAAGACCGTTAATAACTGTTAGTTATTCTCAAGGTCGGTGGTTACTATTGTTGGTAATAGTTGGTATATTATTAATAGTCACTACTATTGATAATAGTTGATATACATTTAGTAATTTATTTAGTATACAAGGGATATTCAAGTGTTTAATAAATTATATGGGAATATACAGGGGGTATATTATCAGTAGTTGTTGCTGTTGATAATGGTATACTATCAATATTCGTTGTTGTTGATAATAGTTGGTATACATTTGGTAGTATTTGCTACTATTGATAATAGTATATTATCAGTAATCATTGTTGTTGATAATAGTTGGTATACATCTAGTAGTAGTCACTATTATTGATAATAGTTAGTATACATCTAGTAGTATCAAAGGATATTCAAGTGTTTAATAAATTATATGGGGATATACAAGTGGTATACTATCAGTAGTCGTAGCTGTTGATAATAGTTGATATACATTTGGTAGTATTTAGTATATAGTGTTAGAAAGGAATGCTTGCCATTGCGCCAAAAGATCGACCTGTTAAAGCTCGATACAAACACTAGATAAGTACCCATGGGACGCTGTTAGTCCATGTCACAAATCCATGAGGGGGACACTGGCGATTAGTCCAACAATCCCCCCCTCAACGTTACCCGAGGGGATTCGAACATGTGACCACAACTCTAATACCAATTGTTAGAAAGGAATGCTTGCCGTTGCGCCAAAAGATCAACCTATTAATGCCCAATACAAACACTAGATAAGTACCCACGAGTGGTTGTTAGTCCATGTCACAAATCCATGAAGGGGACGCTAGCGATTAGTCCAACATACAAGAGATATTCAAGTGTTTAATAAATTATATGGAGATGTACACTGAGTATACTATTAGTGGTCGTTGTTGTTGATAATAGTTGGTATACATCTGATATACAAGTGATATTTAAGTGGTTAATAAATTATATGAGGATATACACGTGGTATTCAAGTGGTTAATAGATTATATAGGGATTTAGGCCCCTAATTGTGTCCTAGATTGATCTATGCTCCGGTCAAAAGTCATAATCAATTAAAAACAATCAAATCTTTTAATTTTTTAATTATATTTATTTATTTATTTTATATTAAATATCTTATATGGTAAAAGAAGAATAATTTATTTTATATTTAAAAATAATAATTTAATAAAATTATTTATAAAAAGATATTTTTTAAAAAATATATATTTAAAATATTAATACTTTTCATATAATTTTATTTAAAATATCATTCTAAAATTAAACTACTTTTTATAAAAATATACCTAAATATATGTAATATCATTTTTTTACGTACTCGTATAAATTTGCAATTGTTACATGGTATCATCATGTAGATAGTAATTGATAAACGATTCAACAAATTAGTTAGACAATTTTGTGAAATAAAATGGCATTTCGTGAACAGTTGTTGGTTCAACTAGTGAAGTTGCTTGACTCACAAAGAGCCCACCAAGGATCAATTCTTGCTGCTAGCAAACCCTGACACGTTAAAAGCGATAAGGCCGAGATTGTATTCCGAATGACTTTGACCCCTCAATCCTTAGCTCTTAGCTTAATATCACCACGTAAAACAATGATTGATCCAAAAAAAAGAAAAAAAAACAGACAAACATTTTTTTAAATATAATTCTCTCATAAATGTTCAACATGATGGTTAAAAGATCCTTGTTATGCACTAAAAATAACATGTAAAATTACATAACTAGAGACTCTTGAATAACTTTCAAACGCTGGTATCAGGTAAACTTTAAAAGTGGGTTATGATAATTATAAGCACGGCTGTAATCGTTATAACTAGGCGTGGTAATATTCGTCTTTTTGACTGAACTGTGGATGTTTTGAAACTGCTTTTCCACACGAACGGGAGGCTGCTACTGCTACTGCTAATAATAACAATTTATATAAAATCGCAAATTGGAGGATCGCAAATTTGGTACTTTCTCTAATATTAAGCGAAGCGTCATCGTCACAGATAAAGTTCGCCACCACAATCAATATAAATCATGATAGCGAATCAGACTGTTTGAGGACTTTAATTGACGGAAAGATAAAAATAATAACTGAGTTCAATATAGCTATAAACTTTATCTAGTTTTCCAAAAACATGTACAGGACAACCATATTTTAACTGCAATTGCATGTAAGACAATTTTAAACAATTTTCTAGATGAAGTAAAATGGATAATTTGTATTTGGTAGGTTTCTAGGGAAAATTTTAAACAATTTTCTAGATGAAGTAAAATGGATAATTTGTACTTGGTAGGTTTCTAGTGAAAATAAGGAGTAGAAGGGAGAATGGAGTCCAAGCTAAGCACGCAAATGTGACATAAACAGGTTAAGTTAGGCGCTGAATAGTAATGTAAGTTTAGGAAGCTTCCCTACGATTACTGCGGCAAGTTTTGAAACTACAACCTACCTTTTTATATCGTCGACGCCTGTTCCACTCACCTCTGCATACCAATATATGTTAGATATACATCTAACTCATGTATATAAATCTACTGCTACTGCACTCGATTTCCTTCCGAACTACCATGGCACTAGCTTAAGAAACATGATGCATACCATACCTTTGAGTTTTGGGCTTCACTAGCTCAAAATAAAAATAAACACTCTTTCCAAGTATGAAAGGTAAACCCATGCCCTTTTACCATTCACAAGTTAATTGATCTGAGTTTATTTGTTAGCCTGCAGAAAAAGGGAATTGAATTAGCAGAAGGGTCTCTTGTTGGGGGTTAGTGTTTTTATAATTGTGTTTACAATTTTGTTTAAGTGGTTTTATGTACCATCAGAAGTTTAAAAATTGTTAAGAAATTACACCTTAAAAAAAAGAGCCCTTGGGAAGAAAGTTTAGGGAGGCAGGAAGCAGTAGGAAGCTGAACATTTACAATAGCTATTCCTATTTTTTTATTTTTACCAAACAATAAATTTATATTTAATTCAACATTTTTTATTTATTTTTTTAAAAAAAAGTTTTGGTAAAAATAATGTTATTATCCTCTCAAAATAAATTAGTTAGCTCATACCTAAAAGTTACTACCAAAAAATTAACCAAATAAGTGAATATCAATGAATTTAATGGGTAAGAAGCAAGGATTAAATTACATGGCTATATAAACACATTTTTTTAAAAAATTGTAAAATATAATCATTTTTAGGACATTATTAAATATAAGGTGACTACTAGACACATTGTCAAAAAATACAAAAGATTGTAATATATATAGTGTTTCTGATTTTTATTTCTTTTAATTTAAACTATACTAGCACTTGAAGGATAATATTGAATAAATAACCATTATCAAAATATTTAATAATGGGTAGAGTCAACTGTCAAATGTAGTATTTGATAGAAAGACGTTGTTATATATATAGGTAGCAAGTGCAGAGTCAGCAGTCAAATTCAATACCTAATAGGAAGAAGCCGCTATATATATATATATATATATATATATATATATATATATATATAAGAGTCAACTGTCAAATGTAGTATTTGATAGAAAGACGTTATATATATAGGTAGCAAGTTCAGGGTCAGCAGTCAAATTCAGTTCTTAATAGGAAGAAGCCACTAAATATATTATATATATCTCTTTAGGTTATTATATATATATAGAGTAATTATTTTAATATTTCCTTCTTTAAAGATGAATCATCAAGTAGCTTTACCTTGCTCTTACGTTCCTAAGGAAATGATTCAATATCTTTGCATCTTATGTTTAGGGTTTAATAAGTATATCATATGACATATAAATGTTATAAAGAAATTGTCAACCAATAATATTGCCACATCATTAATCTACTTTTTTTTATTTTGAATGCTTCCCATTACAGAGAAAAGTAGGTTTTGAATTGATTTACTACAAAATAAATATAACCCAAAACATGTGAATAGTTTTCTTATTGTTGTGCCTTGTGCATCCTAATTGTCATGTTGTGATTGACTCTTATATATTATTATTGCATACAAATTAAACAATTATTAGTCTCACTTTAGTTTGAAATTAGTACTTTCATGAACATGTCCTATCACATTTATTGGTACTTACACACCTATTAGATCCTTTCTGCGGTTTACTAGTTCACTCTTCTCATAAGCTAAATCCCAACTAAAGCAAGCAATGCCACCTGACAACAATTCGGCAACCATTGCTTATATATATGCCTGCCCATACTCATTATAGTGAATTGATAAGGGAAAGGATTGAATAGTTGAGCTAGTTTCATTAGTTGTGATATGACATATTCATAAAAATATTGATTTTCAAATAATATGAAATTAATAGATATTAAAGAAGCATTATATTAAAATACAACTTATATCTAATAATAATTTATAAGTGCCAATCACGACATAGTACATAAGATGCACAATAATAATATATATCATTCACATATTTAGAACCAATTTCTTTTCTAATATATCAATTTAAAATATATATTTTCTTCTATTAAACATTTTAAAAAAATAATTTAAAAACAATAATCTTATTAACTAACTTTTTAAATATAAGATTTAACCCTAATAAACCATACTTAGATTCTAAATATAAAATATATAATTGCAAGGTGGCCCTTCCCCTTCCCCTAAATTAATTACCTTAGTAAATAATTAAATTCCATTTTTCTCAACTTTTTTTAAAAAGCTAGTCATTTATGAAAAATTAAATCATATAACTTGCCGAAGTGAATTGTGTGTCGAATGATATGTAATTTTGGATATCAGTATGGACTAATATTTTTAAATTTTAATTATTTCATTTAAACCATTTTAAACTTAAATAAATATATTAAAAATAATTGTAAATATGAAATAATTTAATTTTAAAGATGAATGGAAATTTAGAATTATTGGTCAATACAAATTTACATGTTAAATAGTTCCTGCTGGTTTTCTCAAATTGAATTTATGGTTTTCTCAAACTAAATTTAAAAGTAGATTTATAATATATTAAAAAATAAAACGACATAGTTGACCATCTAAACTTTAATATAAAAACATGCAGAAAAATGTTAAATATACAAGGTCTTTAAACATTAAAAGACAGTTCCATATAATTAACGCTCAATGTAGCAAATGGGTTTCTATTGAGTTGAAGATTCTAAAAACACAATTTGTTTTAACACCAAACGTGAGGATCTTGTAGGATTTCCAAACGTGTTCATAAATCTGAGGATCATCTTGGATGCTGAATCTTATGTTCGATCTTGGCACGAGAATAATTTTGAAAAACTAATTATCATGCAAAGCACCGGATCTAATAACAGTTAGTACACATGATCGTGTTTTGACTGCACTGTTCATCTGTTGAAACTGCTTTTGCAAAGAAGCGAATGATAGCAGAGTATACAAAATATAAATTTCTTCGACTAAATAGAGAGGAGGAGAAAAGAGGAGCATCAGTTCCCTGAAAACGAATTGTAATTATTCTGCCTTTGAAGTTTTTCATTTTACTGAGTGCTCGGCTAACACCATTTTAAACGATTTGCTAAGTGTACCAACATGCTAGCTGGTACACCTTAAAATGTACATCCTATACTAATTCCGACCGACCTCTGGTGTGTGTTGGTGGGTAGGTGGGTGGATGAGGTGACAATCCCACTACATGATAAGTGTAAGTGTAAGAACATAGGAATTGACATTTCAACTTCTCGACAAGATATCAGATCCATGTTATGATGGCTCTGGATCTGGATCTGAATCTGTACTAACTTTAAAGCCCACCGAACACCTGTGTCTTCTAACATGTATCACCTCCCAAGTGGGCTCACTAAGTACGCAGTTGGTTCACGGATGACCACCCTTGTCACGACTGACTTTGCAAGTAAATATGAGTGATCTGTTGAGGCCAAACAGATATCATGGTTGGATGGAAGGCATGGGATTTACACTAGCGTAGCCATTAAACTCAAAACGTTTGCTTTCCTGGGTTCAGGGTGTGACCTGCTAATTACTAAATCTCTCTTTTCAAAAAGAGGCTACAATTGTACTTAAAACTAATATCGATGTAACAGAACGATAGTTTTTTTTTTTTAAAACTCAATATATAAATAGAGAGAATGCAATGTGCAATATTAGTATGCATACAGCCATGTTTGCTGTGCTGAGATTAAATTGTTAGTGAGTTGAGGAATAAAATAACATATTTTTGTTGATTGATTAACATAAATAAACATTAAAATGTCTTAAACATGCAAGCGATATACGGCCTCAACATACCACCAAGATAGATTCTTCCTGTTTGCTATATCTAAACTCTCCTTTAAAATTTCCATGATTCTAAGCAGTAGTTCAACCAACTTATATACAAAGAGAAAACTCATACCAGAAACCATAGGTTCAGCTTTTCTACTTGAAACCCTGCAGAACCTTATTACGATGTCAACAATGATACCACGACGTGCATGTTTCTTATCAAAAGGTTTTGACTGATTCCATTGTGGTCGAAATGCGGAGCATCTACTGTATTGGCGTATAAAACTATGGTTAGGGATAACAAATCTTTTGCGCTAAAAATCTATTCAGCCCAGTGAATGCCCATTTATGACTATCATTTAGAAAACTCTACTCTTGTATAAATGCTACACATTCTACAATATTATTTCTCATTTTCTTAGTAATCCCACAAACGAATCTTTGGACAAACAAAAAAGAGAAATAGACACAAGCAAAGTCACAATACAGCCAAACCTGGATATGTAATTTTTTTTTGATGGAGTCTTTTAGCATCCCTTAAATGATTTCCATCGGCTTAGTGTCAAGGTACCAACTCAGTAAGGCGCCCTCTCCATCTAATCATATAACTAATTTGAAAAACCAGAGAATCTTCAGCCATACTTCAAAAGTTCATAAACATTGCGGTAGCCTTGTAGGTAATAAACTACCCCACTCAACCACAGCAGAAGTTGATTTAAGAGACTTTTCCAATGCGCCCGATAAGTTCATGTCTGAAATCTCTCGACAACATTCATGTCTTCTTATCGACGTTACTCAAGCCATCCTTAAAACAATAGCCTGAGAGGAGCGTTAATGCTTGCCTTGCAAGGAAGGAAAAAAATGGAGCATTCTAACACGTAAGACACAAGCGCTGAATAAAACATAAGATTTCAATAGCTTACATGGCTGAAAATACTAGGTTCCTGACAACAACATCACCTCCATAAATACCCAAAACATTATTTGCGTTCATAGTATTCTTCAGAGAGATTCAAAACCCTGTTCGGAATACAAGAGGTTAAGAAGCCACAACTAGTGGGTTTTGTCTTGAATGCTGGTTATAAAGTTTCCTTCGGCCTCAGTTTTTTTTTGGTTGTTGTTTCACGTGTTGATAAATCTCAGGATCTTCAAGCATAATGCATCCCATGAAGATGAAATCAGACAGAATATATGTGCCATGTGATAGATTTTAAGCATTAAAAAATCCAATGATAGCTGCATTGAAAACCATTATGAAATAATGAAAAGAGAATAGGAGGGATTGCTGAATATCTTACCTAATAATGCGCCCCTGATGAGATGATGTGTTGAGCCGGTCTCCTAGACACTCCAGGGGTATTTGGCTGCAATTTTATGTTAAATGGTGGAAGAGTGTTGTGAGGGGAATGAAGCCTGGTCCGAGTCAACAGCATGGCTGCCCACTTTTGTCAGAACATTTTCAGGTTTTAATGTTTCAGGCCTCGTGCCAGGCTGCAGTCCCCCCACCCCAACTCTGCCTTATTCTTTTCCTCAGCCTTAAATCTCCTCGAATTTCTCTATTTCCGAGCTGTACCTTTCATGTAACCCCTATATCCAATGAAACAAAGACAAGCCTTCAGCTCTAGGTTCCATAACCTACATATTCAAGGCGAGTAGCCAGTTATGGCTAAGTAAGTATACCTTGAAGAAAGCGCTGCACATGGACGACCAGAGATTCACCAGAGTACTTTTATTCATCAATTCGCATCACAGGATATTTCAGAATTCAGAACCTGCTGTTCATTTTAAAAAACACAAAAGCTGCTGCAGAGGCCAGTTGCTCTCTGTTCATCAACTTTGAGAATTACAAAAACAAATCACAGAGTAAGCAGATCAAGGGTTGACAACCAGTGCGGTCCACATGCTGCTAGTGCTACCCTAGAAGAATGAACCCAAAAACCTGTTGTTCAAGGATTTAAGCTTCATGACGTGGTTTCAATTGTGCCAAAGAATATATAATACCCCTGTTGTTGCAGCAGCTCCAAATGCCAATTGGGTTTTTGTTTTGTTTTGTTCTAATAGGTTTTTACCAAAAACAATCAACTCTTCTCAATTATAAGAGAATTCCAAACTGCACTCCTTCCTTGTGTCACAGACATCAAAATTTATTCATCTCAATTACAAACCCTAACTTGCCATATTGTGATCGTCAAATTCTACCCTTATATCCCACAACCAAGCTGAGCATGAAAAGACAATCCAAATCACAAAACCATTGTTGGGTTAGATTCAGATTGAGATTCTCCTGTTAGATTGCTTAGGATGTGTTACAGTTGCAAGAATTGTGCGACGCATGTTTGTTGTGTACAGAGATAGATTTAGGAGTTATGGCGGTGGCTTTTTGCATTGTGTAAGTTGCCCATACCTCCTAATTCGTTCCTGGTAGGTGAAAGCGCAATATTGGTGGTGGGTTCTATAATTATAAAATCCTTTAAACAAATACCAAAGGCGGTGGCTCCAACACACGAGAATTCCTCATGTTTTACCATACATATAACTAACTCAACTCATATTTTATTAGCGTTTGCACGCAAAAACAGGTGAAGAAGAAGGCGAGTGAGAGTTAATAAGAGTTATGTGCGCCCATCATTCCTGCCTTTCCCAACGACCAAACAACCCTGCCTGGCCTGCACTGTCGCTCTTTTTTCTTCCAAAACAGACACACTAATATAATTCCATTCCCTCCTGGAATTGGATGAGGTCATCCTGTGGGCTGCAAAATAGTTAGGTATTCATTCACTCACTCAGTCTTGGTGGAAAATAGGTATGGTAGCATGATTTGGGGTTAGAAATAGAATGAATGATGGAAAGGATATTTTGGTTATCGTCTCCCCTCCGCAAAAAGAAATGACGGTAGACCTACGTCCATATCTGCTGCCCACTGCCCATTAACATCTAACCTCCCCCTGACGCGACGTTACCATTGTTTTCATGTATGTTAATGTAGGTAGTGGTGGGTCCGTCTTACGTGGTTTAGTCAGAAATGATGGGCCAACACGATACGAAAGCCTGGCGTACCTTTTGTCTGCTTACACTCATTTCCAATCTTTCTAACCCCTGCCACCTGCCCTGCCCTCCGTTTTTTTATTTTAAGCTCTCCCTAAATTTGGTTCTCTCTCTCTCCTAAGACTAATTTTTAGTTAAACTCGAATAGCCTACGAGTTTTTGGATTTTTTCAAACAATGTCCAGAAATTTAGCTGGCTTGTCTATTCTATTTCTTGCGAGATGATAGGTTGCAGAGATTGTGGCATTTTCTTGGGTCAGGAGAGTGAGAAACAGTTTTCTCTCGCCTTTCCTTCAGCTAACATTTTTACACGTCGCTTTGCTTTTAAAGATCTGCACTGTAACTTTCCTTTAAGTTAAAAAGATTTATATTACTTTCCTCTAATAATTTAATTTTGATATTGGTTATTTAAAAATGTTAAGTAAATGTATGTGGAGATCTATCTATGTTACTTAAGGTTTTTAAGTGAGAGGATTATACTTTCTATGTATATATAAAAATTTCATTATTTTTTTTAAAATCATATAAAAAATGTAGGATTTATTATAAAAATAGGATGTTTGTGTGTTATATAAAACTAAATTCATCATTGTTGAATACAATTATAAAAATTGAATAAATAAAAAGGAAGTCGTCCTTTCAAAATTCACATATAAACATATAAATAATCATTTTTATAAAGATAGTAGTATAAATAGATCCCAAGATTAAAAAGAAATAATGATAATTTTTCTAAATAAAAAGAATTTTGATAATATTACGAGAATACATGTTTTGTTTATTTTTACCAAGTAATCAATGTAGTAGAAATAGATGCTATAAGAATACACTAATTATATTGTAAGAATTGTTTAAATAATTGAGTGAGAATGCAAATACTACATTTGATAAAAATCATGTGTAGCTTACCTTGTTACTACAAATTCAATTAATATTCCTCTGATCAATTATCCACATATAATAATTATATGTAAATATATGATTCAAATATTTCTCCAAATTACTTGTTAATAATTACTCAAAAAAATTAATTGATTAAAAAAATTTAAAATATGAGGCTCCCACTCATTAAAATTGGCAATAGTCATACAACTTAACTCTTGAAAGGTATTATTGTGGATACTTCTTTACAATAACAATACCAAAACACAATTAAAAAACTATAAATACAATTTTACTACATTACTGCAAAGATGAATCTATTATAAAAAGTTAACAAAATAGAATCTAAAACAAGATTACAACCATCATAATCAAAAATCTAAGAGGATAAAAAATAAGAACTCAAAGAGAGTCTTAAAATTGAATATGAATACACACCCCCACACACACATTATTAAACCAAAGAAGATATGTAACCGCCAAAATAAGTCTTCAAATCACACCTACCAAAGAAATTTCAATAGAAGATGATCTGTTATCATTCAAAAAATTGTCTCGACCACTTGTCAAAGATATAAAGAAGTGAAGGATAAAATCATCCAAAGTGACACCTACAATTCAAAGCACTTGGATCGCACACCATCATAATCAACTATATGATTAAAAAAGAAATAGATTGATTGAGATGGCTACTAGAAAGAGACATAATTTGAGACCTTGAGTTGAGAGAGAGGATTCTAAGCCTTTACTCTCTCTATTAATACCAAGCAATGTAGCTTTCTTTCCCTCTTACCCTTTCTCTTATGATCTCTTGTTTACGATTAATTGGGTCCTTCCCAAGAGCGAAACAATAATTAAAACAAAAATAAAAAAATCATAATACATTTATTTAACCCAAATAAACCACCAACATTTCCAATAAAACAACTAGTTTTTCCAACTAAAGAGCTTACTTTAGTCTCCAAATATGAGAATTTCTCATTAAACTTGTTAGGAAGAAAATTGATATGTTTTTTGCCTCTAAAATTTTGGTTGGAGTGTTCAAACTTGTTTCCTCTAATGTTCGTTATGAGTAGTCATTATCCAAATGATATTATTCCCATGTATTTAAAAAGTATGGTAAATGGAGTTCAACATTTTAAACTATTTACTACTACATTCACTATTTTGGGTTTTTCATCTTCTAACTTCTTTTTTAATTTACGAAGTGTATAATAAATATAATGTTTAATAATTCATTCCTATATCACAATTATTACCAATATAGAATTACCTTGATTACAACCTAATCATATATATATATATATATATATATATATATATATATATTGAAAAGTGCATTTAATTAAATAAAAAATTTACAAAATAAAATATAGCTAGTTATACAAAAAGAATGGGTGGAAAAGTCATATTCTAAAAACATATCGGATTATACAAGTCTCGAGAAAGCAACAACAACAACTAGAAGATCATATCGACCAAAAAGTCTAACATGTGTGCACTAACAACCAAAAAAGATAAAACATAAACAAACAAACAAATCCTTATACAATAACAACGAACATGTCATATATTTCAATATTAAATTGAAAATTTTAACAAACATATTTTAAAATTAATATTCTACATAAATTTTATTTTATCTATATAGTTTTAGTAAATAAAAAACAACTCTAATTTTTAATATAATCATCATCTAGCACCGTTTTATTGTGATATTAGAGGAGGATTAAAAAACCATCCAACAATGTTTTTAACCAAAAAGTGGACCATTCAATGAACGGTAAGACACGTAGATCCAAACATGCATAATCTCTCGAAGTCTTTGTTTAGCACATGAACGGACAAAAAACTCTCCCTAGTGTGAACGGGATGACAATCTTCAATCACCTCGTGGTGTCAAGTTTTGCCATGTAAATTAGATCCCGTATCTGATTGTGTTTGTTAGACTAACCAAATCACGTACACTTGGAGAAAACAAAAATGGAGGGCTATACGAGGCAGGGGGAAATTTTAGAATACATTATTCCAAGAGAAAGAGAAAAACAAGACACATGATACATTACCTATCTATACAATTAGGAAACGTATTTTATGTGTATCGAGTCTAATATATATATATATTTTTGGGGGTATATGGTGATGTGAAGGTGAACCCTTTTACTTTACTTCGACGACTAACAATAGGAAAAGGAATCAAGGTGGGTCCCCTTTTTTAATCATCAATCCTCTTTTGGCCTCCATAACTTATGACCTTTCACAAGTGTGTCGCTCTCGCTCTTCAATACTTCCTTTGCTTATTCGGTTTGTGAGCATTTTGAATCTCCCATCATGACCTACACAACTCTTATGTTTGCGCCCGCCCCCACACATGAATATATAGCAAGCAATCCCCTTTCTTTAAGGGGAAAGCTTTCTCCACCAAATATTTTAGTTAGATGCAAAAACTAAACATTGGCCACTTTGGGTGTCTTAACCATTGTGGCGAGCTCATTTAGATTTTTTAGAATGGTATTTTGTTAAATTTAAGTATGTTCTAGACGTTGCAATACTCTAATTCTTGTATCAATACAGAGTATTAGGTTTTTTTTATATATCGTTTATGCATAAGATGTGGGCTTGTTTTTCCATTTACAGATTTCCATTTAGAGTATAAAGTGCCCAAGCACGGGTATTTTTTTATTGAGGCAGGGTCAAGAATGTGAGGCTCACGAAGAGTATTAATTTTACATTAAGTTGTAATCAAAGTCGTCCATCAACATTTCTAAGGCCATGTGCATGATTTAGAAAAGTGGCACCAAATCAATGTCCATCATTGATATCTTAAGATCTCAACCATTCATTAAAGAATCAATGAACAAATAATGAAATTGAATGATAGGTCCCGAAAAAATACAGATTGTTGATCTAATGAGACCAAATTGTAACCATCTATCAAGATTTCAGAGGTATAATCTTAAGACATAATTTTGTTTCAAATCAATATTGACCAATATTGATTTAGAAGATGTTAATCTCGGTCATCCATTGAGGTTTCAGGGAGTTGTGTGCATGATCAAGAGGGCTAGCTCTGAAACAATGTGATCCGTTGTCTAATAAAGTCATATCTCAATCATTTATTGAGATTTCAAAGGATGTGTTCACTTATAAAATCCAATCCCAAATTAATGCTAGTTGTTATTCGTATATAGTTTACTCTTTGTTGTCCATCGACATTTCAAAGGGCAAGATCACAACAAGGTAATGTAGCTCCAAATCAACATGCAATGTTGATCTAATGACATTTAATGTGGATCATATGTTAGCATTTCATAGGTCCTAAGGAAGAGTGTAACATCAAGCTCCTAATCAACACTCACATTGATCTTGTAAAATGCAATCATCGCCATCCACCAATATTTCAAAGGCTATCCCTCATAGAAGGAAACTAAGCTATGACTAGAATTCCATCATCAATGTCACAAGATCAAAGCTTTGCCATCCATTGGACAATCAAAGGTCTCAATGAAAAACATAACATCATTCCCCAAATCAATGTGTGTCATTGATCTCACTAAGATGCATCTTAATCGTCTATCGACATTTCAAAGGTCTTTAGGCAAAAAAGGTAGTAAACCTTGAAACATTGTGAAGTGTTGATCTCATCCAAATCAATGATTTAGAAAAGCAACACCAAATTAATGATCAACATTAATATCTCAATAACTCAACCATCCATTAAAGAATCAGTGAACAAATAATGAATTTGAATGATAGGTCCTGAAAAAGCACAAATTGTTGATCTAATGAGACCAAATTGTAACCATCTGTCAAGATTTCAGAGGTATAATCCTAAGACACATAATTTTGTTTCAAATTAATGTTGACCAATATTGATTTAGAAGATGTTAATCTCAGTTATCCATTGAGGTTTTAGGGAGTTGTGTGCATGATCAAGACGGTTAGCTCTAAAAAAATGTGATCTGTTGTCTACTAAAGTCATATCTAAATCATTTATTAAGATTTCAAAGGATGTGTTCACTTATAAAATCCAATCTTGAATTAATGCCAGTTGTTGTTTGTATATAGTTTACTCTTTGTCATCCATCGACATTTCAGAGGTCAAGATCACAAGAAGGTAATGTAGCTCCAAATAACCATGCAATGTTAATCTAATGACATTTAATGTGGATCATATATTGGCATTTCATAGGTCCTAAGGAAGAGTGTAACATCAAGCTCCTAATCAACACTCACCATCAATATTGTAAAATAAAATCATCGCCATCCATCAATATTTCAAAGGATATCACTCATAGAAGGAAACTAAGCTACAATTAGAATTCCATCATCAATCTCACAAGATCAAAGCTTTGCCATCCATTGGACAATCAAATGTCTTAATGAAAAACATAACATCATGCCCCAAATCAATGTGTGTCATTGATCTCACTGAGATGCATCTTAATCATCTATCAACATTTCAAAGGTCTTTAGGCATAAAGGGTAGTAAACCTCTATATACACCTAAAATCACTCGCTTCTTTATCATCGACTAATATTCTTATTAGTCGACACTAATTTTGCTTAACCTATTTTATTTCACTAATTTATCCTATTTCCAACCAATTATTTAATATCCCCCTTCTATTGTCCTATATTCAATAACCTTATTCATCCCATTCCTTCATTAATTCTATCCTTATCCCTATTAACCTAATCTAATCCTAGTTATCCATTATATTGAAATTTTAAATTCCCATAACCCCACCACCTACTAACCTACACCCTAGCCTTCCCTACATCCCTATGTCCCTAATCCTCACCTAATCCCCCATCTAACCCCGACCTAATCCTCCATTATCCCTAAACTAATGGAGAAGTCTCTAGAATTGGAGAAGCTCATCCAAGTCTCTAAACTAGAGACTTGTAAATCATTTTAAAATCCCTCCATTTGCCTATTTAAACAAGCTCTCTATCCACCCTCAAGCCAACTTAAATCTTCATATCAAATCCATGTCCACTCAACAATCATAACTAGCATTTCTATAACACCATTATGCCAAAATCAATCCTCAATCAAGCATCCATCATCTATTATCTTTGATCAAGCATCCATGCCAATAATCTGAGTCTATATGCATTCAACCATCTGTTTGAACATCTTAGAAGGAGGTTTGCAGAAACAAGGAATTTAGTAAGGTTTTTTATCTTATAGTTTGTTTTGTTTTCATAATCCTTCCTATTTTATAGTTTGATATTTAGTTGATTGAATTACATAATTTAATCTATTGAGCTCAAATTTCATGTTACATTTTAATGACAATGGTGGGACCATAACTCCCAATTAATCCATTAATCTCTCTTCACCTTGTAAATATATTTGTTCTCTTGTAAATAGACCCACTCATCAAAAGTCATCCTTTCATCAATCATCATATTATAAATCCTAGTCTTATACCCTTGTACATAATTTATTCTCTTGTACATTTCATTAGTCCTCTCCTATCCTAGTCCCACTTACCATTTGTCATACCCCTACCATCTTCTAATCACATCTTATCTTATCATCCATATCCTACCCTAGGTCCACTCTATCCCCCATCATTTGCCTTGACTTTATCTTTACCACTTACCTAATTTAACCACGTCCTATCTTATCCTAGCCTAACCATATCCCTATATTATAAGTCACACCCCCATCCTTGTCATAATATATTCTTATCATTACCCTTCATCACCATCTTGTATCCATCACCTCCTAATCCAACTATATCTACCCCATCACCTTATCTCCACATATCATAATCACCTTGTCTTGTACATCTTTATCTTAGTCACCCTATCTTGTATATACTTTATTCATATCGTGTATCCTTTTGTACATTCTCATCATCATCCCCTTGTATATATTGTCCTTATCTATCCTTATCCTGGTCATATTCCATCTCCCATCTTGGATAACCATATCCACTTATCATTTGTCACCCCCTATCACCCCCCATATTATTTTGACCATCCTTGTCATCATCATCACCATCTTGATTCTATCCCTAGTCATATCCACCCAATCCTAGTCACATCTTGTATATCCTAGTTTTACCTTCTTGTACATATTTTATTCTCTTATACATTATATTAGTCATATCATATCCTAGTTTCACTTATCATTTGTCATTCCCCTGCCATATTCTAATCACATCTTGTCTCATCATCCATATTCTATCTTAGGTCCACTCTATACCTCATCATTTATCTTGACATTGTCTTCCTCACCCATCTAATATAACCACATCCTAGCTTATCCTAGTTAGCTATTCAATGTCACATATAGGTCTAAACAATCCAAATTTCATTTCCCATTTATCAGCATCACTCTTCTATATTTTTCCTTATTGCATTACCCTATCACCTTCATTACTTAACCACCTATCCCATCCCATCTTGAGCAAAACTGGTCTAAAAGTTTTTGAGCTAGCCCTATCATCCTATAATCCTATCCTCCTATCATATTATCACCTTAAGATGACTATCATTCATCCTTTGGTCAATACCCTAATCAATATTATGTTAGCATCTTGTGACCTTATTGGTCTCGATCTAGCAAACCCATCAACTATCAATCATCAATCTAGACTAATCCTCTTGCCTTGTTCATAACTAGCACCCATCATATCATCCTCTTGCTAGTTTGAATTTAGGCACCCATCAAAATCCCTCAATCCTTTTGCTAGGTTGATAACTAGACATCACTGATAGGGTTTTAACACCTATTGCACTATCAATCTAAAATTTGATCATAATACTTAATCCATTAGTCTATCTCATCCACATCAACACCCATCATCATACTAGCTTGATCCCTTGATCTATTTTGTCCAAAAATACATATCCAATCCTTAGTCTACCTCCTCCATCCTCCATCATTCATCATCCATTCCTCATGGACTTGGAACCAGTTCATGTTGACCAATTCATCTTAGCCAACAAAGATGATGTCCTTTTACAAGATCTAGAAATGGGTGCTAGCCTATCCTCTGAACTTGATCCCATTCACCCCAAACCAACATCTTGCATTCCTCCTCATCTATAGCCTCCTATCCCATCAAAATCCATCTTAGCATTCCTTGATGTGGCCACCCTAATCAATCAATACATCATAGAGAATAAAGATGAGTTCCTCTTGTGACTATAGAAGATGGGTGCCTGCTTCCCTAATGATGTTGAGCCCAAAAGCCTAAGGTCATCTCCCAAACAAGCTTATTATCAATTTTCATCCCCATCACATTCATTTTCACCATCCACTAGTCCTCATCCTAGTTGTGGTCTTTTTGATTCACAAATTTCCTCATTAAATAAATATCTTGATGAAAACTCACAGGCAATTTTCTTGTAGCTCTTTGAGATGGGTGTCCAATTTCCCAAAGAACTCAACCCCATCCAATTCACATTATCCTTCATCCCAAACCATCCATGTTAGTCTCCTTCCTATCCATAATCTAATCATCATATTCAGTCATCCACCCCTTCTTATACTAGTAAAGGGAACCCAATCTTGGTTAACTTGCCTACTACTGGTCCATCCACCCAGTCACATCAACCACCATCTGATCATAAGACCAATGCTTCCACATCCAAATCACAAAGTGAATCAGGTCTCTATACTCCCCTTCCCATGTCATTGGAGACCATTTTCAACCAACTAGTCACTGTTAACATGCTAGTCTATCCACCCATATGACATCATGACCCCACCAGACCCAAGCCCTCTTGGTATAAGTCAAACCAATATTATCTCTACCATCAAACCTAGGGGCACTCCCTTAAATAATGTCAACATTTTTGAGATTATGTCCAAGACGTCATCAATTGTGGTGATATATTAATTGAAGACAAATAAGATGAATTTAAATCCATGGGTGAACTAGAAGAGAATACCATGATTCCATTCCCTATTATGATCACACCCTTCCCCTTCCAAGTCAAGGTCAAGACATCATGTCCCTCTTACATGATCTCCCCATCTAACCCCAGTCCATTTCTTATATGCCTAACCCTCTCTTTTACCATGCCATCATTTATCCATCATCTCCCTCTCACCCATCGTAACTAATACCCCATGTTGAGAGGATAATTATGGACAATCACTCCCCTACTATCAACATAACATCATGTACACCAAAGATGACATCAGAGTCATTATCAGGATCATATTCTACACTAATATTTGAATCAGATTCCTCATCAGAATCATCATCCCTTATCAATATTGTAGAAGATGATCACTATGCCTACCCTTTTGAAGATACCTCCAATTTGGATGACAATCAATCATGTCAAGATTAGGAGCACAATTGATTACCTTGTATGCAAGCAACTAAACACAGAATTAAACCAAAATAATAAGTAACTAGAAATCAGAATCAACAAAGAACATGAGATACAAGAAACAATGAAAACTTGTATTAAACTCTTCCAAAAGGAAATACAATTGAAGAAATATCTCTTTCTTCCACACCTCTCAGATGTACAGATCTCTTTCCCTCAAGAGTTCTCTCTATCAATTACAAACACAATTTAGCTACTTGAATTGATTCACCCTTTTTCTCATACTTACAAGCTATGAAGATAGCATCATCAATGAAAGAAACATAATACTGTGATCCTCCAATAGAAGGTACCTAAGCTGGTCCCCACACGTCTGTGTGAACAAGCTCCAACTTGTGCTTCTTCTTTGTTGACCCAGTTTTGAGAAACCTCACTCTCTTCTATTTCTCAAAAATACAATGCTCACATAAATCTAGATTTATGCTTTTCAAATCTGAAAGCTTACCTTTTGACTTAAGAACTTTCATTCCCTCCTCACTCATGTGGCCAAGCCTACAGTTCCACAACTTTGCATCTACATCTGAAGTAGATAATACAGAAGGAGAATAATCAGTAATACAATTACATAAATAGAGAGTACCTACTCTCTTACCTCTAGCTAATATAAGTGCACCCTTGGTGACCTTCCAAGATTTAGCTGTGAGAGTTACTGTACAACCCTCATCCCCTAACTTTCCTACAGAAATCAGATTCCTCTTCAAGATGGGTACATGCATGACATCTTTCAACACTCATGTGTTGCCATTCTGCATTTTCAGCTGCACTTTTTCTTTGCCAACAATTTTACAAGGCTCATCATCCCCTAAATAAACTATTCCAAAATCTCCCTGGACATAGTCATTGAAATATTCTCTATTTGGGGTAGCATGGAAAGAGGCACTAGAATCTAAAACCCAAGATTCTATTTTATTATCCAAAGAAAATACAAGAGCATCTTGTGCAACAATACCTGCAACTTTTGCTTCTTCTTTACCTTCATGCTGATTTTCATTTTTAACCAGCAACCATCAATCTTTCTTTGCATGCCCTATCTTTCCACAATTCTATCAGGTTATTTTTCTTCCATTTCTGGATTTGGATCTACCTCTCATCTTTGACTTAGACCTTGATCTCCCTTGCTTGCGCTTCTCTTTTTGCCTTCCCTTGCTTTCAATACTTAAAGCATTACCTGATGTTTTCTCTGTGCTTTTCCTGCAAATTTCTTCATTCAAGATTACACTAACAACATCATCTACTTTCAAGATATTTGTAGCAGATGCAGTATTACTAATTGCCATTACCAAGCTATGCCAACTTTTAGGTAAAGAGCATAAAATTAAGAGAGCCTTAATTTCATCATCAAAAACTATTTTGACTGAATTTAACTGATTTACTATTGCATGGAAATCATTTAGATGAGTAGATACAGATCCACCTTCCGGCATTTGAAAATTAAATAATTGCTTCATAAGATATACCTTATTCGAAGTTGAGGGATTTTCATATAAATTTACCAAAGTATCCATTAACTCTACCATTGTCTTTGCCTGTGAAAAGTTGGAAATCACAGAAGATGCCAGGCTTAACCTTATGGATCCCAGAGCCTTTATATCAAGAACATTCCATTCTTCATCTTGCATATCTGTGGGCTTGCTTGAAACCCCACCCAACAGTAAGTACAGATCTTTCTGATATAGATAATCTTCTATCTGCATCCTCCATAATTGATAATTCTTGCCGTTAAACTTCTCCATTCTTAGTTTACTTTCTTCTGCCATTGCTATACTCCCACTCAAACAAAAACCCCTGTGAGTGACCTATAATCAACACACACTAAATAGATCTAAAACCACCTATTAGTAAACCCAAGCTCTAATACCACTTGTCAGGATTAGGAGCACAATTGATTACCTTGTATGCAAGCAACTAAACATGGAATTAAACCAGAATAATAAGTAACTAGAAATCAAAATCAATAAAGAACATGAGATACAAGAAATAATGAAAAATTGTATTAAACTCTTCCAGAAGGAAATACAATTGAATAAATCTCTCTTTCTTCCACACCTCTCAGATGTACAGATCTCTTTCCCTCAAGAGTTCTCTCTATCAATTACAAACACAATTCAGCTACTTGAATTGATTCACCCTTTTTCTCATATTTACAAGCTATGAAGATCTATCCCTATTATATAGAATTAGGGATCATGAGCTATGCATTCTCCACCATCAGATACACCTTCTAATCAGAGGTTCAAATTAGTCCTGCCAAAAATAGAAATGTGGACTCAATACTAACAGTTAATCCTATCATGCAAACAATCTGTTCTGCCATGAAAATAGACTTCTAGAACGCATAGGTGACCGACGTCGGTCTCTGTCTGCCTGCATATGACCGACGTCAGCCGATCCATAACCGACGTTGGTAGCCTCTAGTCGATCCTTGAACAATGTCAGCGACTGTGTAAAACCAATAACCTCTACATTTGCTCATTGGTGAAGCTTTTAGCTCCACAACTCAACAAATCACTAGGCATATCTCTTGATCCTACTCAGGATGATGATATCATAATTGAGTTTTTAAATGCTTTATCTAATTTTTAGAGTGGATCTGATCCTACCTCAGAGGCATGAATTAGTGATCCTTTAGATATTCTTGAGGATACTTTCTTTGACATTGAGGCTAGGGATCTTAGTGACCTTTATGAGGACTATACTTCCCATTCTCCCCTTAGTCCATAATGTCACGTTAATCCTCCACCTTTCATCCATCATACTTATATCTCACTTTATGAAGGAGATAAATAGGAACATGCATCATTGGATTCCCATTTGCATTTAATATCACATGCCACAAATACAATAGTCCAAGACCATATTCCTAAAGTCATCAATCATAATCAAGTAATCTTTGATCCCCTAAATCATAATCAAGAAAAGTCAAATCATTAGCCTAATCAAATAATGTCTCCCCCTAGTGAAGCTCAATATCAGGCACAAAGTCAAAATAATCATATATCAAGTTAAAAATCAATCCCCTCTAGTGAAGCCAAAAAATGGCACCAGGGTGCAATAAAGTCAAAAATAATATGGTCGACCATACTCTTAATGTTTGGATCAAAGAATTAGCAAGTCACAAGGTCTTGGATCATGTAATCTCATGACACCAATCTCAAGAATCCCCTCCACCATTTCCAATGGTGTATGCAATTGTTGAACCCTATTTTTGCTCCTTATCTCATCATATCACTCATCTTGATCATATTCCTCATTAACATCCTATACCCCATCAAAAAAATCATGACATCATTCCATCCACACCATGTCTCAGATCCATGGGTAGCATTGTCCCTTGTAGGGGTCATGAAGACACCTAGTTAAATTATTCAGAGGATGCTAAACCAAAAATTAATAAAGGCCACCAAGACATGATCCTAGCATCACATATCTCTAGAATCAGTGTTGGTTAAGGATCTAGCAAGTATTAGCATTCTTGTATCTCGTACCCATATCCAATAAATCGAGATGCATATAAAAAGTTAAAAGGTAAAAAAAACCAAAAAATAAATAAAAATCATTCATCCAATGGCTAAAACCAGGCTTCTAGCACCTTGGGCAAGTACCATGATGAAAACCAGTTTCCAACATCATGGTAAAATAATCAATTTTCCACATTGTCCCTCAATACTTCAGGGCAAATATATCCATTTCATATACTCATCCATCCATCCCACTTGTCACATCCCTCATCCACCTTATTTATATCAACCATCATCTTATCCCTTTATTCATTATTCATATCCATCATCATATCATGCATCCTATCTCTTCTTCCTTCCCATCTTAACCTTCATAAAAAATCAGGTGTCTTGATAACTATCTCCAAATATTCTTGGCATATCCTCCAATGGACACTCAAGAAAATAACCATCTGATTCCTTCATGATGTGGTCATTGGTTATTCCTAGTCCATTCATCCTTGGTCCCTATCATCATCATCCTTTGTCATCCCATCCATCATCCCTCCATCTTTCTCCTGGTTGCTAAGATTGGTATTCCCTTTGATAGTAACCCCATTTGTACAATGTATATACATATTCCAAAAAATCCCTAAAAATTAAAATATGTCAAAAAACCTAAAAATGTGAAAATTTGAAAAAGCTAAAAATATTCCATCATGTCTTATATTATACTTCATCCCCTAGCCACATCCATCTCCATGTCATTCATCTTTCATCACATCTAATATCTATCTCATATCTTTCCCATCTTTAGATACAACATTTAGTCTTGGAATTAAATTGGAGTGGTCACCCATATCTCCATTTCCTCATCATCCTCTTGTCAAGGTATTATTGACACACATGACATTGTCAAAGAATTTAATTTGGCACCCATCATTTCCATATCAATGCCTTTTCATACCTAGTAGCCATCACATCACTTTTATACTAGTATATAAGGTACTTGATCCCATCATTGATCTATCATTACCTCTTCATACCTAGTACCCATCCAATTACTCTTTGTTAGTGTGAAAGGTATTTGATCCCATCATCTCTTAGTCTCCTTGATAGATTGGATCCTTATAGGGCCTTGTATGTTGGTAATAATTGGTTATCACTTGTCTAATCACCTTCCTTGACCACTTTTCAATTCAATTTCAAGACCAAAATAGTATTCAAATACCTCATCATGTCATCCATCCTTCTATCCTAAACTAGGGGCAACACCTCATCTTCATCCTATTCATCATCATCCTATCCAAATCCAAGTCTATCCTTCATCCCCATCACATCATGATTATCCTAATCCAACCCATCACCCAGTTACTCATCCCATCATTAGACAAGGCATTGTGACATTACATGTAGATATTTGTCTATTGTTTGTTTGCATCATGTATATGTCTTGTTTGTCTTATGTTTTGTTTACATCATGTCTTTTTGTCTATTGGGAAATGAATAGGGATGTTATGTGGACACCAAAAGTGCCCTCAAGGATGTAGAGCTCACTACTTTCCCATGTAATTTGTCATCACATACTCTTAGCCATGTCTATACCATGGGGCATACTGCCAAGTGCCATATTTCATGGATTACTTAGACTATGATGAGCCTTATGACATTGTGATGGCTTGATCATCTACAATCCTCATCATTCACCTAATCATTTATCTCATCATCCTTATTCACATTACTAATCTAATCCTTGCATGCCATTCGACTAACATCCAATCTTTTATCTTCATCTCATTATCTAAATCATATCCTTCAATCACTAACAAGTCTAATCATCCTCATCCTCATCATCTTCTATCCACTAGTCAAAACTACATCAGCTTGAGGTATTTTTAGACTATGTAGGCAAGACTTGGCCACTTTTTAGTGTCCAAGGATATCTCAACCACTATTTATTCTATCCTCGTCATCAATCAAATCATTTGGTCACTTGATCATATCATTTCTCCTCTATCATCAACTACATCATATCAATCAAATTTAGCTTTGAGCTACACCCATCATTAATCTTATCAAATCATCAGTCTTATCTTGGCTTATAGTTCTCCCTTGTATACATCATTTCTTGGGATATGTCTAAAGCTTGCATCCTTTTAATACTATCATCATCATGTTATAATTGATTCCCTCTTGGGATGTGTCAACAACCATGATACCCATCATCTTTAGTCCCTACACATGTGTCCTTGCAGGGGCATCATCAATTTATAGCTCATTGCTCAATTTGACCTCATCTTCTTCATCATCTATCTCACATATGACATCCCATCCCCTCATCTATCCATCACATCCCACCCCTCATTTCTTATTTCAAGTGACCATCCATCTCATTCTTCCTCATATATCCCCTTTAGGGGCATCATATCCCCTAACATCATATCTACTAATATTCATCCATGATATGGTTTTTATTTGAAAGACCATTACTCCTTCCACTTTTGTCCACTCACAATGCCATTTCAAAGAGGGGAAAAATGTATACACCTAAAATCGCTCAATTCATTATTGTCAACTAATATTCCTATTAGTCGACACTAATTCTGCTTAACCTAATTTATTCTACTAATTTATCTTATTTCTAGCCAATTATTTAATATCCACCTTCTATTATCCTATATTCAATAACCTTATTCATCCCATTCCTTCATTAATTATGTCCTAATCCATATTATCCTAATCTAGTCCTAGTTATCCATTATATAGGAATTTTAAATTCCCATAACCCCACCTACCCACCTACTAACCTATACCCTAGCCTTCCCTACATCCCTATGTCCCTAATCCTCACTTAATCCCCCATATAACCCCACCTAATCCTCCATTATCCCTAAACTAATGGAAAAGTCTCTAAAATTGGAGAAGCTCATCCAATTTTCTAAACTAGAGACTTCTAAATAATTTTAAAATCCCCTAAAATTCCCTCCATTTGCTTATTTAAACAAGCTCTTCATCCACCCTCAAACCAACTTGAATCTTCATATCAAATCCATGTCCATTTACCAATCAACTAACTAGCATTTCTATAACACCATTATGCCAAAATCAATCCTCAATTAAGTATCCATCATCTATCATCTTTGATCAAGCATCCATGTCAATAATATGAGTCTATATGCATTCAACGATCTGTTTGAATGTCCTGGAAGGAGGTTTACAAAAATAAGGAATTTGGTAAGGTTTTTTATCTTATGGTTTTGTTTTATCTTCATAATCTTTCCTATTATGTAGTTTGATATTTGAGTTGATTGAATTACATAATTTAATCTATTGAGCTCAAATTTCATGTTACATCTATAATCTTGACCCCCTCTATAATTGTTCCTTCTAACATTTTGTTGACTAGAAGAAGATAAACTAGGCTTGGACTCTGAAACATGATCTTCCTTGATTTTCTTAGATTTTTTAGGTAGAGAGAGGTCATGTTGAATAAGCAACTTAGCCAATTTATCAAAAATGATGACTGTGATCTTATTAGAGACATGCAACATTTATACAAAGTTCTTATAGGATGTAGATAATCCTTTCAATGCAATAATAATTATGACATCACCATCTAGTTTTCCAAACCCAGCCTTAGTGTACTTAGTAGCAATATTATTCAACTTAGACATGTACTCTCATATATCCTCATCTTCCTCTAATGATAAAGTAAATAACTGCATGTGGATGTCTATCTTCTTATGCTTAGGTTTCTTATCATATAAATCAGATAAGGTTTTCCATGCAATGTAACTATGAGGAGAGTTTTCAATATGTATGTAAGTATCCTAAGTACAACACTTGATTAAAGCTAGGGACTTAGAATCACATAGATTAAAAACATCAAGTTTGGCTTGTTCTATAGGCAATGTAGGATTTTCATTCTTTACAACATCCTATAGCTCATTAAAAACTAATTAAGCTTCAATCAAATGTTTCCAATTAGAATAATTATAAATCATTAATCTATCACCATCTGAAAGCAAATTTTAAATCTTTGGCATCTTGAAATGAAAGCAAGTGTGACACAATGCAAAATAAGTGTGACAAATGAAAGAAATAACACACTCACTGATAGCACTTTACACAAGACAATGCTTTATATGGGTTTTTTCACTTAACCTCCATGTAGAACCAAAAAAATATTTTTGATGGGTTTTGCACTTAACATCACCAAAAAATCAAATGATTACACCCTTATTTCACTAAAAAAAAATACACCCTTATTTCACCAAAACATAGGTTTTTTTCACCAAAAGCAAAATAAACAAACTCATATTGCATTTTTCCAAATAGTATTAATGTTTTTAAAACATGTATACTTTTTACAACTTGCAAAGCATACAAAAAAGATTTAAAAAAAATAATATTACCTTCAAAAAGCATACACCAAATAGAAAATATTCTTCCAAAAAGGAGATTGGAACCCTTGACCTCCTTCTTTCAAATCTCTTCACAAAATTAGTCCTTCTAAGTGCTCTAAGAGAATTTACAAGTCATAAAGATAGAAATTTATATATAAACCTAATTTTTTGCTCTAAGAGAATAATTAAAAAAAATACTTGGGTGTGAAAATTTGATTTATTCATGGTTGATTTGTCCAAGTAAATAAAATCTCTTTGCATATTTTTGTGGGACCCTCTCAAACCCTATATTTTTGAACAACTATACTGGAAACTTTACAAAAATGAAAAATTTATTACATCCAACATCTTTTTGAAACTTACAATGCTTTTCTAGATGCCATGGCTCTCTGCAAAAAATGAAAATTGGTCTTTCATTCCCCCTAGTTGTATAACTCTATACCAGGGCATGCTATTAAGGATTTGCCAATGTTTGGGACTGACATAAATGATTTTGATGAAATAAAACTAGTTTTTTGAGGAGTTGGGCACTGAAGAGGCCTTACTACTACATATATGGGTCGTACAACTCATAGATTGAGCTTGGATAGCATCTTAGAGAGATTTATATACTAGATTTGGTATTTTAGCAACTTATACATAGTAAAAATTGAGCAGATTAATTTTTTAAAAAATGGAAGCCTTACTATATAAACACATAAGTTTACAGATTGAATAAAGTCGTACAAATGGCTATTTGGGCAGAAAATAAGGTTTTAAAATCATATATGATCAAACTACAACCTTCAAAATCGTTCTATAGAGCTAAAAATAAAGGATCTCAATTCTAAAATATGAAAAAGAGCTTTCCAAGTGCACGTTCGTACAACACAGGCTTACCATGTAGATTTACTCATAAGCCAATGTAAAATATTTAAAAAATTAAATATTTTAATAATTTTTCAAAATCTTAACCTTGGACCAAAGTTATTAAGACATACCTTATACCACATGCATTTTTCCAAATTTGACTTCATGTGAGACTTTTTTATTTTCATACAAATAAATATTTTCACCTTTGCTTTCACCCTAATTCACTGTGCCCTTGATAACCATGCTCTTAAACCACTGATAGCACATAAACCACTTAGGTTAGATATTATGCCCACTGAGTGTGGGCCCAAAAGTATTTTATTAATTTCAAAAAAATAAGTACATAGAAAGGGTGCCAATATTCCATTTTAACCCTTTTTACAAAGCAAGACATTAATATATAGTTTTCACCTCTTACCGATAAAAACCAACTAACTCCTACAACCAACTATTTACGGGAATGCAACCCATAAGGTAGTTTTATTTATTAACACAAATATAAAACTAACCTAATAAATCTAAATTAATTTATTTATGGGGGTGTCTTTATAATAAGAAGCATGCCCCATTTACATTTATTTAAACTAACTTACCAAAATCCTAAGCTAAGTGAAGACTTTGGAACAAATCTTAATAAAATGATTCAAACATTCATAGAGATTTACCAAGTTAACCATAGGAAGTCTTCTCTATACCACCCTCAAGAAAATGAAGAGGTAGAGGTTACCAATAGAGAATTAGAGAATATCCTTACCAATATAGTTAGTAACAGTAGAAAGAATTGGGTAGCCAAGATTTCATAAGTTGTATGGACATATAACATAATGTGGAAGACCACTCCTAGTTTTTCACCATATGAATTAGTATTTGGTAATAAACCTCTCCTTTGAATTAAATTTGAGATTCAAACTTTAAGGACTATACTACAAGTAGGAATTGACTTAGATGAAGCACAAAGAGAGAGAATTGTATAATTGAATGAGCTGGATGAAATGAAAACATAAGTTTTGTAGTAGACAGAGATGATACAATATCAAAGGAAATAATGGCATGATTTGCACATCAAGGAAAGATAGTTCAAAGAAGGAGAATGGGCACTTTTGTATGATTCTAAGTATCAACACTTCCAAAGTAAGTTAAGAACTAGATGGCCAAGACTATTTTAGATAAAGAAGATTTTTGATAATGGTTCAATATAATTACTGCCTATAGATGGCAATCAAAAGACACTCCTAGTTAATGGACATCGGTTGAAGTTGTACCAGAATTCTTCTAATAAAGAAGAATTCATATAGCTAGTATAAAATGAGTTTGGCCCCATGCAAGAACTCAAATATTCCATTATTATTGATCCTTGAAGACAATATGGCCTTAATAAAGGAAGAGCATACATGTCTTCTCTAAAAATGTAAAAAAAAAGTATACAAATAATAATAAATTTCAACAATGAAAATACTTAAGGACGTTGTTGATAGTCATGACCAGAAAATGAACTTGCTAGCTCATTATATACTACAAGATGAGCCTTGATAAAAAAAACTAGTAAATGGATGGTCAAGGGCAAAAACTAAAATTAAAAATAAAAATTAGAATAAGTGAGTTTAGAAATTCATGAGTAATGATTGATTCTCCTTGTTCCAAAGTAATAAACATTGATGTTGTTTTATTCTATAACATTCCTTAAAGTAATCCATGCAATTTATTTTGTTAGAACATGTGAAGAATGTCAAATAAAGACAAAATTATGAGTTTCTAAAGGTATAATGTTTATTATTTTACTAAGGGTTAGTTTTTGAATTTATGAATCTGCATGCATATGCTCAAATATTTGGCAAAGTTTCCATAAGTTCTATGTGAAGGATATTTCCATGTCAGTAGTTTATCTTTTCAAAAAGTCACATTTTGAAAATTTGACTACATGCTATGAACTTTGTCCTATCATGTTATAAAATAATTCCATTATGACTTATCTTTGTCATCATATTACAACTCATGTGGATAAGTAATTGATTAGAGAATTAGCAATAGAATGATTGTAAATAAATGAAAAGGCAAAATTCAATAATCATTATCACTTTATGACATGATCAATTTGTATTGTCATCATCACTCGACATGCTTGAAAGCTTAAGGTTTCATCCATAACATTAAAACAAAAAAAGATACCATTGCTATTATAATACATTATTTCTAGCAAACTGTCATTTTCATCTTGAGCAAAGCTTTAGATTGATTGTGTCTTGTGTATAACTATTTTTTTTATAATGGGACAAAATAAAAAATTTGAACCTAAATCTATGGATGGTCTCTTAAGAGACTAACAAGTAAAACAAGTTTTTTCAATAATAGGATGGCTCGAGTTTCTCATAAAATTATAGGGTTTCAATGAAAACCTTGTTAATAATTTCATTCTCCACCTAAAGATGGACTTTTCCACTATTACAGACATGCAAATTCCATTCTCTAGCCAGGTTATTGGTGAATTATCTAGTATTCTAGATGAAGGGGCTAGGATTGTAGGAAGATCCTCCTTTAATGACCTCATCTATATTTTCAATAGTGAGGGAGAACTATTACATATGTATATTCAATATGTCAATGGTAGAATCAAAGGTATCAACATAGATTCCTTGTCTGAACCTTGAAGGTTTGTATCTTTTTGGATTATCAAATACCTAACTTGTGAGGGTCAATTGAGTGTTTTAATTTGCATTAGGATGATAATGTTTATTCATCTGAAGTATGACATGAAACAACCCCATCATCAAATCAAATTACCCTCATTTTTTTTAGGGTCCATTCAAGTCATGGCTATGAAATACCCTAATAACCCATCTATTATTTGCCATCATGGACTCATTTAATTAATAATCCAACATCATTTTTTGTAGCAAGAATAGGGCACAGAAGCCTGGATTACTTTATGTGAAGGCAAAAAGAGGAAATACCTCAAACCTTCTAAGAAAATACCGTGAGATCCATTTGATTTGAGATCTAAGGCTCCACCAAGCATTTCTTCATCCAAATTAGTTACTCTTGAATCAATTTGAAGTACTAAATCAACTATTAGGGATACTACACTTAGACCTCCAAGTCCCCTCAATGTAATTATACCATCCAATCCAAGCATAAGATTAAGACTTAGGTCTTCCACAAGAAACCCTAAGCCATCTTCCCTAACTACCTTTACATAGGAACCCATTTAAATCATAGAAGATGAAGCATAAACAAACCTTATTTCACATTCTGCACCTCAAAAAGCCTCACATGAATAGATTCTTCCTCTCACTCATAAGAGAAGAAGGAAATTGATATTAACTACTGATGATGATGAAGCAATAGTTGTAAAAACTCTTGATAGTCTAAGATAGGAACCCACTTCCACTACCAATGTAGCACAAGACAAAGAGGAAGTAGAAACTCCTTTTCCACAAGATTGTTTTGCAGAGACTATTCTTGAGATTGCTCCTAATACCTCCACATAGATAACTATTGACAAAGGTAAAGCTCCAATGATTTATGAAGAAGCTCAACCCTCCAAATAAATAGATGATATATAATTGTAGCATGCCTTAACATTATTCCAATTGGAAGCCATAGTCAAGCAAAATATAGAAGATATTACTAAGTTAATTTATTTAGCCCAGAGTAAGGATTTTGTCATCTCTCTTCTATTGAAACAAATATAAAGCATTAAAACTTAGTCCTTTGAGAAATTAGATGAATCTGAGAATGATAATATTGATCTATGGAGTTACACCAAGACACTTAAAGAAGATACTATAGCTTTGGGAAGGAATCTTCTAAAATATGAATAGGAAAATTCCACATTGAAAGCCCAAGTAGCTTCCATCTCTTATAATGTGCCTCCTAAACCCATATAATAGGGTTTCCAAATCACTTTGTCCTACCTTGATGTTAGATGCCATTGGGATCAAGTTTGTTCTAATCTTGGAGAATTGAAGAGGTAAAATAAACTTCTTGGGAAGGAGAAATAACAATTACAAGAAGACTTGGCACAAACATAGTAAAAAGAAGAAAAAGCTAAACAAACCATACAATTTACCTATCAATTTGGCAAAAAATTTGTTAGCTTGTAAGAGTCCTTCCCCTTCATATAGTATATTATTGCATGAATTTTTTTTCAAATGGAATTTACTCCAGATCTCTTGTGGCTTGCCCCATGATATTAATACAAGTTAATAATTCTTGATAGTCTATCAGAGTAGTACCCCTGATAGACAAGATTTGTTATGTGAATTTTATCTATTTGATATCATTTTGGAGAACATACATATTTTTTTGGTTAATTTATTTATTGGAGAGTTATATTTAAGGAATATTATATCTACATATAGGAATCAAATAGAATGTTAGGAAAAATATGATGACCATATAAACACTGCAAAGGAAGTTGGTATATGCATTAGACCTCAATTCAGTAATGCATAACAGATATTGGTAAAATTCCAAAGTTTATATTATTAACAGTCTAAAATCCACGATCATTATATTTATACTTTGCAAGATGGAATTATCAATTTTGAATTATTTTTCCAACATTTATTTGACCAAGTGGTGAATGCCTATAGTCAATGTTGGAGTTTGTTGATAGTCCCTTTAAAATAGAGAGAAGTTATTTATCCTACCACTATTAGATGGGCCCTCAGAAGGGTTGAGGTTATCACTTAAATAATTATTGATGTACTTAAAGGAGGAGGAAAAAAATTATGGATTGGAATGAGGTCCATACCACCTCTATTACTTTCTCCTATGTCTCCTTGGCAAATACAGGGCCACAATCTGAGGAACAATTTATTATTTGCCTTTATTTTGTTAATAGAGATATGGGATTTATTCCTCACCATGAGAGAATATTTCAAGATTTATACTCCATATATGATCTCAATTTCAAGCTAGAGCAGGGGATTCACACTTATGAGGATGGGAGAAGTTAGTTTGTAATGGGACATTAAAAAGGTAAGGTATAGGGGAAATGAGAAGTCCACACTATGACTCATTATTGCCATGATATATCATCCTTCATAGTCATAAACATGCCATTTGAGTTGAGCATTGCATTTAATCTTAGGGTTTATAACTAGCCATAAGTAGAAAATGGATACTTTTATCTCTATAAGTTTATGTGAGTCTAAGTTAACATTCTTTGCATGATGTTCTAACCATTTACATGTTTAGTCTTCCATATTTTGATATGTAAAGGTATGATATCATATAAATAAGAGTTTTAATAGGATCTCATGAAGATAAAGAAGTACCATGACCAAGAACTAATCATTTGAACATAGCTCCAGATTCTATCAAGCATTCTATGGACCTTTACAAACAACTATGGATTACAACAATCAAGCTATGGATTACAATAGTAAGCTACTCCAAATTCTCATAACTCACTACAAAATTGTCCATAACATGTTCCAAAGCATTAGAGAAGCTCTTCAAGTTATTCCATGATGATTTAAGACTCCTCTTGATACTTTCTATTTTTATACATGTCTATATATAGATTTCTTATTATGATCCACACTTATAATATCTAGAAATAATGTAGATCAACTCAACATAATAGATATGGGTGGGCCAAGATGCCAAAATATTCAATTTATGAATAAATAGAATAATAAATTTTAAGGTAGGGTAACATCATACAATACTCCTTTAGGAAGGAATATATCCACAATGTCTCTTCGATCATAGATATAGGAATTGCTCTCTCTCCAGAGATAAAAAAGGATCTCATATGCTAAAATTTTAACCAACAAGGTCATATAGCTAAGAACTACAGAAGAGTATTTTGGAAAATGGATATACAAGTCATTGACACCATTAAATGGTTCAAGGAGACTAAGTCTAAATAAGAAAAGAAGCAAAATTCAAGTAGACCACCAAAGGAAGATTCATTATTTGTTCAAGCAGCCTTGCATACTCAAAAAGATGAGAATAAGAGATGGTTCATAGATAGTGGATGATCTAATCATATGATAGGAGATAAGATTGAGTTTATCTCTCTAAAGAAGACTAACCTAGGTACAGTGAGATTTGGTGATAACAAATCTGCTAACATTGTTGGCAAAGGTACTATGAGTTTGGATAATGGTCATACAAAGACTGAGAATGTATTATATGTAAAAGGTTTGAAATATAATTTTTTTAAGTGTAAGCCAAATGTGCAAGCAAGGAAATTTTGTAACTTTTTATTATGATGTATGTGAAGTAAAAAAGGCAAAATCTAACAAATTAGTTACAAAGGTTCATAAAATAGATAATAACATGTATGTATTCCATGAATTTCATAAGGAAAAGTGCTTAATGTGTCATTTGGAAGAAAGCTAGCTTTGGTATAGAAGGCTTGGACATATAAATTTTGATAATATGGTAAAGATCAGTTCAAAGGGGTTGATAAGGCATATGCCTAATATTTCCAAGATTCCTCATTCTCTTTGCAAGGCATGTCTTCATGGGAAGAAAACCAAGAGAAGATACAAAAACAAGAAATTTTCCACTACAAATCCATTGGAGTTGATCCACATTGATCTATGTAGACCTATGCAAACACAAAGTATTCAAGGTAATAACTACTTCATGCTTCTCATTGATGATTGTACTAGGATGACTTGTATATTATTTCTTAAAAAAAAATCAGAAGCTTTTGCAAGATTTATGGCATTCAAATCCCTTATTAAAAATGATAAACAAAGATCAAGTGTGTGAGATCAGATAGAGGAGGTGAGTTTTGGTCTCATAAGATGATTTTTATGGAGAATAAGGGATAAGAAGGTAATAGTCTACCATTAGAACACCATAATAGAATGGTGTTTTTGAAAGGAAGAATAAGACTATTTTAGATATGAGTAAAACCATGATTTAAGATGCAAAATTATTAGATGGATATTGGGAAGAGGCAACCAACACTTTTGTTTACATCCTAAATATGGTGTCAAATCAGAGTAAATAGTGATAAGACTCCTTATGAGTATTGGATGAATAGAGAAGATAATGTCAAACATTTTAGAGTGTTTGGGAGTAGGTGCTTCATCATAAGAGATGAAGAACATATTAGAAAATTTGATTTAAGATCTAATGAGGGCATATTATTAGGTTACTCTATCAGTACTACCTGCATGTGCTTAAATAAGAGATTTCACAAGATTGTTGAAAGTTCAAATGTACGGGTAGATGAGATAAGTAGAGTCAAAAAGCCAAAATTATAGGTAAGTGATTTAATTCAAAATTTTGTTACAAACAGTGAGGAGTTATCCATTCAAATAGATGACGAAGATAAAGAGGAAGAAAGACAAGAATCTAAAGCTCCATCTAAAATAATTTAGAAAGATCATCCAATTTCTCAAATTATTAGAAATGTCGGTGCAAGGTTGTAGACTAGAAAGAGAATGTTGATCAATTAAAATCAACAGGTCTGTTATCCATGATTGAACCCAAAACATTCATGGAAGCTAGCAAAGATGATAATTGGAATGTTGAAATGAATGAAGAAATTGATCAAATATAAAAAAATGAAAAATGGGACTTAGTTCCTAGACCAAAAGATAAAAATGTGATAGGTACCAAGCGGGTTTTCAAAAACAAAATGAATGAGAAAGGAGAAGTCACAAGGAACAAGGCTAGATTGGTATGTAAAGGATATAATTAGGTTGAAGGAATATATTTTGATGAGACTTTTGATCCTATATAAAGAATAGAAGAAATTATACTCTTCTTGGCATATGCAAGTTTCAATGGTTTTAAGGTATACCAAATGGATGTGAAATCTGCATTCTTAAATGGTAACTTAGAAGAAGAAGTCTATATTGAGTTACCTGAAGGATACTTCATGTCAAATAATCAAGATCTTGTGTGAAAACTGAAGAAGGCTCTGTATGGTCTTAAATAATTTGCTAGACCCTGGTATGATAGGTTAGATAAGTATCTCTTGAGTCAAATTTTTAAAAGAGGGATAGTTGATAGTAATTTGTACATTAAGATAGAAGGAAATCATCAGTTGATAGTTGTTGCATATATTGATGACATAGTTTTTAGATCTAACAATAATAAAATGAGTAGAGAATTTGTAGACACTATGAAATTGAGTTTGAAATGTCAATGTTTGGAGAACTATATTTTTTCTTAGGATTAAAAATTAATCAACTTGATACATGGATATTCATTTCACAAGCTAAATACATCAAAGATATATGAATGAAGTATGTTTCATAGGATGATCTAGGTGTTGTAAATTGGTGTGCTTGAGGGGACATATAAAAGTGCTCTAGATATGACGTTTTAAGTCTTGAATGTGTGTCTACTAAAATTTGTGGGCTTTGCAAGTTCCATGTAGGGCTATAAGGAGACTAGATAGGCCTAGTGTAAAGAGGAGTGATTTTGTTCAGTTTCTCCAAAAGAGAAAATCATGAATGTTTCAAGGTGAGTTATCAAGTTGGTTTAGAACATGTTTTTTGATTAATGAGTGGTATGATGTTTTGTTGGTGGTCATGGAATTTTCTTAAGAGAGAAGGCTAGTAAGCCTATGTGGTGGTTCTTCATGGTGTGTGGAGATTTGAAGATGCTCAAATGATGTAATGGATTATAGGTCTTAGGGGGAGTCTCTCTTAGATGTTTCTTGGTGAGTTCCATTATATTTTAGTGTTTTTTATGTTTTGTCTTCAAAGGTTACAATGTTTGGTTGAAGTGAGTGTTAGCATAGAATAAGAAGGATGATGTCAAGGCAAGAAGAGGTAGGCTCAAAGTAAGGGGGGAGTTTGTATCATATTTATAAGATGTTACTTTAATATTTTTGATGGTATTTTTAGGTCCTTAGGATAAGTTGGTTCCCACTTTTTTATTGTGTTAAAGGGGGAGAAATTTCCTGTTGTGGGAGTGCTTGCAAAGAGAGAAGGTGAGCTATATATTGCTATATATGATGTTTGTTGACATCAATGACAAAGGGGGATATTTTTGGAGATTTATTAGTGATGTCACGGTGATGCCATACAGGTGTAATTATGAGTGGATGAAGTGATTTTATAGCCTAAGTAATAATGACAAAGTGTGTAATGTGTTTGTCCTAGTGTGTTTAAAGAAGGCTTGGTTGGTCTTTAGTTTTGGCATGATTAGAGATGTTTAGGGATGAGTATGGTGATTAGATCATGTGAAAGAGGTCTCTAAGATGTTATATATGATTTGAAAGATTGTGTACATAAGAATATTTTATCTATTAGTCCATAGTCTTCATCTAGATAATTTGGGTTTAGTGGCAAAAAAAATGAGTTGGCAGTTTGTTGATGTCACCATTACCACATGTGGATGTGTTAGGGGGATTTGGTAATATGGTTGTGATAAAATTTATACATAATTACTATGTTATAAATATTAGGTCATGTGCTTAAGTGTAGTCAAAGATATATGGGTGCAAAGTTGGGCTCCTAGACATTTTGACAATGTTTTCCCATAGCCAAATTTGCAAAGTGGCAAGAAGATCCGAGTAAACATTTTGATGGTTCTATATATTTCACATGTGAAGGTGTCAACATAAAATAATCATATGGGTTTGTTCAATTTTGATCCTAGTTGATTTATGCCTAATTTTAGATCATGCGATGAAGTGAATCAAAAGATATGCATGAGCAAAGTTGGCCTTCCAGGCAAATTTTGACATAGTTGGCTCTATGATAGAAGATTTTGAGAATGCATTTTAATAGCATTATATCTCACACGTGTGAGGGTTAAAAAATATTTTTGTTATATGGTTGGATTATCATATGTGAGAAGATCATTTGGTCCAAATTTGAGATCATACATCTAAGTGTAGAAGTTATTAAGGTTCAAATATGGCTACTTAGGTAGATAAGCAACGTTCCCATAGTCATTTATGCACAAGTTAAAGTTTGAGAAAGATTGACAGTGTGTGTTACTCTAAGAATTAATGAAGTAATGAGATGAGGATAGGTTTACAATGTTTAATGACTAAACAAAGGTATAGGATGAGGATACAATAGTGAATGCATGTTCATACAGATTGATGAAATGATGAGCATTGATCACTAAAGACCTAACTGATCCAAAGAGATCGATGGAGCACGCCAAGTCAAAGTTTCAACATTTCATGAGATAAGGTCAAATATTATATGTTTAACATTTAGCTTTGGTAGGATATATGTTAAATATCATAAAAGATTGATGGTGCCTATTTCATCTGAGCAGTGAGGACATGAGATTATAAATTTTTTGAGGTTTAATTATGACCATTGTTATTCAAATATTTGAATTTAACACAGGGAAAAATAGAGATTTGTATTTTGTCTATATATTTTGATAGAATACAAGTTTTTTCATGTAGTAAAAAGTAGAGTGATAGAGGACTCCAAGGCACATCTAGCTATATAGATTTAAAGATCTGAAAGTGAGTAAAGTCAAAGATATTTAGCCTAGAAGTTGATTGTGTTCGTGCTTGTTCTACAAGTGACTTGAGAAGATTATTTGAGCTTATGTAGATCTTGTTTTGATGTTTCATGGTGAATTAGCTATTTAAGAGTGTTTTATACTCCATAAGGATGTTTTGTGAGTATTTTTAAAGTATGATCAATCTATCTTGAGTATAAATAATGATGAAGAAGCTGACTGTATGTTCGATAATGGTGTTCTTGTGTATAAGATCTTTGTTTGAGTTGATTGAGCATATGTATAGATGAGTAAAGGTGACTGTGATAATTTGAGGATGTCCTAAGGGACACAAAGAGTGGACCTATGTATTTCTAAGTGTTCTTGTGTTCTTATTATGTTTGAAGAAGTGTCAAAAAGGTGAATGGGTCTCTATAGGACCTAAAAGTGATTTAGGCCTATTTGAAAGAGGATTGTGCTTAAGTGTGACCCATGTGAGATGCCTTAAGAGTAAAGGCATGTATTGTGGCCAATAATTAAAATATTATGGTCTTGTTAATTCATGGATGCTCTAAATATAGTGAAATTAAATGTGTTGGTTTTTAGGCTTATGGAAGACAATGTGAGAGAGACTTGTGCAAGGTGGATGTGAGAGTTATGGAGTGAAGGATAGGTAATGTTCCTGTTGGTTGAGTTAATTAGTATAATAGTTTATTGATTATGTATATGACTTGTAGGTCATGTTCCTAATGTCAAGATAGTCCTCTTACAATATAAGGATATGCAAAGAGGTCTGAGTGTCCATATAAAGATTATTTGAGTGAAGGAGAGAGATTATGTCAAGCCTATGTGAGAGGCCTATTTTGGAAAGAAAGAGAGTTTGTGCAAGGGTTGGATAATCATAGGTATATCATTAGATGTTGAAGACATTATTTTTAAGGTGGAAATGTTGTTTTTCAAGTAGGGTCTAAAGGACTTGATCTTACTTAGGGGCAGTTGCTCCTTGTGAAATAGGGTTTCACTAAAGACATTTGGTCAGAAGGACTTGATCAAGGTTGTATGTTAGAAGGACTTGATAGAATAGGTGGCCATAAGGACTTGATCATGTTAGGGGAAGGTTCTCCTTGTGAAACTGCTATTTCACTAAAGGCCTTAGGTCAGAAGGACTTGACCAAGGTTCTTGATTAGTAAGATTTGATTGGTCTCTTGTTTTTGATCATCTTATAGGATAGTAGTCCATGTATTTATAGGCTTGAGAATGGGTTTTATTCTCCAGGAGGGTTTCCCACATAGATCTTGTGTTTTGTATGTAATCTTTTATTATGTTCATTATTCACTTCTATGAATGATCTCTATGCTTCATGAATGATTATATTGAATTCTTAAGTATTTTTAAGGGTTCAGAAATTTAATGGGATTGTTTTACATCAATAATTAACCCCCCTCTTAGTGTATTGTACCTCTAACAATTGGTATCAGAGCAGGTCCTTCTTATAAATTTCAACCACTTGAAGGTGATCAAAGGTACAATGTTTGACAAAGAGGTTATGATTTATCTTCAAGATAAACTAGTATATGATTTATCAAAAATGAATTTTGTGAAGACACAAGTGCAAGATCTAGAGGAAACAATCAATAATTTGCAAATCATGATGAATAAAGAACAATTGGAAAGTAAAGTCTTGACTTAATTAGATGTGTTATTATCTAAGGATAAAAGGGATTTCATCCACCAAAAGGGTCAAGAATGAAAATTCATTGATCAATAATGGTAAATAAAAAGGGAGGTTAAATATGAACTTTGTCTTCAATGGGTATTGCTTCTCCTACAATCAATTTAGTCATAAATATAGGAATTTCTCTCTCTCTCCAGAGATCAAAAGGAATCTCATATTCTACAATTGTAACCAATAAGGTCATATAGCTAAAAACTATAGAAGAGAATTTTGGAAAAAGGATATACAAGTCATTGACACCATCAAATGGTCCAAGGAGACTAAGTCTAAAGAAGAAAAGAACCAAAATTCAAACAGACCACCAAATGAAGAGTCATTATTTGTTCAAGTAGCCTTGTATACTCAAAAATATGAGAATAAGAGATGGTTCATAGACATTGGATGCTCTAATCATATGACAAGAGACAAGAGAAAGTTTATCTCTCTAAAGAAGACCAACCTAGGTGTAGTGAGATTTGGTGATCACAAATCTGCTAACATTTTTGGCAAAGGTATTATGAGTTTGGATAATGGTTACATGAAGACTGAGAATGTCTTATATGTAGAAGGTTTAAAACATAATCTTTTAAGTGTAAGCCAAATGTGTAAGAAAATAAATGTTGTAACTTTTCACGATGATGTATGTGAAGTAAGAAAGGTGAAATATGATAGAATAGTGGCAAAGGTTCATAAAATAGATAACAACATGCAATTATTCCATGAATTTCAGAAGGAGAAGTGCTTCATGAGTCATTTGGAAGAAAGCTAGCTTTGGCATAAAAGGCTTGGACATATAAATTTTGATAATATGGTAAATATCATTTCAAAGGGGTTGATAAGGCATATGCCCAAGATTTCCAAGATTCCTCATTTTATTTATAAGGCATGCCTTCATGGGAAGTAAACTAAGAGAAGATACAAAAACAAGGAATTCTCCACTACAGAGCCATTGGAGTTGATCCACACTGATCTATGTGGACCTATGTGAACTCAAAGTATTCAAGGTAATAACTAATTCATGCTTCTCATTGATGATTTTACTAGGATGACTTGGATATTCTTTCTTAAATGAAAATTAGAAGCTTTTGCAATATTTGTGGCATTCAAAGCTCTTATTGAAAATGATAAAGGTTCAAACATAAAGTGTGTGAGATTAGATAGAGGAGGTGAGATTTGGTCTCATAATTTAGATGATGTTTGTGAATAACAAGGGATAAGAAGATGATATTCTATCACTAGAACACCACAACATAATGGTGTTGTTAAAAGGAAGAATAAGACTATTTTAGATATGAGTAGAACTATGACTCAAGATGCAAAATAATTAGATGGTTATTGAGAAGAGGCAACCAATACTTCTATTTAAATTTTAAATAGGTGTCAAATCATAGTAAATGATGATAAGACTCCTTATGAGTATTGTAAAAATAGAAAAACTAATGTCAAACATTTTAGAGTGTTTGGAAGCAGGTCCTTCATTAAAAGAGATGAAGAAAATCTTGGTAAATTTGATTCAAGATCTGATGAGGGCATATTATTAGGTTACTCCTCTATCAATAATACTTATAGGTGCTTGAATAAGAGACTTCACAAGATTATTGAAAATTTAAATGTAAGGGTAGATGATACAAGTAGAGTCAAAAAGCCGAAATTGTAGGTAAGTGATTTAATTCAAAAATTTGTTACAAATAATGATGAGTTATCCATTAAAATAGATGATGAAAATTGAGAAGAGGAAGAAAGAAAAGACTCTAAAGCTCCATCTAGAAGAATTTAGAAAGATCATCCAATCTCTTAACTTATTGGAAATGTTGGTGCAAGGTTTCAGACTAGAAGAAAAATGTCGATCAATTAAAATCAATAGGAATTGGCTCTGTTATCCATGATTGAACCCAAAACATTCATGGAAGATAGAAAATATGATAGTTATAATGTTTCAATGAATGAATAAATTGATCAAATAAAAAATAATGAAACATGGGACTTAGTTCCTAGACCAAAATATAAAAATGTGATAGGTACCAAGTGGGTTTTCAAATATAAAATGAATGAGAAAGGAGAAGTCATAAGGAACAAGGCTATATTAGTGTGTGAAGGATATGCTTAGGTTTAAGAAATATATTTTTATGAGACTTTTTCTCCTATATCAATAATGGAATCAATTAGATTCTTCTTGGCATATGCAAGTTTGAAAGGTTTTAAGGTATATCAAATGGATGTGAAATCTGCATTCTTGAATGGAAACTTAGAAGAAGTCTACATTGAGTTACCTAAAGGATACTTCATGTCGAGTAGTCAAGATCTTCTATGCAAACTAAAGAAGGCTCTGTATGGTCTTAAACAAGCTGTTAGAGTCTAGTATGATAGGTTAGATAAGTATCTCTTAAATCAAGGTTTTAAAATAGGGGTGGTTGATAGTAACTTATACATTAAGACATAAGGAAATCAACAATTGATAGTTGCTGTGTATGTTGATGACATAGATTTTGGACCTAAAAATGATAAAATGAGTAGAAAATCTGTAGATACTATGAAGATTGAGTTTGAAATGTCAATGTAGGGAGAACTATATTTTTCTTAGGATTACAAATTAATCAACTTGATACAGGGATATTAATTTCACAAACTAAATACATCGAAGATATGTGAAGGAAGTATGCTACATAAGATGAGCTAGGTGTTAAAAATTGGTGTGATTGAGGGGGTTTATAATAGTGCACCAGATATGAAGATTTTGGTCTTGAATGTATGTCTATTGAAAGTTGTGGGCTTTGCAAGTTCTAGGTAGGGCTATAAGGAGACTAGACAGACCTAGTGTGAATGCAATTGATTTTGTTTAGTTTCTCCAAAAGAGCAAAGCATGAATGTTTCAAGGTGAGTTCTCAAGTTGGTTTAAAACATGTTTCCTAATTAATGAGTATTATGATGCTTTATTGGTGGTCATGAAAGTGTCTTGAGAGAGAAGGATAATAAACCTATGTGGTGGTTCTTCATGGTGTGTGAAGATCTGAAGATGCTCAAATGATGAAATGGATCAGAGGTTTTAGAGGGAGTCCCTCTTAGATGTTTCTTGGTGAGTTCCATTAGATTTTAGTGTTTTTGTGTATTCTATATTCATTGGTTGTAGTGCTTGGTTGAAGTGAGTGTTGACATGGAGCAAGAAGGATGTTGTCAAGGAAAGAAGAGGTAGGCTCAAAGTAAGGGGGAGTTTGTATCATCTTTATAAGATGGTAATTTCCTATTTTTGATGTTATTTTCAAGTCCTCAGGATTATTTGGTGCCCACTTTTTCATTGTGTCAAAAAGGGAGAAAGTTCTTATTATGGGAATGCTTGAAGAAAGAGAAGGTGAGCTGTATATTGCTATATATGATGTTTGTTGACATCAATGACAAAGGGGGAAATTGTTTGATATTTGTCAATGATGTCATGGTAATGTCATGGAGGTGTCCTTGTGAGTGGATGAAGTGCTTTTATAGCTTAAATAATAATGACAAAGTGTGCAATGTGCTTGTCGTAGTGTGCTTAAAGAAGGCTTGGTTGACCTTTAGTTTTGACATGATTAGAGATGTTCAGGGATGAGTATGGTGATTATAGCATGTGGTGATTATAGTTATCTGAGTAGGCAATTTGCTGATGTCACCATTGCCACATGTGGATGAGTCAGGGGAAGTTGGTCATATGGTTTAGATCAAATTTGTAACTAGTTACTATGCACTAAATCTTAGGTCATGCACATAAGTGTAGTCAAAGATATATGGGCGCAAATTCAGGCTCCCAAGCATTTTGACAGTGTTTTCCCATACTTAGCAAATTTGCAAAGTGGTAAGAAGAGACAAGTAAGCATTTTGATGGTGATATATATTTCATGTGTGAATGTTTCAAGAGAAAATTATCATATGGGTTTGTTTAGTTTTAATCCTAGTTAATTTGAACCTAATTCAGATTATGCAATGAAGTGCATCAAAATATATGCATGAGCAAAGTTGGATTTTTAGGCAAGTTTTGACATAGTCGGCTCTGTGACAAGATTTTGAGAAGGCATTTCAATGATGTTATTTCTCACACATATGAGGGTTAAAGGAGATGTTTGTTATATAGCAAATTATCCTATGTGAGGAGATAATTTGGTTCAAATTTGAGATCATGCACCTAAGGGCATAATAAGTTATTAAGGTTCAAAAATAGCTACTCAGATAGATAAGCAAGGTTCCCATACTTAGTCATTTCTGCACAAGTTAAAGTTCAAGTAAGATCGATGGTACACATTGCTCCAAGAAGTTAGGAAGCATAAAGACAAAGATAGGTACATGATGTTTAATTACTAAGCAAAGTCACAATATAAGGATCCAATGGCAAGAAATTTTTCATACATATTGATCGAATGGTGAGCATTGATCACTAAAAACTTGATTGATCCATAGAGATCAATGGAGTGAGTTGAGTCAAAGTTTCAAGATTACATGAGATGAGGTCAACTATCAGATGTTTAACATTTGTATTTGGAGGAATATGCATTAAAGATTAGAAAATATTGATGGTGCGTATTCAATTTGAGCAACAAGGACATGAGATGATTTCAAATTTTTTGAGGTTTAATTGTGATAATTGCTATTCAAATATTTGAATTTAACATAGGGAAAAACTAGATCTGTATATTTTATCCATATATTTTGATAGAAGATGAATTTTATCATGTAGTAAAAATAAAATTAATAGAGGAATTGAAGGTGGATATGGATATATAGATTTGAAGATCTGAAAGTGAGTACAGTCAAAGATATTCAGCCTAGAAGTTGACTATGTATTTGTGCTTATTCTGTAAGTGACTCGAGAAGAGTATTTTAGCTTATGTAGATGTTATTTTGATGTTTCATGGTGAATTGGATATTTGGAAGTGTTGTAGGCTCCATAAGGATTCTCTATGAGTATTTTAAAGGTATGACCAATCTATCTTGAGTATGAACAATGCTTAAGAAGTTGATTGCATGTTCGGTAATGATGTTCTTGTGTATAAGATCTCTGTTTGAATTGATTGAGCATATGTAGATGTGAGGAAAGGTGACTATGATAATTTAAAGATGGCTTAGGGGACATAAGGAGTGGATATATGTATTTTAAAGTGGTATTGTGTTCTTATTATACTCAGAGAAGTGTCAAAAAGGTGAATGGGTCTCTATAGGACCTAAAAGTGACTTAGGCCTAGTTGAAAGAGGATTGTGCTTAAGTGTGACCCATGTGAGGTGCCTTAAGTGTGAAGGCATGTATTATGGATAAAAAGGAGAAGATTGTGTTCTTGTTAATTCATAGATGCTCTATATATTTTGAAACCAAATGTGTTGGTTTCTAGGCTTGTGGAAGACAATGTGAGAGAGACTTGTGCAAGGTGGATGTGAGAGTTGTGGAGTGAAGGATAGGTAGTATGTATATTGGTTGAGTTAATGAGAATAATAGTTTATTGACTATGTGTATTAGTTTTAGGTCATGTTACTAATGTCAGAGTAGTGCTCTTGAAATTTAAGGATATGTGAAGAGGTTTGAGTGTGCATATGAGGACTATTTGAGTGAAGAAGGAGAGAGATTGTGGCAAACCTATATGAGAGGCCTATTTGAGAAAGAGAGAGAGAGTTTGTTTAGGGGTAAAATAACTAAAGGTCCATCATTAAATGTTGAAGACATCAGTTTTAAAGTGGAAGTGTTCTTTTTCAAGGAGGGTCTAAAGGACTTCATCTTCTTTAGGGGCAGTTGCTCCTTATGAAATAGGGTTTCACTAAAGACATTTGGTCAGAAGGACTTGATCAAAGTTTTAGGTTAGAAGGACTTGACTAAACAGGTGGTCATAAAGACTTGATCATCTTAGGGGCAGGTGCTCCTTGTGGAACTACTATTTCACTAAAGGTCTTAGGTCAGAAAGACTTGACCAAGGTTCCTGATCAGTAGGATTTTATCAATCTCTTATTTATGATCATATTATAGGACAATAGTCCACATGATTTTAGGCTTGAGAGTGGGTTTTATTCCCCAAGAGGGTTTCCAATGTATATCTTGTGTTGTGTATGTAATCTTGCATTATGTTTATTTTTCACTACTATGAATGATCTGTATGCTTCATGAATGATTGTATTAAATTCTTAAGTATTTTTAAGGGTTTAGAAATTTAATTGGATTGTTTTACATCACTAATTAATCCCCCCTCTCAGTGGATTATACTTATAACACCTCTTCCACCTTTTTCTTTGGTGTTTCTTATGTCTCTTAAGTAGATGAAGTGTTTTTCTTTGCTTGTATTGTTTCTTCATCTTTGTCTTCATCTAAATATTTCACATGCTTTTCTTCACCTACTTTAATCTCATCTTCATGATCTACCTTGATTCTTCTTTGTGCCTCTCCAACTATGATATCCTATAAATTGACCTTTTTACCATACCAAAAATTCATGAACTTCTTCTGATATTAATATGGATTGCTCCTAAAGTCTCTAACCATGAATATCTAGGAACCATATGCACATTATCCATATCCAAAGCATAAAAATCTGAATGTAAAACATATTTTTCCATAATGAGCTTCAAATCTTCAAATATTGGAATATTCTTACCATCCACTTAAACCTCCTTGATATTCTTTGCTTGAACATGTAGATGCTTGGCCACATTCATATCGATAAAGTTATACTTGTTGGTAGGGTTTATGGACACAAAAACCTTCTTATTTTGAATGCATCCATGAAATTGAAAAATTGACTCAAATTTATTTTTAGCCAAATTATTTAAACCTTTATCATCTAATTCTTCTTCTTCTTCTTTGAGATCCTCTACCTCTCCTTCTACACCATCTGTACTCTCCTCATTATCATTATGCTCAATTTATTCATCATGATCATGATCATGATCATCATCATCATCACTTGCTTGTTTTTCCTCATTGTAATTATTTTATTCCACTAATTTTTCTTCTTCATCATATCCATTCTATTCTTCATTACCATCATTATCCTCTTTTTCTTTTATATCCCATCGATCTAGGTAGACCTATTCCATTTCTTCCCATGAAGAATATTTTTGTGCGAAGATCAACTATTTAAACCAATATTATGTAGGCATAGACAAAGAAAGAGACAAGCATGTTTGACACAAAATTGTTTGGATATTATTATCCTTAAAAAGGATCCACCATTCTCTATTATCAATATCATCCTCTCCTGAAAATACTTGCAACTTCATGGTCCAAAAAAAAATTAGGGTTAATGAAAAACCCTAAAATGTAAATAACTCATTAAATACTGATCAAAATAATCCTAGATTTTGACTGTAGCTTCCTCTTATGATATTATAACTTTACTAAACATTTTGTGAAAACATTCCATAAATTTCATCCTATAGAGTGAATATATTAAAAAACATAAAATCACAAAACTCACACCAAACATTTCAAAAAAATATAAAATTTTGTTTGTAGCTTCATTATATTATGATACAAAATAAGTAAATATTTCACATAAAAATTCCTTATATTTTGGAATATATGATGAAATAAGTAAAAACCCTAAAATATCAATAAATCCCTTAAAATTGATCATAAAGGCTCAATTTTTTTAATGGAACTTCCATAAAATATTATTTATATATATTAAAAACATTGTGAAAAAATTCACAACTAATTGAAAGATATTGATGATTACAAAAACTAGGGTTTCACTCACACAAATTGTTAAAATTGAAGCTTTAATACCACTTGTTATGATCCACACTTATAATATTTATAATTAATATAGAATATAATGTAGATAAATAAAACACAATAGATCTGGATTGGCCAAGATGCCCAAGTATTCAATACATGCATAAATATAATAATCACCCTTAAGGTAAGGTAACACCATACAGTACTTCTTTAGGAAGAAATAACTCCACAATGTCTCTTTAAGGGGAAAAACTCAAATATCATCTTAAGATAAAAGACTCAATGCTTACTTTATTCCTTTAAAATGATAATAAAATCCTTTATATAGACCTCTATCTAACTAACAATGGATGGGTAACCTCCTAATCCCAATGTAGGCTGACCATTACCCAATACAATAATTCTACAAGTTACTCAATTATCTTAATATATTGGACAGATATAAATAACTAAGGGGGATGTGTGACACATTTTTGCATATCCATCAATGCATATACATTAATATATCATATCCCTAGGTATATATCATTTCTATTTTTGTATAGGTTTTGATTTATGGAAGTTTGTTGATATAGGCTGCAACTCTAAAATTAGATGATATGAATATATTATATGTAAGATTTGGTTCTTAGAGATGGTTAGAACTAATAGTTGTAGATACCATAAGGATATTTATAATCTTGTGTGGGTCTTGTTACAATACTCTTCTCTATTTTGACTATAACAACTAATCTCTTTGAATATCCTCTTATTTTAAGATAGTTGAGTTGTTACCTAGTTTCTAGGATAGTTACTTTTGCATTTAATAAAAGGTAGATCCACGCTCAATCTATAGGGTACAAAAATATTATAAGTTTTGTTATTTTTAATACAAGAAGACTTTGTAGTAGATTACTCTTTCATTTTATGTGTTAATATAGCATTTTAAAGACCAAGTTGATTTAACCTTGAATCTAAGGGTGAGCAAGGGCTCACTCCTCAAAGAGATAAGAGACACTCACTCCCCAAAGAGATAAGAGACATTAATTTTGGTATTTATAAGTTTATTTATTATTATTTTTCAATTAATAATTAATATAAATGCTCTGTGTGATTAGATTAATAACCTATTGGTTAGAATAGACTGTTAATGTGTTTGCTTTTAGATTTGAATAAGTGTTTATCACTCCTTTGATTCTAGCAACCTTTATTTTGTAAATTAGCCTAGAAGTGTGGCTTTGGGATTTAATTTTAGAGTGTTTACTTTAAAACATTGTGTGATTGTTTTTAGAGTATTCAATTTAGTAATTTGGTGTGTTTAAATTTCAATAACGTGTTTCTTTTGAGCGTTAGTTTAGACTTTATGAGTATAAACTTAGGTTATAACAACACTAAAAACCTCCAAACAACACTATTAGCTAGACCCAATAAGTAACTTAATGCAAATAGCCTTGGACACTGGCCCTAATAACTAATGACACCAATATAGATTGGTTAAATGAATGGGTAGCAATGATACCCATCAAACCCCACAAATCTTATTCGTGTTCCAACACTAATAACTAGTGTCAATGATGTCAAAAATGAAGTAGAGTCTGATCATATCCATTATGAAGACCTAGACAATACTAATTTGTTTGACACTAATGCCATTTATACCCTTAGACTATTCATTCATAATAATCCACTTCTATTATATCACCCTCAACTTATAGACTGGGACCAACAAGAATCCACAGTGCCTATAGATGAGTTTGAAAATGATGAGGCATTTTACAATTTTCTATGCCTAAGGGACAATGTTATATTAATTAGAGACCACAAACAAAGGTTCTTGATCCAGTTAGATTTTACAACCTATTTTGGAGAATGGGTGAATAACCTTAGCCAAAAATAATTAAATAAAATATTAATGTCCCAAAGTGAAAACCTTTTTGAGATGTTTTTTAACCAAGGTAAAAGTAAATAAAAAGGCCAATCTAGTGGTGAAAAATTGTTTAAGGTGTCATTAGATGGGCGTGTTCAACCTTACTCAAACATAGTTCAGGGGGCCACCAATGATGAAATTGCCTATGGGTTTGAGTTCAATTCAGAAGAATAACATGCCTTCGACCAAATCATTTAAGAGTTTCCAATAGTGTTTATCACATGACATACTTACCATTGGGAGATTATGATTAATGTTTCCTAGGAGAAGTTGAAGAGCTAGTCTAAATAGAGGACTCTACCATTATAAGCCAATTTAAATCTTTGTCAACCATTTTGGAAGATGATTCAACCCTCCTAGTGGAAGACACAATAGAAGTCAACATCAACACTCCAGATAGCCCAAAATGGATCAAATTAGGTGCATCCCTCACCAAGGATGAATGTGATATCTTTACAACCATTTTAAGGGAATTTGTTGATAGATTTACTTGGGCCTATTCTAAAATGCCAAGTTTGGGCCCTACCTTGGTTTTACACCATCTTGTTGTGCATCCTGATGCCAAACCTATGAAATAAAAATTGTGCAAGATGCATCCTCATATTATTATATTAGTGAAGAAAGAGTAGGAAAATATCTTGGAAGTGAGATGTATTTGATCAATCAAATGCTCAGAGGTGGATCTTGAATGTTATACTAACCAATAATAATCTAGAAGGAATCAAAATTTTCACTGATTTTAGAGACATAAACAAGGCCTACCCTAAGGATGACTTTCCTCTACCAAACATTGACATGATCATTGAATCCACAACTAGGTATGAAATACTTTCATTTATAGATAGATTTTCAAGATAGAACCAGATCTAGATTGCATTAGAAGACCAACACAAAATAATGTTTACCACTTCATGGGGAACTTCTATTATCAGGTTATGTAATATTGTTTTATGATCTTGGACCATTTAGTATCTCATAATTATCGATCAAGTTGAGATGTTTTTAAAATTCCAAAAAAAAAATTAAAATGATCTAGAAAATCCTAAACATTGACCACTTCTTTACCTTAAGGATTATGGGAGCCCTAACTATTTCACAATAAACCACTTATCATCTAGTCTCCCCATCCTTACTGGCCTAACATCCTATGCTCTTCCCATTTTTTGAGCCCATTCCCATATTCTTCTACAACACAATCTTTCCTTCCTTATCATCATTTTCTTCTATCCCATATCTTAGGAGAACTACATTTGGCTTGAAGTTTTTATTGGATCTTACATCCATAGAACTATGTAGGCAACATCCACTTGTCTAGTGCATCTGGAGATAGATCAACCACCCCCTTATTTTTCTTCTCTTCCCCTATTTTGGTTGTTTGTTTCATTATCTCCTAAAAGCTAGGGGTAATGGTTCATCATCTTGTTTGTTCTATGTTTATGGTAACATTGTGATTAACCATTGTTTGTGTTTTGTGTTATCTTGGTGGTTTTATTTGTTGTTTATTTACTATTTTGTATTTCTATTTGTTTATTTCTTTGCTTGTTTATTTTATTTCTTGTTGTACCTTGATTTAGTCTATGTGTGTTCATTGGGTGATTCCTTGTGAATTATAATTAAATTCATCCATCTTCAAGTGTCAACATTGTCATCATGGTTTTTATCATTGGTACATTATTTTTATTTATTTATCGGATCATATGTCAGTTCTTATTCATATTTTGGCCAAGTTATCATGGTGTTATATCATGATTCCTACCATCACATGCTACAACAAAAATTAGCTCAATAATTCTACATAGTAATGAGGTCGCGATACTCCTTGGCACTTGAAAAACTCTTGATCTACCCATAACATTCCCACATATAATGTAATTACCTAATGCAATAATTTTAATCCTTTCTAGTTCAAACCAACATCTCTTTTCTAGTAGGTTGCCCAAATTTATATTTCTCATTTGTATTGACTTACTCTTTTTCCATGATTATGGATTCAGTTTGTAATCCCCATTATTATATTTGCACTATTGGGGTACAATGATTATAACCCCCATGGGAAAATAATTATATACCATCCCACTTACATTGCCAATGATTCTAACTACCTTTGAGCAATCATTATGTTTCCATCCATTTGAAGGTTGATGATTATAACCACTTATGGGCAAATCATTCACTTTTTTCTACCCAACTGGGGCACATTTTCATTATGATAATGCTTATAACTACCTTTGGGAAAACCATTATCTCTATTTTACCAACTGGGGCATGTTTTTATCATACTAATGATTATTGTAGACATCCAATTCCTAACACCATTTGTGTTGAAATTTTCAATCTTACTCGAATTGTACTAAAATTTCCAATTTAGGTCAAAATCACTAAAAACACACTAAATGGTCTGAACTTGTCATTTACAAGGGCTGATTTAGGCCAAAGTATCCCTAAATGGGGTAATGCATTTTATGTGATACCTAACTTTGAACAATTCATTTCGAGTCAAAATGATGATTTTGCCTTTTTATGGTATGGATCACTTTTTTTTCTAATTAATTAGTATACATCACCTACCTTTATTATTTTTTGTCGGCAACATCCTAAATGGGAATATGGTTCCAATGCATCTAAAATCACTTTCCAATTTTTTTCGAGTCAAATTATGACCCAATAATATGACTTTCTCACCATTTTGATTAATTGAGGGCCAATTTCTAAATAATTGCACAAATTTTGATTAACCTTGTTTTAGGCTAAGTAATATAAATCAAGAGCTTAAGTGGATTTTCCATGGAAGTTGTTGAATATTTATTTTTGAAAATTGATTTCTATTAACTACATCACATAATGACATCATTTCTTGGAAAGGCATCCCTAGGCCATAAATGCATAAAACATCTAAATCATGGCCTCCCATGCCTCATTAATGCCCCCTCTTGAAAAATTATTATGAAGGCATTTATTGATTTTAGCCTCCAAAATTTAATGGATTCTTGGCCACACATCTTGATCTCAAGATAGACAGTCATAATTCATTCTTGTCAATCTCAAAAATCTATAAATAGAGAGGCCATGAACATCATTTTTTAAGCTTGATTTATGTAATTTTATAATGCTAAATTGTCTCCACAACCCTTTGTGTTGATCATTGTGTTTCATTAGCAAGCTTCATTTGATAGGCTAGATTAGAGATTTCATCTACTTTGAGCCTAGGTTATGCAAAGAGTTCTTGAGGCATTGGAGTAGTTTGGCCACCATTGTTGACAAATACAAGAGCTCTTGATCAAGGAGAGAACATGCTTATGAGCCACTTTCTAGAAATGGAGTCACATGAGAAATTAATGGTTTACTTTTTTTCATTTGTATTTTATTGTTGTTAGCAAACCCCATGTGAATAGATGGCTTAAATCATTTATCTCTATATGCATTTTTCTTTAGTTTTCTTGGACTAATGCTTTAATAATCATTTTATGTAATCCACTCTACATTTTGGTATGCTTGGTAGGACTGCATCCCATGAATTCGATCAACAAGCACCTACAAATAACATACTAATCATTTTCTTGTAAGATCTTGGAGTGTGGAAGAAAAGACGGTAAAAATTAGAGCATAAATCAATTTTTATAAGTCATGAGGGATTAAAATCACTATCTTTATTGAAAAGTGCCTTAGTCAAAAGTGTGAAAGAGGTATTGTGAGGGCTCTCCTCAAGGACCCACATGGATTGAGTGACCTAAAAACAACCTTTAAATATATTTCATTTATAATTTATTTTCATTGCATCTTGGTTTGTGAGGGTGACTTCATTACCTCCCACAAGTTCTATAGGGAAGCCTTGACTTGAGAATTCATCTCCCAACATTATCTTCAATCCCTATCTATTGGGGGGGGGATATATAAATTGATATCACCCCACTAAGATCAGAGGTTTGAGTGGTTAAACCTTCTCCTAGCATTGGGGCTAAGCTTGAAATGTATGAGTACATTGGACATTGCACTATATTGAGTGAGTGATGGATGTATTGGTTGTAAAAAGGGCAAGACCTTTTTACAACAAGCCAAGTGCCATAATCCCAAATTACGTGAGATTATTTTGACACATTAGATGTGAAAGTCTTATGTAATTGATCCATCTAAAACATTTGAAAAATAATTAGTTTGGTTAGCCCCACTTTGCCATACCTTGTTAGTTTAAGATTTAAGATGATTAGTTAGTTGATTTATCTTTATCTTAGATTACTTGGTCTTGTTTTGGGTCAAAATTTATTATTAACATAAACATCATAAACCAAAATAGGTTGTCCCCAAATTTCTTGAACAAGGAGGTGTTATGTTGTCTAAGTGAAAATCAATATTTTCCTTGTTCAAATTTGTCATCATAAACATTGTGTCATTATTAGTCTAATTGGTGTAGTTATGCTTCCCATTTTAGTCTAAATCATTTTCCAAATTTTCTTAACTCCCTCATTGATAATTCACATTCAAAATTGAACCTTTCTAAGTTCTAAGGGTTGATTTTTGAAACTAGGTTAACTTTTTGCACATTAAACTTGTTTTAACTTATGTTCACTTTTCCATTTGTTGAATTAAGGGCCATTTATAGACTCATCATCACATTATCATATTTGGTGGACTCAAGTCATCTTGTGCATTACTTAAATTTTTATTTCTATAACACATTTCATACATCCCCCTTCCTATCACCATGTGGTAGCATTGTGCTGGCCATTTGGTTTTAGTTTTATACTTAGGAATTTTTGCATGTTTTCACATCATGCATTTCTTAGTTCGCATTATCTTCTTTGTAATTTGAAGAGATTTATTCTAGTTTTATAGTGTTAATTCATTGGATTTGAAATATATTTTATGGTATTGACGTATCACAAGGGTCTATGTTTTAGTGTGCAAGTCACACTCTAGATGTTTGAGTTATCATACCCTCTTTCATTTTATACGATTTTGACTTTACCAAAAGTTGAGTAAATTCATGAACCAAATCATCTAATTTTGTGTGGTTCCAAGCCACCCTCATTTTTATAGTCTCTTTGGTACCTTAATGATGCCTTGCCTAGCTCAGACAACTTGCTCTTATACAAAGAAGTGGTGTCATCCTACAAACACCTTCTTAAGACCTTGTTTCTTAAGTTCCAAACATCCCTTATGAAGGAAAACTTATTTAATTTATCTAATATCTATGAGACATTTCATACACCTTAACACATGTATATAAACCTATTAAGATCATTCATCTTTTGGTAGAAGGTTTAAGTTTCTCAAGATACCTGTTGGCTTATGCATCATCCTTGTAGCCCTTTTTCCTCTCTTTTTAGGCCATATATTTACATAGAGAAGCTTAAAAAAAAATTTAAAGACAATTTTAGATACCCATTAAGTCTTTAAATATCATACTTGAGATTCAAATGTGGGTCCTTTATATGGATTTGTACTTCCCTTTATAAGCCCTACTCTAGTTAGCCCTCCTTTTGCATAATGCTCCTTATCCTAAACATATTATGAAATTAATATCCAAAAAAAGAATAATTATGGATACCCATTAGTCCATTATAGGTTAATCAATCATTTATAAGTCCTCTCCTTTGAACAAAATCACTTTTCCTAGACCATCCTACTCTTTTTGCTTGGCTTACACCAAGAACTTGATTGCAATGAAGTTTTTCCATAATTTTATGTATATTACCAAAATTAAACCTCCTCCAATATTTGGGAAAAACCTATAAGGTTAATATTACAATTTTTTAGACCATTTCACCTGTTGAATCTCTCTAGATCAACAAAACCCTAGTTTTAGGGATTCCTAAGGCCTACACAAGGCCGAGAGCACAATAAATTCTCTTAGGAGTGTTTTATATTGTTTAAAAGGTTATATATTGATGTTTTAGGTCTGAATAGATGTCATTTAACTTTAAAATTCATCAAATTTGAAAAATCAATCCTTTGTTCATCCTAAACAAGAGGATCTAAGTTGCTTACACTGTATTTTTGATGATGAATAAGGTTCCCAGAGTTTCCTTCACAATTCCTTTTATCAATAGACCTCCCAATAATTCCACAAGTAAATTGTCACCTTATAAAACTTAAATTATTCACATACTCTTGCTATCATGCTAAAAATCAATCCATTTATTTCTCCTAACATGTAAAACTCTGTGCACTTGCCTGTCCCTATCACCTACATGTCCAAGAGCATAATTTTTATGATTTCAAGACATTTGAGGGTTTATAACACTCAATTTATTTTAATTTAGATTCATGTTCACCATACATACTTATTCTAATTATTTATCAAGTTCCATGCAATCATTTTCATGTTGAACTATATTTGTGATAGTGGATTGTATATGTTAGAATGCTCTGTTCATATACCTTGTTCATGACCCTTTTCACATTCAAAGTTATTTATATATCTTTGATATAAAATCCAATTTCTAAATTGTTCTTAAAATAGGTCTAAAGTTTCTTCATTCATGTCTTATGCCATAAAATGATCATTACTTACCTTTGCTTTAGAGAAGATACACACACACATGCTTGTATATTCGCTTATCACTGTTTAGACCAAGATTATATAAATGAGATCATTATTTACATAACATCAACATGAGAACCATATATCAATTATTATTCATCAAATAATATAATTACAAAACAATAATTAAATTCTCTATGCTCCATATCAATGGCTTCCAAAGCCTTATTGGTCATCTTCATATTTCTTCTTTGTCCTCACATCAAACCTTCTCTCTCTTTCACATTCTTGTACTTTTACATTATTCTAATCATCCTCTCTCTCTCTCTCCTTGAATGAGATATCCCCCTCTATCTCTCCTTTCTTACCTTACTCCTTTTTGAATGAGCTCTAACATAATACATATATTTCTCTTTTTTATAGAGTCTCCTTTTTCTCTCCTACGCCCAAATTGGGCTCTAAGACAAACAAACATGAGATATTTACTCAAAACAACATACTAAATGGGAAATATTATTTAACAAAATCCTATGCTTGGAATATTTCAACCATCTCCCTTATTTTATCCACAAGCCAAGATTGGTTTCCAATGTGGGGATTATCTCTAACTTCCACCTTTTTACTTTTTACAATTTTGATAATTACAATTACATTTACTCCTCCTCTTAAGACAACATTTAGAGGGAAACACAATTTGAACTCAAATTCAAAACTTATCCATACTAAAACATAACTTGAGCTTGCATGCTTAATGATTTCTAACTTGACCATGTCTTCCATGAGGCTATTTTAGATGCTCTTGCATCACTTAATCATTTATTGAAAGAGAAGATCAAACCCATACCTTTTTCATAATGTTTGTAACACATTGATATAGATCTATTCAAATGTAGAGAATAACTCTTTTTAGATATGACTCAAAGTTTCACTCGTAGTGGGGTCTCTTATGGCCCTAGCTATGAGGATGAACAATATTATGATGGTCAAGGCAATTCTATTATCTTTGAGGACATCCCTACAACATTAGGATCTGAGTAAGAATACAATAAATATCATCACCAAGAGAGCAAAGATGAAGTAATTCTTAGGTTGATAGAATTAGGTGCTAGATTACCTTTCTATTTTCCTATGGAATAATTGCATACCTTAGTTAGAGAAGAATAAAGACAATGGAAAGAGCAAGATTTTGCAAAGGTATACATACATTCTTCTTATAACAAAGGTAAAGAAATGCTTACAAAGTCATAACCCTCAAATCTAGATCTTATAACAAAGATCAAGAAAATAAGTGAACAATATGCCGATAAACTTATCACAGACTTAACTAACTTATTGGTTGCTACTTCAATTCACAATGATGATTCAAAATAATAATAAAATGTGGTTGAGATTACACAACAAGAATTTGTTGAGAACATAACAATGGTAGATCAAGGTAACCTAAACAAAAAGTTAAAGATGCAAGAGATATTTCAAAATGTTCCCTTAGAAATGGAACATACATTATTTAACCATCATGAACCTCTTATCACTTTAAAAAATCAAAGACCCAAACATTTAGTTTGTATTGAGATCCCTCAAGACAATTTGGCTAGTTCATCTCAACCAACACAAAAGTTGGTAAATAGACAAAGAATTTTCCAAAATCAACAAAACACTAGACAACTAAATTCAGGGAATGTTTTAAAATACAAGAATGAATGGCCTATCTACTCAACTCTAGGAGCAAATCAAAACCAAGTCATTGAACATAGGGTGTACATCCCTCACAAATCCACACAACAATAATAACAGGGGCACATTCCAGCCCAACAACAACAATAGGGGAACATTCCACCCCAACAACAATAACAAGGGCACATTCCACCCCAACAATAAAATCAAGGGAACATTCCACCCCAATAGCAAAATCAGGGGCAGATACCACCCCAACAACATCATAACCAATCCACAAATGTACCAAACATGCAAGAGTGGAACTCCATAAAGGAAATTGTGTAATGATTGGAGATGAATAAAAAAGTCAAGAAGTATAAATTTGATGAGATATGTCCATATCCATTTGATTTGATCATTTTATAAACCCCCTTTCCACCTCATTTTTAGGCACCAAAATTTGATAGATATAAAGGCAAGGGAGACCCATGTGAGCACATATAGGAATTTTTCATTTTATGCCAAGAGGTTACTTATAGTGGTGAGTACTTACTATGAATATTTCTATGAAGTTCAGCAAGATAGGCTCTCAATTGTCTACTTAAGTTACCTAAAGGATTGGATATAGATTGGAATGACTTGTCATAAAAGTTTGTTAACCATTTCTCTTAAAACATAGAACATGAACTGACCATTGTTGACTTGTGAAAAAACCAAATAATGTGATGGTGAAAGTTTTGTCACATATCTATAGAGATGGAAAGCATTTGTGGGTTAATTTCAGCATAACTTGTTAGACAAATAGTTAGCAAATATATTTACACAAAACTTACATCCTAAAGTCATGCACAATCTATTTCTAGTTTGTGATAACTTATTAAAGGAAATTATCAACAAATGGGCATAAATTGAGAAGTATCTTATTTCTAAGGGTCTAGTCAAGATTTTCATGCAAGGCCAAAATTTAAATCAGGCCCAATCATCTACACAAAATGTTGCACAAGATAAGCCTAAGGGATTTAACAAGAACAAGAACATGGTTGGAAATGGGGTGATTGAAACAAAGCATGTACAAATGGTAGAGTATCCACCTCCCCCAAATGTACAAATATCTCCCCCCAATCCACCACCTAATTTGTAGAGACAACCTCCACATAGAACATTTCATAATAATTTTAGAGTCTTTAGCAAGTTAGGAGAGCCAATGGAAACCATGCTTCAAAATCTCATATCATAAAATTTGATTGTATGGCTAGTACCAAGGCCATTTCATCATGATCAACTACAACTAAATTGGTACAAAGAGAATGAGTGGTGCAACTTCCATTGTGTAGCTAGTCACGGTGCATACTGTTATGTCTAATTATGACACATCATTGAAGACTTCATTGAAAGTGGGGAACTAGAGATTAATTTATCCCCTAATCAAGACACAAATTAAGATATGGGGATCTATAAGGACCCATTTCCTTGACATAATCCACCACCACTAATAAATAATCAAAACCAAGGTCAGAATCAAGGATAGAGTTAGAATCAAAACCAACATCAGGGTCAAAATTGTAATGAGCATAATCAAGATCATAATGCCCATACTATCAATGTGGCTTATAACAACATGCCTTAAGACTATAAAAATACTATGGGGCACATTTTTGCTACCCATATTACCACTATTGCTATGAAACCATGTGGATAATCTCTTGTTCCTTGCAGCATGGGACCCATCATTATAGGGTCAACACCCTCTCCCCCTAGTAATACCATGTCAAGTTCACATAACATAGCTACAAATCCATTTGCATAGGTTACTAGTTCTGAATAATAACACCCTTATTATAATTATAAAGGCTCTTCATCAACTCAAAACTATAGTAATATAACTATATGCCCATGATTCACCATCCAATGCCCTTTGCCTTCCTCTTCTAGTTATAATGGATCCTTGACACCTCTAGGCTATGCAGTTACAACTAGATGCCCGCAAGTCACCATCCAAGGTCCTTCACCTACTTCTTCCATGAAGCCCAATAAGAACATTATGCCAATGGTTCCAAATAAGAATATTGTGCCAATGGTTTCAAAGCTAAATATTGTGCCAACAAAAGTTAAACTAAATCAATCCACAATCGAAAAGCCTTATAGTTTAGCAGACCAATTGAACAAAACCCTTGCACAGATTTCCATATTGGAACTCTTGTGGACATATAACATTTATATAACTATTCTTAATAACCTTTTGAAAAAATACACTATGCTTAATGATATAAACCTTGATCAGTTATTGAACCTAGTTAAACATTTGTCTTCATTTGGACAAATCATGTTTGACCAAAAAGACATGTCCACTCTTAGCCCAAATCATAATAACCCATTATATGTTGAGATAATCATTATAGATCATAAGATCAACTGGGTTCTTATAGATAATGGTTAAAGGTTGAACATAATATCCCTTAAGTTGGTATGACCATTGGGCTATGTTGACAAAGACTTTTAGCCAAAAATGATTACAATCAAGGCTTAGACAATGCCAAAATGGAGTCTTCTAGTATAATTTGTTGCCGATCATGGTTTCATCTATTTTTGACCACAAATTATTCCATATTATGTAAATTAAACTTCTTTATAACATACTTCTTGGTCATCCTTATATCCATGAAGTATAGTACATTCCTTCCACCCTACACCAATGCCTTAAGTTTCCCCATGATGGGATTGAGGTTACTATTCTTACTGATCAATAGTCATATCAATATTGCAAACACCTTGAGGTTAAATTTCATGATTATAACTATTTCTCAGGTTCTGAGTTCATTGTGAAAAAGAACAAAGCCATAGTTTCACATCTAACTCCATTCAATTATATTGACCATAGTGATCTAACTTCTACTTTGGCTGATTCATTTCCTATAGATCTTGAAAAATAGGTTGTTATTGAAGACATGGGAATTTACACGTATCACCTAAAGGATGCCTTCTATGTTTAAAAGTTTCTTGAATCCCCTAAAACATATGGTAAGCCTAAACCTTCACAAACTCCTAATAGACCCAACCAGATTTGTCAACCAAAGAATAAACAACAAAAACCACTAGTGGTTTTAGTACCTACTATTACACCAAAGAAATATCATGAGGCTTTTATCGAGGGATATTGGTTATAATCTAAAGGCATTGCTAATTTCTTTAAAAATCCAAAGTATCCTATCCCTAAATGGATCATGGATCATTTTGATTATATAGGAATAGGCCTTGGCCCATGATTTCAAGGAATCTTAGAACCCATATCAACTATAGTAGTTAATTGGAATCATGGTCTTGGATGTATACTGCTTGGGGGTGACCTCATGACTTTCAATAGTGACTCTTTTGAAGTGACTAGTGATGAGACTCCTAGAAATGATGTAATGTCCTTGGAGAGCCTTTTTTATGATCTTACTGATATGGACATATTTGATTCAAATGCCATTTTAACCTTAACCATTAGAGCTTCCCATCCTGAAGCAAGAATCCATTTTATTGGTGCTTCCCTTCCTGAAGTAGAACATCATATTTTTACCATTAGATCTTCCCATCTTGAAGCAAACCCTCATTATTCCCTATGCCTTTGCCATCATAAAATCATTTATTAGGACTAGATAAATTTGGTCATATGTCTCAATGAGTTTCAAAATGAAGAATCACTCTCAAAATACATGGGCTTAAGAGATGGATTTTTCATTGGTGATCATAAACAAGGATTTGATTTTTCATTGGATCCTTCTACCTACTTTGGAGAGCAGGCAAATTTTTTTGGTCATAATAAAGAACAAACATTGAGATCTTTGGGTGAAAACCTCTTTGAGGTGCTCATCGATTAGGGAAAAAGTAAAGAAAAAGGTAAGCCTTTAAGTGAAAACCTATTTCAGGCACTCTAAGGCAAGAAATTTTGTTCATCCCCTTAGGATGTATAATGTCCATCTAGACCAAGTTCTATAGCTAGTATAAGAATCTCTTTAGAATAATAATAAATGTTTGAGCATCTTACTCTTGAGTTTCTAGAGGTTTTTGCTACTTGGACTTTATCTAAGATGGTAGATTCTAATTCATCATACTATCCAAAAATTTAGGATAAACAATAAGAATATGTGGCAAAAAAGATGATCATGATCATACCTTGCCTATAATTCTAGAAGATGGATCCACATTGCTTGTGGAAAACATGACAGAAGTGAATCCAAGAACCTATGAAGATCCCAAAATTGTTTATCTTGGATATTCCCTTACTAAATTAGAATGTGAACAAATTATATCCCTCCTAAGGGATTATATTGACATAGTTTCATAGGTATACTCTAACATGCCAAGCTTAGACCTTGAATTGGTTGTGCATCACCTTGTTGTCAATCCTGATGTTAAACTAGTCAAGTAGAAATTAAGGAAGATGCATCCATACATCACCCTATTAGTTAAAGTAGAACTGGAAAAGTTGTTAGGAGCAACCTTTATTAGGCCACTAGATTATTTTAAATAGATATCAAACATAGTCCTAGTGAATAAAATGACCTTGAATATACGTATTTATATTGATTTCTAAGATATCAAAAAATCATACCCCAAATATGATTTTCCTCTGGCCAACATCGACATGATTGTCGACTCAATTTCTAGGTACGAGATGCTATCCTTAATGGATGGATTTTTTGGATACAATAAAATCAAGATAGCCTAAAAATATCAACACAAAATTGCATTCACCACTCTATGGGGTATATTATGTTACCAAGTTATGCCATTTGGCTTGAAGAATGTTGGAGCCACATATCAACATGCTATGACTATCATCTTTCATGACATGCTGCATGATATTTTTGAAGACTATGTTGATGATATAATAGCAAAATTAAGAATAAGAGTTGGACATCTTGATGTTCTACAAATAATCTTTGAGAGGATTCATGAATATAAAGTCTACCTAAATCCTAAGAAATGTGTCTTTAGAGTTACATCAAGGAAATTTATAGGTTTGATTGTATCATAATGAGGGATGGAAGTCAACCCTATCAAGGCTAAGGATATTATGGAAATGCCTCCATAAAACAATCTTAAACAACTATGAAGCCTACAAGGAAATGTCTAATCTATACATAGATTCATTTCTCAATTGGCAGATAAGTGCCACCCATTTAACCATCTCTTAAAGAAAGGGGTGACATTTCAATGGGATGAAGATTGTTAGATAGCATTTTCAAAGCTTAAGACATACTTGACCAATACACCAGTCTTAAGACCACCAACATAGGGAAAGCCATTACTTCTTTACATATCAACAACAAAGCATGCACTAGGGGCGCTTTTATCCCAACATGATGATCAAGGTAAAGAACATATAGTCTATTATCTAAGTCACACTTTGGTGGCCTATGAACATAATTATATACTTATTGAGAATGTGTGTTTGGCTATGGTGTTCTCTACTCATAAATTGTGACATTATATACTAAACAAAAAAACTATTGGCATCGCCAAGGTGGACCCTCTCAAGTTCCTCTTATCTAAAGCAAATATTCAAGGATGTATGGCCAAATGGGTTATTATCCTAAGTGAGTTTGACATTGAGTACTAGAATCAAAAGGCAATCAAAGGGTAAGTAATTATTGACCAGCTTGTAGAAGCTCCTATTGAAGATACTCAACCTCTCAAATTTGACTTCTTAGATGATTTTATTATGTCGATAGAACAAGCATCGTAGGAACCTAAATAATAGAAGATATATTTTGATGGTTCCTTTACATCCTATGGATCTATAGCTAGCATATTGTTCATTACACCATATGGGGATCTATTCCTAAATAATTCCATATACAATTTCATTATACGAATAATATGGCTGAGTATGAGGCATTGATTATAGGGATTTACCTTGCCATACATAGGGATATTATAAGCTTGAAGGTCTATGGTGATTCTTAATTAATCATCAATCAGACCATTAATCAGTATCAAACTGAAGGTGACAAGATTATTCCTTATAAGCAAATTATTGATAATCTCAAAGGTCATTTTAAATCTCTACAGTTTGAACAAGTTCTAAGAGCAAAAAATAGAATTATCAATGTAATGGTGAAGATTGGTTATATCTTATAGATGGATGATAGTGCTAAAGAGTATCAGTTCCTAATTTAAAATATTCTATAGCTTGCACATGTCTTATCAAATTTAGAGAGGGTATGTGTCATTGCTGGTCCCAATCCCCCACCTGAATTACCTTGGTTTTAAGACTTTTATAACTACTTCCATGATCATGTTTTCCTAGCCAAATTTTCCAATAACCAATATAAACTCTTCCATCACTAATTAACACATTATAACCTCCTAGGAGACATGCTTTATTGTAAAGGCTATGATGGAATGCTTCTTCATTATTTATCTTCAAGAGAATTCAAACTAGCTTTGAAGGAGGTTCATGAAGGAATATATGAGGCCCATACCAATGGTGTAGTCTTAGCAAAGAAGCTCCTTAGAATAGGATACTATTTGCCCAAAATGGAGATTGATTCTTGTAATTATGTAAATAAATGTGTCCCTTGTCAACAACATGGAAACTTAATACATTTGCCTTATTTACCATTACAGTCAATCACAACACCATGGCCATTCTCAATATGGGGCCTCGATCTAATCAATAAAATTAACCCAAAATATTTAGATGAACATAAGCACATTTTGAATATAACTGAGTAATTTACTAAGTATATTGAGGCCATTCCTCTCAATTACATTACCAAGAAGCAAATTTCCAAATTCATCCATTACCATATCATCTGTCGATATGGCATCCCCACCCGTATTATATTTGATAATGGTGGATCCTTTGTAAACTAAGATGTAAAATCTCTTTGTGAAAAATTCAAGACTAAGCACAAGAAATCAACTCCATATAACTCGTAAAGAAATAAATAATCTAAGGAATCAAATAAAACCATTGTAGCCATTTTAAGGAAGATTGTCAATGATGTTGGCCATAATTAGAACTTGTAAATATTTCCTACCCTTTGGGATAATAGAACTAGTCATCAAACCCCAACATGAGCCACTCCATACTCTGTTGTCTATGGTACTAAATCTATTATCCTATTCAAGATCGAGCTACCATCCTTGTGAGTCTCAGTAGAACATATTGAAGATGATAAAGACTACAGAGTCTCAAGGCTACAAGAACTAGAACTTTTTGATGGTAAGCAGTTGGCTACCCTATAAAACTTGTAGGCCTATTAGAATAGATTGAAAAAAAGCTACAACAAGTCCGTTATCCCTTAAGAGTTTGAGATTGGTGATTTAGTTGTGAAAGAGAAATAAAAGAACACAAATGCTAAATGTAAGAAAAAAGGTAAATTTCAACCTAATTGGTTGGGACCATATGTCATCATGGCAAACTATGGATCAAGGGCATATCTACTGGATAAACTAAATGGTGAGGAACTTCTAGAGCCCATGAACATCATGCATTTTAAGAGGTTATACGCATGAAAAAATTCAAACCATTTTCTACAAGACCCCTAACTTAGGGGAAACTTGAGTTGAAGTAATTTTATCCTACCCTAAACACATTTTATACTACTATGGACCACTCTTCACGACTATGGATAGTGAAGGATTTGAACTGTTGGCACTCTGAACACATCTTATCATATCTTGGACCATTTTCTTTGAGAACCATATTCTTTGGATCATTCTTGAAAGATAACCCTATTCTTTATCCCACCCTAAACTGTTCATGTGTTGGACCCTAATTTTTAGATCGTTCTCTTAGAGAACTATATTCTTTGTTATGTCTTGGGCATGTTGTAATCTTGAATTCTTTTATCACTTGACCAATTATGATCTTGATTATGTCTTATGAATGCATTCAACACCAATTATAAAAAGAAGTTTAGATAGGATAGTATTTTGTAGCTTTTTCTATAGACAAGTGAACAAGAACATCTTCTCAGCTCAAGATCTTCCTACCGCATTATTATTCAAATTCATTTCATACTACACACTATTCTATATTACATTTTTTGATATTCATAGGCATTATTTCCTTTTATAGACCCTCACTCTCATTGATTTACAAGTGTGTGCCATTAAAACTAGCTTTATCTATTATTAGAACTATCAGTTAGTTCCCTAGTCCATTATTTATATCTATAAAGGCCGTTGTAGATAGCTTAGATCTTTTATTGAAACTTCTACTCTTGGAAGAGCATATCCTTGACTAAATAATCCCACCTTGTGCATATTTTATCCGAAAAACACCAAAAACATTGGAAATAATTTGTAAATTCTAAAAACATTATATAACTGATCCATAAAAGAACAAAAATCTTGTCTTATTCTTTTTCACATTTTTGTCTTCATGTTCTTTCCATTTTACAAGAATTTTATCCTATTGACTTTTTGCTATGTAAGTCAGGTTGTTCCATGCTCTTGCCATTTTGTAAGATTATTTTCTCTCATCTTACCACCATGCCATTTTGAAAGACCAATCTCATTTTTTAAGTCTTCCCTTTTATTCTACAACATTAATCATATGTTTTTGGTCATCATCATGGCTTCTATCCCACTTCCTGGGAGAACTACATTTGGCCTGAAGTTCATGTTAGAACATGCATCCATAAAACTATGTAGGCATCACTCACTTGTCTTGTACATCTGGAATTAGCTCAACCAACCCCTTCCTTTTTTTTTCTTCCCCATTTCTTCTACTTATGTTCCTCTTTAATAGGGAACAAATTTTATGTCATTATTCTTTGTTACATTATAATGGAAAGTAACACGTCTCCCACACGTGCATGAATAATTATGTTTAAACCGCACTAACTTAGGTTTTATTTATGTGTGTTTATTTGAGTTTTATTGGTGTTTTGTTGTTTTTTATTAGTGTTTTGTTGTGATTTCACACCTCTCCTTTTATTTCTTCTCCTTTTCTCTTTTTATTACTTCTTTTTTGATCTTGGTCTTGTGTTTCCTTGTTGGATTTTTCTTTTCTCTTTTGTGTTCAAGAATGCCTTGATGGTCCAAAAAAATATTTATTCTTTATATATTGATCCTATGACATTAATAATTTCTTGATTTTCATTTTTAAACATTTTTTTTCCTAATTAAGTCTTGATTGATCATATATTGATTTCAAGTTAGGTTAATTTATGCTTATCTTTTTCTGTCTTTGCTTTCTTGTTTAAATGTAAATAGCTATAACTCTAGTTTTGGTCATTGTTTTACCGTTATCCTTAGTTATAGGTATTCACATTTGAACTAACTCAACATAATTTAAATATTATGCCATTCTAAGTTATTCATACTTATGATTCCTATTTCTTTTGCTATAGCAAGCACTTTGTGCTCAGGTTTCAAAGTCTTAAACATCAACACCACTCAGATGAATAGTTCTCAAGAACACTATGCATATTCTAGGCTCATGATATAAAAATAGGCATCTAGGTATCATGAATTTTATCACTCAACTCTATGATTAGATCTGCATCTCTTCACATACATTATGAGTCTAATCAATTCTTGGTTAGTTTTCATCATCCCTCATTCCATTCTCTCCCAAACTTGGGTGAACTACATTGGCCTAAAGTTCATGTTAGAACATGAGTCCATATAATTATGTGGGCATAATCCACTTGTTTATAAAATTTGGAATTATCTCATCTATCTTCATTCTTAATTTCATCTCTCTCATCACTTTATGCATTCTCATATGTTTTGTTTTCTATGGCTTGTTAAGCCATTATACCATCACATGTACGTTTGTGCCCGATCATTTTAATCTATGCAATAGGTTATTTAATTTAGCTATTTTGATTACCAATCACCCATGCTAGGGCATAACATATGAACAATGTTTGAATCAAATCAACCCTACAAGGGCAAACCATTATTTATTCTTTATTAGTGATCAAAATTAGCCCTACTGGGGCACAACTATCTTATCATGATCAAATCTACTCTACTAGGGCACTTCTTTTTATCATCTTTATGGAGATCACATTCTTCCTTTTCCTCTAATTCCAATCTGTCTACACTAATTCCCATGATGTAAATATTTTAGTGTACAACCTGTCTTGAGATTGATCAATGCCATAAACATGCAACTTATACTCTCAAATTGGGTGTGTTTCAAGTGTGTCCTTACATGTTTGGATTGAATCCTTCCCATTCACCCCATCTTTGGGGCCCATTATACCTCTAATTATATTTTGATCATTGATGGTGACCACATGTGCAAGCATTTTATCATCTAGATGTGATCTATTCCATGGGTTAATCTCTCACTTTCCCTCTCTTTTCAAGAATCCATCCTTCTCTTTCATCCTAGTATGTCCTCTCGAGGGGGAATCATGGGTCATTTATAATTTTTTCCTCACAAATTTTTTCTTTGAAAAGATGTTGCTTCCCCTAAATGTCTCTCTATGCATTCTCAAATAGGGTCAAAATATAGATATCCAATTCCTAACACCATTTGTGTTGAAATTATCAATCTTACTCAAATTACACTAAAATGCCCAATTTAAGTCAAAATCACTAAAAACATGCTAAATGGTCTGAACTTGTCATTTAAAAGTGCTAATTAAGGCCAAAGTATCCCTAAATGGGGAAATACATTTTATGTAATACCTAACTTTGATCAATTCATTTCAAGTCAAAATAATGATTTTGACTTTTTATGCTCTGGATCACTCTTTTCTTCTAATTCATTAGTACACATCATGCACCTTTGTTATTTTATGATGAAAACATCCTAAATGGGAATATGGTTCCAATGCATCTAACATCACCTTATAATTCTTTTTGAGTCAAATTACAACCCAATAATATGACTTTTTGACCATTTTGATTAATTGAGGGCCAATTTCCAAATAATTGCACAAATGTTCATTAACCTTGTTTAAAGATAATTAATCCAAATCAAGATATTAAGTGGATTTTCCATTGAAGTTGTTGAAGATTTATTTTTGGAAATTAATTTTTATAAACTACATCACCTAATGACATCATTTCTTGAAAAGGCATCCCTAGGCCATAAATGCATAAAATATCTAAATCATGGCCTCCCATGCCTCATTAATACCCCCTCTTCTAAAATCATTATGAAATAATTTATTGATTTTAGCCTCCAAAATTTAATGGATTCTTGGCCACACATCTTGATCTCAAGATGGACTGTCATAATTCATTCTGGTCAATCTCAAAAATTTATAAATAGAGAGGCCATGAACATCATTTTTGAAGCTTGATTTATGTAATTTTATAATGCTAAATTGTCTCCACAACCCTTTGTGTTGATCATTGTGTTTCATTAGCAAGCTTCATTTGATAGGCTAGATTAGAGATTTCATCTACTTTGAGCCTAGGTTATGCAAAGAGTTCTTGAGACATTGGAGGAGTTTGCCCACCATTGTTGACAAAGACAAGAGATCTTGATCAAGGGGAGAACATGATTATGAGCTAATTTTGAGCAATGGAGTCACTTGGGAAGGTAATAGTTTACTTTTTTTCATTTGTATATTATTTTTGTTATCAAACCCCACATGAATAGATGGTTTAAATTGTTTATCTCTTTAAGCATTTTCCTTTAATTTTCTTGGACTAATACTTGACTAATAATTTTATGCAATCCACTCTAAAATTATAACCACCTATGGGTAAATCATTATTTTCCCTTTTAATGATTATAACCGCCTTTGGTAAAATCATTATCTTATCACCCTAAGCCTTTTTTAATGATTATAACTACCTTTGGGCAAATCATTACCTATTTTACCCACCTTTGCCAATGATTATAACCCCTTATGGTCAAATCATTTTATTTGTTTGCCCAATTGGGGTAGATCCATATGCCACTAATTATAGCCACTTATGGGAAAATCAATCTCTTCTATCCTTTTTATCTTTTTGGTCCCATTATTTCATTCTTTTGAGGGATTGATCAGTGACCCTTTTTGGTGATCACTCACTCAAGGGAGAACCTATAGTTCATCCATTACTATTGAAGTCATACACATATAGGACCTTTTCATTCTTTGAGAAGATGTTATTATGCGTGTAGTTTTCAATGCCTTCCCAAATAGGGGAAAACTATAGACACTTGAAACTGGCCACAACTAGATTTTGATTGGACTTCAAGCTGATTCCCACCAATCATTATAAATTAAGCCTAGGAATCACAAAACATCCTAAGTTTGTTTGTGTATCATTCTTCAAAGCTTAGAATCACATTGAAGCATCCCTAATTGGGGTATCTTATCATATGAAATAATAACCTCTCATGGATTCATCTCTAATCATCCTATGGCATCACAAAAGGCAATTTTTCCTATGCACCTTTTAAGTGGTGCACTTACACATTTAAATCAAATCTTGGACATGCTAAAGGCTAACCATAATTAAATAACAAGCTAAACCAAACCAAATGCCTAATTGAATTATCCATGTGAAATTAATAAATAACTAAAAAAGGAAATTTAAAATATCCTATCCTATCATCATTGCCTTTATGAGCTATCAAGCTCTTTGAAAATATCCTAAAATATCTCATTTTGGAGACCCATGCCTTGTAATTTCAAATCATGATTAATTGACAACTATTAACTCTACTGGGGTTATATTTGACTCACATAGTTTATGTTTTAACCCATTATAAGCCTTATCTCAACCCTAACACACTTTGAGTGAGAGTTAAATCCTTAGGCTATAAATACAAGGGTATGCCTCTTCATTCCTAAGCTTGGATATTGTATAGTTAATATGCAAGATTTGTTGCATGAGATTCATATCAATAATGTTATAATTCCAAAATACTAAGCCAAGAAACATCAAGACACATGGTGCCAAGAAGAGAAGGAGCCAACAAGCTTCATTTTAAAAAGTCTCTTTTATGCACAAGCTAATCAAACCACTCAACAAAGCATTTAGATATCCCAATGCATGTAAATGATTTTGTTGTCTTTTACATTTTAGTTGTGCTTTCATTTATCTTTTGTTACTAACTTCTCCTTAAGTTCTATGCTTGGAGTGTAAGTGTTAGTGTGTTTTTATTTGATTTTTCTTTCTTGAATTAACATATTACTAACCTCTCTTCTTGGATTCCTATGATCACACCTACTAGGTCGACTACCTTATATAATAAGTTAGTCACCTTATCTTTCTATGCAGTTGGAAATGACATATACTTTTGATAACCCTTTTTCAATCCTACTTTATTGGCCACCTTATATTCTAAGTTGGTTACCTTATATTTCTACGCACTCAGCCATGACATATGCCATTAACTACCCTTTCTTAATATTACTGGGTCAACTACCTTATATACTAAGTTGGGCACCTTATCTTTCTATATATTTGACCATGGCATATGACATCGACCACCCCTTCTCAATCCTAATAGGTTGGACACCTTCATTACTAAGTTGACCACCCTAATTATATACTAGGTCTACCATGGCATATGCCTTTATCCACAATTACTCTTTTTATCTAAATCAACTACCTTTAATGTCATTGGTCACTATACTCTAAAAATAAGTCATCCCATTGCTATGCAGTTGACTATTTAGTTAATTTTATGATTAAATGTAATTAAACCTAACCAAATAATAAATTGAGTAGAGTAAAATGGATATCTAAAGAAACATTCAACCATACATTTCACTTACATATATAATTATATTGAACAACTAGGATTTGAGACTAAATCATGAAAAAATATGAGAAACTTATCTTTTTTGGAGCCTAGGTGTTATATTTGATTTGATTTTACGTATTTAATGACTATTGTTTTAAATTTGGACACTAGGTCAGATTGGACACTAGATCAAGGTAGTCCTATCTTTCCTAATGATCTTGTCCACTAGTGTTTTCCACTTGAACTAAGACCTACAATTATGAGGGAACCTTCTATAGCTATGGGATATTTTATCACCAATTTATGTTCACAATACTAGACCTATATTTTTTCTTATTCTATTCAAAACCCTAATGAATTACTACACACAATAAACACACATCAAATACAAAGTGGGAAATGGGGAAAGTGGGATATGGTCATGCTATCCTCAAAACCCTTATTGTCTTGAGTGATACCTATATAGAACCAATGATAGGGACCTTAGACCAATATAGTTCTCCCTTAGGTAATGTGAATAGTCAACCAAAAATAAATGTGTATCTAAAATTATCTTTTCCTAGGCCCTCTTCTTGGTCTAAGTATGCAATCTAGGTGTGGTATGTAAATACTTTAGTAATATGTAGACATTGAGCTTGCTATGTATTGATAGTCTTTATTAGCTAGTGCCAAAAGATAAGTGTTTATCCTATAAAATACCTTATGGAATCATTTACATATATGAATCCTAATTTTGAATTTGTAAAGCCTATTCTTATGCTAACTAACTTAAACAAAGTTAAAATGGTCATAAGAAGAGACCCAAAAAGGAAGGGACCTAAAAAACACTCTAGAATGGACATTGGACAACATTAGGAAGGACACTAGAGTAGTGTTGTAGAGTCCTTTATGGTGCTCTTATCCAAAATGGAAAAGATTGGGGTAAGATTCAAATAAATGGCCAAGGCCCCCTATGCCTATGTCAAGGACTAACATTCAAACATTGGCAGTGCAATAGGAGAGGGATAAGATCATGAAAATGCCAAAAGTAAAAAATAAAACAAAAAAAACTCTCACAAATAAGAGTCTTAATAATCATTAGGAACCTCATGTTAAAGAGATATAAAATACATGGTACTTGTGTTTTCTTGATTAAATTTGGGTGTATACATTTACCACCCTTTTAATCTAGTAATGCAAAAAAAATGAAGTTACTAGAGTAAAAGAGAAAGTGCATACTTGTACTTACCCTTGAAGCATGTGATTGCTTGAAATTAGAGATGCCATTGGTTTGATGTGATCAACCCACACATAGAGAAGATGATTTTTATCCATGTTCTCTTCTTGGCTAGAAAATTGAACAAGATTTTGAGTGATGCATATGAAATGGATGCATAATGTGGATGCCCATGTACTAAATCTAAGTAATCAACTATGTTGTTAGGATTAAGCTATGCTTTCCCACACTCTGATATGTACTGAGTCTGAGTAAATAATTTTGATTATGGATAATAATTTTTTATTTACCCTACTCTGATATCTGGGTAGAGATGTGCATAAAATTCAAAACTATTATCAGACCTCATCCCTACAAAACTTGAATAATCTGGTTATGTAAAAATTTGAATAGTTTCTATAGATGAATAAAGGATTCTTTTTGGTGAAAAAATGGTGTAATTATTATTCTAAATTAAGTATGGTGTAATAACATAGAGAATGACATAGCTCTATTATCTGATTTATATAATCTGGTGTAAAAATATGACAGATGAAGGACAATGCACCATGCAACATTCCCCCAATGTGATAACTAAGCCAAATAATCTATGAATAATACATATGGATTCCCCCCTTTTGGTTTGAGATATGAAACTATTTTAAGGAGGTTGAGCCAAAAGTGATAACTAGTAGTGTGGGAGCTAATAGTGAAGTAAATATGATAAGATTATTAGAATGGATCAAATTATTATTGGTAGGAAATTGATTGTGGATTAATGTTGATATAGGTTCTTCAACAATGAAATAATTGGTAAGAGGCATAGAGTACAACTTGACAAGGTGTTGATTGAATAAATATATGAGTAAAACCTATATGGTATAAAACATGTTGGGATTTTGTTCTACATAGAAGAAATGGTTATGATATTGGATCTATAATTTTAAAGATATTGTATTTAATTTATAGGTATACATAATATGAGGATAATACCTTAGTAGGATGACATACACAAAAAGTGTCCTTATGAGCTTCTGTGGAAGAGGTTTTTATTCATTTTTAGTATTTTTAAAATTTTAAAATTTGAGCTCTGAATATGTCAAAGATGCCACAAAAGAGAGTGATCACTTGCACACGTTTTGAGGAGGTAGAGGCCTTTATATAGGATCATAAGGAGGTGAAACTAATAATTAACTAAAACTTGTTTGATTTATTTATATGAAAACTATGTTCATTTCAATTTTTATCAAATTGTGGGACCTATAGTGTGATTCTTACCTTGTAGTGCTCTTATGCTTCTTGTGGTGCTTGTGTCCTAGATTCAACAATCCAATCTAGGGGAAAATGCTCATGTCTAGTGTTGTATTCCTAAAAATGGAGATGTAGTCCTCAAGATAGTATAATCAAGGGATATGCTAGGATTCTACTAAGAAACTTGAAATGAGGTAAGGGTTTTATAAGACTACCTGTGATTAAAATCGATTGGGCACTATATATGTTAATGTATGAACTCCTTTTTATCTTGGAAGGATTACCTACATAAAATAGATAATTCAAACAAAAGATATATTAATATGATAAATGAGTGGACTACTTAGTACAAGACCAGTCCCAAGAAGTGGTACACTTCCTTACAAGGATGTTAACCCACTATCTTAAAAATTAAGCAAATAATTATAACTAAAATTAAAATAAATCATTCAACAAGATAGATGCAATAATAAAATTATTTAAGATTAAATCTACATTCATTGGATGGAGATTGGAAAATTAGGCATTCCAATAGTCTTTTGTAGTGTTCTCATCATCTTAGATCACTTATAACTATTTTGAAATGGATTTTAGGTTAGGGGCGTACATAATAGCACAAATGCCTAGCTCGAATGAAATGTCACTTTGATCAGAAAAAAGGGGATGTGTAACTATAGGTAAATTTTGGATAATGACCACTTCATAAACAAATCTAGGAAGAGTCACTTACAATAAATCCATAATTTTAAGAAACAAGGATCTAAGACATCAATCAGATTGTAAAATAAAAGGGACTCATGTGTAGACATAATGGATTTTTGATAGAGATGCTGATCAGGATTGATGTTGATTTAGGTAATCGTGTCAATTATATGAATTCAGACAAAGGTCTCAAGAGAGGGTTTTAAAATATGGATTTAAAGGGATTTAGAATGGTTCTGGGGTGTCTAGAGCTGACTAAAGATATTCTAACATAGATTATAGGGGTAAACTAAATATAAAACTAAATGTAAAATAACATATAGATTACAATGTCCCCTCTTATTAAATGAGACATTTGAGGAAGACTGTTACCCTATTTTATTACTATAGGCTAATTTAGGTGATGTAAGAGAATATTAGTGTGGGTCCACTATTCACCAATTATTATTCACTAGCACTATTTATGAGACACTGTTCACTATCATTATTCATGGTGATGTGGTAGGTGATGCAATTGATGATGTAATAAGTTAGGTGGTTTATGGATGAGGTAGCATGGACCATGGGGGTATTCACATGGGTTTAAGTGCATGTGCTTGGAGTGGGGCATACCAATCCACTAAAGGGTGAAGTCAAGTTAATTTATTGACCACATGATTTGGTCCTTGGAGGAAAAAGGTAAAAGGAGAAGCATGGCACATTTTCTTATGGGCTTCATGATGTAGGTGTGTGGAGAAGTCAAAATGAGGTTGGGGACTCTCTTGAAGGCATATGGGTAAATGGGTGAATTATGGCATGTTTCCATCATTGATTCTTTTTCACATGCGAGAGATAGGAACCATTATGAAGGCATGGGAGGAGGAGATGATTTGGTCTCTTGCACATGGTGATAAGCTTATCATCATTGGTAATTCGTCCCCCCATGTGAATTTTTATATCCCATTTTATCTCTCTCCTTCATATTCCATCTCCCTTTCATCTTGTAAATTATTTAAGTATGATCTTGCTTCCTTCATTATTCATCTTTGAAAAATCATAAAACCCCTTATTGTCAGAACTTGAACTTGTGTTCAATTCTTTCTCTTATTGGTTTCAGTGTTGAGATATCTTCCCTAGCTAGTTATGGTAATTCTACCTAGGAATTACAATTGTGCTTCAAAGAGGATTTAGATTTGCAATGTGTAGGTGTATGTGGTATGTTGGATTTCCCATTGAGGATTATGAGTATTTGTAAGTGTTTGATATAGATAAACATTTTATTTATGTAAGAGTGTTGTTGATGGTCATTGTTTCAAGCCATAATATTTATAATCTGTTATTTGAATTAATATAGTAGTTGAGTGTTAGTATTAAATTTGTATGTGTTACTTAGTAATAGCAAGGGAATTTAATAAATTCCATTTTTCTAGTAAATATCCTAAAAAGGGATATTCCAATGGTATAAGAGTTGGTGATCTTTCCATCCATTAGGTCTTGTGTTGTGTGATGTTTCCTAATAATAGGAAAAATAGATACTGGAAAAGAAAGCAAAAGAAATTACAAACAGTTGTGAACATGAGTGAAGAAATGGATGAGAAATGAGATAAGTAGTTATAGATGATCCTAGTGAAGCATTAATGAAAAATTTGTTCATAAATATGGTCAAGTAGTAAGAGCAGACAAATCTATACTTGAGTCAGCTTACACATCATTTAGTGGTATGAAATAATGATGGTGGTGAAACTACAAATGGGGAGGCAAGCCATACTTCCCCTCACTCTAATAGTTCACCTAATGTGACAGTAATACCATTTATACCTTAATTTTTTCATGAGTCAACAACCAATAAAACAAAGGCTGTTGGGTTCTATAGAGTATACTAGCAGTTGGGTGTTGACTTTTAGGCAACTATACCTTTTCTAGATTACTATAGGTGGAAGTCTAGAACTAGACTATGATAGGATAAAGGTGGTTCTAATTAATAATTATAGATAAATTTGATAAAACTTACCCTCCCAAACATTTATGGTTCACATAAGTGCATAGTGACGGCATGGGTCTAGAATTTGGATACATATTTGGAACTAAATCCCATACCTTAGAAAGAGGCGATTAAGTTCACTACCCTTCATTTGGAAGGAGAGGCACATGATTTTTGGTACCATGGTTTGGTAACCCAAGGGAACAAGGTAATTTATATGTATGGAGAGTTCACATAGAGGATGATAGATATGTTTGATAAAAAGGATCTTGAGATGTTTTTTAGAGAGCTGACACATTTGAGACAAGTTGGCATGCTTGATGCCTACATTGAAATTTTTTAGAGGTTCTCAGTTATGGTTTTGGATGTTTGAAAAATATGATTAACCTCCTTATTTATCAAGGGATTGATATATCCCTTATGGGGTTGGGTGAATTCATTTGGTCTACCTTCACTATAACATGCTATCGAGAGAGCACAAGACTTGGATTTATCTACTCCCAAGTCAAAATTTCCATTAAAATTTAATGCTAAGCCTTTTCACAAAAGCATGACAAGGCACATAAATTGATAAATAAGTGTTTCTACTCATTTTCGATTTTCACATTTAGAAGAAATAAGAAACTGAAGTTAAATGGTTAGGGGTTTGATGATACTCGAATGAAGCTGCACACCATATCTAGACGATTGAAGGAGCTCCTCTTTGGCTATGGAGGATGACACCTGTAGATAAGAAAGACTTAAACAAAGAAAATGTTAGATGGATATATGGTGGTCTACCAAGAAAAACTCGGTCCCAAAAGTGCAAAGACTTCCTAGAGGGATGACAGTCCACTAGTTGATAAAAAGAATGTCAGATAAAGAGATAATGAAAGACTTAAAGAAAGAGAAATAGATAATGCGTACCTAAATCTTGCTGTCAATCTTCCATAGTTGCCGACGTCGGTAGTTCTACCAGCATTGATTGGTCAAGGTTGTCGATGTTAGTTAGTCTACCGACGTCGGTAGGGGCAATGGTCAATGTCGGTCAGGGCAATGGCCTTGGATGGGTTTCAGGGAAAGTCTATGGTCGATAGAGGGGTCTAAAAGGAGTTTGGGTCTGTTTAATGGTTTTTGGAGGATTGTAGGATAGTGAATATGGTCTGGGAAAGGGCTAAGGTAGAGGATAGGGGTAGAAAGGGAATAAGAATGAGAGGAAGGCCCCTGGAAGAAAGTTGGGTTGTCTATCAACAATACTCAAGAATATTCAATGGACTAATCACCAATGCATTCTAAAAATACTAAAATATAAACTGGAAGAATACTTAGCTCTGCTTGTGGCTGAACTAGAAGGGTAGAAGACTTGTTTCCATTATGGCTGATGTAGGAGACCTCATGCAACATTTCAACCTGGTGTGGAGTGAATTCTACAAAGTTTCTTAGCCTAGAGAGTGATGATAGAATGCTAATGCCTGCAAAGAGTCGAGGAGCAAGAGAATTCTGATCCTAGGAGCAAGAGAATTCACATTCGCCTTTGTAGTTGAGGTCAGAATTTGGTTTTAAGCAACTGACATCGGTGATACCCCCAGCGTCGGTCGACTATTAACCGACATCGGTGGCTAGAGAATGGGGAAAAAGGCTATTTTTAGCCTTTTGCCCAGTCTTCCATCTGCCAAGTTTAGTTTTCATTGTTAAACAGTCCAAATGGTGGGTTTAATAGGTGCAAGGATTAGTGGGGGAGTTGAAATAGGTCTTAGGTAATTATGATTAGTCATAGGGTGATAAATGGCCTAAGAACTAGGAATCTAAGGTGAGATGTCTAGGGGGATTATTAATTTAAAATAAGTATTTTAAATTAATAAAGTATAGGTTAGGCATGTTGAAGTTAGAAAGGGACCAAGGGGCGGTTGACACTATTTTGGTATCTACATTTGCCCCTTTTTGTCTTGTTGGTTGTTCTTGATGAACTGCAAGACAAAAATAGGAGTAAGTTACCCCAGGTATGGAATAAGGTCATTTTTGTCCTATTGGTTATTCTGATGAATTGCAAGATTAAAATAGGAGTTGGTTGCCCTAAATGTGGGATGAGGTATTCCCCCTCAAAGCAGGAGTTGAGGGAAGGTAACTTGATATTGGGTGCTGATTTGATAGATAGTGGATGGGTATGGTGAAGGTTGAGTGTGAACGCTGCAAAAGTTGAGATTGCATGCATACCACTTCACGTGATAGGTAGGTCAAATTGTCACAGTCAAAGGTCGAGGAGTGCTAAAATCAAAATAATCGGGCCCCAACATTTAGTCGTAGCTGATTGGGTTAAATGATCAAAGCTATAGCTCCAATGGTCATCATGTTCCAAGTATCCTGGGCTCAGGAAGTGCTCCTGGAAAACACGAAAATGTCACAAATATTGGGGATCAACTAGAGTGTGATCCGATAATACGTGTGAGGGTCATAATATGGGTTGCATACAATTTGCTAACTATTCGTGAGGTAGCATATATGCAATCAAAAAAACTAAGGCAGAGTTGTCTCGAAAGTGGTCATGGTCTGAAGAGATAGTTGCAATCTCCAAGGTCATTGGTCAAGTTGGGCTGAGTCATGGTATGATCTCAGGTGGTATGTGTTGTGGTCAGGGAGATGGATGTGATCTCTAATGTGCCCCATGAGAAGTCTAAGGTGACTTATTTTAGTGTCAAGTTTGATTGTTTGGTCATGATTTTGGGTTGGTATAGAGAGTTGGTCCATTAGATGGATGGATGAAAGAATGACCGAGATAACCTTAGAAGACCCCATGTTATCTGAGTGCTGCCTACATAGCCCTTGTTTGAAGGGCCTTAGGTGAATGTAGTTCTCCCTAAAAGGGAAGAAGAGGGTTGGTTATGGATGTGGGTTGGACTAGATTAAGTCATGGTTAAAGGGTTATATGGTTGGTCCATCAAGTAGATGAACAAATGAATGGCCGACGCCATTAGGGAGATGAACGGGAAAATGGCCGAGCTAACCCCAGAAGACTCTGTGTCAACTGAGTGCTGCCTACATAGCCCCTATTTGAAGGGCCTCAAGATAATGTAGTTTGGAAGAAGAGTCAAAATGGTTGATGATTGGTTTGGTCCTGTTTTGAAATGATGAGTGTATGATGATGTTAAAGCCTTTTCCATATTATGTGATGGTGTATTCTGTAACATTGGTGATAGGGTTTTCCATCCCTAGCAAGTTTCCATATTAGTGATGGATATATGCTAAAAATGAAATGAGTATGCTTATGCTTCAACAAGTAATGGTTTATGCTTGGCATAAATTGCGTGGTCGATAGTTTCCATGCATATTGGTTTCCATAGAAACTAGTGTGAATAGGCTATGATAATGTTAGTGGTCTGAAAAAGGTTTGGTTGGTTTGGTTTGGTTTAGAAAATGATTTGGTTGGATTTGAATTGGTTGTACATGACCAAAGTGTGTAAGAAGTGAAAGGCACGTTTCTCTTTCATTGAAAAGGACCAAATGATAGCATAGATAGGGTTATTGCAAACAAAAACCCCGTTCATGCATTACATCATTGACCATTATTTGTGTTAGAGAAGTATTTAAATCACTCGATGTTAAGTGAGCTCAAAATCCCTTGGGTATGTTGGGGTAATAGGTTTAATTATGTGAGGTATGAGGATAGCGTAACCCTTTTTAGCAAGGATAACTTTGCCCCTTTTCTAGGTGACCTTGAGAACGACTATAGGCAAGTCCATGACTTAATTTTTTTATTTTTATTTTTGCTAAACTTTTGGTCATGGACTTGACTATAGAGGTTTGGGGGTTTCCATTTTATAAGGACAAAGCATTCATGCTTTACCAAAGGGTTGACTAATGTTTGTAGGGAAAAAGGGTTGAAAGGAATAGGAATGATGATGACGGGGGTTTCTCAAGGGACGAGCTCAAGTTAAACATCAAGTGAATGATTACTTGATTAACAGTAGAATGGTCATAGATGCAAGGCATTAAATGGCTCAGGTTCTAGCCGGCCTTCAAGAGAAGACAGATGATAAGTCCCTGATCCATACTTGTGTGTTATGATATAAGGTCTGAGCCAATTAGGAGCAAACTTGCCTCGTTTACTTCTTTCCATATTGGTCATGTGTTGGAGATGATTAAGAAGTTGGTTGATGTTTGGTCGCTGCTTGGTTGGTTGATGTTTGGTCGATGTTTGGTCAATGCTTGGTTGGTTGATATTTGGTCGATGCTTGGTTGGTTGATATTTGGTTGATGCTTGGTTGGTTGATGTTTGGTCGATGCTTGGTTGGTTGATGTTTGGTCAATGCTTGGTTGAGGTCATGATAGTTAGTATAGAGTCAAATTCCCCCAGTCGCTTTGGTGACAGGGATGATATTTATCACCCATTATGGATAATCAATGAGTTAGATAAATGAGATGGAGAGAAGAAAATGAAGCTCTTCTTTGTTAAAGAGTGCGACGTGAGGATGAATCTTGTGAAGCTTTTTGCCTGATAGGCTTAGTTTAAGAGGGTGAGATCTTGATCTCCCAAGTTGGAGGTTGGAATTTCAGAATGACTAAAAGTGATGGAGGCAATGGTGGGTGATGTTTTGACAAAAGTAGCCAGTGGTTGGGGGTCTTCAAGTTGGACCTCCATTATCTATAAAGCTTTGATTAAAGTTAGACGATGTTGTGGAGAGCTTTGAATGAGGTCATACAAAGATGTCTTCACAGGGGTTTGGTAAAGTTGTTTTACCATGGGGTCATGAAGTGGTTTTAAAGATGTTGGATGTGATGTGCCCAAGATTGAAATTTTGGGTTTTGGTGGTTGAGGAGGCTTGACGAATGGATATGTTTGAGGGAGAAAAACCTTCTCTTTCCCTTTATCCTTCATGATTTGTGACCTAGTGGTCACGTTGATAGTGTTGATTTCAAATATAGGGGAGGAAGGTGGTAGAGGAACCACAGTTTGATGATGGGCTCCCGATTTAGGTGAGGATGTTTGAGAGGTAGGGAATGGTGTCGGTGGCTTGGTTAAAGGGTGGTCAAGAGGATCCTTAATGAAAAGGGTGTCCTTTTTCAAGTGTTGATGAATGACAACCTTAAGAGCATAGTAGCGCTCAGTGTCATGTCCAGGTGTGTGATGATATGCACAAAATTTAGTGTCATCGAACCAAGATGGTTTTGATCTGAGAGTTGATGAGTGTGAAGGTGAGGAGGTTTGGGAGGCATGGGATGATGTCAGTAGTTTTTCAAAGGGGTCCTTAATGAGAAGGGTGCCCTTTTTTAGGTGTTGGTAGATGACAACCTTAAGAGCACAACAACGCTCAGTGTCATGCCCAGGTGTGCAATGATACGCATAAATTTTAGTGTCATCGAACCAAGATGGTTTTGGTCTGAGAGGTTGAAATGGTTTAATAGGTGGAAGAGTGATGCTAGAGGATTGTAACAATTGGCATAACAGTAAGGCATAAGAACCTGCTAATGGGTCTGCACATTTTATTGCAGTAGGAGTTGACAACTCTTGTTTAGGAGTTGTAGGAGGAGTTTTTCGTACCATATTTTTGTTTGGTGGTGTGGCCACATGTGTAGATGACACTTTCATGGTGAGAGGTGTTGGATGTTTTTGAGGAGATATGTTCTTGATGGGTGGAGGGAGTAATGGAGGTAATTTGTCTTTGTGAGGTGTTGGAGTAGGAAGCACTCCTATTAAGGTGGACGGGTGTGGGCCCAAAATAGATGGGCAATGATGAAGGTGGAAGAGTTCTTTGATGTGGTTTAGCAGCCTTCTTTAGTTTAGTGCGAGGACTACTATTGTGCGAGGCAAGGTTCAATTCTACCTTCACTTGTGTGTGAGTGAAGTTCGAGACGGGGTGAACACCGAGAGATTTAATCTATTTTGGTGTGGTGGATGCTTGTGAGGGTTTAGGTTATTATGAGATAAGTTCTTCTCTCGGTGGAGAAGGGATTGGAGGTTTTGGCTCTTCAGTTGGATAGAGCACAGGAATGGTCATGGCTTCCTTGTGTGGTCTAGTAGCGGGGAAGATATGATCCTTTATTGATGATAAGAAAGATGAGGACGAGTCCACCGGCATTGGTGTCACCAAAAGGTCCTCCAATATGGGAGAGTTTAAAGTTGACTCTCCTTCGTGTGAAAGAGGGCTAGATGGAGAACTAATAAGATAAGGTTCTTCTACCCGTGCTAGAGAAATAGGTGAAGAAGGCTCTTCTATGTGTGGTGGACAAATAGGCTGACTAACCTCTTCAGACTGTGGGAGAGGTTGGTCATAGATGAAAGGAGAAACCGTGTTGACCGTGCGTATATTATGCTCTTGAAGGTCATCGACTATGGTCTGAATGTTATTGTAACTAGGGGGATGGTTAGGGAAAGGTCGTCTAAAGATGTCTATGTTTTGGTTAGGTGGTGCGTTTGGGTTATCCAAGTCAAGATCAACTTTGTCTAGCATGTCTTGGATAATGTTATTGAAGGTTTTATAATTGTCTGTGTCATGGCCTTTGACACGGTGATAATTACAGAAGTCATTCTCCCTATACCATGTAGGGATGGCATGCGAGGGATCAAATTGAGGTGGTGGTCAAACTTGGGGGAGGTTGAGGACTCCCTGTTTGACTAGTTTATCCAAGATGTAAGCGTATGACTCTCTTATTGGAGTATATTGACACTGTACATGCTATTGTTGGAATTGTTTTGTGATATATTCTGATGTGGAAGGTTGAGATTGGTTGGTTGTTGTTGAAGATGATGGTCTAAGGACCACAGTGTTTGCCACTCCTTTGGACTTGGAGTGGGAAGAAGAAGGTTTGGACGAAGAAGGGTCACTTGATTTTGTGTTAGTATTTTTACTACGTAGTTTGACTTTATTTTATTTGACATCACAGAGTTCAAGCTTCCTAGCCATGGTGAAAGCTTCATCAAATGTGCAGAATGTTTGGACCCGCAAAGTAGATGAGATGTGTTTGGCACACGCTTGTGAGAAGAGCTCAATGAACTCAGGTTGAGGTAAAGAAAAGAAGAGTTGGTTGATTAAACCTCTCCAACAGGCAACGAAATTAGCTATTGATTCATCATCGAATTGCCTAATAGAATATAGGTCTGTGATGGAGACCTTTTTAGTTATGTTGATTGAAAAGTGGTTAAGAAATAGTTGAGCTAGTTGAGTGAAGGTAAATAGAGAGTGACTGGTAATAGAACTATACCAATCGAGGGTAACACCAGAAAGTGACATGGGAAATGTGCATAGTAATAACGCATCATCATGTGTTATAAGGTAACAAGCATGTCTAAACGCTCGTAGATGTTGATGTGGGTCTTCTTTACTCTAAAAGTGAGTAAACTTGGGAAGTTCCCACTGACTAGGATATGGTCAGATTGAGATCGATGGATGAATAGGTTCATTACAGATTTGTTCATATGAGAGAACATTTCTTGAACCCAAAATGGATGTCTCAAGATTAGACACCTTATCCATCAACATCTTGATTAGATCGGTTGATGGATTTGCAGGTGGGGTGCTCCCTAGGTTATAAGGCATTTGGAAGGTGTTAGGTGGAGTGTATGACATAGTTGGTTGTGCTTGTATAGGTGTAACATATTGGTAACTAGTCATAGGGACTGATGTTGAAGTCAAGGGTGGTTGTGTCATAAAGCTAGAAGGCACAACTTGGCTTGATGTTGCCAAAGGTGGTTGGATGGTGGCAACACTAGCTAAAGGATAAGTAGCCACTCTTGTATTTATGGGTGCAAGAGTAGGTGGGATGGAGACAATTAAGTTTTGGAATGGTGTAGAACTTTGTTGAATGGTTTGTGGTTGAGGGGGTATAAAAACCCCAATGGAGGTAGGTCCAAAAATAGAAGGAGAGGCCACACTTTGAATATTGGTCATGGTCAGGTTGTTAGTTGAGGAAATGGTCTGGGTGACCATGGGTTGGGTTATGGAGGCTGTTGATATGATTGCCGTTTCAACTAAGGAAGTTGGCATCCCATAAACTATGTTGCCTGAAGAGTCTCGCATTTGAATTCTCATGAGATAGTGCTGAAGAGCCTTGAATTTGAGGTCAAGGAACCTTTCAAAGTCTTGGTCCCCTTCGGGAACAATAGGGGGTTGAGTTGGGGTTGGTTGGATAGGAGTACATTTAGTTTTTGAATTATACTCCATTTGGGGACTTGATATAGAAGGCAAAGGTGGGAGTGGTTGTTGCATTGGATGGTCAACAAGAGTTTTGGTTTGATTACATGTCAAAACCATCCAAGGCAAAATAGATTTAGTTTCTAAAAACTATATGTTTCAGCCTCAAAAAACCAGAATGTGTTTTTAATAGCACAAAGGTCAAGATTTTAGCTTGCTATTTGAGAAGAAGTTTTTTTGACAGTAACTGACATCAATTTTTCCACTGACGTTGGCAACTATTTTCACTGACATCAGTTATCTGACTGACATTGGCAATTTACTTCACTGGGAATGTTAGAATGTTTCTACTCATTTTCACTTTTCACATTCAAAAGAAATAAGAAACTGAAGTTAAATGGTCAGGGGTTTGATGATACCCAGATGAAGCTGTGCACCATATCCAGATGATTGAAGGAGCTCCTCTTTGGCTGTGGAGGATGACACCTATAGATAAGAAAGACTTAAACAAAGAAAATTTTAGATAGATATATGGTGGACTGCCAAGCAAAGCTCAGTCCCAAAAGTGCAAAGACTTCCTAGAGGGATGACAGTCCACTAGTTGATAAAAAGAATGTCGGATAAAGAGATAATGAAAGACTTAAAGAAAGAGAAATAGATAATGCATACCTAAATCTTGATGTCAGTCTTCCACAGTCACCGATGTTAGTAGTTCTACCGGCGTTGGTTGGTCAAGGTTTTCGACGTCGGTTAGTCTGCCGATGTCAGTAGGGGCAATGGTTGATGTCGGTCAGGGAAATGGCCTTGGATGGGTTTTAGGGAAAGTCTGTGGTCGATAGAGGGGTTTGGAAGGAGTCTGGGTCTATTTAATGGTTTGTGGAGGATTGCAGGATAGTGAATATGGTCTGGGAAAGGGCTAAGGTAGAGGATAGGGGTAGAAAGGGAATAAGAATGAGAGGAAGGCCCTGGGAAGAAAGTCAGGTTGTCTATCAATAGTACTTAAGAATATTCAATGGACTAATCACCAATGTATTCTAAAAATACTAAAATATAAATTGGAAGAATCTTTAGCTCTGCTTGTGGTTGAACCAGAAGGGTAGAAGACTTGTTTCCGTTATGGTTGATGTAGGAGACCTCATGCAACATTTCAACCTGGTGTGGAGTGAATTTTGCAGAGTTTCTTAGCCTAGAGAGTGATGATAGAATGCTGATGGCTGCAAAGAGTCGAGGATCAAGAGAATTCTGATCTTGGGAGCAAGAGAATTCGCATTCACCTTTGCAGTCGAGGTCAAAATTTGGTTTTAAGCCATCGACATTGGCGATACCACAGGCATCAATCGACTGTTAACTGACGTCAGCGGCTAGAGAATGGGAAAAAATGCTATTTTTAGCCTTTTGCTCATTCTTCCATCTGCCAAGTTTAGTTGTCATTGTTAAATGGTCCAAATGGTGGGTTTAATAGGCACGAGGATTAGTGGGGAAGTTGAAATAGGTCTTAGGTAATTATGATTAGTCATAGGGTGATAAATGGCTAAGAACTAGGAATCCAAGGTGAGATGTCTAGGGGGGATTATTAATTTAAAATAAGTATTTTAAATTAATAAAGTATAGGTTAGGCATGTTGAAGTTAGAAAGGGACCAAGGGGGGGTTGACACTATTTTGGTGTCTACAATAAGCCTTACATGATGAATTATTCTAGGGATGAGATATGGAAGAAGAATTTGTGTTTCACATGCAAAGCCTCATGGGAACTAGGACATAGGTTCGTTGGGAAAGACAAGGTACATTATATAGAGATTAATTCTTATTATGAGGAGGAGGTAGATTATAGATTAGATAGTGATAATTATTGTTTTAAGAAAAACCACTGAGAGTGGGGTGGGTGAATCAATGTAAAAACTTTTATTTTAATTCCACTTATCATTCATTAACCATTCAAACTAATATATAAATATAACAATGCATAATCAACCATTCATATGAGCAAGAAGTAGGAGAATAACATATGAACACAAGAGATATGTGGGAAAAACCTCATGAGGAATAAAAACACACTGACACATAGCTTGTATTATATCCCTATAATAAATTAATCAAAATTATTGAGGTACCAACCCCACAAGGAGCACCAACCCCTCACTAGTTAAGCACCAACTCAACTAGGCCTTTAACAAGCACCAAATTACAATGAGGCACTAAAACCCTAGGTGACTTAGAACCAAATAAGCCATATATAACCTTTGATCACATTTGGACACATTTTTCTTACTTAATTGATGATGATCAACTTCTTTTGCTCTTCACACTCTCCTATCCCTCTCAAACCAATCCATTAGGCCTCTTCACTCAACTAGCCCTCTTCTTGACTAAATTAGGTCATATGAACTTGATCATAATTTATATAATCACTATTATAACTTCATGACATATTCAACACACCTCTATTATTTTCTTAAATCTCTTTACTTATTTTCTAAACTTTTGTTTTATTTGTTCATCACCTCAATATTCTTACTAGATTAATTAGGCCTATTAAACCTCCTTTGTATACTTGACTCTTAATTTCACATACCTTGGTTTACCAAAACCCTACATAATTGTATCACCCTTTTAATATATGAAAAAAATATTTCATAGGAGAAACAACCACTACATAGGTTGGCCACCACTCATGAGGACCAAAACCACCATTAGGCCTAATAGAGACCCAATGTAATTAGGCCTTATCAAAGCACATGTTTCATATTGACCACCTTAAAAAATTATTGAGTCTCCAAAAAATATTTAAAAAATTCACACACATTTAAATTAGACTCATGATAGGGTCACTTTAGGTCCCCAACACCATTTAGCTCATTTCACTCCTTGAACCACACCATTAGGCCTTCTTATTGTTAGAAAGTCTACCAAAAAAATGAAGCACACAACCAATTTTAAAAAATAAAAAAAATATTAAATTACATGGATAAAAGCTAAATTAACTCAGATTCATCACCATGTTCTTGAAACATTTCAACATAGGACTTAAATCCTCCAACTCACTCTTGCAATATGACCACTCAGAACTGCCAACTAGCTCAAAACCCAGTCATGATCATTTGACCACCAAAATTTGTAAAGGAACATTTCTTGAATATAAATTCACTAATAATAAAATAATATACACTAATAAAATATTCATGTGAATTATACTCTTTAAATATTATAAAATCACCTTATTCTCATCTCTGCTAGATGACTACTCAGAATTGTCAAAAACTTCAAAACATAGTCATGAAAATAATGACTTAGAACACCTATGTGAAAACTTTTATGAACTTCAAATGAATTTATATGATCCAAACATATTCAAATAATATACTTAAACAAATATATTATAATTTACAATATCAATATTGGTTTTACAAACCAATCTCATGGCTTCACTGTACACAAACCTCACTGTGTTAGACAAGTCAGCTTGAGAACAAATTTTTTCCATGCACACACATATCCAAATATTATATCCAATAGGGATATGTGTTAGATTTATTGAATAAAAAACCAGTGCAACTAGATCCATCCCTAATCCATGACAATATATCCATAAATTCATTCCCACTTTTACTTGGTTTTTCTCACTGTCTGCCTCACTAGGTTTTTTAGTGATGGGTTAACTTCCATGACTGGTTTAGAATATTTCAATTATGGAACTTGATTATAAACCATCATGGAAATAATATATAATTCTCAATATTAAACCTCCATCTACTTATTAACTTTGACTTAGTCAACTCTACCTATTATAGCAAATTTCTAAGAAACATGGCTTTTCTTATAGGGTCCACTCACTCAAATATCAAACCAATGCCATATGGAGGTACCTAAGAGAGTCCTATACATGATAAAATATTAAAAATAGTTTATTAAATTTATTCTAATCCATTTATATCAATATATTCCATAGTAGGTTATTTTTAGGGTTTTAGATAGGGTTAAAACCACCTTACATTCTTAATAATCATTCATAAAGATTGAGCCCTTAATTTAGAACAAATGCTTGGAAAATTGAACTAGTATCCTTCCCCAGCATCAATTAAATTATTAATAAATCATGCAAAGGTTTCACATACAAAAAATCACATGAAAGTCCTTCTCAGGTTTTCAACACTCCATTCAATCACTCAAGAGACCTTAAGACCCACTTTTCATGATTTATCCTTTAGAATTTGACCTCAGACATGGTAAACACACTTGACACAACATTTAACACCTCTAAAATTCTCTCATGAGATTTAACACCATGAAAATTAATCTTGACCCCTCATTAGGCCACACTAGGTCTCTTTGCACATTAGGCCTTGAATTACCAATCACACTTAGACCTTGAACAAAACTTGAAACCACTTTCACTAGTCTCAAAACCTCATAATCATGTCATAAAACCTATTACCATGCTCACACATTACCAATGTTCTTCTCACAAGCCTCATACCACTCACCTCATCATGAAACCAAGCCTATACCTTCACACTAGGTCTCCCAAGTACATAACTCATGAACTCAACCTAAAGAACATCAAAGACAACTTAGATTGACATCAATGACACTTTCATGACATCAATGACAATCCATGCATACCTTAGAAAATATTATCAAAAATCTCCCCCTTTGTCATTGATGACAACCACTCATTGATGGTAACCATTCAATGAAGCTTCTTTGATTAAAAAATATCTCCCCCACATAGATCAATCTCCCCCTTTGACATTAATGACAAAGCACTACTTGAAAAAACTCAATAAATATGAATAAAAGATCATATCAATAAACTCCCCCTATCTTAATGTGTACCTCAAAGATCTTATCCTTGACAAACTAATATAACTCCCCCTTTGACCTCATAGCTTATGCACTTATTTCGTAATCTCGGAGATAAAACACCTATTAATTAGCTCCCCATAAGCACTTTACTTTATTAATGACTATAAGGAGCAAGAATCATGCCCAATTCCTATTTCAATTGTTTAAAAGTAGCCTTGGGAAGAGGTTTAGTCAAGATATTTGCAACCTGATCCTTGGTAGACATAAATTCAAGCTTAATACTTTGTTCACTTACCTATTATATTAAGAAATGATACTTGATATCAATTTTATTGGTCCTTGAATTCATGAATGGATTCTTTGAAACACTTATGGCACTAGTATTATCATAAAAAATAGGACTAGGAATATCAAACTCCACTTTGTAGTCTCTTATAGTTTGTCTCATCCACAACACCTAAATGCAACATGAAGATACTAAAATATAATCAGCCTCATAAGTAGATAAATCCACTAATTATTGATTATTTATTATCCATGAACTAGGCACTCACCTATGAAGAAGGCTCCTCCACTAGTGCTCTTTCTATCTAGACTCGTAGCCCAATCTACATCTGTACAGACTACTAGATCAAATTTCTTGCTCCTTGGGTACCATAATCCATACTTCATAGTTCCCTTGATATACCTAAGTATCTTTGTGAATGATTGTATATGAATTTACTTAGGATCTACTTGAAATATTCCCATAAGACCTACTTCTTGTATGATGTCAGGTCTATAGGTAGTAGTATACAACAAACTCCCAATCATTGATCTATTTTTTGTCTGATTGATTCTTGAAGATTCATCCTCATTATTTAGCTTACATATTGTAACCATAGGTGTACTTACAGCCTTGAAAATTACCATTTAAAACTTATTTAACATCTATTTTATATACTTGACATGTGAAAAAATATACTTTTTTCATATTGACTGATTTGAAGCCCAAGAAAGAAGGATAGTTCTCCAAGCATAGACATTTCAAATTCTAAATTCATCACCTGTACAAAGGCCTTGGTCATGTTCTTAATATTTCCAAAAAATATGATATCATCCACATATACCACCACTATTATTTGATGGTCATTTTTAGTCTTGATATATAAGTTACTATCTACAACTCCTCTCTTGAAACCTTAGTCTAAACGATACTTGTCTAGTATAGGATACCAAGCTTTAAGGGCTTGTTTTAGACCATAGAGAGCCTTATTAAACCTAAAAAAATAGTCCTTGTTATCAATCAATAGGAAACCCTTATGTTTATTAATGTACACTTCTTCCTCCAAGTTCCCATTTAGGAAAGTTAACCTGACATCCATCTGTTATACTTTGAAGCCTTTGAAACTTGCATAGGCAATAAACAGCTTAATAACCTCTAACCTTGATACCAGAGCAAAGGTTTCCTCAAATTACACTACTTATACTTGAGCATACCCATTTCATACTATTATATCCTTATTTTTTATGACTTCTCCATTCTCATTCAACTTATTTTTGAACACCCATTTTGTACCAATGATATTTTTGTCTTTAGGCCTAGGTACTAACTCCCAAATCTCATTATTCTCAATATGATTTAACTCCTCATTCATGGAATATATCCAAAACTTATCTTCACTTTATTCTACATATATTTTAGTTTCAAATTTATATAGTAAGGTAGTATTATATTGATTAACATTACTCACCATTATTATTCTTGTTTATATACCTCCATTCTTATTGCCAATGATTTGAGATTCAGGATGATCCTTTTAAATCTGCCTAGAAGGACCTTTTGAGTTATTAGAGGTATAAACAATAAGAAGGTAGGGTTGAATCAATTTTAAAACTCTTATATCAATTCCATATATCATTCATTAATTAATAAAATAGATCTAGAGATATAACAATGCATAAACAATCATTAATATGAGCAAGAAGTGGAAATAAAACACACGAGCACAAGATCTATGTAGAAAAACCTATGGGGAACAAAAAAAATGATTCATATATTGTAATAAAATCATATAAAAAATGAATAAAACTTTTAGTGAGGCACCAACCCCACAAGGAGCACCAACCCCTCACTAGTCAAGAACCAACTCAACTAGTCTTTTAGCTAGCTCTAACTTGTAAGGAGACTCCAACCCCCTAGGTAACCCAACACTAACTTAGACACCTTGAATATATAATCACCCTTGGAAAATTTTTGTTTAATAAACTAAATATGACCTCTTTATTTTTTATTTTCACTCTTATATCTGTCTCAAATGGCCTATTAGGCCTTCTCACACAACTAGCCCTTTCCTTGGAAGAATTAGGTCAAATGACCTTGCTCAATACCCATAAAAACATGGTTAGCTATTCATGGAATATTTAACACACCTATACAATGATCTTAAATCCATTTACATAGTTTCAAAAATTCTATATCATTCACTCATATGCTCAAATCTTAGTTTCAAAATTTTTATATCATTCGCTCATATGCTCAAATCTCTAACTAGTCAAATTAGGCCTATTATACCTTATCTTTATACTTGAATCTTGATATTACCCATATTGGTTGGAAATAACATAAAAATACTTGGATCACACTTTAAATATATAAATACACATGTTTCACAAGTGAAAAAACAACCACATAGGTTGGTCATTACCCTTAAGGGCCAAAACCATGGTTAGGCCTAATAAATACCTAATGCAATTAGGATTTATCTAAGCAGAGGTTTCACTTAGACATCCTTAAAAAAATTTAAGCCTCCAAAAATAGATGAAACAATTAAAAATTTAATCAATTAGAACCTTTATAATCTCACCTTATGTCCCCAACACCATTTGGCTCATTTCACTCTTTGAACCACCTAATTAGGTTTACTTGCCATTAGGCCTTCTTATTGTCGGAAAGTCTATCTTGAAAAATTAAATCATATACATAACTTTGACACATAAATATACTAAAAAATCACATGTATATAATATTAATTACCTTATTTTCAACATAATGTTCATTATAATTTATCAAATAGTGAAAAATATCTTTAACTGATCAACTTCATATGCTTACTCAGAACTACACACAAGCCTCAAAAACCCAATCAAGAAAATTTAAATTTTCACACCTTAATAGGAATTTATCATGCATAAAAATGTGTTAAAATAAACATAGGTTAATTATTGAACACCTTAATGATCATTGGATCCTTCAATTCAATGCAAAATGACTCAGAAACATCATTCTCACTCATGCATAGAAAACTACTTGTAGCATCAAAAACATAGTCAAGAAGATCAAATATTAAAATACCTATGGGAATAGGTTTATAATATTTAAATGGATTTAAATAAACATTAAAAATACTTATATAATATTTAAAATAATATATTATAAGGTTTGATATCCATATTGGTCTTAAAGACCAATCTCACATCTTTACCCTATACAAACTTCATTGTGTTAGATAGGTCACTTTAAGAACAACTTTTAACATGCTTGTGAACATAATAAATGCTTATAAACTAAGGGCATATTATTTATAGGTATTTAAAAATTAAATAATTTATTTTTATCCATCCCTAATCCTCTATAACCAATCCCTAATCTCTTTCTCACTACTGCTTAGTTTTCTCACTATGTTGCTCATTAGGCCCTTTTAGCGATATGCCAACTTCCAGGATTTGTTTAGAAAATTTTATATCTAAAACCTGATAAATTTTTTTATATGGTCATAAACTAAAATCCTTACACATCATCCTCCATCCATTTTTATGCTTTGACCTGGTTAACCCTACCTATTACATAAAAAATCCAAGAAATTAGGGGTTTCCTATAGTTTCTACTCAATATCATGACAAACCAAAATGATCTGGAGAAACATAGAAGAGTAATTTACATGTTAAAAACATAAATATATGTCAACAAAACCATTTTGAGCCATAACTTACAATATCTTTCCTATCAGGTCATTATGAGGGTTTTGACTGGTTTCCCTTCTTAATAATCATTCATAAAGGATTTACCCTCAACTCCAAAACTAATTTCGAGAAAATAAATATAGGGACATTATCCAACATTCATGAACTACTCATGATATAATTAAAAGGTTTCACATACCAATGAGCATAATAAATTTCTTCTTAGGTCTGTAATACCTAATTATTCACACATAAAAAACCTTATCACTAATTTTCATGCTTTCTCATTTAGGTTATGACCTCAACCTTTGTCAAAATACTTAACACAACCTCTCACAAATTTATCAATGTTATCAATATATTTGGTACCTTGGGAAATGAAATTGACCCCTCTTTAGGCCACATTAGGTTTCTTTGCTCTCTAGGCCTTAAAAGCCTTAAAAATGCTAGGCATAATATCCTCATACACATATCTTAAAAATTCTTGTACTTCTCTCCAATCCTCATACACATGTCATATGACCTCATATCATGATCATACACTTTCAACATTCATAAAACAAGTCTCATACTAATCACGTCAACATGCTACTAGGCCTATTTCCTCTCACTGGGTCTCTTAGGTACATGACTTATGAACTCAATCATTAAGAACAATAATGAAAACATAGAATCACATCAATGACAAATTCATGCATACCTTAGAACACATTCTCAAAAATATCCCCCTTTTTCATTGATGGAAACCACTCATTGATGGTACATACTCATAGAGGCTTCTCTTATTGGGATACATCTCTTCAATGCAGATCAATCTCCCCCTTTGACATTAATGCCAAAACACTACCTAAAATAATAGGTCAATATACAAAAATGAAAGATCATGTCAGAAAAATCCTCCTATCATATTGCATATCTCAAATAACATCTTCTTGAAAAATCGACATGACTCCCCCTTTGACCTTACAACTTGTGAACTTCTTTCCTTTTCTTGGAGCTAAAACACCTCCTCATCAGCTCCCCTAAACACTTTATCTTACTTAGTGCTAGGAAAATTAATCACAACTAATTTTTATCTTAGATGTTCTAAAGTAGCCTTTGGAATAGGTTTAGTCAAGATATCTATAATCTAATCCTTGGTAGACACAAATTCAAGCTTAATACTTTGTTCACCCACCTATTCTCTTAAGAAATGATACTTGATATGGATGTGTTTTGTCCTTGGATACATGACATGATTCTTTTAAACAGTTATGACACTAGTATTATCATAAAAATAGGAATAGGATCATCAATTTCCACCTTGTAGTCTCTCAAGGTTTGTCTCATCCACAACACTTGAGTACAACATGAAGCTAATGAAATGTACTCAACCTCATAGGTAGATAAATATGATGATAGTTATTTCTTGATTAACCATGAGACTAGGCACTTACTTAAGAAGAAGGCTCCTCCACTAGTTCTCTTTCTATTATCTAAACTCCTAGCCCAATCTACCTCTATATAGGCTGCTAGATCAAACTTATAGCTCCTTGGGTACCATAAGCCATAATCCATAGTTCCTTTGAGATAACTAAGTATCCTCTTGACTTCTTATAGATTAATTTACTTAGGATCTACTTGGAATCTTCCCATAAGACCTACTAATTGCATGATGTTAGGTCTAGAGGCAATAGTATACAACAAACTCCCAATAATGGATCTAAATTTTGTTTGATTAACCCTTGAAGATTCATCCTCCTTGCTTAGTTTGTATCCTGTAACCATAGGTGTACTTACATCCTTACAATCTTTAATTTCAAATTTCTTTAACATCTCTTTTATATACTTGACCTATTAAATGAACATACCTTTTTTAGATTGACTGATTTGAAGTCCAAGATAGAATGACAGTTCTCCAAGCATAGACATTTCAAATTCTAACTTCATCACCTCTAAAAAATCCTTGGTCATGTTCTCATTAGTTCCACCAAAGATGATATCATCCACATAGAATACAAATATCAACTGATGATCATTTTCAATCTTGACATACATGTTGCTATCTTCAACTCCTCTCTTGAAACCTTGGTCTAAAAGGTACTTGTCTAGTCTAGCATACCAAGCTCTATGGGATTGTTTTAGACCTGTTGACCCAATTTTGCCCCTCAGGCAAAATCGCGGTCACCTCCTACACCTGCTTTACATGGCCAGTCATTTCGGGTCACAAGGTCCATCTTCAGGGCTCAATAGCTCTGTTTCAGAGCATTGGTTCATCGGCCTCATTGATTGACGTTCACGGTAGTGAAAGGCAGAGTCTTCAAACGTTCACACAAGAAGAGAGGAAAAGAGCTGGGGCATTTAACACAGGCAAAAGAAGGGTAGACAAAATGCAGAGGGTGGAAAAATCACCACCCAAAACACTGGCAGGTAAAAAGAGACCACCTACACACAAGCAATGGGTGGAAAAATTGCCACATGAAGCAGTCGGCAGAGAAAAAGAGGCCATTAACATCGGTCAACGTCAGTAAAATTGTTGTAGTCAGTAGCTTAAATCGGCTGACATCGGCAAAACTGCCACAGTCAGCAGCTTATCGGCCAACGTCGACATAAGTCCCACATGCAGTACACATAGTGAGCGGCAAATTTGCCGCCCACAATAGCAGGCGGCAAAAAACACCTGTAGAGCACAGGAAAAAGCTCACCCAACTGCCAGAGGAGAAGACCAGCACACAAAATGAGGCAACAAGCATGGTCTTGGTAGACTTGTGATGTCATTTACAGTGTTTTCTCTCTTCCCAATGGAGACTCAAGCTGCCACTTGACTCCTCTTGACTCTTTCCCTATAAATGGGCAGACTTATTCATTTATCAGGATCTTCCCCAATTTTGTAAAGAGCACTGCTCTCCAAATTTTCCACCTAAATCAATAAAAGACAGTTTTTACCTCTATTTGGATGGATTGTGCAGAGTATGCCTTGAATGTTAATCTGTGTCCAGTCAGTATCTCTTGATGCTCTCACAGGTTCAACACCAGCAAACTTGTGATCTACAAAGTGCCACTGTCTACTGCTGCCAGGAGTAGAGTTCTATTTTGGAGGCATAAAATAGGTGAGGTCACTTACAGTGTGTATTTCTTAGCACCTTGGTGAGTTCCTTTTCCTGTGCTTTCCATAAGAACCTCCCTGTCATCCTAGAGACCTAGTCTTTTCTGCCAAATTTGAGTGTATGTATGTTTTGTTTGGTCTTGAGTGTGGATGTGGGAAGGTCACTTTCATTTTTGGTGTATCACCTCTTTTAGAGTAGGCCATTTGTTTTCATGAATTTTCTCTCTCTCTTTTCATCCCCCCCAGTATATCTATATATCTATATTTTTGCACTGCCTGAAACAAACAAGATACATCAGAGGGAACTAGCCCATATCTAGAGACTCTCCTCTCTTGCTTCGCCATCCCACAGGCGAGAGAGGAGTTTCCATGTTGTAGGGAGAGGGCAGGAATCTGTTTTCCTACCAACTGGGTGCACTTTCCAGTGTCAACAGTTTTGGCACGCCTGGTGGGACCCCAAGTTTTTAATCAAAAAAGTTGCAGGGTTACTCGCTGATCCTGTTACAGTAGAGGAACCACCAATACAACACCATGTGCGTCAACAATTTTGGCACGCCCAGTGGGACTATATTTTTCAACGCAGTAAGGTTTTAGGATTAATGCTGGTCCTATTACAACAGATCATTTTGTTTCTTCAGCATCTGGTGACTCTGAGTAAATCCACTGGTTAAGTAGCCTGGTGCCATCAGAAATCATCCACTTCTTGTATGTATACTTGTTTTGCACAAAATCATGGATTTTGTTCGCCTTCATATAATATCGATCAGATTCAAAATATTTATGGAATCCCCTCAAGTAGCTCTCCTAGTTTCCCTGCAACTATAAGGGAGGTGGCGTTGGAATTTGAGAAGCAGACAAAAGAAATTGATAGGCTGGAAGAGCAGTACAAATATCAATAGGAGCTGATGTATAAAGAGGAGTGCTTGTCTAGGCAAACACAGGGCTTGCAGTCCATGAAGGAGGAAGTGACAAAATGGATAAATCCATCTATGCAAGGTAGTCAGCCTTGCGTGCCCCTTCCTACTTTGAAGAAAACCCCTTCTTTTGTACCAAATCCATTTTATCAAATTGCACTTGCTCACTCTAACTCATCAAATACAGCTGCTCCCAATCCCGTGCACCTGGCTTTCCAACACCAAATGGCATTAGAGCAACCTCCCATGGAGATCAATCTTTTCAACTCCTTAGATCAAGAATCTTCCATTGAGAAAAGTACCACTAGCTAGCACGTCCCTCCTCCAATGCATCAACAACATTTTCCTTGCATTCCCCAACCTCCCCAAGTCCTCTAGCATAGTGTGCAGATTCTGGATTGAAGGAAGGAATCCCAGGAACCAGTTCAGAGCTTTGAAGAGGATCATGCTAGCCACCTCCAAGAAAGACTCTTCCAGGAAAACCTAGCTAGACAAATTGAAGATTTAGAGGCTAGGATGAAGCTACTCCTTGAAAGGGAGTTATTTTTTTCAGACCTTGCAGAAGAACCTCAGGTCCTTGTGGAAAATGAAGTTGCTACCTATTTGCAGGAGCAAAATTCAAATTTAGAGATCCTGAATTGGGGGGAAGACAGTGGAATCATGGGGCAGCAAAGAGGAAGAAGAAGAACAGGGTTTTTCTCAAAACCTTGAAGAAGCTGAGGCTGCGCCTGCCTATGGTGATGCTGGCAGCCTCCAGGAAAAGCTTTTCTAGGAAGATCTGAGTAGGAGAATTGCAGAGTTGGAGTCTAAAAAGAAATTCCTCAGCCAATGTGTGGTGGACGGTTCAGACCAAACAACACATTCCATGCCTGAACACACCCCACCTACACATTTCCAAGAGAGTTATCAGGCCGTGCCTGATATAGATGAAGTACTGATTAAGTGGAGAGAGGAGAATCATTCGATTTTAGCTCAAGGACTGTTCCCTCTTCCACCTGCTTTCTCCACTTCACCCCTTCTCAAGGAAGAACCTATTTTGCAAGAGGCAGGAGAGGAACAAAAGATCTAATCTGCAAGTCTTTAGGAGGCTATTATGAGCGACAACGAAGAATAAATCGTCATTGATACTCCTTGTGAAGACCTTATCAGTAGTGGAGAAGATGCAGGCCTTGCGTATATGCAGATGTTCTAGAAATTCAAAGAGGAACAAATGCATGGTAAGCTCTCTCTTCCTTTGTTTGATGAACTTCCTTGTTGTTTTGATGAGGATGATTACATTGAAGAATTTGGGAAAGAGGAAGATCAGGAGAATATTTTTAAAAATCTAGAGAACCTGATCAGCAAAGAGGAAAAGGAGAAGTCTGTCTTCGTGGAGGAATACCTTGAAGAACTAAACTTTAAACAAATAAGTGAAGTCTTGTGGGATGAGCAATCATTTTGTGAGCCCCTTTTAGACATCACCACATTTGCCCTTCTTCAAGAAGGCCAAGAGGAAACAGAGGACGAGTCTGACAAAGTTTTCAGCGAGGCAGAAGGGAACGGGTCAGACCATGATACATTATAGAAGAATTGTGCAGAACATGAGGCTTACAGTGATGAGCCACAAGCCATTGCTTTCTTGGTGAGGGGCACCAATATCAGGGAGCAGCATTTAACAGGCCTCCAAGGACAATCAGAATACGTATATATTGGAGGCATGTTTGATTTTGATTCCCTCAGTTTCCAGCCAAATCAGGTGACAAGCAGGAAGAGTAAGTCACCAAATCTCATTTTATTTCAACTACTTGCCTACCACCATAAGTCTTCTCACCAAGAAGGGGACTTGAGAAATTTCCCTTTCGATCCAGGAGGGATGCGAACATTCCTGGTTAGATGTATATAATAGTTTGCTTTCAGTTGTTTTCCCTATTTTCCCTAAGTGCAGTTTGCACAGTTAGTTGTTTTTAAGCTTGTGTGTTTTCCTTCATTTGTGGGGGTAAATTCTGTGTATTTGATTCCAGGATCTTCAAAGATGTTGTGAAATCTCTTCAAAGTCACCATCTGACTCCGCACCCAATGGATATGCAAGGCAACTAGGTTCTAAGCATAGCAGGCACGCTTACCCTGTGAGTCACCAATTTGTTGACCCAATTTTGCCCCTCAAGAAAAATCTCCGTCACCTCCTACACCTGATTTGCATGGTCAGTCATTTCAGGTCACAAGGTCCATCTTCAGGGTTCAACAGCTCCATTTGAGAGCATTGGTTCATTGGCCTCGTTCGTTGACGTTCACGGTAGCGAAAGGCAGAGTCTTCAAACGTTCACACAAGAAGAGAGGAAAAGAGCTGGGGCATTTAACACAGGTGAAAGAAGGGTAGACAAAATGCAGAGGGTGGCAAAATTTCTGCCCACAACACTAGTGGGTAAAAAGAGACCACCTACACACAAGCAATGGGTGGCAAAATTACCGCGTGAAGCAGTCGGTGGAGAAAAAGAGGCCATTAACATCGGCCGACGTTGGCAAAACTGCCACAATCAGTAGCTTAAATCAGCCGACGTTAGCAAAAATACCATGGTCGGCAGCTTATCAGCCGATGTCGATAGAAGTCCCACACACAGTACACACAGTGAGTGGCAAATTTTCCACCCACAACAGTAGGCGGCAAAAAACACCTGTAGAGCATAGGAAAAAGCCTGCCCAGCCGCCAGAGGAGAAGACCAGCACACAAAATGAGAAAACAAGCATGGTCTTGGCAGACTTGTGATGTCATCTACAGTGTTTTCTCTCTTCTCAATGGAGACTCAAGCTGCCACTTGACTCCTCTTGACTCTTTCCCTATAAATGGGCAAACTTGTTCATTTATCAAGATCTTCCTCAATTTTGTAAAGAGCACTACTCTCCAAATTTTCCACCTGAATCAATAAAAGATAGTTTTTACCTCTATTTGGATGGATTGTGCAGAGTATGCCTTGAATGTTAATCTGTGTCTAGTCATTGTCTCTTGATGCTCTCACAGGTTCAACACTAGCAAACCTGTGATCTACAAAGCGCCACTATTTGTTGTTGCCATGAGTAGAGTTCTATTTTGGAGGCATAGAACAGGTGAGGTCACTTACAGTGTGTATTTCTCAGCACCTTGGTGAGTTCCTTTTCCTGTGCTTTCCATAAGAACCTCCTTGTCATCCCAGAGACCTGGTCTTTTCTGCCAAATCTGAGTGTATGTATGTTTTGTTTGGTCCTGAGTGTGGATGTGGGAAGGTCACTTTCATTTTTGGTGTATCACCTCTTTTAGAGTAGGCCATTTGTTTTCATGAATTTTCTCTCTCTCTTTTCATTCCCCCTAGTATATCTATATATCTATATTTTTGCATTGCCTGAAACAAACAAGATACATCAGAGGGAACTAGCCCATATCTAGAGACTCTCCTCTCCTGCTTCGCCATCCCACAGGCAAGAGAGGAGTTTCCATGTTGCAGGGAGAGGGCAAGAATCCATTTTCCTACCAACTGGGTGTAGTTTCTAGTGTCAAAAAGACCATAAAGGGCCTTCTTCAACTTGAAAACATATTCCTTGTTATCAGTCAATAGAAAACCTTAGGTTGTTCACTGTATTCTTTTTCTTCTAAGTTCCCATGTAGGAAAGATGACTTGACATCCATTTGGTATATCTTGAAGCCTTTGAAACTTGTATAGGAAATAAGCATCCTAATAGCATATAACTTTTCTATAGGAGAAAAAATTTCCTCAAAGTCCACTCTTTATACTTAAACATATCTTTTGCACACAAGTCTATCCTTGTTTCTAGTGACCTATGCATTCTCATTCAACTTGTTCCTAAAAACCCATTTTGTACCAATGATGTTTTTGTCTTTAGGCCTAGGTACTAACTCCCAAGTTTCATTCTTATCAATTTAATTTAACTCCTAATTCATTGCATCTAACCAAAACTTATCTTCACTTGATTCTACATAGCTTTTAGGTTCAAAATTTGAAATTAAGACAATATTTTCTTAATTAACATAACTCACCATTATTATTCTTGTTTGAATACCTACACTTTTATTTCCAATAATCTAAGACTTAGGATGATCCTTTTGAATCTACCTAGAAGGACCTTTTGTTTCCTTTCTTTCCTTAATTTCTTCTTCATCCTCATATATCTCTATTACTCCATCATTCTTTAATTGAGAATATTATTTATTTGTCTCATCAACCTTAACATTTTTGCTCTCCATTATCTTTTGAAACCTTTTTTTATAACATCTATAGGTAGCACTTATTGATGAATATCCCAAGAAAATACCTTCATCAACCCTTGAGTCAAACTTGCCTAAGTCATCATCATCTCTCTTGATATAACATTTACTCCCAAAGACCTTAAAGTGTTCAACACTTGGAGGCCTACCATTCCATAATTCATACAGAGTCTTATCACTATTGATCCTAATCTAGACTTTATTCAAATTGTAAATTGTAGTACTCATAACTTCTCTCTAATACCCATAAGATAACTTCGACTCATTTAACATGGTCCTTGTCATTTCTTGAATTGTTCTATTCTTTATTTCAACCACCCCATTTTATTGAGGTGTTATAGTAGCTAAGAACTATATTTTTATTCCATTGACCTCAAAAAACTCAAAACTCATTTGACCAAAACTCTTCTCCTTTGTCAAACCTAAGACACTTGATCTTCACGTTCATCTCATTTTCAACCAAGGCTTTGATGGTTTTGAACTTACCTAGAGCTTCTAACTTCTCCTTCAATAATGTTACCCAAGTCATTCTTGTGAAGTCATCTATAATCAACATGAAGTAACTATCATCTTGAATAATTTAAATCCTTGTAGGACAATATAGATCAGTATGTATTAGTTCTAAAGGTCTAGTGGTATAATGTTATTTAGACTTGAATCTATTCCTAGTTTTCTTACCATGTTAACATGCCTTGCAAAGAGCATCTATAGGTTTAAAGATTTTGGGCATATTTTTCACAAGTCCCTTAGAGATAATCTTGACTATATTATCAAATTTCATATGGCCTAACCTCCTATGACATAGCCAACTTTAATCTACCTTATCATGAAATACTTATCTTTTGTGATCTCATTTAGTACATATAGATTGTTCTCAGTTCTCTTGGATTTGACAATAAATATTCTTGATTTGACATCCTTATCTCACATAATTTGTCATGAAACTTTAGGGTATGTCCTTGGGTGCACATTTGAATTACACTCAACAAGTTGTGTTTCAATCTATATACATATAACACATTTTTTGTCTAGGTCTTCCCATTGTCCAATCTCAAATCACCTTTGCCAACTATGTCAGCAGATGTCTTATCCCCAGACCTTACTGAACCTATGACATTCTTATTCAAAGTGAGGAAGTTACATTTATATCCTATCATATGACTTGAATAACCACTATCTATGTACCACTTCAAATCTTCATTCTGAATATGAAAATAAGTTTGGTATATCATAGATTCTTCTCCTCTAGATTCCTAATTCTCTTTCAATTTACCTATAGGATATACTTTCTTGATCCATTCTATAGTGTCATGACTCTATATATTCTCAACATGACTAGTTTTCCTTATATATCTTGACTTACACTCTCTTACAATGTGTCCCATATGGTTGTAGTTATAACATAAGTTCTTACTTCCCCATTTATAGTTAACAACTCTATGTTCAAATTTACCATAAGAGAAATAATAACCAATGAAGGAATCCACATAATGTGATTGTTTAACTTTATTTGTCTTTTGGTGAACATAGGATGATACATCACTGCCTTTGATATCTTTTGATGGTGAAAAACCGTTCTTATCTTATTTTTTATTGACTTCAAACTTGATAAATTCTGCATAGGTTCTGATTTTACTAGTTTCATCACTCCTTGGATTCTTAATGCATTTTGGAACCTGATTCTTCTTGAAATCCTTTTGTTCTTCTCTGAAGCCAAAACCTATCATATCATAAAAGGATATTTGACTATCTAAGATATTGTTAGGCTTTCCAGTATTTTTCTCAAACTTCTGATAAGTCCTTATTATGATTGCATCTTACTCAAATTCTACCTCTAAAGTCTTTACTTTCATTCTAAGTTGGGTGTATTATTCTATATGATGCTTCTCTTTTGGACAACATTCACAAGTTGTTTCAATTACCATGGATAGATCCTCATTCCTACCCTTTTAGGTTTTTAATTAATTAGCATAAAAACCTATCACCCTTTTAGGTTTTTAATAGGCTAGCATAACTAAGTGGCTGCCCTTTACAAGTTTAGAACCATCTTAGATCTACTTGTCTTACTAGTCATCCCAAATATAAAATTATATACAAAATTTTATAAAATTAGTATTCTGCCCAGTACTTAGGTTGATGGAGGTGGAATGGATACAGATGATGAATGGCTAGAAGAGTCTTTGGCCTTAGAGTGTGCAGCCTTGCACTAAGATATGACCTACTAGAGTTATAATGGTGGATTATACACTGGTGTGTTGAGGATGGGAAACCTCACTACAAAATAGATATAAATCAGTCTTGTATACATGCAAGTCGAGCATAACTTCCTAGACAATACATAGTAAGGTGTGCAATAGTACATGATATCCAATGATTTACTTGAGATCTGAGTCATCAGTGATGCTCATGGCTACCTTGGTGTTGTTTAACCTCATCTAGATCTCACCACTCAGCTACTCTAGTTTGTTTGTATGACATTGGGCTTGGAGACTAGTGAATGAATTTTATAAAAGCTGTCTCTACTAGTTGAGAATGTTATTACACATGTTGTCTTGAGCATTGAGTAAGTATTTAAGTGATCTATCATTCTCATCTATAGAAGTGGTGTCTCTAACCATAGCTATTTTGGTGGTGGTAGCTATGGCAAAGTCTACACTACAACTAGATAAAGACTTATCCAATTTCTACATCTAGTCCAGTAAAGTATGCATAACCTATTGTGCTTGTAGTGAAATAATGACTAGTATGCCTTGGTACTCCTCTAGTAAGGTGATGAGTGTTGTAGCCTCAGTCTTGACATCATGGCCCAATGTGCCAACTATGTAGATTTTTTGAGATGCATACTAGTCCTTTGTCAATTTAGAGACCAAAGTATTGAGTCTATACTAGTCAGACATGACTTGGTCCTTTATTACTCAAGTGACCAACTCTGGATAGGTATCCTAGATCATATTTATAGTTTCATGAAGGTGAGCCTTCAACTCTACATTCTTTATCCTGGATTGATCCATCTCTAGTTCTAAAGAGGTGGCCTTCTACATAATGGATTCCTGAAATGCTACTATGCCCTCTAGTTATTTCTTTAGTGGGAGACTAGAGATATCCAAAAATGCTTCCTAATAGAATGGGAGTGTGGCTAGTGTACTCATATTTTCCAAAGGGTCTGGTCATGGCATTATGGCTAGTGGGAGAGAAAAAGTGGTGTATCGAGTACCAATAGTTAGGACATCCTAAATCCAAACTCCTCCCAATGGCAACTTTGGGAGTTGAGTACTGGTCTGAGCTATAGATGGTTATTCTTCTTATGTTGGCTATAATTTTTTTACTTCTAGTTTATTAGGTGCCTGTTGCTACTATGATGTGGCCTCTATTACCAACTTGAGTTATTGTATAGTGTCTTTAGCCTTATTTATTTTTACTTCCTCCTCTTCTTGAAATTTCTTTTTTAGTTCTTCCTATGCAACTTGCTACTTTACTTATTCCTCTTCATCCTACAACTTTTGTGCAAATTGTTATTCTTTCTTATATTCTACTAAGGTTGTAGCCTTCATTTATTCCTGTACATCCTATGCTTATGCTTGTACCTATGCATGTACCTATTATTGGCATAAGGATTCATATTCTTCTTCCTTTTTTTTCTTCATATCTTCCTCTATTTTCTATTATGCATGCTTAGTAGCTTCCATGGCCTATTGTGCTTGGGTCATTATGTCATGCTATATCATTCTTCTTCTTTTGCTTTAGCCTTGATAACAAGTTTAATTTCCTTTTCCTTTTGTGCTTGATACTCCTATGATTTTTAGGCTACATCAATAGCTTCGTAGGATTTCTTATCTACATCTATGGCTTTTTATCTATTAGAATCTATGTCCTTAGCCTTTTATGTAGCCTCAAATTCTTCAGTTTGTTAAATAGATTTTTGTTGAGTTTAATTATTTTATTACTTCTTCTCCTTCTTTATTCATCATTCTACTACAAAATCTACTTCTTCCCTAAAAGCTTTTTGTTCTTATGTCATTGGTTACTCAGGTTTGATCTATTCAAACTCTTGTGCATGTGGTGATGGAGGTGAATCACTTGGTTAGACTTTTGAATTACAAATCTATGCCTTCTTATGTTTGAGCATGACCAACCTAAATTTAAATGGTGGTGAAGTATATGAAGGGGTAGGTTATGCTTCCTATATAGTGGCTAGTTATTCAAATGTGTGCACTTCAAGTGTAGGGGATACCCTAGCCTCCTGCTTGGTTTAGGGTCTATGCACAAGTGGTTTTAGTGGGATTTTTGGAAGGGGCACAAATATATCCTTAGCTACAAAGGTAGGAGCTGGTTGTGGCTAGGAAAAGTCAATCCATCATTGGAACTACTCTACTTCTCATATGATATCAATGACATGGATGGTGGGCAAGATGGAAGGTCCACCCATAGTTTTGGAAAAACCTTATTATGTAATTGAATTGTGTGCACAACCTTATATAATAAGAATTCCTTGTCCTCCTCTTTATTAGAGAAATCTCTAGCCATGTTTGTGATCATTACTTGGTAGACTTCTTGTTCATCTATCCCCATTTATGGAAGGTTGCATGATTTTATGATCTATGGCACCTTCAAATCATATAACCAAGTTGTCATGATTCATGTCTTATACTTCAAAGAATGGGACATAGATTAATTCTCTATGGATATCTTGTACTTTAATTTCTATTGTTGTGAACTAATGACTTTTTTTGATTGCTATGCTGTAGGGATGCCTACACTAGGTGGTATGGCTTGAACCAGAGTCACATACCTAGCTATGAAAGCTTTTTGTTTAGAAAATTATACCTATCACATGTCCATGGTGACAAAGAATGAAATTGATGTGAAGGGAAATCATAAAAACTCATTAATCTGAATGAAAACACCCTTCGACATTAAAGTGGCAACTATGTATTAGCCCAAACACTGCATGATTTCTGGTGGCACCCAAGGATGTGTAGTGATCAGTTATAGACACTCCTACTACCATGATTTGAATTTGTCTTCATGTATTAGGGATCCATTCTCATATGTCCATATGAAGTTAAAAAATTAGTATGTTGGCCAATAATCCATGTTAGGGTACACTTCTCCCTCTGAGGACTTCCATTATGTGAAGCAGAGTAGGAAGATGAGGAATTGGTATTGAAATGTTTGATTTAGAGAGGTGTGAAACTTATCAATGTTGGTGAGTAGATTATAAATGAAGTAATCTAGCCATTTTAATTTCTCACTCATGTGGATCATAGGTGGGTGATGTCCATGACTCTTTTTGGAATTTATTTTTTAGACTTGGTCATCTACTAACCTTCTTATGATGTACTCCATGAGGATGCACATTAGATCATCATGGATTTCCTCAATTGGGACCCCTATTAATCCTTAAACTTACAAATCATGTACCTCTTGGAGAATATGTGGTGTTCTTGTCTTGTATGGAGATATGGAGTCTCCTTGTGTAGACATGCCTTAAGCTCATGCCATAGATTCTGTGTTGATGACAAGGTAGATATTATTTCCATTGTATTTGTTGAGTATAAATTATAGAATATCCCTCAAGATACCAAAGGTTGGCATTCAAAGCAATATCTTGACATCTATGTTATATAAATGGTGGGGAGCTATGATAATGAACGGTCGTGTAGCATCGATGGGGTCTAAGTGAAATAACTTCTTTTCTATTGCTTGAAGGAAGTCAAATGGCTCTAGATCATTAAACTTGGTTTGTTTGAGATCCATAAAGATGCCCATTACTTCTTTTTGTGCATTTTCAAAACCCATGATGAGATGTGATGTATCCATAATTCCTAAGTGATGAACTTGAAACTCTGGTGGCTCTTTACTTAAGAAAACTAACTTGACTCTTTGAATTTATAGGTCACAAAAATATATGCAAGAATGAAATACAAAACTAATTTTAAAACTTAGACTTTATAGATTTCAAACCAATTGGATTCCACATAAATACCATGATTAACTGTCTAATCAACATGAATGTAATGGATAATGTGAAAAATCTTATCCAATCTAGAAATTAAGATAGCTAGTCATTGAAAACATGTGTGGAGATATGTCATTATGATATTTGATATCTATATGAGGGTATGAGTAGATGATGTTGATAAACCACTAATTTGTTGAAGATTAAGTTAATTGAACCATGGATCTAACATTTACTTTTGGTGGATAACTGTTATATGGTGTAGATCTTGTTGATGTGACTTGTCTATACCTTTCCCAAACTTAATTGCTTTCATTTTCTATTATTGACATCCATGATGGTGTACATGGATTATCTTACACATAGTTGGTGCATGCTATGCTTGGTATCTTTTTTCTTAAATTGTAATGATGATATCATATACAAACACACACAGACAAATAATGAAATAGAAAAAAAACATGTAAAATTGAGAAATCCTAATCTACTTGGTGCTACTTATCACCCACTCACTTAGAAAATTAAGATAAATTAGAATATTCATGGTAGGTATTAAGTCTAAAACCATTCACTTGCCATGGTAAAATGTTTCCCTAAATATCTCTTAAAACTATGGTTCCTTGTTGTGATAGTTCATGTATAACATAAGGCCCTTTCCATTGAATTTTTAACTTGCTTGAAAATGCTCTGAAATGACTATCATATAATAAGACTAGTTTATCTTTATAAAATTCCTTATGGCATAAATTCTTGTCATGCCATGATTTATAGATCTACTTGTGAACTTCCTATATCCATGATGTTTTGCATCTATACTTATCTATCATATTCAATTTGAGAAGTCTGTTGGTGAAAGACTCATGATTTCTAGTCTCATGACCATTGCAATATGCATACTAAGTAATAAGTATTCCATTGGCATAACTGATTTAAGCCCATAGACCAACTAGAATGGATTAAAAACTAAGGCTCTCTTATAGTGTGTGAAATATTCCCAAAGAATCATAGGAAAACAATATTCCTAGTCATCCCTCTTGACATGACAAATCTTTGTTAACATTTTACCCAATACTTTATTGGAAGCTTCAGCTTGGCCATTGGCTTGTAGATGGTACGTAGTGATTTTATGATGATAAATCATAAATTCATTAGTAAGATCCTTGATGGTGTTATTAAAGAAGTTAATCCCTCAATTTCTAATGAGCTTAATGGGGGATCCAAACCTTGTAATAATGTTCTCATAGATAAACTTTATTGTGTCCTTCACACCACAACTAGATGTCATAGTAGATTCAACCCATTTGGTGAAGTAGTTGGTCATAGCAATAATATACGTTGATTTACTAAATTTACTTGGTGGATTGATAGGTTTGAAAAATTTAAGGTCCCATTGTTAAAAATGTTACTTAGCTAAAAAAGTTTACAAAGAAATTTCATCTTTTTGTAGTGGTTTACCCATGCATTGGTAGACATCATAGTGCTATTCTAATCTATGTGCACCCTAAAAATGATTTATCCACCATAACCCACTCTATAATAACTTATTGGAAGTAGCTTCTCCAAAACAATGTACTCTTACAATCCTTGGTGTGCCTCCTACAAGAGCTGAGGTCATTCATGTTCCATCACAACCCTACACAGTACTTCATCCTTCCCCAATTGATACATAAGCCCATTTACGATAGTGTATAACATAGCTCTGGTGATAAACTATTTCTTATCTCATTTTTTATAGTGTGTAGGGAATAATCCTTGTTCTAAGAAGTTGATGATTGATTCAAATTTTTTAGGAATCATAGAAATGCAAAAGAGATGAACATCAAGAGAGTCTTCTTATAATTCTTATGGTTCTTCACCATTAGAAATGAGGCTGAGATGATCCGATCCCACATTTTATCTACCTAGTTTGACATTAATGCAAAATTAGAACTCATGAAATAACATTAACCAACTAGAGATGCATACTCTTAGCATCAACTTGTTGACAAGGTATCACAAATCTTGATGATGAATGAAGACTTTGAATGGTTTTGAAAGAAGATGGTGCCAAAATTTCCATAGTATGAAAAATATAGCAAGTGTTTCTTGTTTAGTTGTTGTATAGTTATTTTCTACATCAAATAGTTTTCATTTTCAAAATGAATGGGATGGTTGAGTCCACCATCTGCTGGTTGTGCAAGCACAACACCAACTATGATACCTAAAGCATGAACAAACACATAAAAGGGATTACTCCAATTTGGAAAGACTAGGATGGGCATAATAAACAATCTCCTTAGCACTCTAAAGTCCAAACAAACTTCACATTTTTGGATATTAATGATTCCAACAGAGATGAAATGGATACATATCCTTTTGATAAACTTGTGACAATACCTTGTATGTCCCAAAAAATATCACACTTTCATGGAGCTAACTGGTGGAGGCATACTCAAAATAAGTACAATTTTTGCCTAGTCTACCAAAATGCCTTCACTGAATACTACATGACCTAGTAAGACACCAAAGGGTGTAAAGAATAGATATTTATTTAAATTTAGAATAATGCACAGAGATTGATAGTGTTCTAACATGAGATATAACTTAGACAAATGTTCTTTAAACAAGGAAAAGACTATGAAATCATCAAGATAGACTTATAGGAAGTCATGAATGAAGTCCTTAAATGTAATCACCATTATGCAAGATAAAAATATAGGTGTGTTCTTCAGGCCAAAAGGCATTACCTTATACACAAAAGATACCCATTATAATCTATTTTGGCTTTGTCTTATTTTATGATGGGTATTTGATGATAGCCATTGAAACCATCTATGAACGAATAGACTTCATGTCCTATGATAGATTCTAAAGCTTTGTCTGTAAAGGGAATTGGGAATAGATCATTCACACATGCATCATTTAGAATGTGATAGTCCCCACATACTCTAATCTTGCCTATTTTCTTAGGCTGTACTACCATTGGACTACCCAATTTGCCTTTTCTATAGGATAGATTATACATACATCTTGTATTTTATCAATTTCAACCTTTACTTTCAACTTCATGTTGGATTTAGCTTGTATGGCCATTTATTTATGGGTCATGCACACTCCTTGAGTTCGATATGCATTTTTCCTAGATATGGGTCACATATTCAAACCTATAAAAATTTAGTGGGAAGGACATCTTGATAATCTCATGGGAGTTGCATAACCTTAGAAACTTTAGCTTCTATCCAATAATCACCTATATGTGCCAATTTGGGAACATCCTGAGTTCTAATATTTGCTACATGCTTTTTAATGGCTACTAGTATATCTTGTGCTTTTCTTCATCAATAGATTCTTGTATCATTCATTTACTTTCTTGTTTTGGAATTCGTATGTTGTGCAGCTTATTTTATTTAGTATGGTCTACACTAAGGTCCTTTAATGGTTCTACTATCTATTCAGGTTCAAATAAATCAGTTAAATGGATATCACCATCAGAATCAAAATATTCAATGTCCTCTTCTTCATATTATATTTAGTGTCATGGTTGCGTAAGATATTATTATTTTTTCTTAGTAGTTGTATAATTTTGTAATGCCAAATTGAGATTAGAAGCTATATTATTCTATGAAATGGATTTTGTCACAGTGCTTAAATCTTCTATGCACCCATGGCATAGGAAATGTTTGATTTTTAGTAGTGCATTATGAAACATAGGATTCTCATCCTCAAAAACAAATGTCTATATGAAATCACTTTGCACCTTCACCGAATGCTTTGTATCCATATTGCACTCTTGATGCATATACCATGATGATGGTAATGGAATAAGTGTATAATTGAATATGTGAACTCAATACTTTGGTGCCACATATTCCTCAATCTAGGCTTCAATACATTTATGAATATTAATTTCAAGATACTAACCTTATTTGAAGAAAGGCCAATTACTTTTGATGACATATGATAGTTAAAACCTGTTAATCATGAGATCACAAGCATCATCCCACTTGAGTTGATCATTTCTATGAATTGCCCAACAAGTGGATGAAACTCCCTTCAAAGCATAATTTGAAGCACTGACCTACTGGATGATGATTGGTACATGAACTTGTAAGCAAATAATGAACTAATTGATATCCTTAGTCATATAATACAATAGAATTAATATTTCATGTGCAAAGACCATTCTCATAGTTCAGAGTTCATGATCACCTCGAGCCCAGTTGAGTAGGTGTGTGTTTGAGTTTCCACTAATAGATGAAACTATTACCCAAGGTAAAGTGCCTTATCTAGTTATATCTATATAATCCTACATATGATCATCTTCTTGATAGATGAAGTCAACTTTTGAATGAGTAGGGGATTTTGTAGACATAAATGCATAATCTTCTATGATAAACTGGGTTGCCAACAACTAAGTAACTATTTGTTTTGGCCTCCATTATTCAAATGTTTTCAACTTTTAAGTAAGTAATGATAATACCTAAGGTTTAGTATGTTCATACAAGAAGTTACACTCAGTTGTGCATAGATCTTTTGGGTTTTCTTCAAAATTTACCTTCATCTAGATAGTTTCTTGTGTGACATATGGAGAATCTAGTTCAGGTAGAATGATGTAAGGTTTGTTCACCCTATTCAAAGGAATGACAAAAAAATTATCTCCTTGTTTTGCCTCTAATTGATTCTACATAATGTTGATAGTCATTTGACCATCATAATCCCATTTATTACCAATCAACACAAGGTAATGTGTTGCTACTATCTTCATATTAATGAATTCAAAATCACCTCACAGGGTTAGTTCTACAACTTTGATCTCAATGTCTTCTAATTTTCTGATAGGTTCAACTCTTCCATAATCAACTACACTTAAAGTTACTAGGTTATAACTTAAAACTAGTTGTCTAATAACATCCCATGTAGACCTAAGAATAATATTAATTGTGATACCAGAATAAAATATGGAATTTGGAATTTCATAGCCTACAACCTTAATGTTGATTCATGCATCTAAATCTTAGGTGTTCTTTTCTTTAACATACCAAACTAGTTTTTCTATCATTTTTTGTCCTCACTATGCACACTCTAGTTTATGATGTAGTAGGTTTATGATATTACGAGAGATGTATTAATTGCATAGTATGCTTAAAAGTTTCAAAAGATCTATTAGCATAGTGACAACTCCATCCTGACATATAATGCACATGATTTGTCCATACATTTGGGCATCTGTTGCTATAATGTCTCCTTTATTAGTGTCTTAATGTTGTATGTTTTCAACATCTATGCAACTTAATAGATAAGTCCCTTTTTGATAGTTGGGTCAGGGTATTTATCCTATTTTGATTTTTAGATTCCATGATCTTGAGGTATTTCCAAAGGAGGAAAACCTCTTTATACGTGTTGATGTAACGTGATAGCATTTTGGAAGGCATCCTCCTTAGGCTATGCACTCACTATATTCACATTCCTAACAACCTTATCCTTTATTTTTCCAAGATATGATAATCTTCTATCTCGTGCTAATCATATATTATATAGTATGCATAGTAAGATTTATTTCATGATTCAAAGGGCAATTTTGTTGTACATGATTGTACTCTTCACACATGTAAAATTACAAAGGAGGCCATTGATAATTATTTCCTTTACCACCTTGGTAATCTCCCCTATATCTGCCATTAGATCCTCCTTTATTGGGCTGATATGATCCTCTAGACCCTCCTCATTGTTGTGTTGTATTTTAATGTTAATTATATTTAGTATTATCTCCAATTTCAAATTATTATTGCATAATTGGTGGGATCCAACTCATTTTCTACTGCTACATCATGATTGAGATCCAGGGTGCTACATACTAGTATTATAGTGATGGTGGCGACTAGCTCGGTGAAAGAGGGGTCTAATCAGCTAGACCTTGAGGCTAGTATTATAGCAAACTAGGAATATATTATGGACTTTCTTGGGTCACACAACCTTTATTGACCTTCAGGCCTAGAATCATTTACTTTGATGAGGACATTTTCTACATAGTGATGATGAATAAATTTTTAGTGATGCCTTCTTTGAGCTCTTGTAAAGCCCTACATTTATTTTCATCATGATTATGTGACTTGTATAAATTGTAATCCAAATTATGTGGGTTATTGACATACTATTATAGAAGATGACACTACATTGTTGCATGCCTTACTACTTGATAGATTTCATAAAACTCTATCTTGATCATAGGACAATCATTCTTATGATGTCATTCTTTCCCATACTCCATATACCATATATTCAACTTAGGTTTTTTTTTCTTCATGGTATTTATCCATTATATTCATAAAATCTTGTAGTGTGTTTTCAATCTTGGAATTTATGATAGGAACTTCCCCATAGTATTCAATCTACTCTAGCATCTGTTTTAGTAGCATATTGAGTTTGTTTAATGGTAAATATTATTTTGGAGCATAGTCCTTTGATGAACCACATAGATTTGTATTTTTATATTAAGGTAAATTATATGTTATTCATCACATCATATAATCTATGATCATAGTCATAGACTGATTCTCTCAACTTCTATCTTATCTCTTTCAAGTCCTGAATAGTCTAATTTGTACATTTCTTTATCTTGAAATATATGATGATCTATTACTTAACCTATTGTAGAGTTACCCATTGAATGCCTTTATGGTATATGAACTCAAGTGATCTTCAAGTTAGTGCCCCTACTAACTCACACTTTTGGACTACTTCTTTAGTAATGCTCTTAGCTTGCCATCTCATTTCATAGTTTAATAAGTATTGTTCAGGTTCTATAGACCCATAATATATTGATAGGTTTATAAATCCTCCTATATGACCCATTATATAAACTAGTGTCAAAGAGATTTGATACATAGTTATTACAAGAGGATGTTACATTGTGGGTGATCCTACCTGTGTACTACTCTACACACTAGGAGAGTCAACATGTGCACTTTATTTTTCTGCATTTCCTTTTTTTCTTTGCTTGGTTTCAATAATCCCTATGGCCTTTAAATAATTTTTAATCTATGTTATTTGAATTTTGATACTCAATGATGCACTTATTTTTAAAATGTCCCTTCCCAACTATTATCTTCCTATCCACTTGGTTGAAAACTTCTACTAGAATATAAGAAATTAGGCTTTGGGGATGTGTGCTCTTCTAGTGAATGATTATTTACCATGACTTATTATTATACTATGTTTTAACCTATGATTAATCTATTACTATGTTATACTTATTTTCTAAATTCTTCATGTCCTTTTGATAATACCCATTTTTGTAGTTTCACACTACATCTATCATCTAACTACTCTAGTTATACACTATTCTTGCCTTCTTCTTCAAATATCTCTTTTTCATCTTATTTTTTGTCACTTCTTTCTATTTTCTAGAATTCATCATATTATATCTTTGTCATTTGTTCTTCTTATCTATCATATCAATTTTCATGTATTCTTACTTATTTATCATCTAGTTTACTACTACTCTTACCTCTACTAACAACTACTTGGGTATTCTTCTATTTATTCCATTTATTCTATTATCGTAGTTCACATTATGAATCCAAAATTTTCTTATGACTCTTATTTATTCAAGTTTCCATTCTGGATTTAGGTTCAAACCTTATCTACTCATCTACTCATCATTCACTATCATGTCTCACACACCCCCATACACTTGAAGCGACTACTCCATATTGGTTGGAGTAGGCACCATGGCCTTTTCCATAACCAACATCTTCATAAGGATAAGTAGTCACTAAAAATATTTCCCTCTAAGTCATTAGATAAACAAATCTTGTGTAGCTTCAGAAAGCTATATATCCTTGTACCACAAACTCAATGATGTATCTATCTATGGTGGTAGCAACCCAATAGTCTATTGCCTCATCCAATCAGTTTATATTGTATACAATTGGTCTATCTTTTATTTAGTCCAGATGATTGTTTATTTCATTATTGGGTTAAAATAATAGTATTCAAACTATGATAACAAATTAAATATAAATTCAAGCAACTCACACCAAAATATTTCATAAATCTCTCCATAGATATGCTCTTGAATGATTCTTGTATGGTAAGACCAGCTCATTTGAATTATTCTTTTGCAAAATTACATACTTTTTGATCTAACCATGTCTCAATGTCTCTCTACCTTGGTAACCATATTAGCATAGTTTCCTCCAAAAGGAGTATTTCCATGTTCACCACGCCATTGTTAGCATAGGTTACTAAAGCATTAGAACATGCTAAGGAGGAGGATAGGTTAGGTTAAATTTTAATACATAAAATAGTGTGTATAATTAATCAAAAAGTTTGGAAAATAAAATCACAATGAATATGAATTATTATGCATTAAATAAGAATTAAGAACAACCAATAATTCATTAATAGTTATACAAAATTCAGATTAAATTAAATAAAAGTAAGAAAAACATTATATAAGATAATGTAAATAAGGAACAAAGTAAGAAACATAACCGGTAACCATAACCAAAATAGTCTTTATTAATCTCTTAAAAGGTGTAACTCTATTATTAATACAGCTATAAGTATATAAATATGATTTTAGTCTATGAATATTCACATTATTCTCATACTTGGTGCCAAAAGTAGAGTCTTCTCATATTATAACCTACTACAAGTTATGAAGATAGGACAAAATAGACATATATCTGACAAACTGAGTACATAATGCATGAATATAGAAAAATATCCTACAAAAATTTATTGTTTTATTTCTTCTCCCAATAGTGAATCAATGTTCAAAATCCTATTTCAATTCCATATATCATTCATTAATCAATCAAACAGATCTAGAGATATAGTAATGCATAAACTATCATTCATATGAGCAAGAAGTGGAAACATAACACATGAACACAAGATATATGTGGGAAACCCTATTAGGGAATAAAAAATACTGATTCACAACTTGGAATATATTCCTATAAGTAATTAATCTAAATTTTAGTGAGGAACTGACCCCATAAGGAACACCAACCCCTCATTATTCAAGCACCAACTCAACTAGTCCTTTAGCAAGATCTAACCTACAAGGAGGCTCCAAACCCATAGGTAACTCAAAACCAGCTCATATAACTTGAACATATGATCACCATTATAAAATTTTTTCTTACTCAACTAAATATGACCTTCTTATTTTTATCTTTTCACCGTTCTATTTCTCTTAACTAGCCCTTTCCTTGGCAGAATTAGGTCAAATGACCTTGATCAATACTTGTAGAAACATAGTTATATATTAATTTAATTTTTATAAAAAATATATAATTATATTAAATACTTTACCTAATTTCAAAAACTATATATAATTCTCTCATATTCTCAAATCTCTAAGTAGTCAAATTAGGCCTAATAGGCTTTCTCTCTATACCCGACTCTTTCTCTTACCCATCTTAGCTGGATAAGAACCTAAAAATAATTGTATCACATTTGAAATAGATAAATACAATTTTTTAAAAATTAAAACAACCACCACATATGTCGATCATTACCCTTAAGGGCCAAAACCACTGTTAAGCCTAATAGAGACCTAATGTAATTAGGCCTTCTCTAAGCACACATTTCACTTAAACCTCATTATAAAACTTTGAGCCTCAAAAAAAGGATGAAACACTTAAAAAATGACTTAAATATTTCATTTATAATCTCACCTTATTTCTCCCAACACCATTTATCTCATTTCACTCCTTGAACCACCCAATTAGGTCTACTTGTCATTAGGCCTTCTTACTGCCAACAAGTCTGCCTTAAAAAAAATGAATCATATACACAAATTTTACACATAATAATAATAAAAAATAACATTTATATAATATAAATGACCTAATTTTCAACATAATGTTCATTATAATTCATCAAATAGGTCAAAATACATCTAACTTATCAACTTCATACGCTTACTCAAAATTGCACACATGCCTAAAAAACTTAGTCAAGAACCTTTGACTTTTCACACCTTCTTAGGAGTTTTTAATACATAAAAATAAATTAAAATTAAACTAATATAATTTTTTAAAAATTAATTCTAATTATACCCTTCAAATCAGTGCAAAATGACTCAAAAACATCATTCTCACTCACACACAAAAAACTGCCTATAGCATCAAAAATATAGTCAAGAAGATCAAGTCTTAAAACACTTGTGTGAATAATTTTATGATATTATAATGTAATTAAATAAACCTTAATAACACTTATTTAATATTAAAAAATATATATAACAATTTTTAATATCCATATTGGTCTTATAGACCAATATCACATCTTTACCCTACATAGACTTCACTGTGTTAGACAGGTGACTTTGAGAACAACATTTAACATGTTTGTGAACATCATAAATATTTATAAACCATGTTTATATGAGTATATGTATTTAAAAATTACCTCATGCATTTGGATTCATCCCTAATCCTTTACAACCAATCCCTAATCTCTTTCTCACTACTGCCTAGTTCTCTCACTGTCTTTTTTCATTAGGCCTTTTTAGAGCTAGGCCAACTTTGATGACTAGTTTATAAAGTTTTAGGTCTAAATATTGATCAAAATCTTACATTGGAATAAAATAAAATTCTTATACATCACCCTCCATCCATTTTTATGCTTGGACCTAGTCAACTCTGCCTGCTACATCAAAATCCAAGAAATTAAAGGTTTCCTACAGCTTCTTTTCACTATCACGACCAAAAAAATGATATATAGACACCTATAATATTAATTTACATGTTATAAACATCAAAATAGGTAAAAAAAACCATTTTGATCCATAAATGACAAGATATTTCTTATCAAGTCATTATGAGGGTTTTGACTGGTTTTCCTTTTTAACAATCATTCATAAAAGATTGCCCCTCAAATCCAAAACCAATTATAGGAAAATAAAGATAGGGACATCACCCAGATTCCATGAACTAATCAAGATCTAATGAAATTTTTTTGCGTACCAATGAGCACAAGAAATTTCTTCTTGGGTTTGTAACACCCAATTCTATGCACATAAAAAACCTTATCACTAATTTTCATGCTTTCTCCTTTAGGATATGACCTCAAAATTTGTAAACATAATTAAAAAAACCTATAAAACCATTTTCAATGTTATCAAGATATTTTTTAACCTTGGGAACTTAACTTGACCCATCATTAGGCCATATTAGGTTTCTATACTCACTAGGCTTTGAACTGCCAGTCATAATTAGACCATGAACATATATTGAAACTTATTTTAATGATATCAATGCCTCATAAACATGTAATATGACATCATATCATGATCATAAACTATCAATATCCATCACACAATTCTCATACTGATCACCTCAACATATTACTAGGCCTATGCCTTCTCACTAGGTCTCTTAAGTACATGGCTTATGAACTCAATCACCAAGAATAATAATGACAACACAATGAAATAAATAACACTTTCATGACATCAAATAAAAATTTATGCATACCTTATAACACATTATCAAAACGAGTCCTTTCTCTCCTCAGTTTCTTCTTCATCCTCATCTATCTCTATTGTTCGTTCATCATTCTTTGACTGACAATATGATTTCTTTGTCTCATCAATCTTCACATCTGTTCTCTCCACTATATTTTTTAACCTATTTTTATATCATCTATAGGTATCACTAATTGATGAGTATCCCAAGAAAATACCTTCATCATACCTTGAGTCAAACTTGCCTATGTGCTCCTCATCTCTCTTAATATAACACTTACTTTCAAGCACCTTAAAATGTTCAACACTATAAGGTCTATCATTCCATAATTCATATGGAATCTTATCACCATTGATCCTAATTGTCCTATGTTCAAAGTTTAAAATGTAGTACACATAGCTTCTCTCTAGTTCCATCCAATAAATTTGACTCATTCATTATGGTCCTTTCCATTTATTGAACTATTATCTTTTTTATTTAAACTACCCCATTCTATGGAGGTGTTCTAGTAGTTGAGAATTATCTAGTTATTCTATTGACCTCAAAAAACTCATCAAATGTATTTAACCAAAACTCTCATTTTTCATACATGAGACACTTGATCTTCACATTCATCTCATTTTCAACCAAAGCCTTGAAAGTTTTGAACTTACCTAGAGCTTCTAACTTCTCTTTAAATAATGCTACCCAAGTAATTCTTGTGAAGTCATCTATAAGCAACATGAAGTAACTATCACCTTGAATGCTATGAATCCTTGTAGGACCACATAGATTAGTATGAATTAGTTTTAAAGGTCTATAGTAGAGTATTATTTAGACTTTAATCTCCTCCTAGTCTACTTACCATGTTGACATGCCTTGTAAAGAGCATTTTAAAGTTTATAAAATTTTGGCATGTTCTTCATGGACCCCTTGGATCTGATATTGAAAAAATTATCAAAGTTTAGATGACCTAACATCCTATGCCATAGCCAACTTTTATCTACCTTTCTCATGAAACACTTCTCTTTTGTGATCTCATTTAATACATATAGATTGTTCTCAATTCTCTTGGATTTAGAAATCAACCTACCTAATTTTGCTCTCCTTATCTCACATCCTTTATCATGAAAACTTAGGGTATGTCCTTGGGTGCACATTTAACTTACACTCAATAAGTTGTGTTTCAATTCATCTACATACAACACATTTTATGTCTTGGACTTCCTATAATCCAAGCTCAAGGCACCTTTGCCAACTATATTAGAAGATGTGATATCTCTAAACCTCACTGATCCTATGACATTCTTCTTCAAAGTGATGAATTTTATCTTATATCTTGTCATGTGACTTGAATAGCCACTATCTATGTATCGCTTCAAATCTTCATTCTAAGTATGAAAGGTATTTTGAGCTATCATAGATTCTTCTTCTTTATATTCCTGCTTATCCTTCATCTTGCCCATAGGGTCTACTTTCTTGATCCATTCTTTAGTACCATGATTATATATCTTCTTAACTTGACTAGTCTTCCTTATAGGTCTTATCTTAAAATATCTTACAATATGTCCTCTTTGGTTGTAGTTATAACACATGATTCTACCTATCAATCTATAGTCTATAGATCTATGTCCAAATTGACCACATGATAAACAATAACCATTGAAATAATCCACATATTTTGACTGTGTAACCTCATTTGTATTTTCATGATCAGTAAATGATATGTCACTACCTTTGATATCCTTTTATAAAATAAAACCCTTCTTGGCTTGTTGATGATTGAATTCAAACTTGAACATGTTTGCATAGGTCTTTATTCTACCATCATTATCACTCCTTGATGGATAATTGACTTTTGGAAACTGACTTTCCTTAAACTCCTTTTCGTATTCTTTAAAACCAAGACCTATCTTATCATAAGAGGACCTTTGACTATTCAAAATATTGTTAAGCTTTCCATTACTTTCCTCAAATTTATGATATGTCTTCATCTTGATTGTATCTTTATCTACTTGTGCCTCTAAAGAATTTAATTTCATTCTAAGATGGGTGAATTTTTCCATATGATTATTCTCTTTTGAACACCATTTATAAGATGTTTCAATGACTATGGATAGATCTTCATTACAATCATAATAAACACTTTCATTATCACAATCTATACCTGTGCTTCAAAGATCTCCTTAGGCTATTAGGCCTATACAAGGAACTTTATCTGATACAAATTATTGGAAGCACAACCACTGAGAGGGGGTAGGGTGAATCAATGTACAAAATTTTATTTCAATTACACTTATCATTCATTAACCATTCAAACTAATATAGAGATATAGTAATCCATAATCAACCATTCATATGAGCATAAAGCAAGAACATAACACATGAACACAAGATCTATGTGGGAAAATCATCATGGGAAATAAACACCCACTAACAGACATCTTGGAATATAGTCCTATAATTATTGAATCAAAATTACTGAGGAACCAACCCCATAAAGAGCACCAACCCCTCACTAGTCAAGTACCAACTCAACTAAGCCTTTAAGAAGCACCAACTTACAAGGAAGTACCAACCCCTAGGTGACTAAACACTAACTTAGACACCTAGAACTTATGATCACATTTACACCCCTATTTCTTACTCAACTAATTATGATCACCTTATTTTTCTCTTCACACTCTCCTATCCCTCTTAAAATTTTCTATTAGGCCTCTTCACTCAATTAGCCCTCTTCTTGACAAAATTAGGTCATATGTGTATACACATAATATTTTCAAACTTTTATTGATTATTAACACTTTTTATCTTGTAAAAACTTGTCAACTCTAAATCTCTCTGAGTGTATGCCTTAATGGGTATACCGAAGAAGGGGTGGGCAAACCATTGGTGCTTCATAAGATTATTGTCCCTTTTTTCACTTACCATTTACACACTCATATCCTAAAACCATTTACCCTAAGATTATTCTTCTCAGCCTTACCCATTCTAGTCATTTTCCATGATTTATCCTCTTTATTTTTGCCTTGACCCCCTTTCAACTAGTTGACTATACTAGGTTGACTAGGGCAACCTTGCACAATTTTTAGATATTGATTACTATATAAGGTCAAGTAGGTCAACCCTATAATATTTAGGGGTTTTTCATTAGGAGATTTGTTAGACCTTTAGTTGACCTAGCTCAGAACCTTATGAATTATTCCTTGAAAACATACAGGGTTGACTGGGTTGACCCTATACAACTACATATTTAGAAGGATTTAGGGCAAGATTTACTTATATATACAAGTTCATTTCCAACCATTTGTAAGAAGAGAATCTTAGAAGAATAAGTGTAAATGAACATATGATTATTGACCATTCTAATTGAGGAATAAATCTTAGGGTTCCATACTTTCTTTAAAGATACAGATCTTATCTTATGGATAGGTCTTTTATATGCATAGATATGTTGTGTATCCTAGAGCTGATTTGTATTTGTTATCCTTACATACCACAATAATCTCTTGTAAAACACCTTGGCCAAGGGAGATATTGAGGCTTGATGGGTTCGTCTTCAAAGTAAGTATTCTTAAATTTATTTCTCCTTTGTAAGAGTAGATAGATAACGTAGTTGTGATTATTTCTTCAATGTATTAGGATTCTATATATATTGACATGAGTATATGTATTCTATTCATGCTTAGTTTAGTTTGTTTTGTTTCTAATCCCCACTATGTGCCACAAGCTTTGGTGTGTAATAGATTAAATTTACTTTCTTGTTTATTAGAATAGAGTGAACATTAAATCTAGGACTTTTTTAGGGTTGTTATGTGATTATGTTAGACTGTAGGCTTTGGAACCCTTCCTAACATGGTTTACTATGACAAGTGATCTCCTAATCAGTTCTAGTAGATCCCCATATTGATCATGACCCTGATTAACAGATGTATCCCCAATTATAAGTGTAGGTATGCTCTATCTTATCTAACCCAGGATTGATTTATAAACATGATGCATTTCTGATTACATATATTTTGGTGAACCTGACGTGAACTAACCCTTTCAGGATTTATTTATCTTCTTTAATTTATTTCATTATTTAATCATTATTTTTATCATATATTTACCATACTATATTGACTCTATTAACCTAGTAAATAACTTCTATGCGTAGGTTTTTGGGTACAAGCTATTGATTTGACCTTATCAACCTAGTACAAGTTTTTAAATTTCTAGACATCCAGTCCAAACTACTAAGTCAACCTAGTCGACCTTATAGTTTTTCATATATTACGTTTAGCATACTAGGTTAACCCAATCGACCCTATATATTTTAGGCACTCAACAACAAGTTTATACAAAGCTTTATCAACCCCATTGACCCAATTAGTAGAATTTGTAAGCATATATCATGGTTTTTGAACAACAATATTCATTCTTTATATCTCTGATCCACTAAGGTTCCTTTCTATCTTTTTTTTCTTTCATTACAAGCTTTCCTTTTATAGTTTGCAGTCTTTAAAACTACCCTTGCTTAGTCAACTGGATTGACCCTACTGACCTAGTTCTATGCTATGTGTGCTATTTGGATAACTAGATTGAGTTTATCGACCCTATTAATTTTTAGACCTTGATTTTGTAGTACAAGTTCAACCCTATTGACCTTGTTCTATATTTTATGCATACTTTATTGACCATATCAACATTGTACCTTATTTTAGAGTTGGAATTGACCTTATATGCTAGTAATTAGTTCACACTTTATTTTCTTATTGATTTCATGCTTAGAATAGATCACATAAATTAACTAGGTGGTTTTTAATTTATCATTTAGTTTCACTATTTTATATTTTATGCACACATGGCCAAATCAAAAAATCTAAATAAACATTTTAATATTTGTCTACTTGAGGCCAACCTACTTGGATTTCATCACCAAGGGGGAATTAACTTGATACTCTAGTTAATTATAAATTATGGTTAATGGTATATTTTGGGTAAGCACCTGAAACCCTTATCATTATAGTGTGTGAAGTGGGGGTGTAGGCCCTAATACCATGCATGTATCATTTCTACTACAGTCCCTTTCAGCCCAAACTACCTAAAACCATCCTTAGATTACCATTTTAGTTCCTTTATTATAGCTAACTTCTAATCACATTTAAAATCAGATTTTAATAATATAATACACATTAAGGTTGAACAATGAGTTAGCTCTTTACTTTCCAAGTTGATTGCTTGCTCTTTTCTTAATTGTATTCTATATTGCAAAAACTTGCATTAGCTAGTGTTGGTGCAAGTTTTGTGCTATGTGTTTCAATTGGATTGGTCAATGTTAATATAATTGACTATTTATTTCCTTTCAGATATTTATTTTCAAATTACTTACAAAAGTTATCATTGTTTAGTCCACAAATCTATCATAAGTTTCTTAAAATTTCCTTCTAGACTATACTGGGTTGACCCAGTCAACCTTGTACCTTTTTAAGTCCCTATTCACTATACTAGATCAACCCAATCAACCATGTATAGTTTATAGACTCTATTTCATCTTTTTCCAATCTCTATTCACTTTATTGGTTTAACCCAGTCAACCCTATGTAGTTTATAGACCCTATTTTTGTGCTACGTCAACCCAATCAATCCCATACTATTTTTGCCATTCACTATTTTCTTGCTTTCTCATCTCTCTTTATTACCCTTCATCATGGAATTTCTATTTGATGACAATAATGAGTTTTAGTTAGTAGACATGATGAATTTTAACAACCCTCATACAATCTCCTATAGAAAGAGTAGGGCTCCTCTCTTGGATGCTAGTAATGTTCATATTGCCTCTCACACAATGAATTATGGGGCCCCTCCTAATACCTCTTCATATCATAATCCTCTCTTCTCATTAGAATACTAACTTGAATTAGAGTATACCCCTAAAGTGCTCTTTTTATCTCTAAATTTCCTCAACATCAAGGAAAATATACTTCTACCATTTACAATATTATGATTAGTGGTCAAGTTAAAGAGCCTCATTCACCTACTCCTACATTCTCAACTAGATTCAGGGGTACCACTTTCATTTATTCTCAGCCTCTTCTTTAGATTATGACCCCTTCTCATACCATGATCTCTTCTTCTTTAACTTCTTCCACCTCTATGCTTAGTATATCCACTAACATGGTAGGTTCTACATCTAGTGGGCCTCTCATAAGATCCACTATCCCTAGTCCTTCCAATATTTCATCATTTACTACCCAAGGTAATCATTCTACTATTTCTTTTACTTCTCAACCATTCACTAGTCCATCTTTTACTACATAAGCAAATTTTGCCACTATTTTCTCACATTCTCATAATTCATCTCAAGCTCCTATCAACACCAACAGTGGTACCCAAGACACTAATACCAACTCTAATGCTTCTAATAATGTTAATCAAACACATAAACTATTGTTACAAACACTCAATCAAATGAATACCTTTCAATTTCATAACACAAATCAAATGATGAGAATGAAAAACCATCTTCTTCATCTTCAGTCTCATCCTCAACCAACAGCTTGGGGCATACATAACCAGAATGTTCCCTCTCCTCCTCTTCGATATTTTCAAGGAAATCTCATTCCTTAACCTATTTTGGTCAACAAAACCATTAAACATCTCCAAAATTAACCTCTCACTACTTAAATTACTAATATTGATATTGCAGGTATCACACCTATAATTTCTTATAATGGATCAACTGATCCCACCCTTCATCTTAAAAAATTTAGAAATATTTACAAGGATTGGGTCAAATTTAAGACCTTTTCCACTACCAAAATTTTAGCCAACACTCTCATAGGTGATGCCTTGGATTGGTATAAAAAACTTAGAACTCATTCCATTACTAGTTTGTAGGATTTAGTGAATGTTTTATTTCAATAATTCCAAACTAGTGACCTTCTTGAAAACACTTTGGCCCACTTCATAAATTATAAAAAACTTGAAAACAAAACTACTCAAGCCTTTTTTAAAAGATGGGAAACTTTTTCAAACAAATGTGAACATAACATGGATGATGACAATCTTTTCCATCTTTTTACCAATGCCTTTTTCCTTAAACTTCAATATTAGGGCTACACTCTCTCCATGTACCTTAGAAGAGGCTATTGACCAAGCTAAACAATAAGATTTTATTATGCATCAATTTGAGCCAACCAAAACTTATATGGGTCCTTGTCTCTTAATTAAGAAAAAAAATTATAATGTTACCAATGATGGTGTTACAGATTCTTATGACACCATTTACAATGTTCAAGCTATCATTCCTGCCCTTTCATCAAAACCAGCTCCCCCTTCTCAATAATATACCAATCCTTATTTATCTTCACAAAATGACATTAATGTTCATAAACCTCTATCTTTAGCTAAATTTCTTAGGCTTCTACCTAGGCCTCTTCCATGAAATCTTGACCCTAACCGTCCTATGAAATCTTGGTATGATCTTAACAAGTTTTGTTGGTTTCACGCTAGTTGGGGTCATTATCATGAGACATATAGACAACTAAATAATTTATCTATGGATTTTCTTCTTGGTCATAATTTTGATCATGATTATATGATTCAAAAGTGTCAACAAGCTTATTAAATTTATTTTAAAGATTATAAATCAAATGATAAAAATCAAGCCTTGAATAAAGCCAATGATCATTTAGCTATCTATAAAGACCCTTTTCCTAATCATCAACATGTTCAAGACAATAAAGATAAATCCACCCCTTCCAAAAATAATGTAGAAAGTCTTATTTAACCCACTTTTTAAGAGAATGTGGTTAGCATGACTAATATGTGAAGGGTGGTTACTTTTATCGATTCTCAACCTATCTACACTCCCCTTCATCTAGAACATATCATGTTATCCAAGATTCTTATCCAACTCATTTAAATGAGTTGGAGAAAGATGACCTTATTAATTTTGATGATTTAATTTCTGATTCTCCCTTGGATAACACTTCCTATTCTATTTCTATCACTCTTTCATCATCTTTTAACACTAATGATACTCAAATTTTTACTAACACTTCTTATATAAATTCTCAAAATCAGCTTAAATCAACTCAATCATCAAAAAATAATATATAACTTTTTTCTAAGACTTATTTATATGAACAAAAATTCTAATGCACTTCGACTCCTCCTTTTGAGGACCTCCTTAAAACATTATGCACCTATATCCAAAAATATTCTTATGGGTTATGATTAGTGGGATCCCATCATAGAACTCACTAATCTCCCATCCCATATTCTATTTCTTGAGCTTATGAGGACTTATCAACATCATAGATACTATCTTATGTAACTATTGTTTGAGATGAATGTCCCTCATCCTCCCCTTGCAAGAAAGGAGGCAACCTTATCTAGATCTGAGGATAGTATATTATAATAATGTGAAGAGATGTCTATCAACATTGATGAAACTATGGACACTTTTCTTTCTTTAAAGTTTCCTTTAGCTTCTATGATTCTTGATGAGATTATGCTTTATGTGAATGATCCTCCTTATTCATTAGTGTTTAAATAGGTGATATCTAAGTTAAGCATGTATTGATTGATGAGGGTTTGACACTTGTGTTACCTCTTTTGAGTTCAGTAAGACCCTTGTATATTTAGAATGCAATCTCAAGTCTACATGTAACACCTACCAAGGATATGATCGAAGGAAAACACCTCCTATAAGTTGTGTGTGGCTTCCCATTACCATCCCACCTATCACCGTTCATGTGAAGGTAATGATCTTTAACTTTCCCCTTTTTTTATAATATCTTTCTTGGTAGGCCGTGGACTCACCATATGAGAGACATTACTTCTTCTGCCTACCAATGCATTAAATTCCATCATAATGGATCCATTTATAGGATTCAAGGTGATATTATCCCTTGTAATTTTGAAAAATTCCAAGACCGAGATGTCTTCAATATTCCTACTCTTGAAACTCTACCCAACGTTCCATTTCATGAGTTGCAACATCTTAATTTTCCCATTAATTTAAATTGAGGTTACAATGGGCATCTCAAACTCATTGGGAACATTCTTCCTAACCTCTTAGATTTTGATGATGATGAGCTCGATGAGATTAACCTAAAGATTAAAACTTTTTATCTCCTACCTCACTTCATCTTGTAGCTTCATGCTTCCTTTTAGCCTCATTCTTGCAAGCCTCCTTGTGATGATATTACCATTGTATTAACCAAGACTTAGAATTATATTCAACACACTTATTAGGATGACAAGATCATCTCTACTTATGTCATTGATATTCATACCCTAGATTATGATGATGGTTATTCCTTAGATGATCCATTTTAGGTAGTCTTGTCTAAGCCTATGATGATGAGATTATCTGTTATCATTCTTATTTACTTGAATCTTTTCATGTATTTTTCCATTTTACTTCATTTATAGTTCTTAATTTTAGTTTTTTTCCTTTATATCAAAGGGTAGAGATGGTACCAAAACCTCTAATTTTTGAAGAGCCTCATAGGAGTATGCTCATAGATCATGCTATGATTAGGCCTTACCTTTTTGATAGATTCCTTGATCACCATAGTTGGTTTGCTCCTAATTTTAGTGTAACCCTCCTTAGACTTTATGTAGATCATATTCCTCCCTTAGTAGAGCCCTTATTGGATCCCATTCCCACTCTTGCTATAGTTGAGCCTATTCTTGCTCTTGCTATAATTGAGATTATTCCCTTTAGTATTGTTTTTGAGCCTACCCCTGCTTCTCATCCCATTATTCCTTTTGTTGAGCTTTGTTCTATTCCTCTTCCATCACCACCTTATCTTGGTGATGGTTTGATTATTTTACCTAAAATGGTTCTATTTCCCACCAAATGGGCTAATGAGTCCTCTCTAGCTTCTTCCACTCCTATTATATCTCCTTCTATGAGTATTTCTCCTAAGATCACTCACAAGCATATATGTTGCTTCCATGGGATAAATAATCATTATTCTACCTATTATCACAAGTTACAACAATATCTTGATACTTTACATCCTTATTATCTTTCCTTGACAAATCCATGCCTCTCACAAAGTTCTAATTAAATATATACTTAAGCATGGTGAGGTGTATTATTTGTGGCACCAATGTGGCACATATCACACTAATCATTGTTGCATCATTCAATAACACCTTAAGGATCACCTTGTAATTATTATTAGACCTTTTTATATTCTTCCCATAGGTCATTCATATAATAAGGCTCATCCTTCTTCTCCTATGGCTCCATCTCTAGTGGTTCCATCCCCTCCTATGGTCCCTTCATCACCTTCTGTGACTCCACCTATGATTCCTTCTCTTGTGGACCTTCCCTCATTTGTGGATCCTTATCCACCCATGAGTCCTTCACCTATGGATCCTTCTCCACCAGTTATTCCCACATCTCCCATAGATCCCACTCCCACACATTCTCTCAAGCATCCTTTGCCTAATTTTCATCAGCATAATCCATCGAGTATTTCTACTTTTTCAATTAAGGAGATTAGAAGAGAAGTATTTTCCTAGTGTTCATTGAAGATTGATAAGACATTAGTAGTAGTTTGTATCCAGCTTCATAGAGATTTATCTGATGCCTTGGATAATGTGTGTGGGTAGATTTATTAGTATTTATGAGCACATGCATGGCACCTTTACATTTACATGTTGATTGGCATGTGCTACATTTTCATTCTTATCTATCTATTATTTCATTTGATGCTATGTCAAATTCATATTTTTCTTATATAGTGATGTTAATTTTTGGTACTATATATTAATTCTCTTGTAATTTATCTTTGCATATGAATGTCTTTATTTATCATTACTTTCTCTTTCTTTCTTGAGTTTTTTCTCAAAACTCTCTTCTTGTGTCTTCATGATTTTTTTCTTGCTCATATCTATTCTTCACAGGTAATTATCATTATGAATTGGTTATACAAACCCTATTCTTTTAGTTATTAAATCCTAATACCATGTGATTAGTTAGCAAAAAATGCATCTCATTATACTTTCCTTTCACTATTCCACTTTTGTATCTCCTTTTACCTTCTTCCTTTTTCAAAAACTAAGCACATACATGGTTGAGACTTGAGATCACATGCTGGTTCATTGTTAAGCCTAAGTGTCCTAGTTAGTATTTGTCTTTGGTGACTTATCTTTCTTTAGCTTTAGCTTAAATCTCATTCATTTATATCACTACATCTCTCATGATTAGTCGTTCCAAATCCGTATGGAGGAGGAATCTTCACAAGCCATAAAAAATTTAAAAGCCAAATCATTTTTACAAAAGGCAATGATATAAAAAGAAAAAATATTCTTAAAAGTCAAATCACATTAAAAGACATGATTTAAAACACATATCCTTCTTCTAGTTTAATATAAAACTCCATAGTTGGCCTCATGATAGAGCTGAGGTCATTTGGGGTGTGGTAGGCTAGTAGATTAGAAAAGGAGAATAATAAAATCTTTTAGTGCTACCCACTTTATCACACAAGTATCCAATCTTCATAGTAGACCGATGACTCTATAAGGGGTCCTAAAGAATAGGGAACATGTCATGGCAAGGTAGGTCCATTTTAATTTTTTTGTACCAATATACCTTCATGAGTTTATCTTAGTATCACACTTATCAACCTACAAGTCTTTGTGTCTATAACAAACAAGTTTCCTTTGTACAATGATGGTCACTAGTCACTTAGTGTCTTCTCATGTACTTAGTCTGCCTTTTGCCTCCTAATTTCTTCTCATAAGATACCTAAGTCTTGATTTTTACACTCCCTTTTTCATTACCTATACCCCTCGTATTTCCTCTTGAGTAATATAATTTTGTCTACTAATCACTCCTCTTGGGATTTCATTTGTGAGTTGCATTATAAGACCATGGATAGGACCTAACCATCCTCACAAATTATCACCTTTTTCTTTCCTATTACCCACATATTTTATTACCCAATTATCCTAATTTTTCCACCCTAGGGGTGTTCTCTTTGTGAGTTGTAGTATAAGACCATGGATGGAACCTGACATTCCTCACAAAATTTTCCAATAATACAAGTCACAAACCAAAATTATACATGTCAAATATGAGATACGATGTGATTGATTATGAAGTTACACATCATTGACATGCTTCCCATCTTGATTTAGTATGTTTTATGCTTACTTCATATCTCTTTAAATTTTTTCTTCTTATTTTATGAGTGCATGTAAGAATACAACCATTTCTTGAAATTTTCATAGTTCCCAGCTTGAATTAGTGTGATAAATTTAAGACCAATCTTTTCCCAATTTTGTTTTCTGTTATACTTTTGAATGTGATTTAGTATAACTGATTGAATTAATTAATTTGTTTTTTATACCATTTTCACCCTTTTACATACCTTCCATTTTATTACATTATTTTCATACTTCCTAACATGATTTAGTATGATTTTACTTGTTTTAATTTGGTGCAATTTTTTTTTACTTTGGTTTAAAAACAAATTTCTCTTTTACCATCTTGTTTTACCATCCCTTGGTTCTTTATACTTAGTCATTTTCTTGTTATTACACATTTCCCAACTTGACATAGTGTGTAGTACATTTTTGATTGATTATATTTTAATAAGTCATTTTTGCCTATTTCTTTTTAACCATGCTTGTGTTCTACATAGTTCTATAAAAGAAACCACATCTCATGTATTTCCTATAGAATATAAAACAAAAGTTAAATACATGTTCTAAAAATAAATATATCTAAATTACCCAAATATGCAACCATGATAATGACAATATACACAATCAACATCAATAAGCCAAAATGATACATATACATCTCATGAGTTTTGATACAACAAATACAACCATATAGATAATGCTCCATCTCTATGGCTAGGCCCTATCCTATCTATCTCATGGCCTATCCATGCTACCTACCAAGGATTTGATTTGAATCCTCTAAATAATATGATGTAAGGAGGCCATCTAAGATATTAATCCCTCTACATATCCTTATAAATGTGTTATCTTCACCTATGCCTACATGAACTTGGTCTGGGTCATTATATGTGCCTACATTAACTACGTTTACATTACCATATGTTCCTATGTCATCCACATTACTATATATAGATGTACAACTCTTTCCTTTGCTAGGGCCTACCATGCTAATATATCACCTACACCCATCTCTATTGATGGATGTATCCTCTCCCTCTATGCTCGTATCTACCTCACTGCCTCCCTTACTAATTTGAACTAACTCACTTGAGCTAGGGAAAATGGTACACTAGGGTCATCTAATGCATTAAGGTCATATGACTGTAAAGTCTCATCTAGGATGTAATGGAGTGCTCCCCTCATAAAGGACCCATATTTATCCTCATCTTTAGCTATGACTATAAAATCACAACTAGATAGATATCAAATCATTGTTGTATCTTGCATTATCTATCTACCTCTAGTCTCTATTTCAAAATCAAAAATTTAGAAATAATGTAATCATATTTACTACATGTATATGTCTTGGCCACTATGGTCTCTCTATCCACATGACCACCTAGTATAGTCTCTCCATCTACGTGACCTCCTAACACCTCCTCAATAGGTTAACTCCTTAGCTAAAATTTGGCTATCATGGCTTGAATCCACCTCAACCTATGCCTGAGTGGCCTCTTTATCATCTAGCTCTCCTGTAGATCACCTTCTAGTCATCAGGGATGTTGATAGTCTCCACTCTATCCTACTCCTCCTACCTCCATCAACATTGTGTCCTTAATGGTTTTATCTCATCTCTCTATGGAATTGGTGGTGGTATCTCTACTACAACTACCTTCACACCCATCTCCTCATGGTTTTCTTCTTATTTTTCTCATCTAGTCCATGGTCACTCATGACATGGTCTGAGCATTAGTCTCATCACTAGTGGCCCTAGGCCCCTCCTCCCCTGTAACTCTCTCACATGCTAAGCCCACTACTTGGGAATTAATATCAATGCTATGAGATGAGGTAATCCCATATATCCTATCACTTATGCAATAAAATGTGGCTCTCTCCACCAAATATAATATCTAATAACCTCTATCCTCATTATAGATAGTGTAAATGTGTACTAGCTCATCCATATAGTTGATATGTGCCCATATGGATACCATACTATGTATATGTATCTCACCATATAAAGAACTAGAATGTGGGGCATGACCCATGTGACATGGTCCTCTCTCTATATTCACACTCAAGGTGGCCTACCATTAATTACATGGGGCAAACTAGCTGATCTATATATAGGAAACCTCTCATAGATCTAAGCCATCAATAATATGATCGGTCCTATTGACTTTTTCTCTCTAACCAACACCTTATCTAGATCATGTATGAGTTGGACCTAGATGATAGAGTCAACATCATATATAATTCCCTCCTCAAGTATCATCCTACTCAAGGCTATCATGAATAGTGGTACCTTGCCATCTGACTTGTGACATAACACTCATTGTGTCACAAGTCCTATCATAACCTTTTGGATATCCATAATATATGATGCATATACATTAAACATACTAACTCAACTACCTAATTATATCATAACTAAGATTTTAACCCACATGACTAAGGCTCTCCTCTCCTCTAGGCTATCTGGTATGCTTGTAGTCATCGATGCTCCTGCTACTGATAGCCCTAGGATGGCATGCACATCCTCTAAAGTGATATGAACCTCTACCACATCCCCATACACCTCCCATATAAAGGTATTAGTAAATCATTCCTAGCATCCAAAGAACATGATTAATAGAGTACTCAAGAAAATCCTACATATGTCAACTATCGATCCTAAGCTTACAACTACTAGCCTAACTCTATCACTTATGGTTAGATGTTCTAGTAGATCTAGTAGCAAAGACACATCTACCTATCTCTAGAACTTGGGTCATGCCTATAACCAAGAAATAATAAAAAGATATATTAGATCCTCTATGTCATGTATAGTCAAAATACATTCCTTTTACAATTTTAATAAAACACAAGCCTAAATTGATTTAATTCATTCATTTTTACCTATTTTTAGCCTATTCAGTCCTTATTACCCTTACTTGGTCATTTCATGTCATTCTAACCCTTTTTGGCCTTTTGTATGCATTCCCATATAATTTTGGTTCTTTGGTCAACCTAATTTAACCAAAAATTATCTATTTTTAGCTTAGTTGACTTAAAAATTTAAGTCAACCCTCTTCTTTTCCCCTCCCTAGTATTATGTTATCATTATAGACTTTTCATATCAATTGGTAAACTGTATTAGGTTGGTAGTCTATAAAATATATAGGGTTAGCACACACACCTACTGGGTTGGTAGTGTGGATTTTGCCTATTTTCAGTGTACTAGATCCACTGGGTTGACCCAATTTTTTTTACTATTGACCCCTTGCATTTTCCTAAAAAAGTGGTTGTTTTTAATTTTCTTCCTAATTCTATCAAACTCATTTGTCTAATTCATTTTTACTACCTATAAAATCTAATTTTTATTCATTATGACATCTAGAAATCCTAAAAATTACATTTTTCTAAAAATATTCTAAATTTAACAAAATACTAAAAAATTGGCTTAAGATTCATGGTTGCAAACTTGTAGTGCACCTGCTGCCACTCTTAGAGTCCCTTCTTGTCTAGCCTATCATCTCTTCACCATCCTAGCTTGTTTGGTCTCCGGAGCTATTTTTTCTTTCTTTCATAAGTCAAAATGACCAAATGACTTTCATTTCACCCTATTTGAAATCACTTTTCAGCAATTCAAATTCTTTAATTATTTTCCTATAGATTCCTTATTTGGCCTATATCTTTATTTCTACTCATCCATTTTTAAAACCATAAAACATGCTGGATTCATGATGATGTATATAATCATTTCCACTACTATATGCATATTTTCCAATAATTTCACTTTTTGGCTATTTTTTACACTAACTTCTACAGGTTTGCCTAGTGTTCTTCGCATTAGACACCTTAAAATCTCTTGAAGTCTACTTTATATACAACACCAAGATAAGTAAAGGTATGTGTTTTTAAATTTTATCCTTTCATTTATCTTATTTTTTACTTCACTTTACTTAGCATAAGCATTATATGCTACTATCTGCTTTCTTGAATCACCATCCCCTGTTAAACCTTAATAACATGTGATGAGATTTGAGTGGGGAATATGTATACACATAATATTTTCAAAAATTTATCGATTACTGATACTTTGTATCTTGTAGGAACCCATCAAGTCTCAATATCTTTGAGTGCTTGCCCTTAAGGGGTGCACTAAAAAAGGGGTGGGCAAACCATTGGTGCTTCATAAGATTGTTATCCCTTTTGCCACTTGCCATCTACACACTCATCTCATAAAACCAATTACCCTAATATTATAATTATTAGCCTTACCCATTCTAGTCATTTTCCATGCTTTATCCTCCTTGTTCTTACCTTGATTCCCTTTTAACTAGTTGACTTATTGGGTCAAATAGGTCAACCGTATATAGTTTTTAACTTTTTATTATTGTACAGGGTGTCAACTAGGTCAACCCTATATTGTTTAGGGGTATTTTTCATTAGGATATTTATTATCCCTTTGATTGACCTAGCTCAATACCTAGTGAATTATCCCTGAAAAACATATAGGTTCAATTGGGTTAACCCTATACAACTAACATATTTAGAAGGATTTAGGGAAAGATCTACCTATATAAACAAGTTAATTTCCAACCATTTGTAAGAATATAAGCAAAAAATAATAATTGTGAATGAACATCTTATTATTAACCATTTTACTTGAGGAATAAAGCTTAGGGTTCTATACTTTCTTTGGAGATACAGATCTTGTCTTGTGGAGAATTATTTTGGATGCATAGATAGGTTGTGTAACCTCAAGATGATTTATCTTTGTTATCCTTACATTCCACAACAATATCTTACAAATAAACTTGGATAAGGGAGATATTGAGTCTCAGTGGGTTTGTATTCAAGGTATGTATTCCTAACTTTATTTCTCCTTTGTAAGAGTAGATAGATAATGTAGTTGTGCTTCTTTTTTCCATGTATTAGTATTTTGTATACATTGATATGAGTATATGTATTATATGCATGTTTATTTTAGTTTTTTTAATTTTTAACCCTCTCTTTGTGCCATAATATTTTGTGTGCACTAGATTAGATTTACTTTCTTATTTATTAGAATAGAGTGAACATTAAATATAGGACTCTTTTAGGGTTGTTACATGATTATGTTAGAATGTAGGCTTTAGAATCCTTTCTAACATGGTTTATTATGACAAGTGATCACATAATCAGTTATATAAGACCCTCATATTAGTCATGCCCCTGCTTAACAAATGTAACCCCAATCAAAAGTGTAGGTATGCTCTATCTTCTCTGATCTAGGATTGATTTATATACATGATACATTTATGATTGCATATAATATGATCTTTCTCATCATATGTATAATTATTGTTATAACTTAATGACATATTAAAAAAACCTCTCTTATGGTATTAAATCCATCCACCTAGTTTCTAAAATTCTATTTCATTTTTTCATCACCTCAATATTTTTACTAGATAAATTATGCCTATTAGACCTTACTCTTATACTTGACTCTTACTTTCAAATACCTTGGTCAGCCAGAAACATCTCCATACTTGGATAAAACTTGGAATAGATCAAAAAACATATTTAATATGAGAAACAACCCCTACATAGGTCATCAAACACTCATGAGGATCAAAACCACCATTAGGCATATTAGAGACCTAATGCAATTAGGCCTTCTCAGAGCACATGTTTCATCTTAACCACCTTGGAAAATATAAGTCTCCAAAAATTGATTAAAAAATTTAAACATGATTAAATTATACCCCTTATAATCTCAAATTAGTTCCCCAACACCATTTAACTCATTTCACTCCTTGAACCACACCATTAGGCCTACTTATAATTAGACCTTCTTACTGCCAAAAAGTCTGCCAACCAAAACTAAAGCACATAACCAATTTTAACAAACAAAAATACCATAAAATTACATGGATATAACCTATATGACCTAAAAATAATCAAAATATTATTGAAACACTTCAACATGGTGCTTAAATCCTCTAACTCACTCTTGCAACACGACCACTTAGAATCGCCAACTAGCTCAAAACCTAGTCATGATCATTTGACCACAAAAATTTGTAAAAGGACATTTTATGACTATAAATTAAATAATAATAACCTAAAATACAATCTTAACATCTTCATGTGAATTATATTTTTAAACTCTGGGAAAATCACCTCATTCTCATCTCTACTAGATGAATACTCAGAACTATCAAAAACTTCAAAACATAGTCATGAATACAATGACTTAGAACACATGTGTGAACACTTTTATGAACTTTATATGAATTTATATGATCCAAAAATATTATCATAAATCTTGGAACAAATATATTATAAGGTCTAATAGAAATATTATTCTTATAGACCAATCTCATGGCTTCTCTGTACATAGACCTCATTGTGTTAGACAAGTTAGTTTGAGAGTAAATTTATGCCATACACACACCTAAAAACATAATATAAAATATTTATATGTGTTAAATTTATTTAAAAATAACCTATTATAATTGTATCCATCCCTAATATATGGAAACACATCCTTAATCTCATTCTCACTTCTGACTAATTTTTCTCACCATCTTCCTCACTAGGTTTTTAGTGATAGGTCAACTTACTTGACAAAATTAACCTATTTAAAGTTTATAACCTGATAATAAAACACAATTTTCATAATATATAAGTCCTTCCATCCACTTAACAACTTTGACTTGGTCATCTTTACCTACTATATCAAATTTTTGAGAAATATGACTTTTCCTGTAGGGTCTACTCACTCATCTATCAAACCAATGACACTTGGAGGTAATTTAGAGAGTAATATACATTATAAAATCATAAAAATATGTCATAAAATTCATTTTGATCCATTTATATCAAGATATTCCATATTAGGTCATTGTTAGAGTTTTAGAGAGGATTAGGACCACCTTACAATCTTAACAATCATTCATCAATCTTAGGCCCTTAATCCAAAAAACAATGCTTAAAAAATTTAAGTATGATCCTTAAAAAACACTATTTAAATTTTTATGATATCATGAAAATGTTTGACATGCTAATGAGCACATGAAAGTTCTTCTCAGGCTTGTTACACTCCATTCTAACACTCGAGAGACCTTAAAACCCACTTTTCATGATTTTTCATTCAAAATTTGACCTCAAACTTGGTCAAAACACTTATAAAAAATTTCACACCTATTAAAATTATATCATGAGCTCTATCACTTTATAAACTTAACTTAATTGCTCATTAGGCCACACTAGGTCTCTTTGCACATTAGGCATTGAAATGCTAGTCACACTTAGACTTTGAACAAACCTTGAAACCACTTTTAGTATTCTCAACACCTCATAATCATGTCATAAAACCTCATAACATGCTCAAACTCTACCAATATTCTTATCACAATCCTTAGATTTCTCACCTCATCATGCAACCAAACATATAACTTCACACTAGGTCTCTCAAGTACATGACTCATAAACTCAACCTCAAGAACATCAAAGACAACTTATAATGACATAAATTAAACTTTCACGACATCAATGACAACTCCATGCATACCTTAGAATGTATTCTCAATAAGGAGGAGGTTTTTGTTGAGAAAGAGGATAAGACTATAGGAGGACCTAAGGAAGTAACTATCATTTCTCTTTTAGGAACCACTAGGTATCACCCTCTCAAGGTGAGAGGAATATTTCAAGGAAAATGTGTAATAGTTTTCATTGATAGTTGGGCAACCCATTATTTCATAGATGAAGGCTAGGTGATGAAAAGAGGTCTTCAAGTGGAGGAATTTCTAGGGTTCAATGTTATGGTTACCTATGGATTTACTATGAGCTATAAGAAGATGATTTCGTAACTAAGCATTACATAGGAAACCATTAATAACTACTAATTTTTATGTTGTTTATATTAGGGATATTGACATGGTTCTCAACATTCATTGGTTTCACTCCCTTGGGAGATATTTATAGAACTTTTAGATTATGAATCTTAAATTTTGACATGAAGGAAAAATGATTATTCTTCAAGTAATGTATAATGGAGCACCTGGTTTAGCCACTAAAAATAGGATGGAGGTACATTTTTGACATGGGAAGGTGGCTTGGGAATCCCAATGTTTGATCTCTCCTCACATCCCTTCTGATAGAGATGGCGAGCATCATGTGGATATCTAATCTTTATTACATAAATATAGTGTGGGTTTTAGTGAGTTTCCTCCTAGTAGACCACTTGATAGGGGTTATGAACATGTGATAGATCTGGAAAAGGGATTTAAGCCCATTATCATGACTCTTTATCGGTACCCTAAGAGATTCAAAGAGGAAATTAATAAATCAATCTAGGATTTGTTGGATATGGGTTAATCAGACCTAGCTTGATTCCCTTTGCTTATTTAATCATTCTAGTAAAGAATAAGGATTAGACCATGTGGATGTGCATTTATTATCATGCATGTAACAAGAAGACTATATATAATAGGTACCCAATTCTAAGGATCAATGAGTTGATGGATGTTCTGCATGGAGTTATATATTTCTTGAAGATTGATCTTCATTCAGGGTACCATTAAATCATAGTCCATTATCAAGACATACATAAGATGGACTTCATATGTCATTATGACCATTATGAGTTTTTGATCATGCCTTTTGATTTGACCAATGCTCCTACTACCTTTCCATCCTGCATGAATCATATTTTCAATAATTAATCAAGGAAGTTTTTAATGGTGTTATTTGATTATATTTTAGTATATAACAGGACATGGGAGGATCACCTAAAGCATATTGATGTGGTGTTGGGTATCATGGAGGCATAGTCCTTATTCACAAAGGATTCCAAACATGATTTTGGCATGATGGAGATTATTTACTTGGGGCATGTGATTATTGATAATGAATTGAAGGTCCATCAAGAGAAAATTTAGGCCATCTTGGATTGGCCACCATCGAAGACATCAAAAAAATTAATGGGATTCTTTGGCCTTTGAAGTTACTAAAAAAATATTTGTCAAGGGGTTTTCTTAGTTGGGTACACCTCTTATAAATCTGACCAAGAAAAGAGATTTAAAATGGATAGATGGGGCTCAGTGCACATTCAACAAGCTTAAAGAAGCAATGAGTACTTTCCTCTTTTAACATTACCTAATTTCTCTTGACCCTTTATTTTGGAGTGTGATGCATTAGGTGTGGTGGTAGGCACCATGATTATGTAGAATAGGCACCCTATTACCTAAGATATCAAGAATATATATGATGTGGAGAGATTGTAATCCACCTATGATAAGGATATTCTTACCATCATGCATGCTTTTGAAAAATTTAGGTAATATTTGGTAGGTAGGAAATTTATTGTCAGGGCAGACCATAATAGCTTGAAATATTTATTGGAATATAAGGATTTGAATGAGAGATAGTAAAAATATGTAATTAAAATTTAGGCCCATGATTTTGACATTGAGTATGTGAAAGGGAAGAGGAATGTTTTAATAGATACCCTTTTTAAGAGATCCACTTTTAATTCTATGACTAAGATTTTATTTGATTGGAAGGTTCACCTCTTGGTAGAGTATTCTAAAAATAATTTTTCATGCGAGCTTATAGATGGAAGGAATCAGGATGACAAGTAAAAAGTGTTAGATGATGTCATCTAATACAAGGATAAAATTTATTTGGTGCTTGAATCAAAATTAAAGGAGAAATGTTTGAGGGCCATTCATGACACACCTCTTGTAGGACATCAAGGTTACTTAAAAAAATACAAATAGATCAAAGAGATATTCTCATAGAAGGGTCTCAAATATGATGTCTTGTGCTATGTTAAAGAGTGTATGACTTGTTAGTAGAACAAGTCAGAGTATACTTTCCTAGTAGGATTATTGCATCTATTTCCTATCCCTAAGCATTAGTGGGAAAACATATCCATGGATTTTATTATAGGTCTACCTCAGGTGGAGGGAAACTATTACATCTTTTTGTTGGTTAATAGGTTGAGAAAATATGCACATTAATTCCCCATATATTCTGAGTACAAGGCACCTCATGTTGTGAATTTTTATTTAGAGAGGTATTTAGACTCCATGGATTATCGAATAACATTATCAATGATCAGGATATTAGGTTTCTCAATATATTTTGGCAATAGCTATTCAAACTAGATGGCCCAAAATTGACCTTGAGAACAAGTTACCACCCCCAAAAGGATGGTCAAATAGATATTATGAACAAATGGGTGGAAGTATATTTGTGTAATTATGTAATAGGGTAGCAAAGGGGCTAGATCAATTAGTTATATTTGCGTGAACATACCACCCATCACTTGTCAATAGGCATGAATCCTTTGCAAGCATTATATGAGTATGATGATATGTCTTTTGTAGACTTAGAATTTGATGACAATAGGGCTCTTAAGGCCAAGGATTAGATTTAGGAGAGTCAGGACATCCTTAAGTCACTTAAGGATAATCTTCATCATTCTCAGGATCAAGAAAAGATTTATGCGGATAGGCACAAATTTGGGAAGATCTTTGAGGTTAGAGACTTTATTTTCTTATGCATATAGGTATATAAACAATTTACATTGAATAAGAGTGGTGTAGAGAAGCTTAATCCTTACTTATATAGACCCTACAAGATAATGCAAAGAATTGGTGAGTTATCATATGAGTTAGATTTGCTAGAGAGTATTAGGATTCATAATGTATTTCATGTTTCTTTCCTTAAAAGGGCACTCAGGCAGTGTATCATGACATCTCATGAGATAGCACATCTAGACAAGGAGGGAAAATTGGTTTTAGTTACTGATGTTATATTAGATACCAAAAAGAGAAGGTTGAGGATCAAAGTGCTCAAAGAATACTTGGTTAGATGGAAGGACTTGCCCTTAGAAGATGAGACTTGGGAAGGAGAATCGATTATTTAACATCTGAATTTGCAATTACTTGTAAGTAAGCAATTTTAGGGAGGAATTTTATGTCCCTTCTTCTTGAATGAGAAATTTGATGAAGAATATTAGTCTATTTTATTCTCATAGGCTAATTTGGGTAATGTAACGGAATATTAGTGTGGGTCCACTATTCACTATTACTATTCATGGGATAATATTCACTATAACTATTCATGGTGATGTGGTGGGTGATGTGGCAAATGGTGTAACAAGTGAGGTGGCTTAGTCCATTAGGGTCTTCACATGGGGTCAATTTCATGTTCTTGGAGTTGGGTGTACTACTCCAATAAAGGGTCAAGTCAATTTACTTTATTAACAACATGATTTGGTCCTTGGAGGAAAAAGTCAAAAGGAGAAGCATGGTGCATTTTTTTGTGGGATTCATGATGTGGGTGTGTGGAGAATTCAAAATGAGGTTGGAGACCCTCTTAAAGGCATATGGGAACATGAGTGAATGATGACATGTTCCCATCATTGATTATCTTTCATATGGGAGAGATAGGCACCATTATGAAGGCATAGGAGGAGGACATGATTTGGTCTCTTTCACATGGTGACAAGCTTGTCATCATTAGTAATTTGTCCCCCATGTGAAGTGCTACACCCGATTTTCTCTCTCTCCTTCATTATTCCATCTCCATTCCTTATTTTAATTTATTTAAGTATGAGATTTCTTCCTTGGTTCTTCATCTTTATAAAATCATAAATTCCCTTATTATCAGAACTTGAACTTGTGTTCAATTCTTTCTCTTGCTAGTTTTGGTAGTGAGATATCCTCCCTAGATGGTTATGGTAATTCCAATTAGGAATTGCAATTATGATTCAAAGAGGATTCAAATTTATAGTGATCACGTGTGTGTGGTGTGTTGGATTTCCCATTAAGGATTGTGTGAGGATTTATAGTTGTGGTAGTATTTTTTAAGTGTGAAATGAAGATTTGGTATGTGTGTTGTTCGAAAAGTTTCCAACAAAGTTTTTATGAGTGTTGTAATATTGTAAGTATTTGATATCTATTAGCATTTTATTTATGTAAGAGTTTTGTTTATGGTCATTATCTCAAACCATAATATTTGTAATATGTTATTTGAATTAAGAAAGTAGTTGAGTGTTAGTATTAAGTTTTTATGTGTTATTTGGTAATAACAAGGGAATTTAATAAATTCTAGTTTTCTAGTAAATATATCAAAAGGGGATATTTCATAAATATAATAAATTATATCTTGAATTATTAAATCAATGATAAACTAACCTTTTTAATGCTTCTAACTTATTCCAAAATGTAAGTTTGACAGGATGATTCTTGATCTATTTATGGGGTGGATGATTTGATTAAGGTTTAAAATATTCTTAGGAATGAACAAATATTTAACTGATACTCTAGAAAAATTTCATTAGCCTTTTGATCCAATCACAAATACAAGAAGTTAGTACTTTAGTCCAAGTAAGGCTATGGTTACATCGACGCCGATTTAATAGAATCAATGTCAATCATAGGGATTACCAACGATTCCTATCTAAAATTTTCCAAGTTGTTGGAAAGGTTTCAACTAAGCATTAAATTTGAGTTCCTAGTTGTCAAAGTGATTTTAGGATTATGATGAGGTTAAAGGTGGTTAAAAAAACTTTCCTTGTATTCTATTTTGGGTAGATTCATTTATATTCTACCATAGGTAACTAATTGAATTATTTTACTTTGATCAAAAGTAATTAATAAAATGTAATTATGCAAGGTAAATGATAAAAGGGTAATTAAATACTTACATAGTGTAAAATAGGAATAATCAAGAAGGGGACCTAAGACCTAATCTAGCACAAATATTATCATTCAAAATCTCAATGCCTGCATTTACTCCTTTTTATTGAGTAGTTTTTAATAACCTATCATGAGACAAAAACTAAGAGAGTTATAATGCCCCAAGTTTATATGTGAAGGTGTTCCCCATCAAACTGGGAGATGATAAAGGATTAAGAGGCTGAGATGGGTTTGAAAATGAGGTGGTAATGGATAAGCTAGATAGAAAATGAACATCCAAGATGTAATGATAAGCATGAAGTATAATGATTCACTAACAAGATATAAGATATATAAATAGAAATGCCCCAAGGTAAAAAAGTAATGGATTTTCACAACTATGAATATGTAGGCTCAATCAAAGGCTATCAAGAAGACAAAGGCTAGGATGGGCTGACCCAAGCATCCAATGTGATTAGTGTAGAGTAGGATTTTGAGATAGGTTAGATCATGCGTTAGTTAAGAAAATATCTAAAAATAATCATAAAAAAACTAACTTATCAATCCTAATCCCTTAAGGGGTGTTTTTAATGAATCAAAATAACTAATTACAAAAGTACAAGAATGCTATACCTTCTAAGTAGCTATTCTCCTTCACAAGTGGCTAAGAAGAATGATTTTCCCAAGATTTAGTACTCCATGTCTTCATCAATGAGGTTAGGCATGAGCCTCCATCATCTCCTAACTCACCAATGACTTAGGCTCTTTGATTTTGTCCAATTGGATGAAATAAATGAAGTTTCTCTATAGATAATTCTTCATAGTAAGTTTACATAATTGAAGCTTGGCATGTATTTATGCATAATAACTTTACAATAAGAGATATTTAAATATCAATGGGTGAGGCTTTGTATTTATAGCCTAGAAAAATAAATCTAACCAAAGTGTAGTTAGGTTAGAGTTAACTATAGTTGAGTTCAAACTAACTCTGAGTTGAGTCAGGCTAGCCATGCCAGCCATGTGGGAGACATGGGTCAAAATGATAATGTCTTCCATCTAATCTAGATATTTTTTAAGTGGCTTGACAAATAAAAAAATCATTGATGAATAAGCCTGATATTTTGCATTTTTGGATTGTGAATTTCCAATAAATAGATATTCTAAAATATCATGGAATTTTCATTTAAGCTCTTAATTTGGATTAATTTGCTTAAGTAACTTTGATTAATTTAATGTAATTTTTTGGAAATTTTTTACATGCTTAATCAACTTGGTCAGAAATGTCATTTTATTGAATCATAATTTTATTGGAGTATAATTAAAATAAGGTGTCAGTTGTGTGTGGGGTAATACCCTAGTTAGGGTATTATGGATGTGAAATAACACATGCACATGATGTGTGCTATTGAATTAGAAGAATTCAATAGTTCACGATGTCAATTTTCATGGTCACAATTTGACTCAAAATTATTTAATAAAATATAATAATCACATAAAATTCATTTCTCTATTCAGGGATACATTAGCAAAAATTGACACTTGTACATGACAAGTTCGAATGATTTTGAGCATTTTATTGATTTTGGCCCAGGTTGTGCATTATCACATAATATCATTTATATTGGAATTTTTAGCACAACTATGATAAGAATTGGATGTCTACATTTTCCCCTATTTAAGAAGGTGCGATGAGACATTTAGTTGAAGTGACATCTTTTTAAAGAATAAAAAGGTTGTTATAAGAAGAATTTAGAAGGTAATGATTGAATAAATAATTAATGACCCATGATTCCCCATCGATAGGTTATGTGGGGATCAAATAGAGGGATGGAATCTCAAAAAGGAGATAAAGAGTGAAATTAACCCATAGGTGAGAGTAAATCTAGATGAGCTGATGTTTGCATGTGCTGATTCCCAATGATCAAAATAAAATAAAGATAATGGGCCCCATGGTGAGGGGAAGTGGGAATAATGTATCCCAAAATATAATTGGAACCCTTTGACATACCCAAAATAGGGACAAAGTTGTGGGCTTAGGTAATGATCGATACCAAAACAAGTTGCACACTGTGAATTGCAAAAATAAGGGCAAAAGTTGAAGAACTTGTAATTAAAAGAAAAATAAAAGGAGATCATTACTATAGAGAAATTAGGAAAATAAATTAATAATGTGCCTGATAAGATTGGATTTGATCAGTTGAAAAATTGATTATTCCCCAAGGAGGGTTGATTTAACCACTGATAATTGATGTTACCCTAGTAGGGCTGATTGGATCAGTGATTGGTCGCAATATTATGCCCCAATTGGGAAAATTAGAAATCATAGTTCAAGGATATAACCTATTACATATATTAAAATTTAGATGTGAGGATATAATGATTGAAGAAGCCATAATAAACCAAGCATATAAGGATGCACAAAGTTATGAAAGAGATTATTGAAAGAATAATGATGGCTGAGTTGATCCAAGATATATCATGTATCCAAGTGCTTCCTACATAGTCTAAATGGACCTCAAGCCAATATAGTTCTCCTAGGATATGGGAGAAATTAGAATGAGGAATGAAGAATAGAAGAAATATGGACCAATGTTGAATTATGTTTATGATATCCTGTATAGGTAGCAGATATGCAAGATAGTGATTTTAGAGATGTTGTTCGATTATACATTGACTATTGGGATTTGAAGAACTTGGTGTTTAATTTATCAAAATAAAATTATGCATGATAATTATGAATAAATTATAACAACATTTTATTTTTTTTACAATTCACTACTTCAAATGTGAATATTTATAACTAAGGGTAATGATAGAAACTACCAAAATTAGAGTTACAACTATTTATGTTTAAACAAAAAACAAACAAAACAAAGAAAAGAAGAAGATAAAAGGAAGTGTCTAATATAAAAATGTAACCCAACTTAAAATCAAGATATGAATTATCAAGATCTAAATGAGAACAAGAATGTCTAAATAAGAAATAAAATAATTTAAATACAAATGTAAACAATTCAATCCCAAGCTAAGGCTAGACTCAAAAAGGGTTACAAAATGTATTAAAACACAACACTCAAAATAAGCTAACAACCTAATAAGAAAAACACACAAAAAATATCAATAAGATAAATCAATCAATCAATCAGAATGCATGTTGACAAAGCTTAACAAACATCAATAAAAAAGTAATGGTTAATCATAATGTTATGATAAATAAGAGACCAATCATTCATGTAAATGTAACAGGGGCATTATGCTCATGATAGGGTGACCCCAAAGCTAGGCAATAATGACACTATGACAAAAACACACAGACAAGGAGTGCAAGGTTAACCCTAGGCTATACAAAAAAAATGACACAAAATAAATGAAATGGGGGAAAATAAAAGAAAAAGGAAGAGGTAGTCAAGTTGACTCTAGATATACTAGGCAAGTGGACATTGCCTACATAGTTCCAGAGATGCAAGATCTTACATGAGCTTTAGGACAAATGTAATTCTCTTTGGATATGGAATAGAAGAAAATGATGATAATAAAACATGATTGTGTTATAAATGAGTAAGGGAATGGTCTCACAAAATAGCTAGTGTGTAATAAAATAGAGTATGGTTTAGGTTGAAACCACACTAAAAGACAAGATATGAATATGATCAAATGAATTGAATTTGGAATTTAGAGTGTCTACTGCATCTAAGGATGATAAAAAAAAGAACTCATAAAATGTTGAGAGCATAATAAAATCCAAGGATGCAATGATGGATCTTGTTCAAATGAACAATGCACATAATGGTAACTTAAAAAACAATGAGAGCATGGGATGAATATAAGTGGTCACTAGTGTATCAAATTTGAATACATAATGGTGACTCATAAAATAATGAGGGTGTATGGCTAAGGCTAATACGGATGTGGAATCTAAAGAACAAGTGGTCACTTATGAAATAATATAGGAGTCCCAAGATATTTGAGGCAAAAAGGGGGTCAAAAAATAAAGGAAAGTGTAGTTGAGCTAATGTTAGATAACCCATATTTCTAGGTGCTACCTACGTAGTCCGTGTGGACCTTAGGCTGATGTAGTTCTCCCAAAAATGGGAGGAAAAATAAAAAGGTGGTCTAAAAAAAATTGAAAAAACAAGATAACCTAATACAAAATTTTTGATGACTTTATATCCTTCATGGAAATCCTAAGCCAATTTACATGATTTTGTGATTTTTAAGGTTTTCTAGGTCATTTGTAAATGTTCTTGGAAGTTTTTAAGCATCTTAACTTGATCAAGACTAATGAGATACCAAATATTTCAAATCTTAAAATAGTGAGAGAGTGGTTTAGATGTGACCGAGTTGACTTCAATAAAAATAGAACATTGCATACATAGTCCCAAAGGACATTGAGTCGATGTAGTTCAAACATATGACAAGGTACAAAAGGATGATAAAGTGAGGCAAATGGCAAGGCAATGGAAATAGAAAATGGAAAAGGTGAGGTAAAAGGTTCTATTATTCTTGTTGATGTAAAGATGCACATATTGATCAACATATGATATAACTGGAAGATTCAATCATTGAAGTTGTTAGCCCACACCCCTTCTAAATAACTACTTTATTAAGAACATGCTACTAATTTTGATGTTAATAATGTTATTTTGATCTTCACTGGTCATTGATTCTATTTCTTCCAAACCTCTAGACAAGATGTCTTTGTAGCCTCTGTAAATGAAAGTGCTACCAATAGTGGTAAATAATGTTAGGCATATGATAAATGGTTTAAGATGGAAATGGAATTTTGGTTCATAATGAAATGTATAATGATTGGGTAACAAATGAATATCAAGACTTTCAATTACACACAATGTTGCTTATTTTGGATTCAACATAATTTTGGTTGTGGTGGGGTCAAATACTTCTGCACATGCTCTTGATAAGACCATAATATTATTTTGTGGTTTGGGCTTGAAAGTAGTTTCAATTTGATTATGCTATAGATTAGAAGTTGTACTAATGTTATCTTTTATAATATATTCATCAAGTAATGAAGAACTATTGTGCTCAGTTATTGGCACCTCACAGAGGTTTTCACCAATAAAGTTGTCTTGATTATCCCATAGCACCTCTAAAAAATTTTCACTAAGGAACATTGACTTTTGAATTTGATTGTCTTCTAGTGCCTGAATTGAGCTTTCACTAAAATATGTTGAGTTTAGAATTCGATTCTCCCCTAGCATCATTGAAAAGGTTCTACTTGGAGATTTTTATTCTTATATATGAATGTGGTCTTTGTCCCCTTGATATTCTACACCTAATATGTTGTCATGGTTAAAATTCAATAAAGTTTGATTCTATCAGTCCTAATTGATGCTTGTGGGAGGTGGAATGTCAATACAAAGGCTATGTTGGTTGGTGGTAATGACATGTAGAATAGTAACATAATACGAAGAGGTAACACAATCCTCATATAAGATACTAGGATAACTTATGTCGATACTAAAGTATTCATCCTCAAAACCTATGGAAGGATCATAAATGTATTCAAATTAATGTGAAAGGCATATATAACCATTATTGTAACAACCACATATGTACTCTGATTCTAAAGTTGATTCAAACTCAAAGGACTCTAAATTTGATGTTGAGACTAGTGTTGATTTTTACTTTTGATGTTAAATCTAATATTGGTTCAATATAGAACTTGACTCTAATTTTGATTCTACTTCAATTTTGGATGTTTCCATAATGATGTATTATTAAATGTTTTGTATTAGATAAGTAATGGCCTATGATTGCACAATGGGATCTTCAAAAATAGATTCATGTAAGAAGGGTTTAACATAGACTAGCTCATCTAGGTGAATCCCATCAAAAAGAGGGAACAAATCGAGGGGTGATTCCACAGAGACTGGATTATCAAAGTGAGACTCCTAAATGAGGGTAAAAAGGTCTAGATACAACTCCATAGAGACTATCTTGTCAAAGGGAGGTGTTTCAAAGAAAGGACAAGGGTTAATCAGTAACTCTACTACAACTGGCTTGTCAAAGTGAGGTTCCTTAACAATAAAGAAAATATCTAAAGGTGATTCATCATAGGTTGATTCATCATGAATGGGTATTCTAATAATAACATCAAGAATTGATTGACTATTTTGAACTTGGTACACACTTGGTTGTAAAATATCAATTTTGAACATGTTTTGGTCCTCAAAATATGGGTCTTAGAGAGGCAATAATTAGCTTTGTTGTAGCTCAAATAATGACTTGAATTTTATAAAGTGGGGAATAATTGGTACTATATGAGTAATGGCTTGTGGTTTAATAATGGGATTTTGAAAATTAGATTATCAAAGAAGGGATCAATAAAGATTGGATCATCAAATTGAAGTTCCTTAATGATAGGTTTAATAAATAATGGTAATGCGACTAGGATAGTAATTTTAACATGCCTATTGATGTAGGTGTTATGCACACCATATCATAATGAGGTAGCCTCTAACATTTTAGGATCTCAATGGATATAAACTCTACTCTAGGAAATGAATTGTATGTGGTTGGAACAACCTGTTGATGGAATAGTTGGTTGGGCATGCAGGTTGTTGACAAAGTTTTTGGATGGAGGTGTGGTTCCTAAAAGTTAGTGAATCTCTATGTGAGTTGGATGGGTGACTGGTTGCTAATATAGAGTGGGTAGATATTAAAAAAAAATTCAAAAAGGAGGGAAGGGTAAGGCATAAAAGAATACTCTATGTTTTTCAAGAATCACTTTTCTAGATGGTTTCTAAAAGGACAAGTGATTTCAAAGCCTACGCCTGTAGCTAGCAACAATTTATACACACAATCAGACGTGGCTAAGAAGTCTAAGGAAATAATGATGTAGGAAATTCACAAGCCTCACACAAATGTTGTTATTTTTAGGGAAGCTATTTCACACCTTTAATTAGAAGATTATGGCTTGGGATAGTGAAGTATCTGAGGCAGCTATTGTGCGCACACACACACACACAAAACTACATCAAAGAAAGCACTCATGCACATTCAAAATTATGAATCAATTTGAACTTAATTATCCTAATCAACATATTTTCCAATATTTCAATATTTTTTGCATATCTATAAATTAGTACATCAATCAAAATAATCAATAATCCATTCACAACTATTGCACACTAAAAATTATTGTAACATACAACCAAAAAAAGCAACAACTAATTATATAGAAATATGAAAGAAAATACACAAACACATTTGCTGATGATCAAAATTGATGCTTCTCTTGTATTCAAAATTCTCTTACCAAAATCCAAATTGGATTATAAATGTATATATAGACTTGGGGAAGGAGTCGACCTATCTTCAAAGTTCATGTAAGGTCGTTACATAATATACTTAAGTTCTAACTATGGTAAAAACTTGTATAAGTGTCTACTTTTAGCTATCAATTTAAAATAGCCTAAGACAAAGGCTATGTAACATGTGCATGCGTATGAAGATGAAGGCAATTTTTTATAATTATATCTTGAATTGCATGCAAAACTTCAAAATATATGCACCATTTATAAAACTATTCATGCATAAAGTCTTATCCTTTCATAGCTTGTGAGAACTACTTGTTAAAATATTTTTAGATTAACCACCTTCAAATGGAACTCAGGCATGCATCACTTTATCAATTCTTTTTATAACCATTGAAACTATGACTAACCAAAAATAACTATGTGTTGCATGTTTCCTGTTCCTCTCATTGAATCTAGATATTTGAAAAGTCCCTCTCAATCTTGCACCATCAGATCTTCTACATGATGGAATGAGAGAATGCCACTCAATAGATTTGTGGGGCCTCTATACTCTTCATAGTCCTAACTCAAATGTTTTTATGCCAAGTTTTAGTCTTCCACATATTTTGTGACTTTTGAATTGTCCACATTGATCTGCATGGGCCCACTAACCTTTGATTTCAATCTTAAATTTGATGTTTATATGATAGTTAATGATGTCCTTACAACTGTCAATGATGTCCACATGATCATCAAAATTTAAACTTGTGTCTTTTATCTCTAAGATAAATTTTGATGTTCATGTGAATGTCAAAGATGTCCATGTGACTGTCATATAAACTTAACTCCTTGTGAGCTCAAAAATTATCACTTCTAGGTTTTCTCCTACAAATATAGACATAAAATGACTTAGCATATATATAATAAAGTGCTTGACTATAGGGTGCCACTTAGCAGTTCCATGGGGCTTTTGGTCTATTAGAAAAATTGTCTGCATAAAAAGCCCATAGTATTGAATGTTTTAGGGAAATTATTGTGGGGGTTTTATTATGGGAAAATTATTTTAGTGGGAAAAATGGCAATGATAATTAGGCTGAAGGGAAATTATAAAAGGAAAAAGGTCACAAAAAGGCTGAAGGGTAATTGTAAAAAGTTTGAAGGGTCATTTCATTGAGCAAAATTCCCTTGACAAATTTTTTGAAGGATCTACTTTGTAGGGAAAATGTCTTGGATAGAAGTTGTCATGTCCCCTTTTTAGTTGACATGTTCAGAGTTGAGGATTAGCCTATTATGCGACCTTTGTAGGCTGATGGGATGGATAGAGGGTCTTGACAGAGCTGGGCTTGGCTTTCGTTCGGGCTCTTTTGGACATGAATTAAGGGAGATATTAATATTTGATTGATTTAATCAAATATTAATTATTTGGTCTAATTTTAATTAAATATTAATTAATTATTAATTATTAATATTTTGGTCTAATTTAAAAAACCCTAATTCTAATTTAAGAAACCCTAAGTCTAATTTAAGGAAATCTAATTTTAGCAAGCACACCTTTGGAGGGTATAAGATTTTCTCATGGGAGAGAGTTGTATTCATGATTGATTATTGATATTGATTCTTGTTAAGAAATTCTTCTGTGAACACCGAGCCAAGGGTTCTAGGATTCCATTTGCATTGAAGAATGTCCACTCTTCATTGTGTGCGATTCAGAGGTTGTGAGAGATCAGTTGATCTATTGCCAAATTGAGAGATAATTTCATACAGAAGTTATCATAGGGGTTTACAAGTTTGAGAGATAAATTCAGATAAAAGCTATCACAAGGGTTCACAGGTATTTCTTTATTTTGGTTTTTTAGGCAGTAATTATCTAGATACAGATCTTTGTATTAGCCCACAGTTCTTCAGATCAGGATCAAACATACAAGTTGTGCTGTATTGGCAGATGTACAAAGTCTGTACAGATCCGTGAAAATTCGTACGCATCAACGAAAATATCAGACACCAACATCAGCAAGTAGAGACCTACAAAGACCGATATCAGCCAACCTCTCACCGACGTCGGTAGGTTAACGACCCCAGTCGATCGATGATGGTAGTATAACCGATGTTGGTGACTGTGTTTTTGACACAGTAGGCTGAGACGTACCAGATCCATATTTATTTCCCAGTTTGCAAAATACTCAGGGTATTAAGGCCATATTTTCAATATTCTTTGTATACTTGATAGAGCACCTCTATTATAAGCATATGAGCAAATAAATAAGATCTTATACTATGATTTATTTATCTATTTGAAGATATTTTGCACAAATATAGATAAGCAATTCAGAGCTTTTGTTTTGGTATCTGAAGGGATATTATAGTGGTATCAGAGCTTTGTTTTGGTATCAGAGTTTTTAGAGCTTTCTATATTCCCTATCAGAAGGGGATATTACAGTGGTATCAGAGCTTTGTTCTGGTATTAGAGTTTTTAGAGCTTTTTATATTCCCTATCAAAAGGGAATATTACAGTGGTATCAGAGCTTTGTTTTGGTATCAAAGTTTTTAGAGCTTTCTATATTCCCTATCAGAAGGGGATATTATAGTGGTATCAGAGCTTTGTTTTGTTATCAGATTTTTTAGAGATTTCTATATTCCCTATCAGAAGGGGATATTACAGTGGTATCAGAGCTAAATCCTACCATCCTAAGGGTTTGACAATCTTATGCAGCCACAAGAGTTGGGACCACACAGGTATAACACACGTAGTAGAGCCTTGCTTGAAGGTACCCAAGTGTTAGAACAACAATGGATTATCATGAGTGATAGACGTGAGGGTAGCCCACCCAGGGGCCACCGGCATAATGATGATCAGGGTACCAGAGAAGTCTACCGTGAGATGACACAGGCACTCCAGGCACTTACTACTATTGTAAGGAAGATGAACCCAACTGATAGATAGAATGGGGAACAAAGAGATAACAAGAGTGCTACTACTAATTAGAAACCCTAGCAGGCCCACTCTAGAATAGCAGATAGACCTACACATCCTACATTTGTTCAAGAGGAACCAAAAGTTCCAGCAGTGGAGGAGGCAAAAGATTCCCAATTTGTAGATGTTATCATGGCTGCAAGTGATGAGTGGGACTTATTAGCTCCTCAGGTTCAGGAGAAGATGTCCTTTGATCATTTTATTAATCTGAGGAGAGAAAACTATAGATTGGTTAGACAAGATGGGAGACCCAGACACCAGAACAATGATTTGAAGTATGCTACGAGTAGGCTCACACTAGCGATGTTTGACGGTAGTGGTAAGGTGATAGCATAGGCCTGGGTTAGTAAGCTAGACACATTTCTCACATTGTGACTAATGGCTGAGGGAGATGTTATCAGATATGCGACACTGCATCTTGAGGGAGTAGCTCACGATTGGTGGCACCACGGGATGGTGATACTCCATCATGGTCAGATCACATCTTATCAAGAGTTTGTGGATAGGCTGGTAGAGTGTTTTGATAAGAGGGATCTAGAGTCCTATTTCTGAGAGTTGGTACAATTGTGCCAAAGTGGCAGTCTAGAGTCTTACATTGGTGACTTCCAAAAGTTATCAATCATGGTTCCTGACATTTCAAAGAGGTGACTTGTTGTGCTCTTCATGGAGGGAGTGACAGAACCATTGAGAGGTTGGATCAAAGGCTTTGATCCTCCTTCATTACAGGTAGCTATGAAGAAGGTGCATAGCATGAAGATGGTAGCCCTATCCAGTAGATTTAACTCCAGATGTACTTCTTCATCTAGGGACCATAATTGCTCCAACAGAGATAGAGAGGGATTAGATTTCAACAAAGATAAATCAGGTGTTAAGAATGATTCAAAGGCCAATCCAACAACACCACCTTTGGATCGAGAGGCTCTTAACGATCTACGTAGGAAAAAGCTTTGCTTCTACTACAAAGGTCCATATGATGCCAATCATGATTGTCCTTTGAGGCCTAAGGGCAAAGCAAATCGTGTGATGTGGGCGTATTATGAGGATTCAGAATCAAAAGATTTTGAACAATAGGATAGTCTTGAGGAGCCTAAGACAGAGGCAGATTTAGAGCTACACATATAGGAGGCACGTCTATCTAGCATTCAGTCAGATGATTCATTCAGACTCTGTGGAGTTTTGGCAGGACAGAGGGTCATCACCCTTCTTGATACAGGGGCTACATATAATTTTATAGATGCTAGATTTGTGGAGAAGCGTGGACTCACTACCAAAGATTTTAAGGGCATTAAAGTTAAGGTGGCTGACGGTCACACTCTTAGGTGTGAGTGGATGATTAGATATCTCCCATTGCGATTGAACAACTATGAGTTCAATGTTGATTATTATGTGGTGAACATGGGGGACATAGACTTAGTCTTGGGTATGAAGTGGCTTCATTCCCTTGAGGAAGTCACTCTTCATCTTAAGGACATGGAGGTTTGTTTTGATGTTGGTGGGAAGACACATATTATTAAGGCAATACAGGGCAACAACATCAAAAATATGTTCTTTCATCGGATGGAGAGGCTCATACCACATGATATGGGAGAGTACGCTGTCGAGTGCACATTGGCACCAACACAGGAGAGACATGTGGATGAGCTTTGTCTCGAGGTGAGTTCAGTTCAGGAGTCAGCACATGTGGTAGGGACTCGGCTTTTTGTTATAGGTAGGTCACATGTTGTTGATGATATGAGTATGTCTAGCATTCACAGTCCAGATTCAAAAATTATTTAGGTGAGGAGTTTACTTCAGTTGCCAGTTGATTTCCATTCTTGGATTGGATGTTGGGATTTTTATCTTGGTACTTGGGATGATGTGATGCCATTGGATGAGAGTTGTGATAGACATGGCCTGGAGTTTGCGTTGATTGACAATAGGGTAGATCATGACTACATTTGGGATCCAGGTGGATTGATTAGTTTATCATTCAACGATTGCTTAAGGGCAAGCAATTTCAGGAGGGGCAGATTGTCATGTCCCCTTTTTAGTTGACATGTTCAGAGTTGAGGATTAGCCTATTATGCGACCTTCGTAAGTTGATGGGATGGATAGAGGGTCTTGATGGAGCTGGGCTTGGCTTTCGTTTGGGCTCTTTCAGACATGAATTAAGGGAGATATTAATATTTGATTGATTTAATCAAATATTAATTATTTGGTCTATTTTTAATTAAATATTAATTATTAATATTTTGGTCTAATTTAAAAAACCCTAATTCTAATTTATGAAACCCTAAGTCTAATTTAAGGAAATCTAATTTTAGCAAGCACACCTTTGGAGGGTATAAGAGTTTCTCATGGGAGAGAGTTGTATTCATGATAGATTATTGCTATTGATTCTTGTTAAGAAATTCTTCTGTGAACACTAAGCCAAGGGTTCTAGGATTCCATTTACATTGAAGAACGTCCACTCTTCATTGTGTGCGATTCAGAGGTTGTGAGAGATCAGTCGATCTATTTCCAAATTGAGAGATAATTTCATACAGAAGTTATCACAGGGGTTTACAAGTTTGAGAGATAACTTCAGACAGAAGCTATCACAAGGGTTCACAGGTATTTCTTTATTTTGGTTTTTTAGGTAATAATTATCTAGATATAGATCTTTGTATTAGCCCACAGTTCTTCAGATCAGGATCAAGCATACATGTTGTGCTATATTGGCGGCCGTACGAAGTCCATACATATCTATGAAAATCCATACGCATCAGCGAAAAGATCAGACACCGACATCGGCAGGTAGAGACCTATAGAGACTGACATCAGCTGACCTCTCACCGACGTCAGCAGGTTAACGACCCCAGTCGATCGATGAGGGTAGTATAACCGACATCGGCGACTATGTTTTTGACACAGTAGGTCGAGACATACCAGATCCATATTTATTTCCTAGTTTGTAGAATACTCAGGCTATTAAGGCCATATTTTCAATATTCTTTGTATACTTGACAGAGGACCTCTATTATAAGCATATGAGCAAATAAATAAGATCTTATACTATGATTTATTTATCTATTTGAAGATATTTTTCACAAATACAGATAAGCAATTCAGAGCTTTTATTTTGGTATCCGAAGGGATATTACAGTGGTATCAGAGCTTTGTTCAGGTATCAAAGTTTTTAGAGCTTTCTATATTCCCTATCAGAAGGGGATATTACAGTGGTATCAAAGCTTTGTTCTAGTATCAGAGTTTTTAGAGATTTCTATATTCCCTATCAGAAGGGGATATTATAGAAGTCCTGAAGGGTAAGTCTTAGGAAAAAATGCCTACGATAATTTTTTTGAAAGAATAAGTCTACGATAAAATTATTTTTTAGAATATTGGCACAAAGGAATGTTTCAGACAAAATGTCCACTATAATAAGTCTAATTTATGGAAATTATTTTGGATAAAATGTCTAATGTAATCAACCTGAAAGAATAATCTCAGGGCAAAAAGTTTTGACAAAATTGTTGCATGGAAAATGCTATGGAGATAACATTTTGTCAGATAAAATGTCTGATAGAAAAAGTCTGACAAAGACAACTATGATGAAGATACATTAAATAGAGCTCAATTACTTCAAAGAAATTGACAAAGGGAAATTATCATGGAAAAAACATTTGACACAATAAACTTGAAGACCAATTCTTGTGGAACAAAATTTTTGAAGACCAAATCCTAGAAAAATGAAAGGTATTTACAAGGTATTAAAAAGGTTAGTCAGTGAAAACACAATGCCAATGCAATTTTTCCAAAATATGAAAAGGCCAATAATCAATTTTCTCCAAGATAAACCTGAAAGATAAGTCTATAAACATAAAACCTGATAAAGATGTATAGTTCAAAACCTAAAAGGTATTAACAAGGTTAGTCATTGAAAACACAATACCAATGCCATTTTTCCAAAATATGAAAAGGCCAATAATCAATTTTCTCCAAGATAAACATACAAAATAAGGGCTCAAAGTCAAGACCATAGTCTTAAAAATGTGGGTCCCCATTTCCTTATAGAAAAAGGGGTGCATTGGGTAGAATAAATGGTGACTCATATGGGGAATACTCTTGAGTATTCAAGAACCTAATACTTTGGTTTGTAATCTTAAATCAATCATGAAGTGTGTCATAGAAGAAAACTTAAATCATAAATATGGAAAAGGCTCCTAAGTTTTTTCACATAACATGTTTGCATTCTAATTTCTTAGATCTATGTGTCAAATGAGAAATTCATTTATCCCTTACTATGATGAGTTTTTTCAAAGGCTTGATAAAGCTGTAGGTTTCATTCCAGTGTCTATTAAAGCTTAAAAATAAGGAAAACTTAGGCATTACTCTGCTATCATCTAGGCATCCATAGCCTTGATAGAGATATCTTGGGCTCCTTCTCTTCTCATTCCATTATTTTATTTTTATCATGATATGTGGTACATTGACCTTATTTTATCATGTGATCCTTTTGATTTCCTTTAGATTTTCTTTTGATCTTTTGAACTCATTGGTTCTTTCTTCTTTTAATTTTTTTCTTTTGTTCTTAAATGAAAAGAGGAGAGCTGGAACCCAAGTGATATGGTCTAATTATAAAATAAATCATTACTAAAACGTCCTTTCCAACCACATCTATACACAAAATTTTCATTTCTAACAAGTATTTAATGTGATAAGTGAATTTGATCTAATAAAGTAAGAAAATTTTCTAAGTTTATATGAAGTACTCTAAGAGCAACTTCTAGATGCCTGGTAAAAGTATTCAATTATGACACCAATGTAAATAATCCATGATTACCTATATTCATTTTGAAGACTCAAAACATAAAATTACACTTAATTTTGTGAACTAGTGTAGACACCCAAAATCTACACATGATGGTTCTAAATGTTGAAACTCCCTTAGACCACCTCAAGACCCCCTTGAGCCCAATGTTATCCTCTCAACCACAAACCAAAAATAACCCACCTAAATCTAGTTAGATTGACCTCCTGGATAAACTAACCTTTTAAACCCAACTTAACCTTGAACCTCAACCATCGATAGTCACCCTAACCATCAATGATCACCTTGACTACTGATGGTTAGGTTCCACCGTCTAAACCACTAAGCACTAACATCACTCTAACTTGCTTTTCTATGATTAGATTATCTAATTCATGTGCAAGCCCATGCATGTCAAAGTTAAAATTAGACATCAAGTTGGATATTTTGTTAATGTCTTATTGCACCTCTCCTTTTTCCTATAAGAAGAGAGGAATAGGAGGTGAAAAAGGATCCACAACTATCAAGAGCTTTTACATCCAAAGTTCTTTTTAGGTCTTTCTACCAGTGATCTAACCATCATGATAGAGAGCTAAAGTGTTTCCATCCATTGGTCAACAAATAAGTATTATTATGCTATCAAAATCACTCTAGGCTCCATCAACAAGTTTTCTTCCTCAACCATTCATCTGATTAACTAACAACAAACTACGTATCTATTTTTAATTATTTAGTCACTTTATTTGTGTTTCAAAATCAACACAACCCAAGCTAATCTCTCAAAAACCCATTATATAACCCCATCTATTTTTTTTTATTACTTAGACCCAACCCATAGTAACCACCGATAGTCATCCTAACCATCGATTATCTATCCCAACCATCAATGGTTACCCCAATTGTCAATGGTCACCTCAACCACTGACGGTCACCTCAACCACCGATGGTCACCTCAACCACCAATGGTCACGATGGCACAAAAAAACATGATATTTTCACCCACTTATCCTTAACCAAATCCAACTTTCTTTCCTTGGCTGATCATAGGACCCTGCCATATATTTTGAACTACACTTGACCTATTTAACATTCGTATTGACCAGCTTATTTTTAAAACTAGTCAAATTTGTCAATTTCTTTATCAAACATTTGTTTTACTTAATTTTAGTATCTCTTATTATTTATGCAAGTACTTTATATTTTAATTTATAAACTTAAATTATTTCAAAAATCATGGATTGATAGCCCCCAAGGAAGCTCTTGATTTTGGGATCTAGCTAGTGCTAGGCAATCTACCTAGCTATCTATCTAACTAGCTATTTGCTTTAGTGCTATCTTACTTGCAGGTCATTATTACCAAGCTAAAGAGGAACTATCTACAATAATATTATTCAACATGTGCACAACCAAATAGGTTTTTCAACTAAACCTTTATCAAGTTTATTTATTCTTCCTTTCTTAGAATATAAGTTGAAATTTCTTTGAAACATTCAAGCACGCTCGATGGGACCCTTAAGTCTCTACTTAGGTTTATTTTTATTGCATCTACATGATCTTCTTTCTATTTTGTGCTCATAAACAAAATTAAAATTTCTTTTGGGTTTAAAATCAATTTCATACATTGATTTCTTACAAGTTTAGCTCACTTTGTTAAATTAAATCAAAGTAACTCAATCATAGCTGCACTTTTTTTTCACACACTAAACCAAATCACATACATCAAATCAAACATAAAAAAACTTGACATAAGTCCCAACTAGGATTTCATCACTTAGTGGTCACCTTACCCTTTCCCAAAAATCCTATTTGGAGGTCATTACAAAGGGGAGAACCAACTTAGATCTCTGGTTGAGTATAAACTCTAGAAATTGGTATATACTGGCTAATCACCTGACACCCTAATTGCTAGTGTGTGAAGTGAGGGGGTAGGCCTCAATACCAAAACACATATTGATTTACAATAAAAATTCTTTTGAGAGCCTGAATATCCTAAAACCATCCATAGATTTATTTTCTAGTACCTGTTCTATCAACCCAGGTGGAGTCACACAATTTATTGAAAGCTTAAGGCATAAGACAAAAGAGAGACTAAAAATAAATTTAGGACTTAAACATACTCTTTAGTGTGTGTTTGATTTTCTTTGCTCATTTCTTGTCTTCTCTCTGTTTGAGTGGTGATATTGTTTTTGTATTCTATGTCCCTTATCTTGCATGGTTTTAACTCACCAACAAAAAAAATCCTAGTAGAATAGAATCCATCACTAAACCAATCAACCTATTCTACCTCCTAATCCATGGAGTACGCCTTTGAACCATAAAACTATCCTCATATTTTGGGAAGTCCTTCTTTCCCTTGGGTATTTCCCTAAGGGTATACAAACTTTACCATATTTTTAGATAATAATCCTATAGCCCAACATTATCTCAACACCATGCCCCACCACACCCCTGCCTCTATTCCACCTATGGACCCACCTTATGGCATGCCTTCCCAACTTATGGGGAACAATTTTATTTCCATAGTCACAACCCAAACATTAACTAATCAAACATCTTCATCTACCAATAATCAGTTTGATACTATTATGGAAAATCAACCTAGCTAACCTACTATCACCCTTACACCTTCCTCCCCCACCAACAACTCCTCTACCCTAAGATCAACCCAACCATTAATCACTTATACTCCACTTTCCATGGGAGTACCTACTACTAGCATTGCCAACCTTCCTTCAGCCACCCCCAATCCATTAGTCACTACTCCACTTCAAAACCTTGTGGTATCTATACCTTTTACCCTACCACCAATTAGTACCAAGGTCACTACCTATATTTTGACTAAAAAACTAACCATAACTCTTACCCAACCCACCTTAACCTATCAAGAGGTGCCCATTTCACCAAATTTAGGCTACATCCCTAACCCATAAGGGCATGTACCTCTACCTACTACCTAATCACCTACACCTACCTACCCCTACATAACATATACCCAACCACCAGTGTTTACATATCAGTATGTGGCATCCACCCAACCACCTGTGTCTGCATACCAATATGCGGTAGCTTCTCAAACACCTACTAATTATCAATATGTCACCCAATCACAACAACAATATGCATCTAACAACCTTTTAGGTACACAACCCCAAATGGATCTAATAAAAATGCTAATGGATAAAATGACCACTCTAGAGTCATCCATTTCTAGGGATCACAACATTTTATTATAGGACTAGATCTATAATGAACCCAATCACCCATCTATCCCTATCAGACCATATTTTCCTTAGTGGGAGCTTCCCAAGTTTTCTAAATTTGAAAGGAGGACCCCCAACAAGACCTCAGGGCATTAGGCATTCATTTTATTTGATTGCATATGATGATGCTCTCCTTCTCTATACCTTCCCTATGTCTTTATCAAGGCTAGAATTGGATTGGTATAGTGCCATAACAAAACTCTCTCTCTTCTCCTTCATCTAATTAGCCCAAACTTTCTTGGACCACTTTTCAATAAACATCTCCAAAAAAGTTTCCATCACTGACATTTACTCTATCTGACAATTTGATGATGAATATATTGCTGATTTTGCAGCTCATTAGAGAAGCCTAATCAATCAAATTTATTTCTATTTACCCTAACCCAAACTACTAGAACTTTTTTCTTAGGCATGTGCTAAGTACATCTCTTCTACATTGTGTGTAAACTAAAAAATAGAGCCATCGACGAAGGAAAGTTAAAATTGAAAAAAAAAAACTATACCTTCATATTCAATGAGGCTTCTTCCTATAAACAAGAAACCAAACCAACACTAATGCCAAAATAAATGGAACTATGAATGTGGTTGTCCTTAAGACCACTCTTCCACCATCAGTCAATCAACCAAACTTTTCTAACTCCTCAAATTAAAACATGAGGAACCAAAATTAAAACCATTAGAAGCAATTTAATCCACTTGGGGAGTGTTCCACTTCAACCTTACAAAATTTATTGAAAACTAATATCATACAACTTCTTGCCATAAAACCCCCTCAAAAATTTGATTCTTCTCATCCTACACCTAGTTGGTACAATGAAAATTACTATGTGCTTTCCATTGAGTAGTCAAGCATGAAGCTAGTAGATGTAATACCTTCAAAGACATTATCCAAACCCTCATTGATAAGGGGAACTTATGTTGGACAACCCCAACACACCTTTGAACAAATCCCTTGACATTTTTAGACAACCCTTTCCCAATCATGCACCTACCAAAAATGAAAGCAACAAAGCTAAGTTTTTTCATGATGCATATACCATCAATATGGTTCTTGACATGATCATTGTTGAAGAACCTACCACCCAATATACTTTTTATTTTCCCTCTCTACTTACTAAGGTAGTGGAGTTAACTTATCTTCCTTTGGAGACCCAAACTAAGTAAATACCATCTTCCCTTCCTCCACTTATTGAGGTAGTGTAGTCATCAATCCCTCCTTCAACTAACATACCAAAGCAATAAACCATCACTAATTTACCTTCTCCCTTAACTACCAAACAATTCACTTCCCCTTTGGAGGTCATTCCTAAAGAAGAAACCACCATATCTACACCTCCCATAGAGGAACCACCGATCCCAACCTTGTATCCTTTGATTTAGGAAAAGGATGAGGTTACCATTCCCCTTTCTCAATGTATGGGTTTAACTTTCGAGCCCACTACCTAGGGAACAAGACTAGTCTATAAGCCATTCTCTAGATTAGTTTAGAGATTGGAATTTGTCTCCAAACCTGACTTAGATCGAGTTACCTTTTGGAAATAACTGGGGATCATTTAGATCACCAAATAAGAACCTCAAAACCACATCTTTGACATATCAACCTAGTACTTCATTTATCTATCTCACTATCATATCAACCCAACCAATCAAAACCTCTACCAACCCACCATCCCTCAACCATCCAAAAAAACCAAATGCCAAATAAAAAAATCATTTTCTATCACTTCAACCAAACCAACCAAAAACCTTAGCATCTTCCCTACACAAATCCTTAATCACCCATCTATGAAAGTGGAGCTAACCTCACTAGACCCACCAACTAAACACTAAACAAATCAACCAAGAATGTAAAAGAATGAAAAGGCCAGAGTTATACCTCTCTCAACCTTTCCTTCTATTTAGGGGCCTCATCCCTCTACTTTGATTAGGAACCCAACCATCTCAACTAAAACCCAACCACCACTTTTGGTTATACCATCACACTTGCTTTCTAACACACCCATCTTTGTCAAGCCATCAATAACCAAACTAGTTACCTTGAAATATTCTACCTCCAACCTATCAAATTCCTTACATAAACCAAAATCATCAATTAAGAACACCACCTTACCCAAGACCTCTACCACCAAGCCTGTTTCTAAAAATACTTTCATCTAAACTACCAAGGCCCTCACCACTTTTGGTTGAGTCTTACTCAAATACTTTCCAAAGGGAATTTCAAGCTTATTGATTGACCTTACCTCCTATCAGACTATTTGACCCTATTGGTCCCAAACTATTCTAGTATAATGGCTTCCAAGTGTGCTCCTATGATAAGACACCTCAGCATGACACAAACAATATCAAATCTCTCCACACCATAATCTATCAGATCTATGATGAGGATGATATATTATTTGATGAACCTCCCTTGATCTTGCTACCAAACTAACCAAAAATAACTAATACCTAATGCCTACCTACTCCCCTACTCTCACCTTAGAGTGAGGGGGAACCAAACCAATATCCTACGCCAACTCTTCCCTATATCCATACTATCCATGTGGTCACAAGATCAAAGTAAAAGGATAAGGGGATGGTAAAAGTGTCCATCCCATGGACATATCCATATTCTACCTCCAAACAAATCAAATCCAAACATATTCACCTTCAGCCAAACTTAAGGTACCCATATTGGGTACCTCTCAATCCAACCCCTTTGAATCAATTAGAAGAGTGGTTCTCAAATAACTTCACCAAACCTTGATAAAGATGAGCCTATAAAAATTAATTTATACCTCACCTCATCATCACCAAGCAATAATAGAGGCATTTCAATAATAGAGGTCCAACCTAAAGACCCTAAACATATGGAAACTGTTATTGGCACTCTCCAAATTTCCAACCTTGTCACCATCAAGGATTCAAAAATACCTTCTATCCACTTTGATGACCTATATCCCCCTCTTTTTATCATTTCCAACATCAACCAATCTTACATCAAATAGGTTATTATTGATGCGGGAGCCAGTATTAATATCATCTCTTTCATGCCTATAATCAACTTAAACTACCAAATAATGTCATGTCTGAAACCTCAACCATCCTCTAATCCTTCAATGCCACCATGACCACTAATCTTGTAACTATTGTCCTTCATATCCATTTAGGACCTTACACACTCCCAAAAATATTCTATGTAGTGTAAGGTAAAGTCCAGTATAATGTCTTGCTAGGACAACCTTGGATTTGGTCCATGGGTTGTGTACCCTCTACCCTTCATCATTTCATCAAATTTGAGAATGAAGGTTAGGTTGTCACTATAAAATTTGACCCAAGTACCTTTTCATCATGTAACATGATTTATCAACCCAACATCATCCTCCTACCTCCATTTGGCACATCCTCATCAACCAAAGATAATCCCTCAACCATAAAAGATGAAGCCATATCTTCTTCTACCAATGAGGCATCTACTAGATTATCAATCCCTTGGAATCAAATCTTGACCACAAACCCCTTGAAATCAAAATTCCAATGCCTTTCACTTTGGGAATATCACCTGTTGACCCTTGATGCCTTCCCTATTCCCCATGAGTATGGGCATCTTAACATCCAACCTAGATATGACCACAATATTAGAGCCATTGTCCTCCTTAGACATTCAAAATATCGAAACCATCTCATTTATGGGGGACTCGACAAACCCCTTGGAATTTCCATCACCTCTCTTTCACCTTGAACATTCACCTTTGACTTATCCTATCCAATTAAAGCTTGTTTCACTAAGACATATCTTCATAGGTGTGCTTGGAAGGGTTTTGATCTTGGATGATATGAATAGGGGACACATAATTTACTTCCCATCTAGACTCAAAAACCCCATGAGAAACATGGCCTAGGCTTCTCTCCACTAGACCAACAAACAAACTCACCTCGCCTCACCAATATTAATAAGGAATTCCATCCTCACTAATCCCTTCACCATCAAAACTAGAAGATCCAAAAACCATCCCCCATATATGTTTTTTTCAACATGATCAGCCTTAGACTCCTCACCTATAAAAAAGATGGGGTGATCATAACCATCCCTTTGACCCATCCTAAGATGATACAAAATGAATCTCTTACCATTAATACCATTTAGTGTTAGGATGATGAATCCATTATCACCTATCTTGATGCACCAAATTATTCCATCAACAAATCTCTACCTCCTAATATGTCAACCATGTTGAATGAATCCACTATGGATATCAACTTAGGTATCCCAAATGACCCGTGCATTATCAAAATAAGCCAATTGTTAAATTCTAAAGAGTTTCAGGACTTTCCCTCATTCCTTCAAGATCATAGCATAGCGTTTGCTTGGTCTTATAGTGACATGCCTAGCATTGAACCCTCCATTGTTACCCACAACATAGTCACCAACCATGATTCCAAGCTCATTAGATAGAAACTTCAATGAATGAACCCTCACATATCCCTTCTCATCAAGTAAGAACTTTAACATCTCCTCTCTATCAACTTCATTCAACCCATTTAATATCCTCAATAGGTCTTAAACATCATGCCTATCACCAAAGCCATAGGGGGACTACACATTTGTGTGTACTTTCATTATCTCAACCTTGCTTACACAAAATATGACTTCCCTTTACCAAGCATTTACCAACTAATTGATCTTACAATTGACCATGAGATGTTATCTCTTATGGATGGATTCTTAGGCTATAATCAGATCCTAATCACCCTTGAAGATCAACACAAAACCACTTTTATCACCCAATGGGGGACCTTCTACTATAAGGTCATGCCTTTTAGATTAAATAACACTGGTGAAATATACCAATGCTCTATAACGTACATCTTTCATGACCTTATGAACAAATTTTTTGAGGACTATGTGGATGGCCTTCTTAGGAATCCAAATATCATAAGTATTTTTTGGTAATTCTTAAGATCATCTTTGAGTGCCTCATCCATTACCATGTTTAACTTAACCCCAAGAAGTACATTTTTAGGGTCTTATCAGGAAAGCTCCTTGGATTTATCATTTCCCTTTGTGGAATTGAATTTGATCCAGCCAAAATCAAAGCAATCCTTGACATGCCTCCTCCTACCCACCTTAAGCAACTCCGTAGCCTACAAGGAAAGCTCCAATCCATTTGTCACTTTATCTCCCAACTCTTAGATTGATGCCAACCCTTTCATCACCTCTTAAATAAGGACATATCTTTTAAGTGGAATAATGATAGTAAAAAGGCCTTTGATTCACTTAAAAAACACCTCTTGTCTCCACCTATCCTTAATTCTCCCAAGGATGATCAACCTTTTTACATTTATATCTCTATCAATGACCACTATCTAGAGGCAATGCTTGCTCATCAGGATAAACAACACAAAGAGCAAGTCATCTACTATATAAGTTGCATACTTATAGAGTATGAGATTTAGTACACCCATACTAAGAGACTTTACCTATAATTAATCTATGTGGCCAAAAAACTTTACCATTACTTCCTCAACCATAAGACCTATGTCATAACCAATACTATCCCACTCAAGTACATGCACTACAAACCATACCAAAACCAATGTAGTCCAAGTGGCTCATGCTTCTAGCTAAGTTTGGCCTTGAGTTTCTTTAGCAAAAGTCAATTAAAGGGAAAGTCATTTCCAACCAATTGGATGACACGCCATTAGTAGACAACCAACCTCCTCTTCTTAAGTTTATAGATGATTCCAATGTGACCCTCTCTCAGGCAAACTTCACCTATCAAGTGAACATGTTCTTCGATGGATAAAAGTGTCAAAGTGGTGGGGGAGCTGACATCATCTATTCCCCTTCATGGTGAACCGCTTAATTTATCCTTCAAGATATATTTTGAATGTACCTACAACATGGCTGAGGATGAAGCCCTAGTCATAGGCTTCCAAACTACATTATTCTTGGGATTCAAAATGATCAACATCTTTGGTGACTCTCAACTTATGGTCAATCAAATCAATGTCTCTTATCAATGTAAGAATGATATTTTGTAATAGTAAAAATAACTAGTTGATGAGCTCTTAACATCATTTGAGCATTACTATATCCAAGTTACCCTACAATCTATAAACAAGTTCATCAATACCATGGCTTACCTCACCTCTTAGATCCCATTTATACCCAAAATATAAACTATCTATTGTTACCATAGACTTACCCAACCCTCTTATGTTAAACCAGATTCTCTCACCATCTTTAATGTGGGGGAGACCTAACCTAACCTTTGGTATTAGTAGACCTTTAACTATCTTAACATTTCCATCATTCCTTTTGGTATTTCAAAGAATGTTTGAAGAGAGTTTATCTAGAGTACCTCACATTATACCATACTAGGGGGAATTATTTATAAGTGTGGCTTTGATGGTCTCCTCTTCTGCTACCTATGTGGTCATGAATCCTCTCATGCTAACAAGGAAACATATGATGGGATTTATAGGAGATACTTTAGTGTCCTCTCCATGGCTAAATGCATCCTTCACCTTAGCTATTATTGGCCTACCCTTAATCAAGACTATTGTGATTATGTGAAAAAGTGTGTTAAGTGTCAAAAATATACTAATTTACATCATGCACCTAGACATAATCTTCACATTTCCATACATTTCTAGCCCTTCTCATAATGGGGTCTAGACATTATCAATGAATTTAACCACCATTATTCATAGTAACATAATTCTATCATCAATACAATTGAATACTTCACCAAGTGGGTTGAATCTATTCCTTTAATTTCTACCAAATCTAAAAATATTATCAACTTTATCAATCATCACATCATCTATCATTTTGGTTTTCCTCACAAAATTATCACTGACAATGGCAAATATTTTAAAAACATACAATTCTAAAGTCTTTGTGATGCATTTCACATCAAGTGAAGTTTTTCCTCACCCTATCATCCTAAAAAAAATAAATAGGTTGAAGCCTCTAATATAACTCTCAATAATATGTTAACTAAAATGGTCAATACATCTGGTTGGGATTAGAACTTACATATCCCCTTCACCTTATGGGCATATCATAATAGCATCCAAACCCCTATTAGTGTTACCCCTTTATCTCTAGGTTTTGGAGTAGAGGCCATCTTACCTTTAGAAGTATAAATTCATTTACTTCACATATCCCTGCAAGATATCATTTTTGAAGATGATTATCGATAACACCATTTAGCCCAGCTTGAGCTAATTGACAAATTTCATTTAGCCACCTTTACCCATCATATTGTCTATTAAGAGTGCATCAAATGAGCTTATAACAAACACATTAAAATATGAGAATTTAATATCAAACACCTCATCCTAAAGGAAATCCAACATGTCACCAATATAGAGAAAAAAGTGGAAAAAAATTGATTTCAATTGGCTTGGACCTTATATCATAATTCACAAGTATGGAAGACCTAATCAATTTTCCTCTCTTTAAGGCAACCTAGAACTTGAGCCCTTCAATGCTTCACATCTATATCCTTTCTTTTGTTAAAAAGGATCAAACTCACTTTTTGTCTAACTTAAGCTCATCCCTTTCTTTCAAACACATTCATCTCCATATTTTAGGGACAATTGATTACAACCAAATCATGTGATTATTCATCACAATCATATCTTAATATTGAACAATGGATACCACGTCTCTACCCATGGGAAGATTCTCATGGTACTTTTTGCCCCCTTTTTAGGGTGTATTCCTATGGTCATTATCACTTAAACATTCTTACACCTAATCAACCTTCTTGTGCTTTTAGTTTTACCTTCATAAAGGTCAAACTTTAAGCCTATGTAAAAACGTCTATGTCATGTAAAATCAAAATAAAAACAAAAAGCATTCATGGGTCCTTAACATTCACAGACTACTCCCTTGAAGGACAACTAATGAAAACATATCAATTTTTTTATCAATATAAGGTAGATTGATCCCTTGAAGGACATCTATCAAGAATCCTTGAACAAAGCAAACAATATTATAACTCTCCATTGAAGTATGGCTAATTAAAGTATTTGTCAAAAGCATAGCAATTTATTGGAAGCTTCTCCCATTAATCAGCTTCCCTTAAGCAACAACAAAAGATTTTTGAAAGCCATAATCGACTCTCATAAGCACAATAATTTTGAAATCTAAAATCATATCTCATGAGTAGACTTCCTAAATCGATCAGTACACCTTATATGATATAGACTTGTTTATACTAGCTCTTTGGTAACCTCTTGAGGAGGTATGCTAGTCTCATAAGAAGGTTCCATTTCCATGTTCCCTTTTTTTCACTATAAATTAAGGGATTTTTGTGCTCACTTGACATTGTGTGATCAAGACACATTTTAAACCAACTAATGAATGCTAATACAAAGCATTCAAAGGGCTTATGTTCTTTAAGCCAATCCAACTTCAACTTATTTTCATCTTTGCCAAAGAATAAGCATTGTGCCCTCTTCTTATCCTCTCATAACTAGTTGATATATTCATTTGGACATTTTTCTCTTGGTTATCTTCTCTTTCTTACATCTAATGTTGTTATTCAACTTAATTTATGTGTTTTACCTTAAGAAAAAATCACCATAATCATAACCACATCACATCACATTATCATCATATCATGAACCAAAAATAGACATCATTAACATAAACCATGTCCATAAACATAATCATGGATATCAACATCATATTGACATCATACCATCCATGAAAAATAAAGTAATAAAACATTTTCAACATATGTCTAAATCTAAATAAGGAAGCACATACTCATTAAATTTTAGTATGAACAAACATCATCATAACCATAAATGTCATAAGCATCATCATCAACATAAATAAAATCTATCACATTCCTAGATAGGTAAGTCCATATCACAACCATAATCAATGTAACATCATCAAATGATTAACATGAACATGATAACCATGAATTATAAGAAATAAACAAAGAGTATATCTATAAATCATTAGTCTATAATCATAGATAAACATCACCATGTATACAACAAATATGCATGTATCTTTCTCAAAATATACATCTCTTTGCATCAGCTCACATGCCTTTATCAAAATGATATACAATAAAGTATAAATATCTCATCACTATGTCATAACTATGCCCTAGGGAACTACTGCCTCTTGATTCCTATCCTCTTGAGGTACCTACCTATCCATCTATAGAATCAACCCACTGACCTAGTGTCACCATGCTAGTACCACGTTCCAAACTAGCTCTATACTCACCCCATCAAGGATCATCAATTCAATGTATCAATACTATGGCCTCATAATAGTGTAGTTCCTCCACTGTGGCTAGATATCTTTCCATGGGGATAGTGCTTAGTGGTCTTGTAGATGATATGGTTCCTCTTCCAGCCTGTCTCAAAGAGTCCATCTCTTGAGTAACCAAGACTAGTGTAGCTCTAGCCTAGTCCCTCTCAATTGTAACTGTAGCCCCCTAACACTGTGCCACTACCAAATGACCCTATAGTGCTAGCACAAAATCCTATGCCATGGCTAGTGCTACTCATTATTGATATCTCTACATAGCCATTACCTATACATTTGAGGTAGCCACTTGTACCTATGCCTACTGACCTCTACTAACTAGGTTGACATCCATCAATTCCCTACCACTATCATCACCCCTAAAATTAGTTGCAGCATAGAGTGTCTAGTACCATTTTGTGTACCCATATATAAAGCTTGCATAATATACATCATCCCTAACTAGTAACTCCTCATGATCAAGAAAAAACTATATGAGATATGGCTCAGGAAGTAAAATCTCTACATCCTCCCACCTATATCTCAAGAATGGACATAAGATACCCTGAACCAAGCCAAAATATCATCAAAACCTATCAAATGAGATGAGCTCTATCTCCCCATCCATCTCATTAAAGATACACCTATAAATATGAAGGGCTAGTGTATGTCTCCAATATATATCCCACTCTAGAAACTTGATGTAGGGTCTCCAAATCATGTCACCAAAAACCAAGTCATCCATGCCCTTATGCACCAATAAATATTGTGTACTCTTCCTACTGGTCCTAAAAGGGTAAAATCATCTCTCCATCACATAAAGCTAACTCTAAACTCTATCTATGCATACCTCTCCCATGACAACCCCATCAACCTTAGCACTCAATTGTGCTCCTATGCCCAATAGTGTAGAACAAATCCTATGCTGATACCCTACCTCTTATGAGCTCTAAAACCCCAAAAATCCTTGTATATAAGGAATAGAAGTATAGTAACCCAACCAAACACTATGTGACCTAGTAACATATCCACTAGAACCCCTAACAATAGATACATGAACCTCCCACTACTCAAATCTAGAATGACAAAACATGACACCACCATCATCATCATGGCCATTAGTATCCTATCATCTCTATCCCTTTGATATAATGAAGTGTATATAAAAGCTCTAGTGTAATACCTAACAAAATAATGTTCATCTCCATATATTAGCTTGATGAGTTTATCTCTCTCCTCCTCTATGTGATAAATCAACTCACCTCAAATAAGTAGCTATGTAATCCTATGCACATCCTCAGGAAATATCATCATCTTACCAATGGGTAGTAGGAAGGTGTTAGTGGCTAGATCCCATCTCTTGATGATGGCCACTATCATCACCATGTCCTATGACACATGTTATTAATGCAACATTACACCAAGCCCCGCTACTCCATATGCACCCAGTTAACAAGAGTTAGAACTTGGTGAATCTCAACAAAGATCTAAGGCACCTGATCTTGCATCTAAATCTACTCCCACACTTGTAATGTTTGATAAAAAACAAACTTAGTTTTCTATACTATTTTATCTTACAAACTTTCCCTCCTATAACCTATGCCTAAAACTTATCTCCAAAACCAAGCCCTTAAACTATCTTATTTTCATCCTAATCAATCAACATTTTATCTAGAACATTCCACCCTCTACCTCTTCAATACAAGTAGTAACTTACACTATTACCCATCAACCTTCATCATTATCCTTGAAATTATTTCTTTTTAGCTAAAATATTACCTATAAACTTTAAAACTTAAACAAACATTTAACCTTTTCAACAACACAAAAACATTTCCCACCTCTATCGACCACTGACGATCATGATGACCATCGATGGTTAGACACATTACTCCCTTGATTTTTTGACTGTTGATAGTTACTACTGACCATCGATGGTTGGGTATGACTATGGATGGTCACTATGGAAATTGCTAGTAGAATGCCTAAACCCTACCCACCCAAAAAGTTAGCAAAACACTAAAATCCAACCCCAAATTTACCTACACACCTAATTTTCCCTACCCTACCCTTCTAATTTCCAAAATAACCCACCAATTTCACCAAAAAAACATCTAAATACCTAACCCTAGTGTAGAACCAAACAAAACCTAATTTACACCAAACCATCAATCATACCATACCAATAAACTTTAAATACAAATGCATTTAAAAAATTAAATCTATTATATCAATTTAATATAATCCGTACCTCATTCCTTGACCATCATCAAGGAGGAATCCTGGGACCCACTACCTGGTCATATCCTCATCCACCCTGCATCTTAGATATATCCACCTTTTATAGTTTAGGCAACTCACTCCATCTCAACTACTAGCCTACTCAACAAAAATCATCATCACTCTCTCAAAAAAGGCCAAGGAGTAAAATGCCAAAGTCAAAATATTTAAATAAATGAAAATGACAATCAATGGAGCTTTTTATTTCCACCTTTTTAGGGTTTTGACTTGACTATTGATGATCAAGGTGACTGCTGATGGTTGACCCTAAGCCCTTGACCATCGATGGTCAACATATTGGGTTTTAACACCAAAAATAATAAATTTTTAAAATTTTATCACATACCAAGATTAGTACCCACCCATGGAGATTACCTTCTCCCCCCACCTCAACCACTAACCATGTCACATTACCATTAGCCATTTTGGCACAAACTAGTGCATATTTTTGTGATGACATTACCTCGATCCTTGTGATCACATTGATAACACTTGACATGTTGAACAATTTTTTGCACTTGTAATACCTTACACTCACTAGACTAATTTATGTCTTCTTGGGAGCACTTCCTACCTTGGATACCTATGGCTAGAGTAGACCAATTTGTGTTTTTCTTGGGAGCACTTCCTACCTTGGATACCATAAAAACATAGACCTTGCCTAGGAGTCTTGTGTTTATGAGTGTTACCAACTAACATGCCTAAATGTGATCATGTGGTCTACTTGTCACTTATCCTTCTAACATTGACCTTAATTTATACCAACTATGATAACCCAATCGATGTGTGATTGTTTCTATCACACTTTTTTCACACTATGTGTGCATGTTTGCACTTCAATGTACTAGTTATCACCCACCTTTTATCATCACCTTCACCACTCATCAAACCCTCACTCGATTCTATTTTACCTCATCACTTATAGGTTTAAGGGGGAATACCTCATCCCATCCTCGAGGCAACTGAACCTTTGACCTATAATCCATTTTTGATTTATAGCTTGTTGATACAAACCACATAATAACAAGGGACAAAATATAAACACTATAAATCCATAAATGATAGTTTTAAATGTCATAACTCCCTTGAACCACCTCAGGAACCCCTTAGGCCCAACCTTGGCCTCTTAAATATAAAAAAAACTAACCCACCTGACTCTAGTTATATTTACCTAATGGATAAACCCACCTTTTTAACCCAACTTGAGCTTGACCCTCGATCGTTGATGGTCACCCTAACTGTCAACGGTCACCCTGACCATCAACGGTTAGGTTCCACCATCTAAACTACTAAACACTATCATCACTTTAACTTATTTTTCTATAATTATATTATCTAATTCATGTGAAATCCCATGCATGTTGAAGTTTAAATTAAACAAGTTGAATGTCTTGTTAACGTATTGTTACACCTCTCCTTTAGCCTATAAGAAGAGAGGAGCAGGAGGTGAAAAAGGATCTACAACTATCAAGAGATTTTACATCCAAATTTTATTTAATAGGTCTCTCTACCAATTATCCAACCATCACAACAAAAATTTAAAGTGTTTCCATCCATCAATCAATATCCAAGTACTATTATTCTACCAAAATCACTCCAGGCTCCATCAACAAGCTTTTTGCCTCAACCATTTATTTGATCAACCACTGATAAGCTAAGTATCTATTTTTAATTATTCAGTCACTTTTTTTGTGTTTTATAATCAACCCAACCCAAGCCAATCTCTTAGAAACCCATTCTATAATCCCATCTAAATAGCCTTTTATTACCTCGACCTAACCCACAATAACCATTGATGATCATCCTGATCACTAACGGTCTATCCCAACCACTGACAATTACCTCAACCACTGAAGATCACCTCAATTGCCAATGATCACGTCAATTATCCACATTCACTATGGTATAAAATAATAGAAATCTATTTTCATCCACTTACCCTCAACCAAATTCAACTTTCTTTTCTTAGCCTGATCACAATACCCTGCCCTATTTTATGAACCACACGTGATCTATTTAGCATTAATATTGACATGCTTATTACTATAACTATTCAAATTCATCAATTTTTTTTATCAAACATTTATTATACTTTATTTTGGTACCTCTTTTGATATATGAATGTACTTTATCTTTCAATTTATACACTTAATAATTTCAAAAAGCATGGATTGATAGCCCCTAAGGAAGCTCATACTTTTGGGATCTAGATAGCACTACATAATCCACCCAATTATCTATCTAATCAACCATTTTATTTAGTTATATCTTATTTTTAGGTCATTCTTCTTCAGCCAAAGAGGATCTCTCTCTAATCATCTGATTCAATGCATGCACAACCCAATAGGTTTTTCAACCATACTCGTATCTAGTTTCTTTCTTCTTCCTTTCTTAGAATATAAGTTGAAATGTATCTAAAATAACTAGTCCCAAATCACCTATTCTCTTTTTACTTTTCCCCCTTTCTACAAGTCCTAAGCTCAATTGGTTTGGATTTTAACTTGGTTATAGTCAAAACAAACACAATTTTGATTATTAGAGAAAGCAAAAAACAACTATTCTAAGAAAGCAGGAAATGTAAACTAAGAAAATAGGAATCTAATCTAAGAAATCAAAATATTAAAAGTAAAAAATATTAATCTAGAAAGAAGGAAACTAATCTATGAAAGTAATAAACTATCTTAAGAAAACACTAAAATTTAGTCTAGAAAGTATGAAATCTAATATAATTCTATGTCTAAATTTATCCATTTCATTAGTCAGTAACATCATTAGATGACAAAACCCTAAGGTAGTGCTTCAAGAACTATTTATTGATTGGATACGTAATCTCATTACCTTACATGCCTTTCAAATGAAATGTATTATTACCCATGATCTCTAAAATTTGGTATGGTCTAATCCATAGTGGGACAAAATTATCATGATGTCCTTTCTTCTTATGGGCTTTATCCCAAAGTAGCAATAGATCAAAAATATTGAATGCTTTGACTTTTGATCTCTTATCAAACCACCTCTTGACCACATCCTAGTGTTTTCCAAATGTCTATAAGGCCTCAGTCCTTGAAACTTCCATTTTTATTATGTCCAACAATCTTGATTCTATTTTATCACCTAGTTCCATGTAGTCCTACATAAAATGATATATGGGTAACTTCAACATGATTGGGAACACTAGCCTACATCCATATACCAATAGGTAAGGTAAAACTTTAAGGGCTTGCTTATGTCTAGTCCAGTCTATCCAAAGATCATACTTCAATAAATTATGCTAATCCTTGGGCTTATCCCCTACTAATTTATTAATTGCCTTAATTAAATTATTATTCATTAATTCTATGAGTCCATTTTATTGAGGGTAATAGTAAGATGTTTACTGATAATACTCTAGTTATCATGTGCCTACTTAGTAAATTCTACTGATATAAAATCTGGTCCATTATTATAAACCAATGAAATGGGTGTGCCAAATATAGTTATTATGTGTACCTCCAAGAAGTGAATCACATTTTGTGCTTTATATTTATTTGTGGCTATGGCATCAGTCTATCTGGTGTAATAGTCTGTGGTAGTAAGCAAAAATATATGGCCTACTAAAGAATTTGGGTTGATGGCACCAATAAATTCTGAACTCCACTGGGAAAATGACCTTCCTTCAAAAATTGGCTATAAAGGCATTATTGTGTGTAATTCTCTCTTAGCTAAAGATTGGCATTTGTGGCATGTTCTGACATGAGCATGAGCATCCTTGAAAACTATTAGCCAGTAGTAGCCCATTCTTAAGATTTTGTGGACTGTGGTATTCCCAAAAGGATGAACACTACCTATTTTCTAATGCAAGTTCTCTAAAATTTCTTTAGCTTCATCTATAGATACACACTTGAGATAAATAACTTCATAATTTCTTTTATAAAAGACTCCCTTTTTGATCATATAATGAGCAGCTTTGAGCCTCAAAGCTCTCTTTCTATCTCTATTAAGTTTAGGGGAATAAGTTCCTATAAATAAATATTATATTATGTCAGTATACCACTGTCCTTTAGATACTTGAGCTTCGCATACCTCTTTAATAGTGATGCATAGATTTGGCTTAGTCATAAGCTAAATAATGCCTTGGCCCTGAATGATCTTTGTAGGATTTATCTCCATGTTAAATTCTTGCAGTTTGGCCATCTATTTGCCTCGATGTTCTTAGCTCATTTTATGATAGGGTGAGCTTGACCATAGGATTAGGCACAAAGGCAATGATTTTATTCCTCAAAATGTAGTTTCAAAACTTCTTCACTACTTTGACAAGAGCATAAATCTATTTGTCAATCATGGAGTACCTAAGTTTTCTATATTTTAGATTCATGATCATAAACATAATTGGGTGCTTAGTCTCATACTTATTCTATGTGATGATAGCTACAATCATATACTCTTAAGAAAATGAATATTAATAGAAATATTTCATAAAATTTGGACTGATTAATATTGGAGCCTATGATATTGCATCTTTAATGTCCTAAAAGGATTTTTGGGCTTCAATTATCCATTATATTTTGGCATCCTAATTGAGCATGGTAGTCAGAGGTTTAAATTTTTTTGTAAATCTTAAGATGAACTTCCTCACAAATTTAATCTTTCTGAAGAATGATTTAAGCTCCTTCTTATTGTTTGGTGGTTGAATTTTTGAAATCACTTGAATTATATCTAGATCAATGGTGATGCCATATTTGGTGATGATGTCCCCCAAAAGATTACCTTTAGTCACTTTGAATATGTTCTTCTTTGGCTTTAATGAAACACCAAACCTTCTACATATCTCGAATATGGACTACAAATGGCTTATGTGATCCTTTCTATTATTTAAAAATGCCATAAGATTATTCATGTGGATGATTATGCATTTTCCTGTTAGTCCTTTGAAGGCATGATCCATGGTGCATTGAAAGTTATATCCTACATTTATTAGGACAAATGACATCTTATTATACATATAAGCTCCCCACTTCATAGTGAACGCCATCTTCATTCTATTCTTAGATTGCACTAGTACCTGATTATAACTTGAAAATCCATCCAAAAAGGACATCATTTTAAAACCACTTACTATTTGTATCACCTCATGTAGAGAAGGTAGGTAATAATTATTATTTTAAAAAGCCTTATTCAGGTTCTTGAAATCCACACATAATTTTATCTGATCATTCTTCTTTCTTACTGGGACCAAATTGGCCACCCAAGTAGAATGTCCTACTAGAAAGATGATTTTGACGCTTAACAACTTCTCTAATTCTCTCTAAATGAGAGGATCTAAAATAGGATTAATTGGTCTTTGCCTCTATTTGAATGGCTTATGATTTGGATTTAAGGGAATCATGAATAATGACCTATGGGTCATATACTTTCAAATATTCATATGTCCAAGCAATGACATCCCTATACTGAGTGATTAGATCCTTCACTCACTGTATCTCTTTTGAGGTACAATTGAGACTAATATTAAAATAATGTGGGATATGTTCATATCCTATATTTTCCCTTATGAAGTCTAATTCATTGACCTTAGGTTGCCTGAGTTGTTGAGCTTTAGGGTCTATGTCGAATGGTCTTTCCAAAGAGACTAACCCGACTGGAATTTGATTCTCTTTGAGCTAGAGAATGCCTTCTCTGTCTAATTCCTCTTGATAGAAGTGATTAATATCTTTGTGATCAATGATTTAAGATTTAAATTCATATAAATTAGTTATAAACTAAATAATTTTCTGGTCATCATCAAAGACCTAGAAATTTTATATGTTATCTGGAATGGAAGGACATAGTACCAATTCAAAATTAAACATTTTTACCTTAGATTCTTGTAATGGTTCCAAATTAGTAGTAGCAACAACTAGTGAGTTTGCCTCTTAATTTTACTTTCTAAGAAGTGCTAATATGTTGAAAGCTTCAAATATTTCAATTAGGTCCCACGCTTTATGCTTATATCTCTTTAAATAAGACAACTTACATTAGTATTTGTTTCTAACTTAATTGACCACTAGCTCTTAGTCACCAAATACTAGTATTTGATTTACATTATTCTTAAGTTCAAACTATAATCATAGAATTATATCCTCATACTTAGCTCTATTGTTAGTGAATATAAATGCTAATGTGAATACTACCAAGAACCTTTTACCTTGTGGATCAATTAGTTTAATTTCCTATGGCTGATCTTTGCTTAGATCTATCACCATCAAAGTTTAGAGTCCACAGTTGATTGGAACCTTTAAGTTATATATTTTGTACTTGATTCTAAGTAGTAAAAGTATAAATACCAAGGTTGGGTGACTGATACTTTACCTCTTCATTCTTGACATTATATTCTATAATGTGATACTTCATTCTCAACTCTCTATCAATTCTAATTTGATTTTCAATTCCTCTCCATGGTAGTGAGATATGAAAGAAGTCTATAGAGAGATATCCATTGAGTGTTTTTTACTAATCCTTGCTCATCAATAGTCTATATCATTTAGGTATGTCTACCGCTAGAATATCAATGGCATTCTAGACTCATGGTTCAAATGCTACTTAAATGTGCCCATTGGTCAATTTTCCAACTAGTGGTACTACTATTTTATCCAATTGTGAAACTATTCTCTTTAAAGGAGTTGGAGTGAGATCTAGATTTTGAAATATGGATGTAGGCATGATAGTTACATATGATCCAACATCAAATAAACAATTATGAATGTTTTTATTGAATGCTTAGATAGTCAGAAGGAAGGGTGAAACTTATGGCTTAATCTTGTAGATGACGTTAGTGTTAGCAACTTTTACTTTATCTGTAGATGCTTTTATTCTTTCCAAAGGATATTTTTTAGTAATGAAATTTAATAGTAGATATTTTTGTTTAGGGATATGAGATACTTCATGAATATTTATATTCACCTTGATCTGCTTCATATCCTCAACAATGTTGTATCCTCCTTTACTTAGTATTTCTTTGCTCTACTACTGGTCATTCCCCTTTAGCGGGGTGGATTATTATCTGCTTTAGGATTACGAGGAATCATAATGGAATTTGTAGGATTCAATGTTATAAGTGGTTGATTATTCCTTAGGTTGTATGCGCCTCTCTAAAACTACTAGAAATCATGAACTTCATCTGTATTATGTTCTAGTTCATTATTGTCTTCACCTGGGAAGGGAAACTCATGAGTTTAAAATAACATAGTGGTACTTGAAGAGCTAGGATCCTGGTGGGATTATGGTGGATTGTTCATTTGGTCTTGCTTGATTGCTTCTCTTTGAAATATTTTGAGCACTGTACAAAATTCGATGCAATCGAGCTCACCATGCTGAGAGGTATTATGAATTTTCCACCAATGTGGAAGATTTATTTTAGCCATGTTGATATATGGAATATTTTTAGGATACTTAGGTCTATTTAATGGTCTATTATATCTCTAGAATCTAGTATTTTAATTGCTAGTTGGGGAATTTACATTGCCCATCTTCCTTTACATATTTAAGAAGTCAATGCTCAACTTTTGAATCATATTCTGAATATAATCTAGTTTTGCCTTTTTAGAATCTATACCTTATAAAAATTAGTGGAAAGTGTAACTAATTGATTGTTCTAATGATAACCATTGCCTATCACATGATTTTCTAAGTAGCTGAAATTTGACTGTGTTGTATGTTTTAATGGAGGTAGTGTGTATAATTGGTTTTGATTGAACATGAGAACATTCTACTTCATGTGAGGTACCAGATTTAGTGCTAGAAAACCATTATTAAGATTAGGCACTCCAGGTGTCTAAGGATTGAAATTTCCTATCTATGGTGATAGCTTATTTTGATTCTAATACTAAAGAGTTGGCATCAACCTCTCTTATCAATAACATGATAGTGATAGGGTCCAAGGTGTTCTTATATATTTCCAATGCTAATACTTCCTCTAGTTTATATCTTGGGGTCAAATAGTTGTATATATTATGGAACCCTATGTTGAGAGCATGGATGGGCTCATTGGGATCCCTATTCATAATGGTGAAGTGTTGGTATACCAGACTAGGATTGGTGACCTATCCAAACTATGCAAGAAAAGCTGCTTGAAATTTATCCCAAGAAGTGATGTAATTTTTTATTAGATTAAATACCAACCATAATTGACATCCATAAAATTAAAAGGGAATAATCTACATGCAACATCCTCATCACTATCATTCATTAGCCTTAAACCATCTTTAATAGATTTGATGTGTTCCTCTTCTATCCTTACTCCTAAAGGAGAAAGGGATGGCAAGTACTTTTTGGGATTCTAAGATAAATCATGCACATATCCCAAGATGGAAATAATAGATCCAACTAACTAGGGTTGAGCCATCAGTTGATTAATAGGTAAAGGATTCCTTACTAAAGAATGAGTCCTTAGAGGTGGATTGTTCTAAACTAGGGTTGTTAACATAGTCCTAAGTCTCCTATGATTTGTTAAGGGTGAGACTAGAGAGCCAACCTAGGAATTAGATTTGGTCAATCTCTTTGGGTGACTCCAGTACAAATCTATACAAAGAATAACTACTATTATTAAGGGTGTTGTCCCTCCTTTTAGTGCCAATTAATTGTTGATGTGGGTTTTATGCACACCATAACATAATGAGGTAGCCTCTAATGTTTTAAGATCTCAATTAAGGTAAAATCCACTCCAGGGCATGAGTTGTAGGTATGCGGTTAGAATAATCTATTGATGGAATATATGGTAGGGCATGCAGGTTGTTGTAAGTTTTTTGGATCGAAATGTGGTTCCTAAAAGGTACTGAATCTCTATGTAAGTTGGATGGGCAACTGGTTGCTAATCTACAGTAGGTAGATCTCAAAACAAACTCAAAAAGGAGGGAAGGGTAAGGTAGAAAATAAGACTCTATGGTTTTTCAAGAACCACCTCTCTATCTAGTTTCTAAAAGGATAAGTGATTTAAAAACCTATGCTTGTAGCTAGCAGTAATTTACACACACACAATCAGATGTGGCTAAGAATTCTAAGGAAATAATGATGCTATAAATTCATAAACCTTAGACAAAGGTTTCTCTTTTTAGGATAGTTATTGCACACCCTTAATTAGAAGATTATGGTTCGAGCTAGTGAAGTATTTGAGGCATCTATTTCACACACATAGAAAACTACATCAAAGAAAGCACTCATGCAAATTCAAAATTTTGAGTCAATTTGAACTTAATTATCCTAATCAATATATTTACCAGTCTTTCAATAGTTGTTTCACATCTACAAATTAGTACATCAATCAAAATAATTAAGAATACATTCTTAGATATTGCACACTAAATATTATTGAAACATATGACCAAATAAAGCAACAACTAATTACATAGAAATTAGAAATAAAATAACAAACACATTTAATGATGATCAAAATTGATGTTGCTTCTATATTTAAAATTCTAAGAATAAAATCCAAATTAGATTACAATTATTTATATAGTGACGATCAAAATTGATGTTACTTCTATATTCAAAATTCAATGACCAAAATACAAATTGGATTGCAATTGTTTATATAGACTTGGGGAAGGGGTCACCTCATCTTCCAAGTTCATGCAAGGTCGTTACATGTGATAGTTAGAAATTGAGTTTTAACTATGGTAAAAAAGTATATAAGAGTCTACTTGTAGTTATTAATTTAAAATAGCCTTAGACAAAGGCTATGTAATGTGTATATGTGTATAAAGATGAAGGCAATTTTTATAATTATATCTCAAATTACATGCAAAACTTCAAAATATATGCATCATTTATAAAAATATTCATGCATAAAGTCTTAGCCTTTCATAACTTTTTAGAATAACATGTTAAATATTTTTAGATTGTCCACCTTCAAATGGAAATGAGACATACATCACTTCATCAATGATTTTTAGAACTAGTGACTGTGACTAACCAAAAATAATTATGCATTGCGTGTTGCTCGTGCCTCTCATTAAATTTAGATATTTGAAAAGTATATATCAATATCACACCATAAAATCTTATACATGAGGGAATGTGAGCATGCCACTCGATAGCTATGTCTGGCCTTTGTGCTCTTTATAGTCATAACTCAAATGTTTTTATACCAAGTTACAATCTTCTACTTATTTTAGGACTTTTGAATTTTCCATGTTGATCTGTATGGGCCCACTAACCTTTGGTTTCAATCTTAAATTTTATTTTTTCAACATCCTCATGACCATCAATGATGTCCACATGACCATTAAAATTTAAACCTATGTCTTTTATCTCCAAGCTTAATTTTAACATTTGCATGAATTTCAAAGATGTTCACGTGACTGTCACATCAACTTAACTCCCTATGAGCTCAACATTTGTCACTTTTGGGTTCATTCCTACAAACACAAATGTAAAATGAATTAGCATATATATAATAAAGTGCTTGATTGTAGGGGCACCACTTGGTAGCTCCATAGGGATTTTGATCTATTGGATAAAATGTCTGTGTAAAAAGCCTGTAGTATTGAATGTTTTATGTAAATTATTATGGGGGTTTTATTATAGGAAAATTGTTTTGACAAGAAAAATGGCCATGATAATTAGGACAAAGGAAAATTTTATTAGGAAAAAGGTTGTAAAAAAGGTCGAAGGGTAATTATAAAAAGTCTAAAGGGTCATTTCATCAGGCAAAATGCTCTTGGTAAATAGTCTGAAGGATCTATTTCATAGGGTAAATGTCTAGGATAGAAGTCTTGAAGGGTAGGTTGCATAATACCCAAAGGGTAAGTTTGTCTAGAAAAAATGCCCATGGAAAAAAGTATGAAGGAATAAGTCTACGACAAAATTGTTTTCAAGATTATTGGCATTAGGGAATGTTTTAGATAAAATATCCACAAAAATAAGTCTGTTTTGAAGAAATTATTTTAGACAAAATAGTTGATGCAATAAACCCTAAAGAATAAGACTAGATTAAATTTTTTTGATAGAATTATTGTAAGGAAAATGCTACAAAGATTAAATTTTGTTGAATAAAATGTTTGATGGAAAAAGTTTGACAAAGATAAATCTGATGAAGATAAGTTCAATAGAGTGCAATTGCTTCAGATAAATTGGCATGGGGGAATTATAATAGAGAAATTGTCATGGAAAAAATGTCCAACACAATAAACCCAAAGACTAATTATTATGGAAGAAAAGTTCTTAAGACCAAATCCCAAAAAAAAATATAAGTTTGAAGACTTAAAACCTGACAAAGATGTATAGTTTAGAACTTGAAAGGTATTAACAAGGTTAGTCAGTGAAAACATAATACCAATGCCATTTTACCAAAATATGAAAAGGCCAATAACTAATCTTCTCCCAGGTAATTATATAGAAGAGGGGCTCAATGTCAAGACCATAGTCTAAAAAATGTGGGTCCCCATTTCCCTATGGAAAAAGGGGTACATTGGGTACAACAATGCTTAGTCATAATTACATGACCTTGCTTAGGTAATGAGATACCATAATTTGAAGGAAAGGGAAGAGGACCTAGAATAATAATCTTTTTGAGTTACAAACTTTGGTTGTTAATGAAGATCAAAGGAGGAGGTCCTAGAATGGTAATTTATGGGCATTTTAGTGCTTAGTTGCTAATGTAGGCCAAAGGAGGAGGGCTTAAAATGGTAACCCTTAGGTTCTGTGAAGCTTGGTTGCTTACACATACTAAAGGAGGAGGTCCTATAATGGTAACCCTTTTATGATGTGAAGATTGGTTGCTTGCACAAATAAAAAAACCTCTAATGATAACCGTTGGGCATTACAAATCTTGGTTTCTTGCACAAGATGAAGGAGGAGGGCCTAGAATGGTAACCCTTGGGCATTGTGAAGATTGGTTGCTTTCATAAGTTGATAGAGTAGGCCATAGAATGGTAACCTTTTGGAATTATGGATCTTGGTTGCTAATGTAGGACAAAGAATAATAACATAAAATGGTAATCTTTGGGCATTATGGAGTTTGGTTTCTAATGTAGGACAAATGAGGAGGATGGGGTTGGAATATGAAAATCAGCATGGATTGGTTTAGTAATTAAAAACTAGCCCCAAAGAAGGAAATATTGGTCTAGAAAATATTCCTCTAGAAAGGGTAGTATTTTTCCAGTAAAATGGAGTTTGGTATGGTATGTAGTTCAAAATAAACCTAAATTAGATTGCCTTAGCTTATAATAAGTATGTGGGTTTAAAAAAGGAACCTTGATTTGGCATTGATGCAGAATCATCATTGCATAATGTACATAGTGTTCTAGTTTTCATGTTTTGAGTCTTAAGGAGGTGGTTAAGGTCATAAGAAGTCCCTAGGATTAATTTTAAGGTGTTATAACTTTAACAAATTTTAATTATGGTTGAAATGAACTTTCCTGCCAAAAGTCATTCATTTAAATTTCAAATTTTTTGTGTAATACAAGAGACCTAAAATTTTTGTCAAGAGGTCTCCAATTTTTGATATATGGTTAGGATCAAAAAAAGGGTTAACCATACCCATGTTGAGTCATTTTATTGAGTAGGAGAGTTGTTAGGAAGTTAGGCAATGTACAAGAATTAGTTATGCTAGTTAGATGTTTTAAAATAAATGGTTACTTTTGTGTAGTAGATTAGAATTCAATGTGTAGGAGAATGGAGGTTTTGGAGTTGAAATAACAATGTAATAAACCCAAATAAAATGAATATACAGTTCTTGTTTTAAATTTTTTTTGTTGACAGGCACTGTGTGGGAAATAACCATGATAGTGAAAATAGAGCTTGAGAAGAGTATTATGATCCAAATGTGTTTTATTGTTAGAGTGATAGGATATGGTAAGTGTTATATGATTTTTAACTTTGTTTCAAGTCTAGACTATGTGAATTCAAAGACTTTTAGTTGATTGATTCCAAATTGCAAACTAGACAAACAACCATATTGTTTGTGTGGAAGGAATTGCATGAACTCTCTATTTATAAAGAAGAAACATTATATAAAATGCCAATATGATTTTATAATGTTTTTTTTAAGTGTATTCCATTATTTTACAAGGTTTTAATCTATGTGGGAACATTCAAATTTTGTAACAAAGTATATGAACCCTGTATATTTTGTGTTAGACCGTGTCTAACCCACAGTCTTATAATAATGTGAGTTTAACTGAGGTTCAAAGTTGGTATGGATGGTGTAAGCTAAAAAATAGGAAATTTTGAGTTCCTATATAAGTTATAAAACCTTCAAAACTTTTTGAGAACCTTGTTGATGTCAAAGACCTTAAATTAAATGTATGCAGACCCTATGTTATGTCATTGTATGCATAGTTTGATAAATAACTTGATGGAAATGTTGAAAAAAGGTTATTTTAAGGGTTATTAACCATTGTGGGAAGTATGTAATAGTAACATAGACCTTAATTTTAAATCATATTCCATTGAAATCAAGTATAAATTTCAAAACTTAATTTTATCCATCCTCAGGCTGGTATAGATAAGTGTAAACCCTGATCTAGGGTTTTGAGACAAAAAAGGAGATTTTGGAATATTCCACCATGAAAACTCCCAAAAAATTTGTCATTAGATATATATTATTTAAGGAAAAGAGAATTTAGTGGGTTTGGCATGAATTCATGCGTTTATTTACATGTATAGGGGTCTATGTGTGCTTTTAAGCAAAATAGACCTAATAGGCCTAATCCGAGGCCTTAAAGAGTGTTAAAAAAGTGGTCAAAAGATAGAATTAGGTATTGTAATTGCATGAGAAGTTTTATATTTATAAAAGGTATCTTAATTTTTTTTCCTAATTGGAGTCCGTACACCTTCATATAAGTTAGAATACCAAGAAAAAAGGCTACAAAGAAAAACCTATAAACAAGAACCAAAGGTAGTTGATGTCAAAGAAGGTATATAGGGGTTAGTGAATGGGTCAAGGGGTTCATCAATATTTTAATGAGTGTGTTAAAATATATTGACACTATATATATTTAAGTGAACCATTGAATACATCTTGAGAGTAAATTTGTTTTGTGAACAAACATGCACACGTTACTATGGAAAAGTTGCTCAAAATGAGAATGTAAAGAAAGGTAATAAGTAATATTACGTTCAAAGTGAGGCTAGTAAAAAAAGGAGACTAGAAGATTGATCAAAGAACCAAATAATGGGAATGGTATTAGTTAAAGAGAGAAAGGTTCCAAACATAAGGAGATTGTATACAAGTTTATGTATATAGGTAATGTAGTTGAGATAATAAGCAAAGTATGATAATGATGCTCTGATCATTTGGTATAGGAGTAAGAAAGATTATATTGAGAAGGTTTTAATATGAAGGTATATATTTGTTGTGATTTTAAGTTTGTTTATTTGTTCAAGTTCATTTAAATATTACTATGAGTTTCTAAATAAGATTTTAGGAGTTGGTCAAGGCAGTTGAAAAGCCAAAATAGGCTTGAGAAGAGGTAAGGAGCTCAAGAAGCTCAAGAAAATAGAGAAAAGTGAATGCTAAAAGGAGTGGATTTAAGGAGAAATATTAGATAAACAATGGATTAAAGTAGAAGAGACTTACTTGAAAGGATACAAAAGGTGAAGAGAATGATGAGGGAGCTGCCTAACATAAAACACCAGTTAAGAAAGTAAAGGGAAAGATAGTTGAGAAGGAAGCAATAAGAAGAAGACTTAAAAAAGGAGATGCATGAGATAAAGAAATATATAACCTTATATAACCTCATGATAGAGCAGTTGAGAGATATTAAGAACCCACACTTTGGATGGGTGATGAATAAAAATCCAATCAAATGGCCAATAAGATAATAGATGAGGAAAAGGAGAATGTAAGCCATGAAAGAAGAGAAATAAAAGAAGAGGTTGATTTAAAATAAACTCAAGAAGGAGATGCATAATATTTGGTTGAATGAGTATCCAAGGGAATTAGATGAAATTTTTAGTCAACTATATGATGGGCATGACAAAGAGGAATATCACCTTGAGGGCCTCATTAAAGGCTTAGAGATATCTAATTTTTAGTTTACATAAGATAGATTTGAGAATATAGAGAGGGAGATAACAGATTTGGAGAATGCTCTGCATGGTGAAAAGGAGGATAATGGAGAGAAAATAGTTTCAATAGATGAGAGTTACATGATGAAATCCAAAGAGAGTGAATATGAGGACTTAGTTACAATAGTACTTCCATAAGCAGCAGAAGCAAGAAAAGAGAAAACAAGAAAGCATGAGAAAGGATGTGATTTCCAAGAGGATAAGCAACATATTATTTTCATTAATTTGTGTGTTTCATGTGAAAGTTGGTTTCAATATAACACTAAGAAGCTGAAGATGATGAGGTGGAAGATCAAATCACAAGAAGATAACCCCAAAGGAAGAAGTAAGAGAGAAGTGAAACAAAGAGGAGACAACATAAGTAAGCATAATAAAGGCCTAGGTATCTCAAATAGGCCTTGGGACCCAGGTGGATGTGCACTTGGAGGAGAATGCTGAAAATGATCTCAAAGTCAACATTAATTATAAATTTTATGGGAAAGTTTTCTTGCTCCTCGGTAGTATAATATGGGAGCATCACTACCCAATAAACATATTGTTCTAGTTTTCATGTTTTGAGTCTTTAGGAGGTGGTTAAGGTCATAAGAATTCCCTAAGAGTCATTTTAAGGTGTTATAACTTTAACAAATTTTAATTATGGTTGAAATGAGCTTTCCCACCAAAAGTCATTTATTTAAATTTTCAAATTTGTTGTGTAATACAAAAGACCTACACATTGTGTCAAGAGGTCTCCACTTATTTATGGATGTTTAGAGGGTGAACCACACCAATGTTGATTCATTTTGTTGAGTAGGAGATTGGTTAGGAAGTTAGGCAATAAATTAGAATTAGTTGTGCTAGTTATAGGTTTTAAAATAGATGGTTGATTTTGTGTACCAGATCATAATTTAGTGTGTATGAGAATGGAGGGGATGGAGTTGAAATAATAATGTAAGAAACCCTAATAAAATGAATATATGGTTCTTGTTTTGAAAAAAATGTTGTTGACAGTCACTGTGTGAGCAATAACCATAATGGTGCAAATAGAGCTTGAGAAGAGTATTATGATCCGCATGTGTTTTTTTGTTATATTGATAGGCTATGGTAAGTTTTATATGCTTTTTAACTATGTTTCAAGTTATAGACTATGAAAATTCAATGAATTTGAGTTGATTGATTCCAAATTCAAGTTTTGGCTATGGTATAGGGGCTTGTGTGTGCTTTTAAGTAAAATAGCCCTAATAGGCCTAATTTGAGGCCTTAAAAAGAGTAAAACAAAGTCGAAAAAAGACAATATTAGGTATTTTAACTCCATGAGAAGTTTTATCTTGATAAAGGGTATCTTAAGCAATTATTTATTTCCCAATAGGAGTCTGTACACATTCATATAAGGCAAAATACAAAGAAAAAAGGCTACAAAGAAAAGCACGTCAGTAAGAACTGAAGGTAGTTAATGTCAAAGAAGGTATAAAGGGGTTAGTAAATGGGTCAAGGGGTTATTTAATATTTTAAATTAAAGTTTTAAAATATATTTATAGTGTATATATGTAAGTGAACCACTGAATCACATATTGAGAGTAAATTTGTTTTGTAAACAAGCATACATAGGTTACGATGGAAAAGTTGCTAAGAATGATAATGTAAAGAAAGGTAATCATTAGGATTGTGTTCAAAGTAAGGATAGTATAAAATTAAGACTAGAATATTTATCAAATAACCAAATAATAAGAATTATAGTAGTTAAAAAGAGATAAAGTTGCCCGACATAAGGAGATTGTATGCAAGTTTGTGTATGCAGGTAATTGAGTTGAGATAATAAGAAGAGTATGAGAATGATTCTCTACATCATTTTGGTATTAGAGTGAGAAGGGATTTTTGGATAAGGTTTGAATATGAAGGTATATATTTGTTGTGATTTTTAGTTTTTTTATTTGTTCAAGTTCATTAAAATATTGCTATGTGTTACTAAAGAAGATTGTAGGATTTGGTCAAGGTAGTTTAAAAGACAAAAGAGGATTGAGAAGAGGTAAATATATTAATAATCTCAAGAAAATAGATCAAAATGAATGCTTAAAGGATTAAATCCAAGGATAAATCTTGGATAAATAATGGAGCAAGGTGAAATAGACTTTCTTGAAAGGATACCAAAGGTGAATAAAATGATGAGGGAACTATCTAACACAAAAGACTAGCTGAGAAAGAAAAGGGAAAGAGAGTTGAGAGAGAAGCAAAAATAAGAAGAGTTAAAAAAATATTTTCATGAGATAAATTAATAGACAACCTTGATGAACCTCATGATAGAGCAGTTGAGAGAGATTGAGAACCCACACTTTGGATGGGTGATGAAGAAGAAGCTAATAAAATGGCCAATAAGATAACATATGAGGAAAAGGAGATTGCAAGACATAAACTAAGAGAAAGAGAAGAAAAGTTTGCTTTGAAAGCAACTCAAGAAGGATATGCATAAGCTTTGGTTGAATGAGTAGCCAAGTAAACAAGATGAAAGTTGTAGCCAACTATATGATGGACATGACAAAGAGGAATAATATCACTTTGAGGGCCTCATTGAAGTCTTAGAGGTATTTGATTTTTATTTTACATAAGAGAGAGATGAGTAGCTAGAGAGGGAGATAGTAGTTTTGGAGAATGATTTGCATGGTGACAAGGAAGAGAATGAAGAGAAAATAGTTACAGAAAATGAGAGTTACATGATGGAATCCAAAGAGAGTGAAGAGGAGGCCTTAGTTACAGTAGTAATTCCACAATTATTAAAATAAATAAAAGAGGGAACAAGCAAGCATGAACAAGGGTGTGATTTCCAAGAGGATAAGTAGCAGATTATTTTCATTAATTTGTGTGTTCCATGTGTAGGTTCATTATAAGATAATACTAAGAAGCTGAAGATGATGAGGTGAAAGATCAAAGAATAAGAAGATAACCCCAAAGGAATAATCAAGAGATAAGTGAAGCAAAGAGGAGCCAATATAAATAAGCATCACAAATGCCTGGGTATCTCAAATATGCCTTAGGACCCAGGTGGATGTGCACTTGGAGGAGAATGTTATAAATGATCTCAAAGTCAACATCAATTATAACTTTCATGGGAACATTTTCTTTCTCCTCGATAATATGATACAAGAACATAACTACCCAATGTACATAGTGTTATATTTTTCATGTTTTGAGTCTTTAAGAGATGGTTAAGGTCATAAGAAGTCCCTAGGAGTCATTTTAAGGTGTTATAACTTTAACAAATTTGAATTATGGTTGAAATGAACTTTCCTACCAAAAGTCATTTAGTTAAATTTTCAAATTTGCTGTGTAATGCAAGAGACACACACTTTGTGTCAATAGGTACACACTTGTTGATAGATGGTTAGGATCAAATAAATGGTTAACCACACCCATGTTGAGTCATTTTGTTGAGTAGGAGAGTGGTTAGGAAGTTAGGCAACATACAAGAATTAGTTATGCTAGTTCGAGGTTTTAAAATAGATGGTTACTATTTTGTAGTGGAGAAAAATTTAGTGTGTGGGATAATGGAGGGGTTGGAGTTGAAATAATAATGTAAAAAACCCCAAGAAAATTAATATAAAGGTCTTGTTTTGAAAAAAATGTTGTTGACAGTCACTGTGTGAGCAATAACCATGATGGTGCTAATAGAGCTTGAGAAGAGTATTATGATCCAGATGTGTTTTATTGTTAGATTGATAGGATATAGTAAGTGGTATATGATTTTTAACTATGTTTCAAGTCTAGACTATGTGAATTCAAAGACTCTGAGTTGATTGATTCCAAATTGCAAACTAGACAAACAACCCTATTTTATATGTGGAAGGAGTTACATGAACTCTATGTTTATAAAGAAGAAAGATAGTATGAAACACCAATATGATTTGATAATGGTGTTTTTGGGTGTATTATATTATTTTACAAGGTTATAATATATGTGGGAACATGTAAATTTTGTAACAAAGTATATGAACCATGTATATTTTGTGTTAGACTGTGTCTAACCCACAATCCTGTAAGAATCTAAGTTTAATTGAGGTTAAAAGTTGGTATGGATGATGTAAGCTAAAAAAATAAGAAATGTTGAGTTCTTATATAAGTTATAAAACTTTTAAAACATTTTTAGAACCCTGTTGATGTCGAAGACCTTCAATTAAATGTATGCAAATCCTATGTTATGTCACTGTATGCACTGTTTGATAAAGAACTTGATGGAAATGTTGAATAGATGTTGTTTTTGGGGTTTTTTTACCATTGTAAGAGGTTTGGAATGGTCACATATACTATAATTTGTAATCATAGTCCATTAAAACGAATAAAAAAGTTCAAAACATAATTTTATTTGTCCTTAGGCCTATACAGATAAGTGTAAACCCCGATCTAGGGTTTTGAGACAAGAAAGGAGATTCTGGAAGATTCCACTATGGAAACTCCCCAAAAATTTGTCATTAGATAGATATTTCTGTAAGATAAAATAATTTAGTTTTTTAAATCATGAATTCATATGTGTAAGTATAGGTATAAGGGTCTGTGTGTGGTTTTATGCACGATAGACCTAATAGGCCTAATTTGAGGCCTTAAAGAGAGTAAAAAAAGATGGTAAAAAGAAATAATTAGGTTCTGCAACTCCATGAGAAGTTTGATCTTGATAAAGGGTATCTTAAAAAAATATTTGTTTCCCAATTGGAGTATATAAACATTCATACAAGGTAGAATACCCAAAAAAAGGCTACAAAGAAAATCCTATCGTAAAGAACCAAAGGTAGTTGATGTCAAAGAAGGTATAGAGGGGTTAGTGAATGGGTCAAGGGGTTCCTCAATATTATAATGAGTATGTTAAAATATATTAACACTGTATATATGTAGTTGAACCATTCAATCACATCTTGAGAGTAATTTTTTTTTGTGAACAAGCATAAACAAGTTACTATGGAAAAGTTGCTAAGAATAAGAATGTAAAGAAAGATAATCAGTATGATTGTGTTCAAAGTGAGGCTAATACAAAAGGGAGACTATAAGATTGATCAAAGAACCAAATAATGGGAATGATAGTAGTTAAATAGAGAGAAATTTTCCAAACATAAATAGATTATATGCAAGTTTGTGTATGTAGGTAACGAAGTTGAGATAATAAGTAGAGTATGAGAATGGTGCTTTGCATCAGGGATGACTTGGCTCACAAAGGTATATGGGTTCAAAAATGAACCTTGATATAAAAAATTGATCCCAAACCTGATTTAGGTCCAAATGGACCAAATATCAATGGTTTTCAATTGGATAGAACAATAGTACTATATAGATAGCATAATAGTATCATAAAACTAATATGAGGTAAAGATTGCTCCAAATTTAGGGTAGAGTAATGCCTCATCTTGGAAGTGTGCAATGGACTATGTGTTTGAACTTGATTTGACAAACATAATACCTCTTTGTTCAAATGATATGGAGTGTAATAATTTTTTGGGTTTTTGATGCATTTTTTGTTACAAAAATAATTTTAGACTCAAAAGACCATGTAAGAAAATAATAACAAGAAAAACACTGAAGTATATGTCCAATCCTACAAAACTAACAAGGTGGATTTGTAATCTTGGATTTCATATATATACTCATTCTTGAGAATAAATTAGGTTGTAAATATAATAAATTTAAAGGTACATTAAAATTAGGGTTTTTAATCACCCTCTTATCTCAAGAGATTGTATGATGACCTGAAACTTCAAATTAATCACCTTGCACTAGTAATACTCCGTGACAACTGGGGTTTATCTAAAAATATCAATTTTTATATGTTCTAAATGGTCTCATATGTGTGGTTAACACTAGGGCATAACACACCATTTGGATATGAGCTAATTGGATTGTTATGAAATGGTCATGTCCTTTCACAACCACTAAATCCATCACTTACTCAGTATAGTGTGATGTCTGAGTTAACCCTATATTTCAAGGTAGTCTCTTACTAATGAAGCTTGTTTAACTGATAAAACAAGTGTCCTATTAATTTTAAATCAATTTATATACCCATACTATGAATTAGAGTTGAAGGTATGCTAGGAGAGGAATTAATGGGTCAACACTTCCCTTGAGAACTTGTGGGGAGGATTTGAACTCCTACCCAGAAGCCAAGATAAAAAAATTAAAATTGTAGGACTTTAATGTTGTTTTGGGATCACCCAAATCAATTTGATTTTTGGGGAGCACCTTAACAAATTTCCTTACATGATTTTAAAAAGTGATAAAATCAATAAATGAAGCATTTTTTATCACCCAAGTTACTTAAAGGGGATGGGGGGAGAGTATAAATGCTAGACTTGTTTTTAAAAACAAACACACAATAATAACCAAAAATCAAAAGATCTTAAGAGCATTTAACAAATGCTTAAGTTATTTTTAGATCACCGAATGAGATGTGAAGTGAAATTTACTTTTGATTGTTATGAAATGGAGACTAAATGTCTTAAAACCTAAAAATAGGGTGTTATAAGTCTAAAATAAGGGTGTCGTATTTTCAAATAAATTTGTATGTTATTATTTTAGCTCTCTATTTTTTGACACAGGGCAATTCCATTGTTATTAAGAGTATTTTCACCATTTTATATGGAAATTTTGTCATTCTTCAAGATGATTTCATTGAAAAATAGAGGAATTAAGGGCACTATTTGGTGATCCCATAGATTACAAGGTGATATCAAAATTAAGTAGGGCATTTTAGTTGATGAACAGGGAAAACTCATTAAAGTGATAAAAATGATAAAAATAAAAGAAAAACAACATTTACCTGTAGGTTTATTGTCTAGGATGATCCCATTATTCTATTGGAAAACCTATCATTCCACAGGTCAATTTTTTCAGTCTTGTTAGACACATAAACATATAGAAAATAGATAAATTGATTTCGTCATTCACATGGGTGATTTTGTTATTATGCAAGTTGATTCTACCACTTTGTAGGGTTTTTTCATTGATGTCTAGAACAATTTCTCTATTTTACAAGTCAAATCTACCATTTCATATAGAGGTCACAAAATATGGAAATTTAGAGAAAAAGAAGAGCAAAGTAGCCTTAAAAGAGGGATTGAGTACTAAATCAGAAGGGATAAAATTGTTGTGTGAGGTGAGAGTCCCATCGGGTGTGCCAAAATATAGAGTAGGATTAAAAAATGGGTTTGATCATGCATTAGTCAAGAAAATATCTAAAAATAAGCATAAACAAACTAAATTATCAAACTTACTCCCTCAAGGGGTGTTGTTATTGAATCAAAATAACTAATTATGGAATTAAAATAATGTTATACCTTCCAAGTAGCTATTATCCCTCACAAAAAACCAAGAAGCATGTTTTAATCTAGATTTGGTGCTCTAAATCTTTGTCAATTAGGTTGGACATTGGCCTCCATCATATCCTAGTTCACCAATGGATTAGGCTTTTCAATTTGGTCCAATTAAATGAAATAAATGAAGCTTCTCTATAGATAATTTAGCATAGTAGGTTTACATAAATAAATTTATTAGAGAGTTTCCAATGATGTCAAGGTGATGTCATTGAGGTATCCAAGTGAGTGGATGAAGTGCCTTGATAATCTAAGTGACAATGATAATGTGTGCAATGTGCTTGTCCTAGTATGCTTGAAGGAGGCTTAGTTGATCTTCAGTTTGTCTATTTAGAGATGATTAAGGATGAATTTAAAGTATTGATCATGTATAAGGGTCCTATTAGAAGTCAATAATTATTTTAATGTTTATGTGAATGAGTGGATTTCATCTAGTTGATCTTTATTTTCATCTAGACATTTTAGGTCTAGTGGCAAAAAATCTAAGTAGGTAGTTTGATGACATCACTATTATCATGTGTGGATGAGTCAGGGGAAGTTAGTCACATGGTTATGATCAATTTTGTGCCAAGTTACTATGCACCAAATTTTAGGTCATGCAATAAAGCACAACATAAGATATGCAAGTACAAAGTTGGGCTCCTAGGTAGTTTGACAATGTTTTCTCATACTTAGCCAAATTTTTAATGTTGAAAAAAAACTCAGTAGGTATTTTGATGGTGTTATATTTCACATGTGTGAAGGTGTCATAAGAAAATAATCATTTGGGATTATTTATTTTTGTGCCTAGTTGATTTGTGCTAAATTTTAGGTCATGTGATGAAGCACATAAAAAGATGCATGTGCAAAGTTGGCCTTCGAAATAATTCTTGACATAGTTGGATCTATGGTAGGAAAATTTGAGTGAGCAGATTAATGGAGTTATATCTTTTACGTGAAAAGGTTTTAGGAGTATTTTGAGATATGGTTGGATTCCCCTATGAATGAATATCATATGGTGAAAATTTAAGAACATGCATTTGAATGTAGCAAAAGTTATATTTGTCCAAATTTGGCCTACCAAACATATTGCAATGGTTCCTTAGTCAATTTTGTACAAGGTAAAGCTAGAGCATCTCTCAAAAAGATCAATGAAGAAAATTTTATCCAAGATGTTAGGAAGAAGAAAGATGATGAGAAGTACATGATGTTTAACATTAAGCAAAGGTAAAGGATAAGGATCTAATGATGAACGAGAGATCATACAAATTAATCTAAAAACATGAGTGGATTCAAAGTGGTCAAAGTGATAGAAGTTTATCAAGGTAAAGGTCAAGTTCCTTACAATAGAGATCAATGATGCATATGTGGTCAATATTACAAGATTACATGAGACAAGGTTTATTATTTGAAGTTTAACATTTGGGAAGTGACAAACTATGAGTTAGAGTTTGAAGAAGATCAATTGTGTGTTATTAATCTAACATACGAGGGCATGAGATGTGTTTTAAGTGATTGAATTTTAAATGTGACCATTTGGATTTAAATATTCAAATTTGAGAAGGAAAAACCAACTCAGTTTTTGTGTTATATCTTTCTATCTATGCAAAATTTGCTTATAGTGTAAAAAGTGAATTTGTAAAAGACTCCAAAGAACATATGGTAATATAGATTTAAGGATTTGAAAGTGTGTAAAGTCAAAGATATTGAAGTTCAAAGTTTACTATGTATTTGTGCATGTTTTTCAAGTAACCCAAGAAGGGTATTTGAGCTATGCTTATTGGTATCTCAATGTTTAAAGGTGAACTAGATATTGAAGTATGTTTGAGACTTCATGAGGACCATCTATGTGTATTATGAAGGTTTGATCATTCATAAATAGTATGAACAAATGGTTATAAGTTGACTGTGTTTTCATTCATAATGACTGAGTGTATAAAGAGGTGTTTGAGCTAATTAGGGGTTAGCTAAAGAGTGATATGATGGATGTTAGCACTTAAAGGGGACATATAGATCATGTGGCATGGGTCTATGAGTTTGGAAAGTGCTCTTATGTTCTTAGTTTGATTTATGAAGTGATAAATGAATGAATAGGTCTCCATGAGACCTATAAGAGCTATAAGGGCCTAATTAAAAGGTGTAACTACTTAAGGGTGACCCATAAATGTTATGGCTAACCTATGAAGATTGTTTTGAGCTGCATATTGATGTGAGATAAGCCTTAAGGGTTAAGACAAGTCTAATGACCAACCAAGAAGATATTTATCATGAATATTCTATACATAGAGAAACTAAATTAGATGGTTTCTAGGCTTGTGTGTGAGGAGTATTCATTGAAATGAAAAAAAGAAGAGAGTAAGTGTGACTTAAGGTTGGGGTGATAAGCATAAAAGATTGAGAATTGTGTGTATGACCATCTAGTCATGTTGTTAATGTGGTGATGGAGTTGTTGCTAAGAAGTGTAAAGTGATCCTAAATGTGGCTTTAGATGCATTAAGAAGGTGTGAAGACTAGAGAGAGTGTGCAAAGTTAAAGAGAGCTGATATACATTATATATCCATTAGATTAGTAGGAAATCAGTGTTTACGAAATTATATATTCATAGGTGTTATTGTGGGTGCTCAACATCTAGGGGGTTGTAGCCTCCTTGTAATGTGAAACTTGATAAAAGTATAGTTGTTATGGTTACTATGCTAGACAAGTGTTGTAGCACCTTGTGGGATTGTAGTCTCAGTAAATAAGGGATAGTAGTTCCTTGATCAGTTATGTTTGGTCAAAATTAGTTCTTTTTATTATATGATAGTAGTCTAACTATAGGTTCTAGTGGGTTTTCTACCCAAAGAGGATTTCCCACATATGGCATGTGTTATGTGCTTGATCTTGCATTTTCTCTCTTGTTCATTGCTATGAATGATATGTATGATTCATGAAATGCTTGTGGTAATTGATTAAGATTTTAAAAGTATTGAAATTGAATTTGGATTATTTGAGCTCACTAATTCACCCCCCTTTTATTGATTATACCTATATCAATTGTTATTAGAGGAGGTCATTTGGTAAAGGCTTGACAACTTGAAGGTGATCCAAGGTAAACTATTGGTAGTCATCAAGGAGGTTTATTTAATAAGCAAGCACCAATGTTTAATGGGTCCAATTATGCTTTTTGGAGTGAAAGGATGAGGACCTACATCATGTCCCTAGGGTTTGATGTTTATAAATCTATTGTGGATGGTCATTATTTACCTATTATTCCTCCATCTAGTCTTATAGATAATAAGTTATTTGAGAACAATTCTAAGGCAATGAATGCTATTAGTTGTGGTCTTTCAGAGACTGAATACACCAAGGTAATCCATTGTACATCTACCAAGGAAATGTGGGATAAAATTAAGGTTATTTATGAAGGAGACTTAAAAGTTAAGTTGGCAAATTTGTAGACTCATCGAAGATGACTTGAGAGTCTCAAGATGAAGGATGAAGATTCTATGGCATATTTTCTATAGAGAGTTGATGAGATTGTGAACATCATCAGAGATATTGAAGATAACCTTGAAGAGGTTATTATAGTTAAAAAGCTATTAAGGTTTCTTTCTATCAAATTTGATTCAAAAGTGTCTACTATAGAATAAATTCATGATCTTACTAAGTTAAAGATGGATGAATTGAATGGCATCCTGACTACGTATGAGATGAGAATAAATGATGATATACCACCAAATAAGGAAGCAACATTCAAGATAAAGATGAAGCCTGAGAAGAAGTTCCAAGGTTAGAAACCCAAGGAGGATTACATTTTTGATATTGATGAGGATGAAATGATTGCTTTGTTTACAAGGAAATTGAAAATAGGTTTAGGTAAGTATAAGGGTAAACTACCCTTTAAATGCTTCAATTGTGGAGAGATAAGACATTTTTATAGAAAGTACCCTCATAAGAATAATGATGAAGAACATGGTGAAGACCAAGATGAATACAATAATACATACATGAAGAAAGAATTCAAAAAATATAACAAGAAGAAGTCCTTCAAGATCAAGAAGAGTCTTTACACCAATAAAGATTGTAGCTCATCAGATGAGAGTGAAGACAGTGACTCAGAGTGTGATTATGAAGATTATGGTCCTATTGAAGATGAAGCCCTTTTCATGACTGAGGAAGGAAGATGCTCATATCCAAAGGAGTTTACTTGGAGTGATTTAGATGTTGATAGAGGTGAGGTGGATTGTGAGACTTAATTGATGAATGCCCTTGAATAATTGAACATTGAGAAGAATATTAACAAGAAGATGAAGTCACAAATCAAGGAATATGAGGAGCAATTAAATGTGTATGAATAAATAATGAATTAAGACACCAAGGATTATGAAGATATGGTCAAACATCTCAATTGTCAATTAGAAATCCTATCTACAAGCCTGAAAGCTAAAGAAGATGAATGTTTAGGGTATGTAATTAAAAATGAGTCATTGAAATATGAGTTAGAGAAGGCATCTAGTAAGGTGAAGTCATTTATGAGATTTGAAAAGATCTCAAGTGATCTAGACAATATTTTGAATGATTAAAAGAATGCAAGTGATAGAATTGGTCTTAGATACAAAGAAGAACTAGAGAATGCAACTCAAGACAAGATGAAGACTAATATGAATAATAATAATCTAACTTTGAATACAAATCATTAGATAAAGAATTAAGGTTCTATAATACTAAAGATAAATTAGATTAGACAACTAAATGCCATGAGGTATGCAAGTTTCAATGGTTACTATTACACATGTAATCGGTTTGGGCATAGAGATAGAGAATGAAAGAGATCTATTAGAAATGAGTTTGCATGAAATTATGATGGGGGTCATCAATAAAAAGGTGTGAAGTAATTTAAGTTATTAAATTATCTTGATGAGGGACACTTTGATAAGTAGTGTCTAAATAAGGTACAACAGGTTACATTTCTTGTAAAAGGTATAATGTGCTTTAATTATTAAGAGAGAGGTCACATTGCTATATTCTAAAATCAAAGTCCTATAAGATATAATAGGTTTAATCAGGCTCCTAGAGTTAAAGAAAGAAGGCAAGTTAACTCATGGAAGCTAAAGGTGACAAGTGTGAGTCATGTTGAGTTTGTAGGTCCAAGTAATTTGTTTGCTATGGTTGAGAAAGCTAAAAAAGTTGAAGAGTGCCAAGAGGTCTCATTATTTTCTCATGTTGAAAATGAAGAGACCAAGCTCAAAGAAAAGACCAAGGCACTGGTTGATGATAGTTCTAAGGTGTGTATGGATTCAAGTAAACATCCTATTATTTCTAATCATGTTTTATATAGAGAAAATCTATTATCGATGCCTAGTGATGAGATTCCAAATTGTAAGGTGGATTCTTTAGATGAAAAGGTATATCATAAATCTATGTTGTCTCCATGTATTTTCAATCCACTATTAGAAGAAAAGAAGAATGTTGTAGTGGTTGAGTATGTTTTTTGTCTTAAGCCTAAGAAGAATAAGAATAACTACAAGTATCAGATGACCAAGGAGGAGAAGGAATATGAGGAGTTGTGGGAAACCCCTGGTTTCACATTGTTCTAGGACATTGTGAAGTAGGGTGTCTCTGCCTATGCTTCTTAGGAAACATCTTTCTTTTGGAAAAGCACTTTTGTGTACTCAAGTTCATAATAATAATAAATAAAGAGAAGGTCATTGGTTAAGGGGGAGAAACAAATTCATGAACTTATTCTAGAGGTTTGAGAAGGAGCTATAGTGTAGGGTCAAATTGAAGGCTTCCAAGTGGCAAAGGAGGATTTGTGAGTTTTCAAGATGATATTTCTACGTAATTTTTTTTTTAACCTTATTCTAGTATGCTATAGGTTATTTTATGGTCTGAAGGTATGTTGAAGTCAAATTGGAGCTTTTTGATTGCTTTTATTTTTTTTAGTTTTGGCTTAAGGGCAACCAGGCCTAAAACGGGTTATAGTAAGTCAAAGTTACCAAAGGTATGGAGGCTCAAATTTTGGTCTACAAGTGTCTAATGATTGTCTCCAAGTGTGAAAGAAGTTTCAAAGGAGGGTGTTGACCAAAAAGAGGTTTGTTGACCTTGTTTGTTTTGAGATTCTAGGGTTTTGGGCTTTGCTAGAAAATTGGTTTGCATTATGAGTTAGGATCTAAGGCTTATTAATAAGTTAAATGGGCTATATGGGTTGTCAAATCAAGCTTCATAGATATATGAAGGTTTGTGGATTTCAAGTTATTAAAGTTTTTGTCAAAATGGAGGCTTAATTGGCTAATAGGTTTGTGAAATAAGTTTGTTGAAAAAGATGATATAGGTGATGCAAGTTTGTGTGCTTGAGATGGAATATGAGAGTGTAATATATATTAAATTTTAGGTCTTGAAGTTGTGTCTATAGAAAATTGTGGGCTCTATAAGTTCCAGGTAGGGCTACAAGGAGACTAGAAAGACCTATTGTGGAGAAGAGTGATTTTTTCCTCTGTTTATCCAAAATAGAAAGGTATGTATGTTTCAAGGTGAGTTTTCAGGTTGGTTTATAACATGTTTACTATTTTTTGAGTGGCATGAAGTTTTTTTGATGATCCTTGAGGTGGATTAAAAGAAAAGGCTAGTAAGCCTATGTGGTGATTCTTCATGGTGTGTGGAGATCTGAAGATGCTCAAAAGGTGAAATGAGTTAGATATCTTAATGAGAGTCCCTCTTAGATGTGTCTTGATATGTTTCATCATATTTTATTACTTTTGTGTATTCTTTATTCATTGGTTACAGTGCTTGGTTGAAGAAAGTGTTGGCATGTGGTAAGAGGAAGTTGTCAAGGCAAAGAAAAGGTAGGCTCAAGGTAAGGGGGAGTTTTTATCATATTTATAAGGTTGTCCTACCTTATTTTTAGTCTTTTTAGGTCCTCAATATTAGTTGGTTCCCACATTGTCATTATGTCAAAGGGGGAAAAGATTCCTATTATGAGAGTGATTGAAGATAGAGAAGGAAGGTGAGTTTTATATTGTTTTATGATGGGTGTTGACATCAATGATAAAAGGGGAGATTATTGGAAAGTTGTCAATGATGTCATGGAGGTTTCTAGGTGAGTGGATTAAGTTCCTTGATAGTCTAAGTGAAAATGATAAATTGTGCAATGTACTTATCCTAGTATGATTGAAGAAGGCTTGGATGATCTTTAGTTTGTCTATTTAGAGATGATTAGGGATGAGTTTAAAGTATTGAGCATGTTCAAATGGTCCTATCATAAGTCAATAATTATTTGAGTGCTTGTGTGCATGAGTGGATTTCATCTAAGTAATCATTGTTTTCATCTAGACATTTTAGGTCTGTGGCATAAAATCTGAGTAGGTAGTTTACTAATGTCACCATTGTCACAAGTGGATGAGTCAAATGGAGTTGGTAATATGGTTTTGATCAAATTTGTGCTTAGTTTATATGAACTAAATTTTAGGTCATGAAATGAACCACAACATAAGATATGTGAGTACAAAGTTAGGCTCCCAAGTAGTTTGACAATGTTTTCCCATATTTAGCCAAATTTGCAATGTGGCAAGAAAAGTTGAGTAGGCATTTTCATGGTGTTATATTTTTCATGCATGAAGGTGTCAAGATAAAATGATAAGATGGGTATGTTTATTTTTGTGTGTAGCTAATTTTTCCTAAACTTTAGGTCATGTAATGTAATGTTTATTTTTGTGTGTAGCTAAGTTGGCTTTCCAAATAGTTCTTGACATAGTTAGCTCTATGGTAGGAAAATCCAAGTGAGCATATTAATGGGGTTATATCTTACACATGTGAAGCTTTTGGGAGCATTTTGACACATGGTTGGATTCCCATATGAGTGAAGATCACATGGTGTAAATTTAAAAGCATGCATTTGAGTGCAACAAAAGTTATATCCATTCAAAGTGTGCCTACTAGGCATATTGCAATGGTTACTTAGTTAACTTTACACAAGGTAAAGTTTGAGAATCTCTAAAATAGATCGACATAGTCCATTTTATCCAAGATGCCAAGAAGCAGTGAGATGATAAGTGAATGATGTTTAACACTAAGCAAAGGTAAAGGATAAGTATCTAACAATAAGTGGGAGATTGTGCATATTGATATTATGGCATGAGTGGAGTCAAAGTGGTCAAAGTGACATAGGTTTAACAAGGTAAAGGTTGAGATCCTTACAATAGAGATTGATGGTGCGTATATGGTCAAGATTGCAAGATTGCATGAGATGAGGTCATCTGTTTGAAGTTTAACATTTAGGCACTGGTACACTATGTGTTAAAGTTTGAAGAAGATTGATGGTGCATGATTAATATAAGACACAAGGGTAAAAGATGCATTTTAAGTGACCAAAGTTTAATTACGACCATTTGGATTTAAATATTCAAATTTATGAAGGAAAAACCAATGCTTAGTTTTTGTGCTATATCTTTTGATCTATGTAGAATTTTCTCATGATGTAAAAATAAAATTAGTAGAGGACTCCAAGGTGCATTTGGTAATAATATTTTAAAATTTTAAGCTATGTACAGTCAAATATATTGAGATTCAAATTTTATTGTGTATTCATGCATGTTCTGAAAGTAACCCAAGAAGGGTATTTGAGTTGTGCTTATTGGTATCTCAATGTTTAAAGGTGAAATATCTATTATAGTATGTTGTAGACTTCATGAGAAACATCTACGTTCGTTATGAAGGTTTGACCAATCATATGAAGTATGACAAAGGGTAGGAGGTTGACTATGTTTTCATTCATAATGAATGAGTGTACATAAATGCATTTGATCTAATTGGGGGTTAGAAAAAAAATTCTATGATGGATATTAGAACTTAAAGGGGATGAGTAGATCATGTGGCATGGGTCCATGAGTTATAATGTGTTCATGTGTTCTTATATTGCTTGATGAAGTGATAAATGGATGAATAGGTCTTTATGAGACTTATAAGAGCCATAAGGACCTAATTGAAAGGTGTAGCTACTTAAGGGTGACCCATAGATGCTATGGCTAAGATATGAAGATTATTTTGAGCCATGTCTTGATTTAAGAGAAGCCTTAAAGGTTAAGACAAGTCTAAGGACTGGCCAATAAGTTGTTTATCATAAAGACTGTATATATAGAGAAACCAAAGTAGATGGTTTCTAGGCTTGTGTTTGAGGAGTATTCATTGAAGTGAAGAAAAGAAGAGATAAAGTGTGGCCTTTAGTTAGGATGATAATAAGAGAAGATTTAGGACTATGTGTATGACCATCTGGTCTTATTATTAATGTGGTGATAGAATTATTATTGAGAAATGTAGAGTGGTCTAAAAGGTGGCTTTGGATGCATTGAGAAGGTGTGAATACCAAAGAGAGTGTGCAAAGTTGAAGAGAGCTGATATACATTATATCACCATCAGATTGGTAGGATATCAATGTTCATGAGATGTTCTATTCATAGGTGTTTTTTTGGGTGCTCAACATCTAGGGGGTTGTATCCTCCTTGCAAGGTGAAACTTGCTAAAAGTCTAGTTGTTGTGGTTACTCAACTAAACAGGTGTTGTAGCACCTTATGGGATTGTAATCTCACTAAATAAGGGATATTAGTTCCTTGATTAGTTTTAGTTGGTCTAAATTGGTTATTTTTATTATATTATAGTAGTCTAATTGCAGGTTCTAGTGGGGTTTCTCCCCCACGAGGGTTTCCCACATATGTCATGTGTTATGTGCTTGATATTGCATTGTATCTCTTATTCATTGCAATGAATGATATGTATGCTTAATGAAATGCTTGTGGTAATTGATTAAGATTTTTAAAGGATTGAAATTGAATTTGGATTATTTGAGGTCACTGATTCACCCCCCCTCAGTAATTATACCTCTATTAGAAGCCTTGTATTTATAGCCTCTAAAACTAAATCTAAACCAAGTGTATTTAGGTTAAATTTAACCATTTCTGAGTTAAATATAACCCTAAGTTGAGCTAGACCAACTACAAGGGCCATTTGAGAGACATAGGTCAAAATGATTATGTCTTTCACCCAATCTAAATATTTTGTAAGTGGCTTGATAACTCACAAATGTAATGATGAATATGTTAGAGGTACAATCACTATGAGGGGGGGGGGGTGAATCATTGAACCTAGAAAATCAAAATTCAATTTCAATCCTTTCAAGTTATTAATCAATTACATAAGCATTCATGAAACATACATAACATCCATAACAATGAGCAAAAGAGACAATGTAATATCAGTCACATAACATAAGACATATGTGGGAAACCCTCTTGGGGGAGTAAACCCATTATAAAATACAATTGGAATACTATATTATAATAAAAATAACCAATTTAGACTAGGTACAACTGATCAAATAACTAAAATCCCTATTTAGTGAGACTACAATCCCATAAGGTGCTAAAACACCTATCTAGTTAAACTACAACAACAGCCAAAATTTTAGCAAGTTTCACCTTGTAAGGAGTGTAACCCCCTTAGATGATAAGATATCAAAAAAACACCTATAAACATATCCACCTATGAACTGATGTCTTCAACACCTGATGATGGACCTCTTATTATCACTCTTCACCTTTGCTCATACTCAAACTGTAAGAGCACTATTCTGTTAATAAAATTATGACCTATAAGTCATACAAATATTCCTCAATATATTATGATCTTCAAATCATCCATAGTGAACTATACCCCTCCTTATATCCATAAATAAAACACTTAATCCTCTCTCAAATCTCTCCCAATTCTCTCACTCCAAAACTTACAAGTCTAAAAACCAACACATTTGGTTTCACTATTTATAGAGAAAACATGATAATCACTACCTTGGTCAGCCATTAAGTATTCATTAATATTTAAGGCATATCTCAAATCAAGACATGGATCAAAAACAATCTTCATAGGTAAGCCATAGAATCTATGAGTCACCTTTAAAGAACTACACCTTTCAATTAGGCCCTTGTAGCCCTTATATGTCTCATGTGAACCCATTCACTCCTTTACCACTTCATCAAACAAAACAAGAACCAAAAAACAATAATAAAATCATGGAACCATTACATATTATATATAGGTCCTCCTTAAGTGCAAAATACCAACATAGTACCCTTCTACTTAAGTATAATTCACTCAAACAACATTTTGTGCACACAATCATTATAAACAAACACACAGTCACCTTCTAAACCATTGTTCATACTACATATGATTGGTAAAGATTTAATAATTCACAATACTTATGGATTATGTAAAAATTCCCAATATCCAATTCATAAATATATATCAAAACAATTGTGATGAACCTCCTACAACAATTTACCTCTTACAATAGATTTAATCAAAATATGCCAAAATAAAATAACTCTTACCAATAACAGAAACACAGAAAGCTTATATTGATCGTCGGCCTCTTCGAGGGGGCAACCTCCTTTGAGCAAGCTCAATACAATGAATTCGTGGATGCCTTTATTCGGCCTTAACACTTACTTATATACTAACTCTATTCTAACAACTACTACTTCCCCTTGTATGTGGGATAATTTGAATAAGCTCTAAGGGATGACTTACAAAGCATATGCGTCCATAGCAATTAAGCACGGGTTCCTAACATCCCCTCCCTCTTAAAAAAATCTTTGCCCTCAAAGCTTCAAATGTGGGAATTGTTGTTGAATTTGGAAGAGTGGTTCCCATGTTGCATCTTCTGGTTGCATGCCGTGCCATTGGATTAAGACCTCTGTGATGGAGCAGGATCGAAGTTGGCGGGTGCGCCTGTCCAAGATTGCTTCGGGCTCGAGAAGGATGGAGCCTTCGTTATCAAGTGCTGGTAAAGCTGTCTGGACTCGGATGTTGGATCCAAGAACTTGTTTCAAACATGAGACATGAAAGACGGGATGAACTTGGGAGGAAGGTGGAAGCTCTAACTTGTAAGCAACTAACCCAATATTTTGGAGAACCTTATATGGCCCATAAAACTTTGGAGCAAGCTTTTGGCGCCCTTTTTGTTTTAGTGATGATTGCTTGTATGGCTGTAGACGAAGAAAGACCATATCACCAGGTTGAAAGGTACGCTCAGAGCGGTGTTGATCAGCCTGCTGCTTCATTTAGTTTTGGGCCATGTGGAGATTATTTCGCAAGGTGTGGAGAATCTGATCCCAGTTTCGGAGAGTAGTGTCAACTGCCTGAATTGGTGAGCTACTAGGATGATATGGAAGAAGTGGTGGTGGTGCTTGACCATAAACTGCCTCATAGGGAGTCATTTTGGTGGAAGTGTGGTATGAGGTATTGTACCACCATTTAGCTAGGGGAAGCCACTTGGCCCATTGATGTTGTTGTTCTGAAGCAAAATAATGAAGGAAGGTCTCCAAGCATTTGTTGACGATTTCTATCTGGCCATCTATTTGTGGGTGGTACCCAGAGCTCATTTTCAACTGTGTGCCTGTGCGACGAAATAGTTCCATCCAAAAATGGCTAGTGAAAGTGGCATCACGATCTGAGACAATTGAAGAAGGAATGCCATGAAGACGGAAGATCTGATCCAAGAAAACCTATGCAACTGTGGACGCGGTGTATGGGTGGCTGAGTGCACAAAAATTAATATATTTGGAGAGGTGATCGACAACAACTAGGATCATTGTCTTTCCCCCAGATTTAGGGAGGCCCTCAATGAAATCCATGGAAATATCTATCTAGATCCTAGTAGGAATGGGCAAGGGCGCGAGCAAACTAGGAGTCAATGTGGTTTCACTTTTGTGTCGTTGGCAGGTTTCACATTCAGCCACCATCTATTTAATTTTGGTTTTCATGCCTTTCCAAAAGAAGTGTCGACGTGCCCGCTCATAGGTTTTGAGAAACCCTGAGTGCCCTGCTGAGGGGGAAGCATGAATTTCATAGAAGATAGCCTGATGTAGGTCTGAAATTTGGGGAAGCACCAAACAACCTTTGTATCGCAGAGAAGCACCATCCCATGAATAATGTGGTATGGCAGAGGGGTCAGTGGCCAATTGATGAATGATGTGGCATAAGGATGGATCATTTACATACCCTTGTTGGACAGATTCCAACCATTTAGGAATGGGCATGGAGATGGCAGAGAGGGAAGGGTGGTCCCCAAAGGTTCTTGAGAGAGCATCAGCCACAACATTGTCTTTTCCCTTCTTATAGGTGATCTCATAGTCATAGCCCATGAGTTTGCTGACCCACTTCTGCTGAGCTGGGGATGAGACCCGCTGTTCCAAGAAATATTTCAAACTCTGATGATCAGTTTTGATGCAAAAATGGTTTCCCAGTAAGTAGGGTCTCCATTTTTGTATTGCATGTAAAATTTCCATCATTTCCTTTTCATATGTAGACAAAGCTAAATTGCGGCCAGAAAGGGCTTTGCTGGTGAAGGCAATTGGTCGGCCCTCTTGGAGAAGAACAGCACTCAAGCCAATGCCACTAACATCACTTTCGATGGTGAAAGTTTTGCTGAAATCTGGCAGTGCCAAAACTGGTGTACTACACCTAGCCTGTTTGAGTTGGATGAATGCCTGATCAGCTGTTGCACCCCAGGTGAAAGCATCCTTCTTCAATAAGGAAGTCAAAGGAGCCACAATCTTTCCATAATCTTTGACGAACTTGCGATAGTATCCTATCAGGCCTAAGAAACCACGAAGGCTCTTGAGGGTGGTTGGTTGAGGCCAATTCTGCATAGCACTGATTTTTTCTAGGTCCACGCGAACCCCATTGGCTGAAACAATGTGCCCCAAATAGTCAATTTCCTCTTGAGCGAATGAACACTTGGATTGCTTGGCACATAATTGATTATCGGCTAACAACTGTAATGCCTTGTCAAGATGTTGGAGATGCTCAGCCCATGTGCGGCTGTAAATCAAAATGTCATCAAAGAAAACTAAAATAAATTGACAGAGAAAAGGCCGAAAGATTTTATTCATGAGTGCTTGAAAAGTGGAAGGGGCATTTTTAAGGCCAAATGGCATGACAAGGAACTCATAGTGACCCTCATGTGTACGAAAGGCTGTCTTGGGAATGTCATCATGATGCACTCGAATTTGATGATAGCCAGAATGTAGATCCAACTTGGAGAAGAATTTGGCCCCATGGAGCTCATCAAGAAGCTCATCGATGACAAGAATTGGGAATTTATCCTTGATAGTGAGGTGGTTAAGGGATTGAAAGTCAATGCAAAGGCACCACGACCCATCTTTTTTGTGGACAAGAAGCACTGGGGAGGAATATGGGCTGGTGCTGGGGCGGATAATGCCATACTTGAGGAGTTCCCAGACTAAGTTCTTAATTTCCATCTTTTGCAGATGGGGGTAACGATATGGCCGAATGTTGGGTGGAATGCTTCCTGGAAGGAGAGGAATGCGGTGATCTTCAGGGCGTGAAGGGGGTAGCCCTACTAGTTCTAAAAAAATGGTTGCATGCTTGTCGAGTATGGCTTGTAAGTCTGTAGGGTGGTTAGAAGCAGCAGAGGGCTAGAGTTGAATGGAATGCAGTTGTGCAATGACCCCATGTGAGCCTTTTTTCAAAAGTTTTTCCATGCGATGAGAACTGATGATGCTAGCAGATCCTGGTAATAACCCTTTTAAGGTGTGCTTCTGAACATTATCTGTGAACTGCATCCAAAGCTCAGAGAAGTCCCATAAAATAGGTCCTAATGTGCGAAGCCATTATGCCCCTAAAACCACATCACACCCACCTAAGGGTAGGGCAAACATATCAGAGCGACAATTATAATCGCCGATTGCAAGATGCACATTTTGACACTTCCCTTTACATGGCAATGTGCCCCCATTAGCAATCATGACTTCAAAGCTAGAACAAGGGTATATAAAGCAGTCTGCTGCCTTAGCAATGCGAGGATCAATGAAATTGTGAGTACTGCCCAAGTCAATGAGGATTGTGAGAGGGATATTTTTGAAGCACCCTTTGACCTTCATGGTTTGGGGAGTAGTGACACCTGCTAGTGCATGTACTGAGATCTTAGGTTGAGTCTCTTGAACCATTGGGTCCTCTTTAGTGCCGGGTTCATCTTGAGCATCTTGAAATTCTGGAATATCAATCTCGCTGTCTTGTTCTGGTGGTGGCTCCACATCTAGCAAGTAAAGTTTTTGTTGGACGCACCTGTGACCCTTAACCCATTTGTCATCACAGTTGTAACATAATCCTTTTTCTTTATGAGCCCACATCTCTGCCTCAGTCAGGCGCTTGATTGGTGTGGTTATGGTTGTCCGCTGATTCACTGTGTTCTTGGCTGGTAAAAAGGTGGGAGGTCGACGCTGTGTGGAGAGTTTATCTTCTGCTAACTTAGCCAGACCCAAAGTATCCATCATATTTTTAGGTCGAAACATTTTTACCTCTGAGCGGATCGGCTCTCTAAGGCCACTAACAAAGCAACTTTTGAAGAAGTCATCTGACAACCCTCCAGTGTGATTAGCGAGTTTTTCAAATTCAAGCTGATATTCCCGAACAGTTCCTGTTTGACAGAGTTTGGTGAGGGTGCCTGTGAAATCCTCAAACACTGAGGGACCAAACCTACCCAAAATTAAGGATGCAAAAGTTGACCAATCAGGTTCATCATTGGTCTTGAGATACCAACGGTACCACTGAAGTGCTTCTTGTTCCAAATGAAAGGAAGCAATTGGGACTTTGTTTATAGAATAAGTATTGTGGAGGTTGAAGAATTGTTCAGCTCGATATATCCATCCTATAAGATCTATACCATTGAACCGTGGAAAGTCTAGCTTAGGTCCACGGGAGGAGTTGGAAGTAAAGGAGTGACGGTCTGAAGAAGACTCCTCCTTCTGCATTCGGTTGAGCAAGATGCTATTCTATTGATTCAAGCCATGCATCATATCGGTTAACTCTGTAACCTGAGATTTTAATGTGGTGATTTCTTCCTCCATGATTTTTGTGCCTACACGAGTGGTGACCATAACTAGTTGTGAATAGCCGGGGATAACTTTATTTTTTTTGCTGCTGTTTTTTTTTTTTTTTTTTTTTTTTGTGGCTTTTTTTTTTTTTTTAATAAATTTTTATAAGCGGCTGTTTCAGGAATGGATTGTCTGCAACTGTGTGGTTCGAAATATCATCAACTGTGGGTATGCTGTTGTTTTCTCTCTGAACCTGATAAGTTGGATATGGACCCCAGGTTTGTTTGGCAGCCTAAAGGATTTTAAAATTCTCTCTGGCCACCAAAGCTGTCTGAGCGAGTACCGCTCTCCAAAAATTTTGGCCACGGGTTTACCTCTTAACGACAGCTTTTGGTTTACCTCACGGGTGGGATCTAGTCAATCAGGATGGGGTCGTTTCCCTTTTCGCTGGCAGGTCCTCTCAATGGGCCAGCTACTTCAGGGTTCCTGTGGTACTCCTCACAATGAGTTTTAGGGCTTATGCCCAAGCACTTCCCACAGTTAAGCGGATAGGTATTTACCCAATCCGAAATGATGGAACCTGCAATGAAAAATTTCTTGCCAAAAAATGGCGCAGCTCCTGGAAAGCCCTGCTTTGAAAAAAATTTGCTCCAAATCTACCCACAAAGCCAAGAAAGCGCTCTGATACCAAATGTGATGAACCTCCTACAACAATTTACCTCTTACAACAGATTTAATCAAAATATGCCAAAATAAAATAACTCTTACCAATAACAGAAACACAGAAAGCTTATATTGATCGCAGGCCTCTTCGAGGGGGCAACTTCCTTTGAGCAAGCTCAATACAATGAATTCGTGGATGCCTTTATTCGGCCTTAACACTTACTTATATACTAACTCTATTCTAACAACTACTACTTCCCCTTGTATGTGGGATAATTCGAATAAGCTCTAAGGGACGACTTACAAAGCATATGCGTCCATAGCAATTAAGCACGGGTTCCTAACAACAATATCAAAACAATCTTGAATAATCTTCTTGGGTCACTTACAGTCCATGCACAAACACATAATTAGCTTTGAACCTTAATATATTTAATTGCATATAGTTAAAGATATTGAAATTAGGTTAATTGTATGTGCCATGGATTCCTTTTAACATTTAATTTTTATATTATGGGAAAATTCATTCTTGATCAAAATATGTGGTCCAAAAACTATAGACTAGTTTTTTCTTTGTTAAATTTGAATATTTAAATGTAAATGATCACAATTAAACCTTGAACACTTTGCTCACATCTTGAGTCCTCACTACTCAGATTAAATACACACCCTAAATATTATTATACAAATATATAAATTTAACACATATTCCACCAATGCCAAATGTTAAACCTTGAACATGTTGACCTCATCTTGTGCAATCTTGCAATGTTGACTCATTGTGCATCATCGATCTCTATGAAACAGTTAGGTCTTTATCATGCAATACTCACCATTAGATCTTGATAAAAAACCATGTGTGTTAGGAACCATATCATTTATTCATGAATTATTGGATTAAAAATTCTCCATTTATGTTTCTCAAACTTTAACTTATGCAAAAATGACTATGGGAACCTTACTTATTTGCCTGGAATGCCAACTTTGCATAGTCATGTCTTTTACCTCGCTCGCTCATATGTTCTAAAATTTGGACCATATGATATCCTCACATAGAGTAATATAAAAATGTGATAAATTTGTCATAGAACCCTCACATGTGTGAGATATAATTACATTAAAATGTTCACTCAAATTTTTATACCATAGAACCAACTATGTCAAAAACTTGTCTGGAAGGCCAATTTTGAACATGCATATCTTTTGTCATGATTCAACACTTGACCTAAAAAATATAAAAAATCAAATAGGTAAAAAAATTAAAAAATACATATGATCACCTTCTCTTTAAAAATCCACATGTGTGAGATATGCCACCATTAAATTTCTTACTCGACTCTTTCTTGCCTCATGCAAATTTGGCTAAGTATGGGAAAATACTATCAAAATACCTGGGAGCCCAACTTTGAACTTGTATATATTTTGACACACTTAGGTGTATGACCTAATATTTAGTGAATATTAACTAGGGACTATTGTGATCACAACCATATGACTAACTCCCCTTTCTTCATCTACACGTGGTAATGGTGATGTCATCAAACTACCTACTCAGATTTTTTGCCACTGGACCCAAAGTGTCTAGATGAAAACTATGGATAACAAAATGAATTCCACTTATGAACACAAGAAATAAAAGCTTAGAAAAAATCTTAGGTACCTTTTTCACATGATCAATACTCCATACTCATCCTTCAACATCTCTAACCATGCCAAAATAGAAGATCAACCAAACATACTTCAAGCATTCTAGGACAAGCACATTACACACTTTGTCATTGTCACATAAAATATCAAGGTACTTCATCCACTCACCTAGATAAATTTATGACATAATTAACAATGTCCCAATAATCACCCATTTATCATTGATATGAACAACCATCATATAATAATATACAACTCACCTTCCTTCTCTCTTTTGAAGCACTCTCACAACATGAACCTTCTCCCCCTTTGACACAATGACAAAGTGGGCACAATATGATATTGAGGACCTAAAAATACCACAAATAGGATTAGACCACCTTAGAAAGATGATATAAACCCCCTTAAATTGATCCTACTTTTTCTTGACTTTATAACTTCCTCTTGCTCCATGCCAACACTCTCTTCAACCAAGCATTGCAACTAATGAAGAAAGAACACACATAACCACTAGAATCTAATGGAAATCACCAAGAAAAATTTGAGAGGGAATCCCCTTAAGATTTATAAGCCATTGCACATCTTGTGCATCTTCAAATCTCCACACACCATGAATAACCACTATACATGCTTATTAGCCTTCTCTCTCAAGCTACTACAAGGACCACCAATAGAACTTCATGCCACTCACCAAATAGGAAACATGTTCTCAACCACACCAAAAAAAACCCATTCTAACCCTGTACTATAGCTTCTTCACAAACCTCTAGATAAATCTCATGAATTCATTGCTCCCCCTTAACCAAATAAATTCTATTGATTTATAGAAAAATAAATGACACCCAAGCTTTGTCTTAGATACTCAAACGTAGCTTTTGATAATGGTTTGGTCATAATATCTACAAGTTACTCTTTTTTAGGCACACGCTCCAACTTAACACATTGATTAATCACTTGTTCTCTCAAGAAATGATATCTAATTGGAATGTATTTATTTTTTGAGTGCATAACAAGATTATTTGAGATATTAATTGCACTAGTATTGTCACAATGAATATGACATGGTCTATTTTGTCTTATCTTATAATCCTCCAATGTTTGTTTCATCCACATGACTTGTGTGAAATAAGAATTAGCTACTATATACTCATCTTCTGCTGTTGATAGAGATATTTAGGCTTGCTTAGCCAAGACACAAAGCTTTCTCCCATGAAGAATACCTATCCAATCAACATTAGTATATGATTTTAAAGATAATTATTTACTCCTAGGATACCATAAACCATAGTCTATGGTGCCTTTGAGATATCTCAAGATCCTTTTGATTGATTTCAAGTGAGAATATCTAGGGTCATCTTGAAACCTTGCTAAAATACCTACTTTTTGCATGATGTTGAGACTAGATGTAACAGAGTACAAAAGATTTCCAATAATGGATCTATATAAAGTTTGATCAACTTTTGGTGAGTCATCCAGTCTACTTATCTTGCATCTCATGATCATCAGAGTACCCATTGGATTACAATCAATCATGTCAAACTTAATATATAATTGATGTATTTATCTTGTAAAATGAATATTTGTGCATCAAGTTAATTAATTTTTAATCCTAAGAATAATCCCAACATTGACATTCTAAACTTAATCTTCATAGTATCTGCAAATTATCTACTCATTTTATCATTTTCTAATCTAAAAACTATGTCAAAAACATATACAACCACTATCAATTGATGATTTCCTTCTATCTTAATATATAAATTACTATCAACTACCCCTTTTTTTAAACCTTGTTTTAAAAGATACTTATCTAACCTATCATACCAATCTCTAGAAGATTGTTTAAGACCATAAATATCCTTATTCAATTTGCACACAAAATCTTGATTACTTGACATGAAGTATCCTTCAGGTAACTAAATGTAGACTTCTTCTAAATTTCCATTCAAGATTATAGATTTCACATCTATTTGATATACCTTACAACCTTCGAAACTAGCATATGCCAAGAAAAGTATAATTGTTTCCATTCTTTCCACATGATTAAAATTCTCATCAAATCTATTCCTTCAACCTGAGATTATCCTTTCCACACCAATATAGCCTTATTCCTTGTGACTTCTCCTTTCTCATTCATCTTGTTTTTGAAAACCCATTCGGTACCTATAACATTTTTATTTTTTGTCCTAGGAACTAAGTCCCATGTTTCATTCTTTTCTATTTGATCAATTTCTTCATCCGTTGCATCATTCTAACTTTCATCTTTGCTAGCTTCCATGAATGTTTTGGGTTTAATCATGTATAATAGAGCTGATTATTATTGATTTTAATTGATCAACATTCTCCTTATAGTTTACAACCTTGCACTAATATTTCTAATAATTTGAGAGATTGGATGATATTTTTGAATTTTTCTAGGTGAAGCTTTAAAATATTGTCTTTCTTCCTCCTCTTCATCTTCACCATCTATTTAAATAGATAACTCATCATTGTTTGCAATAGAATTTTGAATTGAGTCACTTACCCACACTTTTGGCTTCTTAACTATACTTATCTCATCTACCCTTACATTTATACTTTCAATTTTTTTTTGAAGTCTCTTGTTGAAACACCTATAGGCAGTACTGACAAAAGAATAACTAGAGAAGATGCCCTCATCAAATCTTGAATCAAATTTGACAAGATTCTCTTCATCTCTTTTTATGAAGCACATACTCCCAAACACTCTAAAATGTTTGACATTATCTATTCTATTCTTCCATGACTCATAAGGAGTCTTATTACCATTTAATCTAATTTGACACCTATTTAGGATGTAAACATAAGTGTTGGCTACCTCTTACCAATATCCATCTAATAATTTTGCATCTTGAATCATGGTTCTACCCATCTCAATAACAATCCTATTCTTCCTTTAAAACACACCATTATGTTATGGTGTTATAGCAAAAAAATATTGTCTTCTTATCTCATGTTCTTCACAAAAATCATCCAACTTATGAGACCAAAACTCACCTCCTCTATCTGATCTCACACACTTGATCTTTGAACCTTTATCATTTTCAATAAGAGATTTGAATGCCACAAATTTTGCAAAAGCTTCTAATTTTATTTTAAGAAAGAATATCCAAGCCATCCTAGTAAAATCATCAATGAAAATCATGAATTAGTTATTACCTTGAATACTTTGAGTTCTCATAGGTCCACCCAGATCAGTGTGGATCAACTCCAATGGCTCTGTAGTGGAGAATCCCTCGGTTTTATATCTTCTCTTTATTTGCTTCCCATGAAGACATGCCTTGTAAAGAGAATGAATAACCTTGGAAATCTTAGGCATATGCCATACCAACCCCTTTGAACTGATTGTTATCATATTATCAAAATTTATATGTCCAAGCCTTCCATGTCATATCCAACTTTCTTCTAATTGACTTATGAATCACTCTTCCTTCTTGGATTCTTGGAATACATACATGTTATTATCTATTTTATGAACATTTATAATTAATATGCTAGATTTTTCCTTTCTTATTTCACATACATCATCATTAAAAGTTACAATATTTCCTTACTTATACATTTGGCTCATACTTAAAAGATTATGTTTCAAACCTTCTACATATAAGACATTCTCAGTTATAGTATGACCATTGTTCAAACTCACAATACCTTTGTCGACTATGTTAGCATATTTTTTGTCACCAAATCTAACTGCACCTAGGTTGGTCTTTCTGAGAAAGATAAACTTGATCTTATCTCCTATCATATGATTTGAACATCCACTATCTATGAACCATCTCTTGTTCTAATATTCTTAATTTTGAAAAGATGCTTGAACAAATAATGACTCTGCCTTTGGTGATATTCTTGGAATTTACTTCTTTTATTCTTTAGACTTGGTCTCCTTGAAACATTTGATAAAGTCAATGACTTGTATATCCTTTTTCCAAAAATGTCTATTGTAGTTCTTGGCTATGTGACCTTGTTGGTTAGAATGATAACATATGAGATACTTTTTGATCTTTGGAGAGAGATTAAAATCCTTATATCTATGACTAAATTAATTATAGGAGAAGAAATACCCATTAAAGACATTATTCATGTTTGACCCTCTTTTTTCTTGACCATTACCACTCAATGGATTTTCATTCTTAATCCTTTTGGTGGAACTAAAATCCTTTTTATCACTAGATAATATCACATTTGAGTAAGTCATGACTTTATTTTCACATTGTTCCATCCTTTGATTGAGACCTTTATTCACCAAGACCTACAGATCCTTGACTATTGCCTTTAAATATTGCACTTGCATCTTCACATCATCCATGATTACACTGATGTTTGATAATACACATACTATTTTATTTTGAATATAAGCCTTAATCTCTTTGTCATCCATTATACCTTTAATCACTTTTAAATGGTTAATCTTTGCATAAAGGACATAACCTGATACTAATTATTAGAGGTATAATCATTGAGAGGGGGTGAATAAATGATCCTCAAAACTCTAAATTCAATTTCAATACTTTTAATTTATTAATCAATTACCATAAGCATTGATGAAGCATAAAAAATATTCATAGAAATGAGAAAGTGAAACAATGTAATATTAATCACATAACCTATGACATATGTGAGAAAACCTCTTGGGGGAGAAAATGAAATGGAACCCATAATTGGACTATTATCCTATAATAACAATAAATAATTTATACTAATAATAACTAATCAAGGAACTATAATCCCTATTTAGTGAGACTACAATCCCATAAGGTGCTACAACACCTATCTAGCTAAGCTGCAACAACAACCAAACTTTTAGAAAGTTTTACCTTGAAAGGAGGCTATAATACAATTAGATGATGAGATGACAAAATAAATATAAACACATCCACCTATGAACCAATGTCTTCAACACCTGATTATGGACCTCTGATTATCAATCTTCACCTTTGCTCACACTCAAACTACAAGAGCATTATTCTACCAATATAATTTTGACCTATAGGTCATAAAAATAGTCCTTAATATATTTTGATATTCAAGTCATCCATATGGAACTCTACCCCTCCTTAAATCCACAATTAACACACACAAGCCTCTTTCAAATCTCTCCAAAGTCTCTCACTCTAAAACTTACAAATCTAGATACCAACATATTTAGTTTCACTATTTATAGAGCAAACATGATAATCACTACCTTGGTCAGCCATTAGGCATGCATTAATACTTAAGGAATATCTCACATCAAGACATGGCTAAAAAAAATATTCATAGGTCAGCTATAGAATCCATGAGTCACCCTTAAGGAACTACACCTTTCAATTAGGCCCTTGTAGCCCTTATAGGTCTCATGTGAACCCATTCGCTCCTTTAGCACTTCATTAAACAAAAAAAGAACATAAAACCACTAAAAAAATAATTGACCCATTCCATATGATCTATATGTCCCCCTTAAGATCTAACAACCAACATATTACCCTTCTGCTTAAGCATAATTTGCTCAAATAACATTCTGTTCACATGGTCATTATGAATGAACACACAATCACCTTCTAAACCATTATTCATACTAAATATGATTGGTCAAGCCTTAATAATTCACATAGATCATATTAATTGAGTCTAAATCACTCCAAAATTACCAATTAATCAAGATATATCAAAAAATATCAAGTCATTTATAGTCCATGCATAAATACATTGTCAACTTTAAACCTTAATATATTTGATTATACACACTTCTAGATCTTAAAATTAGGTTCATTAGATGAAATATGGATTCATATTCATATTTTATATTTAAAACATGGGAAAATGCATTCTTAATCAAAATATATGGTCCAAAATCCATAGATTAGTTTTTCCTTTGTTAAATTTGAATATTTAAATGTAAACAATCACAGTTAAACCTTGAACACTTTGTTCGCATCTTGAGTCCTCACTGATTAGATTAAATATGCACCATTTATCTTATTGTATGAAGATATAAATTTAACACATAGTCTAATAATGCCAAATATTAAACCTTGAACATGTTGACCTCATCTTGTGTACTCTTGCAATGTTGACTCATCGCGTACTATCAATCAGGTCCTTATTATACAATGTTCACCATTTGATCTTGCTTAGAACCCCTATGATCATGAAACTTGGTACCATCTCATTTATTCTTAAATTATTGTATTAACATGCTCTGTTGATGTTTCTCAAACTTTAGCTTGTGCAAAAATAACTATGGAAACCTTACTTATCTACTTGGAAGGCCAAATTTGCATAGTCATATCTTTTACCTCGCTCCCTCGCATGTTCTCAAATTTTGACCATATGATATCCTCACATAGGAGAATATAACCATGTGATAAAATATTCTTAAAAACCTCACACATGTGAGATATAATCACAATAAAAGTCTCACTTAGATTTTTCTGCCACAGAGCCAACTACGTCAAAAACTTGTCTAGAAGGCTAACTTTGGACATGCATATCTTTTGCCACGCTTTGGTGATTGACCTAAAAATTAGCTCAAATCAACTAGGTAAAAAAAGAAAAAACCCATATAATCAAATTTTCCTAAAAATTCCACATGTGTGAGATATACCACCATCAAATTTCTTACTTGGCTCTTTCTTGCCTCATGCAAATTTTGCTAAGTAGGGGGAAATGCCATCAAAATGGTTGGGAAACCAAATTTGCACTTGTATATCTTTTTATGAGATTAGGAGCATGACATAATATTTATCACATAATAACTAGGGATTAATGTGATCAAAGCCATATGACCAACTCCCCTTGACTCATCCACATGTGGTAATAGTGATGTCATCAAACTAACTACTCATATTTTGTACCACTGGACCCAAAGTGTCTAAATGAAAACTATGGACAACTAGATGCATTCAAATTATGCACACAATCACTCAAATCTTAGGGACTTGTTACACATTATAAATACTCCATACTTATCCTTGAACATCTCTAACCATGCCAAAATATAAGATCAACCAAACATACTTCAATCACACTAGGACAAGCACATTGGACACTTTGTCATTGTCACATAGACAATCAAGAAACTTCATCCACTCACCTAGACACCTTCATGACATCAACATGAAATAATTTAAAATATTCCAATGGAATAAGCTTGATAATTTTCACTTTTGGATTATGAATTTATAATAAATAGATATTCCAAAATATCATGGAGTTCCACTTAAGCTCTTAATTTAGATTAATTTGCTTAAATGACTTTGATTAATTTTTAGTAATTGTTTGGAAATTTGTTGCATGCTTAATAAACTTGGTCAAAAATGTCAATGTATTGAGTTGTAATTTGACTAGATTATACTTAAAAGGTTTTAATTGCATAGGAGTAGTACACTAGTTAGGTTATTATAGACACAAAATAATAAATGCACGTAATGTATGCTACTGAATTATAAAAATTCAATGGTCCAAGATATCATTTTGCATAATTTTAATTTGACTTGAAATGATTTAAGAAAAGATAATAATCACATAAAATTCATTTCCACATTTAGGGATACATTAGCACAAATTGACACATGTATGTGATAATTTTGAAAGATTTAGAGAATTTTAGTGATATTAGCCCAGATTGTGCATTGTCAAAAAATATCATTTAGATTGAAAATTTGAGCACAAAAGTGATAAGAATTGTATGTCTACACTTGGTACATGTGTGCTTCTTAGATATAGTTTCTCTCAAGATGATGTCCACTTTTAGGATCCTAAAGGGGATAGACTCTAAAATGAGTGTAGACCTCTTAAAGGCTATGGGACCAATAGGGGGCCTACATGCACTAGATAGTAATGTTAGGTAATAATGAATGGGATAGATGTAAAAAAATATAACTTAAGTGGCATTGGGTCAAGACTAGAGGGATACAAAAAAAAACAATTAGTAAAAATAAAAAAACCAAAATGGACACAATCGACATCAATCCACATGATCCATGTTGATTTTATAGAATTGAAGTTGATCATAAAAGAATCAAATTCAATATATGAGGGAAATAAATAGGAGCCTAATGTGTTAGGAAATAATTTGTAATTAATACTGTGTGATCAAGAGCCAAAAAAATTGACACCCATACACATGTTAGTGTGAGATAAAAGTGATGAAGGTGAGCAGGAGTGCATAGAGGAGGCGATGCCTATCTCATGATGATGTAGGGTTATATTTTTATGAAATTTTTACATGTTTTGAGAGTTTTTTTTGAGATTTTTATAGAAGTTTTTTGAAATAGTTAAAATATTTATAAATTTATTAGATTTGGTATGATTTTTAGAATGTTAGAATATCATTTTTTAGATTTTGTTTATTTTAGTTATATTTTAGATGTGGGATCATGCAAGGATTAGTGTTGATATCTAAAGATCAACCTAAATCACCTAACTCTAATCACCAATCTCATCCAATCAACATAGATCCTAAAGGATCAACATCGATCATGTAGAATCAAGATGAATGAAGTCAAGATAGAAAAAAGTTTAAGAAAAACTAAGGAGTATAGGTAAGAAAAATTACCGAGGTTAATCAATGCTTGAAAACAAAAACATGACTCATGATGCAAGATTAGGTTTTACCACTCCTAAAGTGGCTACATGATCAGATGGATGATGGAGAATGGAGAGATATAGAGTTAGTTGGATTAGGAGGTATATGCCACTATCATCAACTTCATAGAGATGTGGGGTTACTAGTAGCATTGCTATAGTGATGGGATGTAGCCATAGGTAACTTTTGGCTATCGACTAGGGAGATTACCATGATGGTGGAGGACATATACTAGATACTATGGCTTCTAGTAGAGGGTGCAGTGATAGTTCTAGTTGATTAAAGGTGATGTTTAATGGCATTGGCATGACTATATGGAGATGATGCACTAGAAATCATTTTCACTATTGGGGGATATGTTTTTGAGAGTTTATATGAGGAGGACATGGAGGGGAGATTAGTTATGACCATGATGATGCTATCCATCTCATACTGTGCAGTACTAAGAGATTAATTTACTTGGAGTTTGACATGTGTAGTAGTAGACTTGTGGGAGCACCGTATTATATTTGCATGGGCTCCCACTTTTCTAACATAGAGATAGAGGGAGGTGTGGGGCTAGATGACATAGTGGTGGTTTGGCCTTGATGTTAATTTTGTTCTATAGTGATGGTCATATGAGCACATTAGGGTGGTGCACCCACTTGATACCCCTTGGGCATGGTGGCACTAGATAACATACAATATGGGCTTCCTTCAGTGGAAGGAAGACCTTGTCTGACCTCATACAAATGGAGTTGTGCTAGAATTAGCATACTATCAAGCGGCGTTTGAGGGTTCAAAAGAGGTAGATGTTATTTAGAGGCCATATCTAGGGTTTTTAGTATGGCTAGGGGTGGAGAGGGAGCTATCAAGGAGATAATTGGATAAGTAGCTATGAGGGCCAAGAGTGGAGCACCTAGAGTACTTATAATTTGATCAGCTACAACACTAGTTTGGGTTGATCCAGGGTGTCCCAGGTGCACTTTAGTTACATAATAGGGATAATTAGTATAATGGGCTACTAGAGGTCTACTATACTAATCCATAGGTAGGGCTAGAAGAGGATCCATTGGTAAGAGATGTATATGATTTAGGAGATACATTGGGATACTCCTTGTAGATGTTAGGTCATTTAGGGATGAGGCAAGAGAGGGTAGTACTGACTCACTAGGATGGGGATGATGTAGAGATGGATGAGATTAGGGAAGAGGGACCAAAAAAAAAGGGGGAAATAGAGGAGGATCTAGAGATAGACACTCAAGGGTTGATTATAGAGCATGATGTACTCAAGGTAGAGTGAGATGATTTACAAGGTCAAGTTACTACATTATAAGAAGTTTTGGCATAGGCACAAAGGATCTAGGATGGCTTACAAGTTTAATTAGAGATGATAAGATGGATTCATAATCAACTAGTGTGGGATTATGATAGATATAGGGTAGAGAGAGATATCTTGTGGGGATGAGCTATGGTCATGGTAGGTCAGATGGAGACAAGAGGGGATATGCCTAGCACAAGGTAGGGATGTACAATAAGCCTAGATATATAGTAGGATGTCTTTGTAGAGCTCTGATATTATGAGAGGATTGTGTATGAGTAATTATCATAGGTACCCTATTATGTGACATATATTTTGACATAGGTGAGAGTACCTTAATGGTTGTAGGGTGGTACACCTAGCTTGGAGAATATGGTACAGGGGAGAGGTGGTAGGGATGGAGGTGGGGGTGGAGATAGAGGAGTTAGTAGAAGAGGGCCCAACATCTACCTAAGTTAAATCTAATTTATAGACTAGTCATAATTTGCTTATTGTACTAGTCATAAAGCCACTTTATACATTATTATATTGAGACATTATATATACATACATACATACATATATATATATATATATATATATATATATATATATATATATATATATATATATATATATATGTATGTATGTATATCTATTTATGTATGTATATGTATATATACATACATACATGGATATACACATATATGTATGTATGTATATGTGTATATATACATATACATATAAATACATACATACATACACACACACAAATATATATATTTATATATTCTAGATTTTTATCATGAGTTTGTATGTTTTTAGATTTATGCTTAATGTGATGTGATTTATATATTTTAGATTATGTAATGAATTTTAATTTTTTCATCATGGTTATGGATTACTTATGTGATTATCATGTATGTTATTATGAATGGTAGTAATGGGATATGTAGACACCAAAAATCTATACACTATGATTCCAAATGTTGAAAAACCCCTTAGACATACCTAGGACCCTCTTAGGACCAATCTTCACCACTCTGGCCTAATCAAGTTCACTCGTAGTCAATTTCATAAAATAACACAACCTATCCTCTAGGACCTTTTCCTTTGGGGACTTGACCATCGATGGTAAAGGTAACCATTGATGATCACCCTTGGAAAACCCTGACCATTGATAGTCAAGGTACACCTCCTCAACCAAAAGCATGAAATCATCCACCAAAATTTTCTAAATATAACTCATCTAAATATTATTGTGAGCCTTTGTATGGGAAAATTATATTTAGATGGCCTAGTTTCACATTGACTTCCACCTCTTACTTATGCCTATAAGAATAGAGGAGCCTAGAAGAGAAAACTATCTACAATAAATATTAGGATCTTAAGGATTTAAGAGTTTTCTTTTGTAGGTCAATTAGTGATATCAACATTATCAAGAGTCATCAGTAGTATTATTGAGAGCTGACTTGCCATTGTCTCTCAATATTATTCTTGAGTACCTTTATTCTATCAGAATCAAGTTAGATTCCAGTAATATGTTGACTACTTCAACCACTCAGCTATTCAAATTTTTGTAAGACAAATACTTGTTTGTTAATATTTATTTACTTTGTTTCCATTTCATAATCAACACAACCCTTACCCATCTCCTATAATCCATCTTTTACATCCCATTATTTATCAATTAATAACCCATAACTTACATAGTAACCATCAATGGTTGACTCAACTATTGACAGTCTGCCTAATGATCAATGATCAACTTGACCACTAAGGGTCACCTTAACCACTGATGGTTACCCTAACCACTAATGGTCATTGTGGTAATGAAATCCAAAAAGTTATTTTCACCCATCTAACCTTAACTAAACTTAGACTTCTATCTTCCTATTTGTCTACAGACCCCTTTCATATTTTTTAAAGCATATCTCAACCTCCTATCACTAGTATTAATTAGTTTATCACTAATTTAATCATTTCTTGTCTATTTTTCAATCAGGCATTCTTGTGTTCAATTTTAGTACCTTTTGATTATTGATGCAAGTACTTTCTTTCTAGTTTTGTGAACTTAATTATTTAAAACATGTGGATTAACAACCACTAAAGAAGCTCTTGCTTCTAAGATCTAGCTATCAATAGGAAATCCATCGAACTATTTGTCTAACAAATAAGTTTGCTTTAGTGCTTTCTTATCTATAGGTCTTCCTCCCAAGCCAAAGATTAGATCTTCATAATATTCTAATTCAACACATGTATAAATAAATAGGTTTTCCAACCATACCTATATTGAGTTTCTTTTATCTTTTTCTTAGAACTTAAAGCAAAAATTTACATGAAACACTCTGACATGCTTGATGGGACCTAGAGTCTCTACTTGCATTTTTTCTTTACATCTATATGCTCTTCTCTCTATCTATGCTCATAATTGAAACTAAAATTTATTTTGGGCTTAAAATCAACTACATCCTATTGGAAATATTGTCATTGATATCAAAGGTCTAGTACTATTAGTGATAAAGGCCCCATTGCATTTATGGTATTTTTAAAATTAATATCTTATCTAATGTGTGTTAATATTTATTTAATATTAATGAATATATTTTTAGTTGCATATAAGTCAAAAGAGGGCCCATGGATAAGTCAAAGAGTCATGGGGTAAAAGATGAAAGAGGAATGGGACGTATTTTCTCATGAAGAGTCATCTTGAGGAATTCCAAGAGTCACTATGTGAAGACAAAAGAGGTATGGTGCATTTTTCCATGAAGGGACACTTTGAATAATATGAAAAGTCATCAAGATAAAGAGAAAAGAGGAAAGGAAGCTTTTGCTTATGAATGGTCACCATATGACTTTTCAAATGCAAGGATATGAAGGGTCATGCAAGTTAGGTGCCATTTTCTATGAGGATTGAAGGGTCACAAAAGGTGAATATCAAAGGTCATTTGGAAAGATATAAATAAAGGGTTGAGAAGCCATTTGTAATATGAAAGAGAGTTCATGGTTTGCATTTATTTTTGAAGAGAGAAAAGTAGGAGATATTATAGAGTTCTATCATTTATTGAGTAAGCAATATTGAGAGATAGTTGTTTTTTATACACAAGAGGGGTTGTTGCTCCTATGGCTTGGTGCTCTTTTGGGTTTGTGCTCACAAATAGTTGTGTTGGTGCTCGATAAAGGGGTTGGTGCTCCTACAAGTTGGTACCTATGAAATTTTTAGTTTGAGTTGGTGCTCATTCATATACTTGAGATTATTCTTCATCGTTTTTCCCATTTTGGATTTCCATGTAAAAATTTGGTGTCTCTCTCTCTCTCTCTCTTTCTTGTGTGGTGCATATTATTATTGTAGTTTTATTTCATATCTTGAATGTGTGGTTAAGTGGTTAAAGTAAAGGAATTTAATTAAGTAAAAGATATATAATATAATTATTCACCCCTCTCTCAGTATATTTTGTTCTTAATAATTGGTATCAGAGTAGGTTCCTTTGAAAAGGTTTTATAGCTTGAAGGTAGATCATGAAAGCATGATGGCTGAATCACATGAAGGTTTTTATACAAATAAGTCACCTTTGTTTGATAGGACAAATCATGTTTTTTGGAGCATAAGGATGAAGACTTATTTGATGGCCCTTGGATTTGACATATGGTAAGTAGTGGTAGAAGAATATAAAGATCCAAAGACACTTGTAACTACTCTGGTAGAAAAAAAGGCAAGTGAAAATAATGTTAAAGCTTTAAATATTATTTTGTATGGTTTATGTGAATTAGAATTTGTTAAATTTATGTAATGTAAATCTGCTCATGAAACTTGGGTAAAATGTGAGAATATTTACAAAGGTGATGGAAAAGTTTAGTAAGCCAAGCTTTAGACTTTCAGAAGATAGTTTGAGAGTTTGAAGATGGAAGTGGAAGAAAATATAGCAAGTTATCTTATATGGGTTGATCAAATAGTTAATCAAATTCAAAGTCTTGGATAAAAGTTAGAAGAATCAATTATGGTTCAAATTTTTTTGAGGTCTCTATCATTGAGATATGATGCAAAAGTTTTGGCAATTAAAGAGATGAATAATTTAGCCAAGCTAAAGATGGATGATCTATATGGTATTCTTACGACATATGAGATGTGGACCAAATAAGAGAAACCCTAAAAGAGAGAAGTTGCTTTCAATACATCAAAGAAAGAGAAGGCTAAAATTCAAGAATCAAGTGATAGTTCTAGCAATGATGAATATGACAACGGAGCTCTATTCATTCATAAGATGAAAAAGGGCACAGATAAATATCAAGAAAAATTGCCTTTCAATTGTTTCAATTGTGGAAAGATTGGATATTTTGTAACTAAGTGCCCAAATAAGGGTAATGGTGATAATGAATAAGGAAAGTCTACATACAAGAAGAATTTCAAAGGAAAATTCAAGAAGGGATTCAAGAAGAAGATTTTTTATTCTAAAGATCCTAGCTCAGCCAAAGATAGTGGAGTCAGTGATTCAGAAGAAGAAGGGATTCTATTCATGGCCATACATAAAGATGCCTCCACAAGTAAAAGTATAGATGATCAAGAAGAAGAACAAGATGAAGCTGAAGTGAATCTAGAAGGAGAACTCATTTGTGCCTTAGAAGAGTTAAAAGCTCTTGAAAATAAGAATCGAAGATTAAAGCTCTAGATTGAGAAAAATGAGGAGTCAAAGGAAATAATTGAAGATCTACAAGCACACTTTGAAGAAGCCAAAAAGAATGAAGAAGATCTAATGGCATAGTTGAAAATAGTAAGTAAAGAATGTGAAAGGTATGTTATTGAAATTGCTTCTTTAAAATAAGATCTTGAGAAAATAAATAAAGTAATTAATGATAGAGCAGTCAATGATTCAAAATTTGAGAATAACACTAATATGTTGAATAATATATTAGAAAATTAAAGATTAATGTTAGATAAGACAGGTATTGTATTTGAAAAATATAAAGAGGAGGTCACTACTTTCATAGACAAGGAAAAAGGAAAGAGCTATGCTGAAGCTCTTACAAAATAAGAAATAAAAAGGGAAGAAGTTAAGAATATAGAGGAAATCTCAAACAAATAAGGCTAGAGGGAATAGAGCTACAAAAGGCAATCAAGTTAGAGATACACAAATAGGTCCTATTTTTATGGTTACTATTTTTATTGTAATGGATATGGTCATAAGAAAATAGAACGTCAAAAAAGGGATAACAATTTTGGAAATAAGAAGGAAAATCATGTAGAGTCAAGAAAAAGATACAACTCTTTTGCTCCTCTATCAAGATTTAATGAAGAGGCCATAATATGTTATAAGTGAAAAAAATTTAGACACATAGCCTGATACTATATAAGTGTGTTTGAGTTAGTCAAAAAGGACCAGAGTTTCAAGGCTCCATTCATCAAGAAGAAAGTTTAGATAGGTTCATGCCAGAAGAAACAACCTAAAAAATCTATGTTGGTACAAACAACTTTGCATGCAAGAAATGAAGAGAAGCCATGGTTCATTGATAGTGGATGTTTAAGGCACATAATAGGAGATAAAATAAAGTTCATAACCTTGAATAAGTTTAATGGTGGCACAGTGAAATTCAAAGATAATACTACTGCCAAAATTTCTAGAAAAGGTACACTAATTTTGGATAATGGTAGAACTAAAAATGAAAATATTTTATATGTAGAAGGTATTAAGAATAATATTTTGAGTGTAAGTCAATTGTGTGATCATGGGCACACACTAAATTTTTATGTAGAATGTTGTGAAATTAGGAGAAAAGATTCAGATGTGTTGGTTGCAGATGATCAAAGAACATGCAATAATTTGTATATGTTATTAGACATCAAAGGTCAAAAATGTTGTTTGAGTTAGATTGAAGAAATTTGGATATGGAATAGGAGAATGGGGAACATACATTTTGACAATCTTGTCAACATCATCAAGAAGCAAGTAGTCAAAAATCTTCCAAAGATTACAAAGCCATCTGACACGCTTTGTGAACCTTGTCAACATGGGAAGCATGCCAGAAGGTGGTTCAAAACAAAAGAGTATTTGACCACTCAGATGTTAGATATTTTTCACATTGATCTATGTGGACCTATGAGAACTCATTGTAATCAAGGTGAGAAATATTTTATGTTGCTTATTGATAATTTTTCATGCATGACTTGGGTAATATTTTTAAATAAAAAATTAGAAGCTTTCAGACATTTCAAAGCATTCCAAGCATTAGTTGAGAATGAAACCAATTTTAAGATTAAGTGTTTAAAATTAGATAGAGGAGGAGAATTTATGTTAGATAAATTTATTGAGTTTTGTGAAGACCATGGAATAAAGAGACATTATTTAGCAGCCATAACTCCATAGAAAAATGGAGTAGTTGAGTGGAAAAATAGAATAGTTCAAGAGATGGGAAGGACAATGCTAAATGAATCTAAGATACCAGATAAATATTGGAGAGAGGTAGTTGATACAATAGTGCATATTTAAAATACAAAATTATTGAGAGTCAATAGTGACAAGACTCCTTATGAGCTATAGAAAGACAAACTAGCAATAATTGATTATTTTAGAGTTTTTGGTAGTAGATACTTCATAAAGAGAATCGATGAAAAACTTGGAAAGTTTGAATCCAGATCAGATGAAGGTATATTTATTGGTTATTATTATAAAAGATAAGATTATAAATGTTATAAGAAAATAACCAAGAAAATTGTTGAAAGTACAAGTGTCAGAATAAAAGAAGATGGAACACATAGAATCAATGATTTAATAGACATTCTTGAAATCATTGAAGAGGAAGATTGTGAAGAATCAGATGAAGATGAGAAGAAGGAGAAAAAGGACACCAAAACTCCATCCCAATATATTTTGATAAATCATAATGAAAGTGACATTATCAGGAACATAAATGAAGGAATTCACACTAGAAGAATGATGGTAAGTGAATCTAAGCAAGTTAATTTTTCTTTGCACTTCAAAATTCAGCCTAAAACTTTTTCAGAAGCTAGACATGATAAGCATTAGGTTAAGGCAATGGATGAATAATTAAATTAGATAGAAAATAATGATACTTGGGAATTAGTGCCTAGATCAAAAGATCACAATGTGATAGGAACAAATTGGATTTACAAAAATAAGTTGAATGAAAATGGAGAAGTGACCAGGAATAAAGCAAGATTAGTATGTAAAGGATATGCTCAGATTGAGAGAATAGATTTTGAAGAAACTTTTGCACTAGTGGAAATGGCCATTAGAATTTTTCTTGCATATGCAGTGTTTAAAAATTTTAAAGTGTTTTAGATGGATGTCAAATCTACCTTCCTAAATGGGAATCTAGAAGAGGTCTACATTGAGTAGCTTGAGGGATTTATTCTCTCAAATATTAGTAGCCATGTATGTAAATTTAATAAAGCACTATATGGATTGAAGCAAGCTCCTAGAGCTTGGTATGAAAGACTTGATAAGTACCTGTAGGATCAAGGTTTCAAGAGAGGATTTGCTGATAGTAATCTCTACATCAAAGTAGAAGGTGGACATAAATTGATTATTGTGGTATATGTTGATGACCTCATTTTTGGAAGAAATATTGAAAAGATAAAAAAATAATTTTATGATAATATGCAAAAAGAATTTGAGATGTCTATGCTTGGTGAATTGTCATTTTTTTAGGATTGTAAATATTTTAGTCAGATAATGGAATTTTCATATCTTAAAGTAAATATGCCAAGGAAATGTTGAAGAAATTTGGTTTTGAGGATTGTGCACCAGTTGGCACACCAATGTGTATATGAAATAAGGTGAGAAAGGATAAATATTCACTTGTTACAGATTAATTTTTGTATATATCTATGATTGGTAGTCTTTTATATTTGATAGCATCAAAGCTAGACATCATGAATGTAGTAGGTATAGTTGCAAGATATCAATTAGTTCCAAAAGATAGTCATGTTTAGTTGCTAAAAAGAATATTCAAATATATCAAGGGGACATTAGATTATGGATTGTGGTATCCCTGGAAAAGATTTCACTTTTGTTAATTATAGAGATTTAGATTAGATAGGTTGCTTGGATGATAAAAAAAGTACAAGTAGAGGAGCTTTATTTCTTGGTGATAGCTTAGTATCATGGCTAAGAAAAAAGTAGAATTCAGTATCAGTTTCTATAGTTAAAGTATAATATATTGTAGTAGTATTGTGTTATACTTAAGTGATTTGGATGAATCAAAATTTGGAAGACATCAAGGTAAAATATGATGAACCTATTTATATTTTTTGTGACAACACAAGTGCTATTAATATTTCAAAGAATCTAGTAATGCATTCAAGAATAAAACATATTCCTATTAGATATCACTTTTTGAGAGATCAGGTTGTAGATCAATAGGTTAAGATGGAGTATATTAGTACTACAGAGTAGATTGTAGATATTTTCACAAAGGCACTACCAAAAGACACATTTGAGTATCTACAAGAGAAGTTGGGAGTAATTTCTTTTACTTCCTGATATTGAGGTTCAACATCAGTTAAGGGGGAGCTAAGTGTTAGCTCTAGGTAGACCCTTTTCCATTAATGTCAAAGGGGGAGAATAATAGGTACAAGGAATAGGTATAGGTTGCTACAATAAGGGGGAGTTACTATATGTTTTTCAAATGGTAGTATGTGTAGGTTTAAAGATGTATTAGTTTTAGTTTGAGTTTTCCATCAATGACAAAGGGGGAGATTGTTGGAAATATTGTCATTGATGTCAAAGGTCTAAAATTATTGGTGATAAAGGCCCCATTTCATTTAATGGTGTTTTTAATATTAATATCTTGGTTAATGTGTGTTAATATTTATTTAATATTAATGAATATATTTTTGGATGTATATAAGTCAAAAGAGGGCCCATGGAGAAGTCAAAGATTCACGGGGTAAAGGATGGAAGAGGAATGGGATACATTTTCTCATGAAAATTCATCTTGAAGAATTCCAAGAGTCACCATGTGAAAACAAAAGAGGTATGGTGAATTTTTCCATGAAAGGACACTTTGAGGAATATGAAAAAGTCACCAAGATAAAGACAAATGAGAAAAGGACACTTTTGATTATGAAGGGTCACCATATGACTTTTCAAATATAAGGATATGAAGGGTCATACAAGTTTAGCACCATTTTCCATGAGGATTGAAGGGTCACAAAAGGTTAATGCCAAAGGTCATTTGGAAAGCTATAAATAAAGGCTTGAGAAGACATTTGTAATATGAAAGAGTGTGCATGGTTTGTATTTGTTTTTTAAGAGAGAAAAGAATGAGATATTATAGAGTTCTATCATTTGTTGAGTAAGCAACATTGAGAGATAGTTGTGTTTTATACACAAGAGGGGTTGGTTTTCCTATGGGTTGGTGCTCACAAATAGTTATTGTGTTGGTGCTCGATAAAGGGGTTGATGCTCCTGGAACTTGGTGCTTGCAAACTTTGTAATTTGAGTTGGTGCTCATTCATATACTTGAGATTTTTCTCTATGGTGTTTATCTCTTTGGGTTTCCATGTAAAAATATGGTCTCTCTCTCTCTCTCTCTCTCTCTCTCTCTCTCTCTCTCTCTCTCTCTCTCTCTCTCTCTCTCTCTCTCTCTCTCTCGTGGTGCATATTATTGTTAGATTTTTATTGCATATCTTGAATGAGTGGTTAAGTGGTTATAGAAAAATAATTTGATTAATTAAAATATATATAATATACTGATTCATCCCAATGTTAGTCTATTTCATGTTTAACACATCCATTTTTTTCATTTAACATTATTTCACTTTGAATTAAAGCACAATAATCTTATTGTAGCACCACTTTTGTTGCACACACTAGCCAAACCACTTTCATCAATCAAACATCAAAATAATTTGAGACAAGGCCTGATTGGGATTGCATCATCTAGTGGTTACTTTACCCTTTCTTAGAAATCCTACTTGAAGGTCATTACCAAGGGGAGAACCAAACTAGATCTCTGGTTGAGTATAAACTCTAGATATCAATATATATTGGCTAAGCACCTGACACCATTATTATTATTATGGTTTGTGAATTGAGGGGGTAAGTACCTCTACCAAGCCATGTATTGATTCTAATATATATCATTTTGAGCACCTAAATAACCTAAAACCAACCATAGAATACTTTTATAGTACTTGATCTATAAGCCAACTTCTATCACACATTCTCATAAACTAAAACATAAGCCAAAAATGAGATTAAAACTAACATCTAAGCTTAATGTACTTTATAGTGTGTGTCTTAATTTCCTTGATCATTTTCTTATATTCTTATTTTTTGAGTGGTGAGTTTACTCTTGTATTCTCTCCCCCTTTCTTTCATGGTTCTCACTCGCTAGCCTAAAAGAGACCTAGCGGAGCACCAACTAACCTCTTCTACTTCCCCATCTATGGAGTACATTTTTGAAGCATGAGACTCACCCCATCCTTTGTGAAGACATAATTTTCCTTGGGTATTTTCCTAGGGAGACATAGACTTTACCACTTTTTTGGACAACAACCCAGTTTCCCTTCATCACTACCTTAACACCTCCCCTCACCATGCCCTAGTTTTAACTATATCTATAGATCCTCTTTATGGTATGCCATCCTAATTTATGGGGGATTTTTTTTTTGTGGTCAATAACCAACCTTTGGCTAACTAGGAATCTTTTTTTACTAACCCTTTTTATGCCACATCTAAAAATCAACCGATCTAACCAACGGTTACCCTTACACCTTTTGCCCCTACCAATGACTCCTCCACCTCAGGAATAACCCAATCACTAACCCATCATACTCTACCCACTATTAGAGGACCTAACGTTAGTACTACCAACCTTCCCCCTATAAATTCTAACCCATTAATCAATACCCCCTACCAAACTTGATGGTATTTATACCCTCTACTTCACCACCCATTAGCACAAAGGTCACTACCTCACCTTTTATTACCAACTTAAATATTACCCATACCCAACCCATAGGAATCCCTCAATAGGTATCCATCATGTCCAACCTAGGATACATCCCTAAATTGTAAGGGTATATACCCAATACCTAACCATCATCATCTACCTACCCCTACATACCACGTACCCAACCTCTAGCATCCACATTCCAATATTTGGCAACCCCTCAACCATCAACTGATTACCAGTATATCACTCAACCAAAACCATAGTATGCACCTCATGATCCTTTGGGTGCACCACTTCAAACTAAATTAATGAAGATGTTCATCGAAAAAATGATAAACCTTGATTCATCCATTTTAGGGGCTCATAACATCCTATCATATGATCATATTTGTAAAAAACATATTCATCCCTTTGTCCCTATCAGACCTTACCCTCCTCAATGGGAGATTCCAAAATTTACCAAATTTTAGATCAAGGAAGACCCCCAAAAACACCTTAGGGATTTTAGACACACATGTTACATGATTTCTTATGATGATGCCCTTCTCCTTCATACATTCCCTATGTCTTTATCTCCCACAATACTTGACTGGTATAGTGCCATCCCCAAGTATTCAATCTTTTCTTTTACCCAACTAGCTCAAGTCTTCTTAAATCACTTTTCCATTAACATTTCCAAGAAGGTATCTATCACTGACCTCTATTCTATCAATAAATTTTATGATGAATCCATTGCCAGTTTTGTCTCCCATTGGAGAACCTTGATTAATCAACTTTCATTTTCTTTGCCTCAACCTGAACTTATGGAGCTTTTTGCCTGAGCCTACACCAAACATATTTCTTCTACACTACATGTCTAAAGATTCAAAATTTTTGATGAAGCTTTTACCATGGCACATAAGTTAGATAATCGAGCCATAGATGAGGGTAAATTGAACTTACAAAATTAGAACTCTACCTTCAAGACCAACAAAACATCTTCCTCTAAACCAAGTAACCAAGACAATATCAGAACCAAGAGAAAGGGAAATATGAATCCAATTGCCCTTAAAAACACCCCTCCACCCTATGTCAATCAAAAAAATTCTCCCATTACCTCCAACCAAAAAACAAAGAATACAAACCAAAAAAAAAAAAAAATAGTTTACTCCACATGGAGAATCTTATGCCTCAATTTTGGAGAATCTATTAAAATCTAACCTCATACAAGTTCCACCCCATCAAACCTCCTCAAAAATTTTATTCTTCTCATCTTGCACTTGCTTGGTAAAATGAGAATGACCTTTGTGATTTTCATGAAGTAAATAAACACAACATTAGTCGATGTAATACCTTCAAGAATGTTGTTTAGACACTTATTGACAAGGGAGAACTCATGTTGGATAACCCCAATGCCCCTCAAAATTAAGCTCTTGACATCTTTAAGAAAATTTTCCCCAACCATGCCCCTTCCAAAAGTAATGACACACATGCTAAATGCTCCCATGATGACAACATGGTAAATATGGTATTTGATACACTCATCCATGAAGAATAGAGCATATAATCTACCTATTCCTCCCCCATCTCATTTATCAAGGTGGCAGAGTCACCCTTCCCTCATTTGAAGACCCAAACTAAGGAGGTTCCTTTCTCCCTAGGTTCACTCATAGAGGATTTAGAATCATCAAATACCACCTTGAATACCATATCTAAAAAAATAACCATTAATAATTCACCATCTCCCCTAACTATTGAACAAACCACTACTCCTATGGACATTATCCCTAAAGGAGAAACTTCATCACCAACACCTCTCATATAAAAACTACCTATTTTAACCTTACATGCCCCACTCAAGGAAATAGACCAAAATACCACCCATCATCCCTATCCTACGAATCTATCCTTTACATCCACTACCCAAGGATCAATACTGATATACGAACCTTTCTATATATTAGTTCAAAAATTAGAATTTGCCTTAAAACTAGATATGGATCAAACCACTTTTTGGCCATAGTTAGGGCTCCCTTACATCAATAAACCCCAACCTTATAGCACACCTTTAACCAAATAATCCATCATTTCTCCACCCCCTCTTAAACCAATCAGGACTTCTACTAACCCATCACCCTCTCAATAAACTAAGGCAATCATATCGCAAGCAATCAAATAGTGAACCAAACCCTTCAAAAATCTTGGTGCCTTCCCTACATGGAATTTAGTTTGCCCATCTCTGAAAGTGGAATTAACAACATCTGAACCTATACCCAAGCCTCAACCCAAACCAACTAAAGAGGTGAAACCATTGAAAATATATAAGGCTAGGAATCTACATCCTTCCACATTACCTTCCATCTTGGGACCTCATCCCTCAACTTTTCTTGAGAAATAGGCTCCTTTTAACATATGCCACCCACCACTATCGGTTACACCAACCCACTTACTACTTGATAGGCTGATTATTCTTGAATTATCAAAGTCTAGACTATCAACCGCAAACACTCCAACCACTAGCATGCCCAAACCAAAACCATTAACTAGAAACACCACCTTACCTAAACCCCCTATCACCAAAACACCTAGCTTACCAACCAAAACCACAATGTATATACCATTCCCACCTCTGAATGAGTCATACTCAACCATTTTTCAAAGGATTCTCTAAGCTTCTTGCCTCACCTTACCTCTTATCAGACCTTTTGATCCTCTTGGTTCAAAACTAGCTTGATATAATGACTGTCAAGTCTATTCCTACCACAAGACACCTGGACATGACATAGAGAAATACAAAGCTCTCCAAGAAATTATCCATCATCTCTATGATGAATATGATCTTTTATTGGATGAACTTCTCTCAAACCCTCTACCAATGCACCCAAAAATCATTTACCAAAGCACACCTGATCCCCCACTATCGCATCTTTCCTGACTTCCTATCTCATATTTCCATTCTATCCACACCATTAATATGGTCACATGATCACAATAAAAAGATAAATGGAAGATCAAGGTTTCCATTCCATGTACATACACATATTCTCATCCTAAACCAAATTAGATCCCACTATCTTCATCTTTAGCTAAGCCCAAAGTGACCATCTTAGGCACCTCTGAGGATAACCCTTCTAAATCCATCAAGAGGGTCATTCTTAAGCAACTCCACTAGACCCCAACTAAGATGAGCCTATACGATCTCATTTCCACCTCACCTCACCATCATTAGGCCATGATAGAGGTTATGCAAGTCACTAAGGTCAGACTAGAAGACTCCTAGACTATAGGGGCTTTCACAAGTGCTCTCCAACTCTCCACCCTTGTTACCTTTAAGTATTCAAAGATAACTTCTATCCACTTCAAGGACCCAAATCCCCCTCTCTTTATTACTAACCATATTAACCAAACCTACATCAAATGAGTTATGATCGATGGGGGAGCTAGTATCAATATAATCTCTTTTCATGCCTATGACCAACTCAAATTATTGGATAATATCATGTCCAAAACTTTTACCATCTTTATATCCTTTAACATAGTATGACCACTACCTTAGGAACTATTGTACTCCACATTCATCTAGGACCTCACACACTCCCTAGACTTTTTTATGTGGTCAAAGGTGAATTCTAGTATAATGTTATGATAGGGAGACCTTGGATATACTCTATGGATTGTGTACCTTCTACCCTCCATCATTGTGTCAAGTTTGAACATGACAGTTAGGTTGTCACCATACAAGTTAGCCCAAGCCCTTTTGTAGTATGTAACATGACCTACTGACCTAATGAACTACTAACCTACCGACCTATCAATCTACCCTTGACAAAAACACCCCAAATATCTACCACCAAGCCCTTAACCATGGGAAATGAACTCATTACTTCCCCTTCCTTGGAGGCATCTACTAGTTTGTATATTCCCATAGACTAGATACCCACCACTGATCCCTTGGAACCTTCATTCCAATGCCTTACCCTTAGAGAATATCATCTCCTTACCCTTGATGCCTTCCAAACTCCCTAAGAATATGGGAAACTCAACCATCAACCAAGTTATGATCCCAACATTAGAGCCATTATTCCTTAGGGACCTCCTAGTTGTCAAACTAACTTCATCTATGGGGGACTTAACAAACCACTTAACACTACTGCCTCACCCTCTTCATCTCAACCACTCACCTCCACCTTCTATTACTTAGACAACCTAGACATTGCCAAAGTATACCTTCACAAGTGTGCCTGGAAAGGGTTTGGATTAGGATGATATGAGCATGGCCCACACACATTGATCTCAATTGAGACCCAAAAGCATCACAATAATAATGACCTTGGATTTATTCTACCCAATAAGGAGAAATCCACACAACCTTCCACTACCATTATTAAAGAAGAAACCCTTTCCTCACTAATGTCCCTTACACTTGAGTATGAAGATGATAACATCATTCCACCTAACTTTTGTTTTTCATCAAGATGATCACCCTCATCCCCCTAACTTATCAAAAGGAAGGTGTAACCTTATCCATCCCTTTGACCCATCCTAAAATTGTGGGAGAAGACTCTCCTACCATAAACATTGTTTAGTGCAAGGATGATGATTCTATTCTCACCTACCTTGGTGGACATAATTCCTCCATACACAAATCCTTACCTCCAAAAAATTCAACCATATTGAATGAATCCACTACATATATTAACATAGGCATTTTGGGCAATCCTCATGTTGTCAAACTTGGCTAATCTCTCAACACTAAGGAGCTTTAGGGCTTCTCTACCTTCTTCCAAGACCATAACATTACATTTTCCTGGTCATATGTTAACATTCATAGTATTGACCTTACCATTACCACTCATAACATCATAACCAATCATGAATCCAAGCCTATTAGATAAAAAATTCAATGAATGCATCCTTATATACCCCTTCTTATCAAATAAGAGCTTTAACACATCCTCTTTATCAACTTTATTCAAACCATTGATTATCCCTAGTAGGTTTTGAACATCATATGTATCACTAAAGCCACATGGTGACTATGTATTTGTGTGGACTTTGATGACCTTAATCTCACCTACCTAAATGATGCTTTTCCTCTACCTAGCATTTACTAATTTTTTGATCTTATAGCAGGCCACGAGATGTTGTCTCTCATGGATAGATTCTTGGGTTATAATCAAATTTTGATTACCCCTAAAGATCAGCACAAAACTACCTTTATCATCCCATAGCGGAATTTCTGTTATAGATTCATGCCCTTTAATATTAAGAATGCTAAGGCAACCTACGAATGTGTTATGACCTACATCTTCCATGACCTTATCCATACAATTATCGAGGACTATGTGGATGACCTCCTTAGAAAGTATAAGTATCATAAGGACCACTTATCCATTATCAAAATTATCTTTGAGAGACTTATCCATTACCATGTCTACCTCAATCCAAAGAAGTGTATTTTTGGGGTCTTATTGGGAAAACTCCTTAGCTTCATCATTTCCCTTTGGGGAATCAAAGTGGATCCAGCCAAAATTAAAGCCATCCTTGAGATGCTACCTCCAACCAATCTTAAGCAACTCTACAGTTTGTAGGGGAAGCTCTAATCTATTTGACACTTCATCTCTCAGCTGTATAATTGGTGTCAACCCTTCCATCACCTCTTGAAAAAGGATATCACTTTCAAGTGGAATATTGATTGTCAAAAGGCCTTTGATGCACTCAAAGAGTACTTTCTATCTCTACCTATCCTCACAACCCCTAGGGATGACCAACATTTCTACATTTATATCTCTATCATTGTTCATTCCCTAAGGGTAATGCTTGCCCATTGGGACAAACAACATAAAGATCAATCCATCTATCATATAATCCAAACCCTTGTAGACTATGAAACTTGGTATACTCATACTCAAAAACTTTGTTTGGCCTTAGTCTTTATGGACACCAAACTTTGCCACTACCTTCTTAACCACAAAACTTTTATTATAACCAATACTGACCCACTCAAGTACATGCACTCCAAGCCATACCAAAACTAACATGTGACCAAGTGGTTCATGATTTTAGCTAAGTTTGACCTTGCTTTCCTCTAGTAGAAGTCAATTAAAAGGAAAGTCATTGCTGACCAATTGGCTGATGTACCCCTAATAGATAACCAACCTCCTCCTCTTGAATTTTTAGATGTGCTAATCATAAGCCTATCCCAAGCATATTTTACTAATCACATAACCATGTTCTTTGATGGTTCCAGATGTCAACATCATGGTGGAGCTATTATCATCCTTATCTTCCTTATCAATGACCCACTTCCTCTCTCTTTTAAACTCAACTTTGAATTTACCAACAATGTGGTCAAATATGAAGCCATATTAATATGTCTCTAAATTGTGTGAGCTTTGGGAGTCAGAATAATAAACATCTTTGATGACTCCCAACTTGTGCTCAATCAAGTTAACGACATTTACTAGTGTAAGAATGAGATTTTATAGTTGTAAAAATAGTTAGTTATAGAACTCTTATCATTATTTAAAGACTACCATATTCAAACCACCCCACAATCTACCAATAAGTTTGCTGACACCATGGCCTCTCTTGTCTCTTAGATCTCGTTAGCACCCCCAGACTCTAAGCCATCAGTCATTGTCCATTGCCTCACCAAACCTTCCTACATCAAGTCAAACACTCCAACCATCTTCAATGTGGAAGGGATCTAGACTGAACTTTAGTATCAACAAACCTTCAACTACATTAACCTTAACATTGTTCCCTCTGGTCTGTCTAGGAATGCACATCGAGCATGTATTTAGAGCACCTCATGTTATATCATTATGAGAAGAATATTTTATAAACATGACTTTGATGGTATCCTTTTTTGTTGCCTCCATGGTCTCAAAGCCTCTCACGCTATCAAGGATATGCATGATGGTAGCTATAGAGGTCACTTTAGTGGAATCACTGTAGCTAAGCACATTCTCTACCTTGGCTATTTCTAGCCTAACCTTAATCAAGACTATTGTGATTATGTGAAAAAGTGTGTCAAGTGTCAACAACATTCTAATTTGCACCATGCACCCATCCATAGCCTTCAAGTTTCCATTGACTTATGGCCTTTTTCATAATGGGTTCTATACCTTATTGGTGAAATTAATCCCCACTCTTCATAGTGACATCACTCTATCATCACCATGATTTAATATTTCACCAAATGGGTGGAGGATATTCCTCTTGTCTCAACAAAAGTTGAAAATATTATTGAATTTATCACCCATCACATCATCTATCACTTTGGTTTTCCCCATAAGATCATCACTAACAATGGAAAATACTTCAAAAATAAATAAGTTAAAAGTCTTTGTGATGTATTTTTTTATTAAACTTAGCTTCTCATCACCTTATCACCCATAATAAAATGGATAAGTAGAGGCCTGTAAAAGAACTCTTAATAATATGCTTACCAAAATGGTCAGTGCCTTAGGTTGGGATTGGCACTTGCACATCCCTTTCACTTTATGGGCATATTTTACTAGAATCTAAACCCATATAAGTACTACACCTTTTTTTCTAGTGTTTAGAGTTGAAGTTGTAGCACCTCTTGAAGTCCAAATACATTCTCTTTGCATATATTTACACGACCTTATTTTGGAAGGTGATTATCATCAAGAATGTTTAGCCCAAATTGAGCTACTTGACAAGCATCATTTGGTTTCTCTTTCCCATCTTTGTGTCTATGAAGAGAGAATCAAACATGCTTACAATAAACACCTGAAAATCTAAGAATTCAATATTGGAGATCTCATTCTAAAGGAAAATCAACATGTAACTAATATGAAGAAAGGCAAAAGGGGAAATTAGCCTTCAATTGGCTTGGACCCTACATCACAACCCATAAATATGGATTAAGAGCTTATCATTTGTGTTATCTCAAAGGCAAACTATAACCTAAGCCTCTTAACACTTCACATTTTCATCCTTTCTATTGTTAAATGAGGGGTCACAATCATCATTTATCTAACTTAAGCTCATCCTTTGTAACCACATTCATTCTCCCTCTTCTTAAGGGTAACCAAATATAGTTGAATCATGTGATTATCCATCACAGTCATAGCCTAATCTTAAACTATGGGTACCATGGCTCTACCCATGGCATGATTCTCATGGTCCTTCCCATCCCTCCTTGGGATTCATTCCCATGGTCATTATCACCTAATCTTCTTTTCTCCTACTCAACCTTCTTGTGATCTTAGTCTTTCCTTCATAAAGGTAACCCCTTGAGCATGTATAAGAAAGTATATGTCAAGCAAAATCAAACAAAATTAAAAAAAACATCAAAGGCAAAAATGAATCATGGGTCATTGTTAGCATTCACAAACTACTCTATTGAAGGGTGGCTATTTAAAACTTATTCAAAATTGCAAAAAAAAATAAGGTGAACTTCTCCCTTGAAGGATAACTTTCAAAATAATTCAAACTAAGCATATAGATTTAGACCACTCCCTTGAAGGATGGCTGAGCAAATCACTTGTTGAAGCTAGCAATTTCTTGGAAGCTTCCCACATCAATCAACTTCCCCAACCCTAAAGCATAATCAAAAGTAGTGAGAAACGCTTAAGCAAAAGAAACAACAATGAAAAATATTTCAATCAGCTCTCATAAAATAAATAATCTTAGAAAGCTACAATCGGCTCTCCTCAATAAACTTCCCACATCAATAAGTCTACACTTTATATATGAGTGTAAACTTGCTTATACTATCCTCTTGGAAGCCTAAAAAAGAGGTATGCTAGTTTCACACAAATGTTCAAGTTTCACCCATCCTCCCTCTATATATCATATGCGTAGGACTATGAGCTTACTTGACATAATGTGATAGAGATACCCATTTATCAACCTAGGCATGCTAATGTAAAGCATTTGTAAGGCTTATTTTCACTAAGCCAATCTAATTTTGGGTTTTATTTTTGTCCATACTAATGAAAATGCCTCATGTTTATTTTCTTATCTTTTATTGGTTTATGTAGAGGTACGTCTCATGATTCTTATCACTTTCCTTACATTTAGTTTGTTATCTAATTACTTTATATATTCTCATTGCATCCTTAACCATGTTCAGATTTTATCTCGATGATCATAAACAACAAATATCAAATAACAAATACAACATTGTGAACTATATCCATGCAACATATCATATATCTATCTATGGTCAAAACACCATAAAATTGCATCACTTCACATCATAGCATAAACATCATCATATACATCTACCATTAAAACATCATGAGAACATATATCATATCATAAACAACCTTAATTACAACATTCATCATCATGAATATCAATAAAATCAATCATCAAACCATCATGAACCATATCATTTATTATATACGTATCTATTTATTAACCATCACATCACAACAATTCATCTTAAAAAATCAACATAACCATAAACAAAGTCATTACGATCACATTATCATATGACACATATCCATCCATATCATATCCTCTCATATCCATCAACCAAATTAGATAATCATAACCATCTTTTAAACATCACATGCCTAAGCTACTGAGTCAACATCTCATAAAGCATATGCAGAAAACCATAGACCTTCAACCATAAGCATAAACATGAATAAACAAATTATCATATAAACCATGAACCACAAACATACATCACATATAACATCATGTCATCATAAATACATGTAATAATGTGTAAACTCTCTCTCAAAACATGTACATCTTGCTGCATCAACACGCAAACTGGTATCAAAATAATGTACACCTATCTATACCAACATATCAAAACATATACAAATTATGCCCTTGGAACACCTACACCATTTCCACCTACCCTTGTATTCCCATCTAGTGGTGGCCCCCCTAGTATCTCTACCTACCCTAATATGAATGCCCACTATCTTGGGGTAGTTATAGATAGTGCACTAGCCAAATTAGTCCTATACTCCTCATATCTCATCGCTTATGGTAGCTGATCCAACACCATCACCTTGTAATACCTGAACTCCTCAATAGTGGCTAAGAAGTAGAGCCTCAGAACTATGTCTGGTGTTTCTCCAACTACCAATGTTGGTCCCCCTCTTGCTACTACCTCTATCTAAGATTATCTCTATCCTACGTGATTGACCTAAGGGATGCTTGTGACTGATCTCACTCACTAGTTAGAGTCACCACCTATGTCTATACAACAACCACCTATCCCTATAACACTATAATCTAGGCCTCTATTGTTGCTAGTGACATTACCACCTATGCATCTTGTGCTTGTGCCTATGCCATAGGCTACTGACCCCCATCCTCCCATCCAAAATTGGTAACTACATATCTAGCCTAGTAATGGGCTACATATCTATCCACCACTCCAACATCATATATATGATCTCTCATGTTCAACTCCTCATAGTCTAAGACAATCTCCTTTGGCAATGGCTCTGGGAGTAATAACTCAACATCTTCCCTCCTATATTGAGGAAAATCTAGAGGGATCCCTTGTAGCAATCCAAACTACCTCTACACCCTATCAACTAGGATAAGCTCAGTCTCACCCTATCATCTCTCATAAATCCACCTCTAGCTCTACAGTGATAAGTATGATACCTATAACCTACCCATATTAGCTAACCCAATTAAGGTCTCCACACGACATCACCAACTACCAAGCCATCTAGGGAATCTCTGAACCATGCTATATTTCAGGCACCTCCACTAGCCCCTGTTAGTGTAAAATCACCTCTCTATTGTATAAATCCTACCCTATGTCTATAGGCATGAAACCATCCCATGGGATCCCCAGTGGTCTAAACACTCTAATATTCTCATACACCTAGTAGTAGAGCATGAACTTGACATTAATCATGTACCTCCTATGTGCATGGAAAGCCTACAAGTCTTTATAAATCTACACCAATAAAATGGGAGCCCAACCAAATATAGTCCTTCCTAATAACATCTATCCTAACACCCCTAACAATATATAGGGGAAGTGGTCACTATTTGAATTAGGGAGGGAAAAGAAGGATATCCCCATCATTATCATTAGTAAGTACCTATCCACTAGTGCACTCTAGTATAATGACCCATAACACATGCCACCCACAAGGAATCTTGCCTACTCCCTATCCTCCCCATAAATACATTCCATGTAGTAGTTTTGTTTCTCACTCTCTATGTGGTAGATCAAATCCCCATGAGTTGGGAGTCATGTAATATGATGCACATCCTCTAACAAGATGCTCATCTCTCTAGTAGGCCACATGAAAGTGTTCATGGCTAGATCCCATCTCTTAATGAAAGCCATAATCATCACTGCATCTCGAGGCAAATGCTAATAATGCCTCATTGACCCTAGGCCAATATCCTCCATATGATGCCAATCATCATCTGTCATACCATCATAAACCTCTGTAAAGATCTATGGAACTAAGTCCTATATTTGGATATGTTCACATGATTGAAACAATCATATTAGCATGCACACTTAGTTTTTAACCTTGACCTAAGTACCAACCTCTATCTACCTTTTTTCAACCTACCCACTTACATTTATGATCTAACAACACCCTAAATGCTCTAACTCTTAACTACATCCTTTTTTGATCCATATGATTCTATCATAAAAAACATTGCACCCCCTCTACCCAACATGAACCTTACAATAACAAAGTCATTTTAACACCCTATCAATATCAAACTATCAACCAATATTACCACTTTAACATCCTAAACCTACCCTAATGTTTAAAACTTTACACTCTTAAACTATTTTATCCACCACTTCACTCATACCCTTAAACATCTCATACACCTTTTAAAAAACCTCAACCCTTCGACTACTGATGGTTCCTTAAACCATCAATGGTCCCTAGGGGCATTTTACCCCTAGGTTCAAGCATATATTGTTAAGGTCAACCATCAATGATCACTATGTGTGACCATTGACAATGGAACCTTTAACCTTTGACCTCCAAAATTTTGTAAAATACACCTCAAAATAACACAAAAAGTACTTAAATCCAATCTACCACCCTTACCTACCTAAACTACCCTTTTACCCTCAATTCCACCCATTGATTGACCCAATTTTAATAACAATGGACATTAGGGCATCGTGGCCCAGAATAAATTCCCAAAACCCTACCAATCCCAATCACAATCCAATCAAATCAATGAAGCTATCCAATTTAGAACCTCTTACCTCATTACACAAGTGTTACTCTAGTTGAAGCCCTGGCCTCCCCACCTAGTTGTGCCCTTATCCACCATCCATCTGATCCACTCATGGTCAATCTCCATAGTCTAACCTGACACCTCAACAATCATGTGCTCTAGCAAATCCTATATTCTCCATAGTCATACAAAACACACAAAATCACTAGAGGGAAAAATGCCAAAGCACAATGGTAAAAATGATTTCACATTTTAATTTTTATCCCCAATTTTTTGGGGTTTCCCTTGACTATCAATGGTTAGGATGATCACTGATGGTCAACCCTAAGACCTCTTACCATCGATGGTCAGAGTCCCCAACCTTTTATATTTTTAAAAGCCCCACACCTAGGTACTTAACCCCAGAGATCACCTCAACTCACTTCAACCATAACTTAGACTTTTGTGATTACCCTTCTTTGATCCATATTTTTACAACATCCACCTCAATGCTGGCCATTTTTTACCTAGATTACTCAGTCATTTTGTGATGACCTTGCATGGTCTATTTGAAAATATCAACCATTTTTTCCATGTTGACCATTTGAATTTACACCACCTAGTGCACAACCTGACCAATCATGTTATGTTATTTTATAAGAGCACTTCCTACCTCAAATACTTACACATAACATTGACCATGTCTAAATGAATTATAGATTCACCTAATCAGCCATGCTTAACACTATGGACTGGTTATTCTATTACTTGTACTTTTAGAACTGACTCTTATTTTTACTAACATTAACACCTTTAGTCTTTGTGGAATCTTGAACAATAATACCTAGTTACATTTTATGCACAATTTTGCATCTCAAATGCCCAACCTCACATCACCACCTCATAAATAACCATAAACCTTTTATCAAACCCTAACCCAATTTTGTTTTTTCCTCATCAACTCTTAGTTTGAGGGGGAAAACCTCTTCCTACTCTCAAGGCAACTAGACCAACTACATAAAAAAGGGGGAAAATATAGACACCAAAAATACACACAATATAATTCCAAATGTCAACAAACCCCTTGGACCTACCTAGGACCCTCTTGGGACCAATCTACACAAATCTAGCCTAACCAAGTTCACCCACAGGTAGTTTCACAAACTGACTCAACCTATCCTCCAAGACCTTTTCTTTTGGGGACCTGACCATCAACAGTCAGGGTAACCACCATTGGTCACCCTTAGGAAACCCTAACCATCGATGGTTGGGGTACACCTCCTCAACCAAAAGTGTACAATCATCCACTGACCTTTTCTAAATATAACTTGTCTAAATCTTGTTGTAAGCCTTTGCATGGGCAAATTATATTTAGATGGTCTAGTTGCACCTTGAATTCCACCTCTTGCTTATGCCTATAATAAGAGAGGAGTCTAAAAGAGAAAACCATCTACAATAATTATCATGAGCTTAAGGATTTAGGAGTTTTATTTTGAAGGTCAATCAAAAATATCAACATTATCAAGTGCCATCAGTAATCTTATTGAGATCTGACTCACTGTCATCTCTTAATCAATTTCTCAAGTACCGTTATTTTGTTGGAATCAAGCTAGATTCCACCAATAGATTAACTACTTCAACCACTCACCTAATCAACTTTTGGTAAGACAAGTACTTATTTTTTAATATTCATTTACTTTTTTTCCATTTTGCAATCAGACTAGCCCTTGTCCATGTCCTAGAATCCATCTTTCAGATCTTGTTATTTAGAAATTAACAACCCAAAACTTACACAATAACCATCAATGGTTGACTCAACCATCAATGGTTTGCCCAACTACTAATGGTCAACTTGACCCTTGATGATCACCTTAGCCACTGATGGTCACCTTAACCATTGATAGTTACCCTAACCACTGATGATCACTACGGTAGTGAAAACTAACAAGCTATTTTCACCCATCTACCCTCAACCAAACCTAGTTTTTTATGTTTTTATTTTCCCATAGACCCCTTTCAAATTTTATAAATCATATCTTAACCCCTTAACACTAGTATTAATTAGTTTATCACTAGTTTAATCATTTATAGTCTATTTTCTAAGTAGGCATTCTTGTGTTCAATTTTAGTACCTTTTGATTATTGATGCAAGTACCTTCTTTCTAGTTTTGTGAAATTAATTATTTAAAACATGTGGATTGATAGCCCCTAAGGAAGCTCTCACTTCTGGGATCTAGCTATCACTAGGCAATCCACCTAATTATCTATCTAATAAACAATTTTAATTTAGTGATTTATTATCTATAGGTCTTCCTCCCAAGCCAAAGAGGAGCTCTTCACAATCTTCTGATTCAATGCATGCACAAACACATAGGTTTTGCAACCATACCCATATCAAGTTTATTCTCTCTCTTTATTAGAACTTAAATTAAAAATTTACAAGAAATATGATATTTAGTGATTATTTGTTTTTACCACTTTTGGCATTTATGATATTTGATTAGATTTAAATCTTTTTATTGATATATAAAAAATAGAATAAAGGAGTTATATATGAATCCTTATTCACTTGGATTTTAAACTCGTTACATCTACATGTGCATCCTTTGTTTACTATTAATAATGACCTAAAAAAAACCTATGTCAATTAAGTTTATGACCTTTTTAGAATGGATTTAATATGGATATAATATGTAAAATATTATATTTTGAGGAATATAAGTCTCATCTCATGTTTTTAGATCTATAAAGATAACTGTAGAACCTTTTGTGTAAATTGATCAATGTGGGAAGTTCACAATTTTTTATAAATATGATCAATATGGGAAGCTTTCTTAGAATATCTTTGATTTTTATGTCCAGGGATTTTGGTTTTTTAGAGGAATGCTTTAGAAAATTGATCAATATGGGAAGTTTTCCATTATACTTTTAATTTTTAGATAGCCATCCTTCAAGGGAGTGGTCTATTTTTCATTTTTTTTAGGATATATGTTCACACATCTATCCTTCGAGGGAGTAGTCCATGATTATTATGACTCTTTCTGGATAACAATCCATCAAGGGAAAGGTCTATACTTTCATCCTTTATTTTGAGATATATATTTTTTCTTTTATCCTAGATTTTTAATTTGGATTTAAGGTAATTAAGGTTAACTTCTAGATGTTTACACAAGATGATATTTCTATCCCTAAAAATGAAACTTTTTTAGGTGAGAGAATTTTAAGAAATAATGTTTTGGGTCTCTTTCTTGTTACAGGCAAATATTATCCATTTAGAACATGTTATGAACAAAGCTAGAGTGTCCATATTTAAGATGAGGATAGGCATGTTATCATATTTCCACATGATTATTTTATCATCATTGTGTATTTTATGGGTGATGGGAGATTTGAATTTTAAGTTTTTTTTGAGACCAAAGGAGAAGAAATTATACTAACTATAATTTGTTTTAAGTTTATTAATAGTAAAAAGGATGTAGATGCTCAATATTAAGAGGTTCACATTCTATTTTTCTCTCAAGAGAGACCAAACAAAATTCCCTAGATCCATATTTATGAGTGATAGTATATGGTCTAAGATAATTCAGAGAAAATTTTCCTCTTTTACTTTTTTTCATATTTGTTACATGCTAATTTTATTTAAGGACAAGATAACCAATATTAAATTCTCATTCTTTTAGATGTTGATTATATGAGCATTTTATTTTCTTGATATACGTGGAGGTGATTGAGTACCAAATATTAATGCTCATCTAATAGTTTAATCTATGTTAAACATTCTTGATGACAGTCCCATTAAAAAATGATGTCTCTAATAAAAAATTGTAGAGAAGGAATTTATATTTATAGAGGGAGATCAGTGTTTGATCCATAGACTAAATAAAAAGGCTAGCACTAGTAGAGGTTCGAAAGCTAGTACTATAATCCCATAAGGTGAAGGAAATATGAAGATGCCAATTTTCCCCATCCTCAGTGAATACCTTAGAATTTTAACTAAGGTTTTATTATAAGCCTCACCCTGTCCATTAGCTTGCAGAGTATAAGGTGAAGAAAAACTTATCTTAATGTCAAAAGAGTCATAGAGTCTCTGTGCTTGTTTATTTTTAAAATATTTTCCATTATCAGTAATTATCTTATGATAGACACTAAAGTGATAGATAATATGATGATTAATGAAATCAATAATCTTATCTTCTTTAGTTGAAATGAGGGGAATGGCCTCCACCCATTTAGTGAAGTATGCAGTGGTGGTAATGATAAAAATATGTCACTAAGAAGATTTGGGATTAATTTATCTTATAAGATTTAACCCCCATTGAGAAAATGACCAATAGTTTTAGGTCACTTAAAATGAATTACTAGGGACGTGTGAAATATTAACGTGTTATTGACATTTTGTGCATTTGTTGACACATTCACAATAATCCTAATTTAGAGTAGGCCAATTTTCTTATCAATAAAACAACCACTAAAGTTTCCCCCACATAACCCATCATGCATTTATGGGATTTGAGAGTAGCCTTAGAGTTCTGGAGACATCAAAGGAGTAGACCATCAAATACTCTCTTATTAATAACACCCCCTAGTTTGATGTAAAAAGTGGTTTGTTATTGAAAACATGCTTAGAATTCTTTGATAAATTGGGAGGGATAATACTTTTAGATAGGTAATTAAACATCAGTGTGTACCACAAATCTAAATGATTTTATTACACATTATGGATAGAAGGCAAATCTATTCTAGTATAAGATGGATGGTTGATTTTGTGGATTAACACAAAAATATTGGATTATTGAGGGAAGGATGGGATAAAGGAAGTTAACGAGGACATGGTATCCATGAAATTATTAGTTGATTGAGGAGTGACTTGGATGAAATAATGATTGAAAGAAACCAATAATTGGTCTGCTAACACTTTGTATTTCTAGATGATGTCATTTTTACACTGATATATACCATTGATGTGATTAATAACCAACTCTGAATCTCCCTATATACAAAGTGACCTAATGCCTAGGTTTAAACTAGTGTGGAGACCTGTAATCAAGGCTTCATACTCTATCATATTATTAGTGTGATCAAAATCTAGCTTGAAGGATAAAGGCATAAGAACACCCTTCAGAGGTATCGAAATAATTATAGCACCCCCCTATGCTCACATTTTGATCCATTAAAGAACAAATTCCTTTGATAATTAAGATCTACCTAGGATGTAGAAGCAATATATTCATCCAAGAATTAAAAATTAGATGGCTGACCACCTAAAAGAGGTACCTCAGCTAACTGATCAATGATGATCTAGCATTTAACTGACTTATGATAGAGAAACCTTAGATGAAATTATGCTAAAATCATGAGCCCCTTGGCCATACATATATTCTGGTAAGGCTTAGGATGCATAAATTTGAGGAGGTCAATGTTCATAATTATGTAGGTCTTGTGATTAAGTAGATAGTGTCGAATATTATAAGCTATGAAAACCAAATCCAAGTAGATTTTTTCTAGATGTGTATAACCTGTCTCATATTCAATGAGAGTACAAATTATGTAATACACTACTTGTTCTCTATGTTCTTCATCACGATGGGAAATTATAACCCTTAGAGCGTGATCTATGGCTGAAATATACAAGAAGAAAGCTTACCCTTCCTCATGAGGAATAATAATTGGTGGGGATAGGAGATATCTCTTGAGGTATTTAAAGGCTTCTTGACAATGATAAACCCATATAAATTGGGTATCCTTCCTCAGAAGGTGTTGGAATGTTTGACAATGATTGGATAGTTGGGAGATAAAATGTCAAATAAGATGAAATTTTCCTTTCAGGATGTGAATTTTCTTAAGGTTAGATGGGGTTGGCATATATATGATATCCCTAATATTGGTGGGATCAAATTATATACCATGGATGGAGACAATAAAACCTAAAATTTTACTAGTCAAAACCCCAGAAACACACTTTTTAGAATTGAGATGGACACATAATTGGATTAAATGATCAATGATTACTTTGAGAATGGAGAGATGGAGCTTTCGTAGCTATGATTTACCAAAGAGGTCATCCACATAATCCTCAACAATATTATGGATTATATCATGAAAGATATAAGTCATAGTTATTTGTTATGTGGCTCTTGTATTTTTTAAGCCAAAAGGCACAACCTTAAAGCAAAAATTCCCCTAGAGAGTAATAAAATAAGTCTTATGCTAATCCTATAGGGTGATAAGTGATGCATAATTCTTCTCACCTCTACCTTGTGCCTCTCATACCTATAAGTTACTCATTCAAGAAATCAAAACTTCATAACCTTCTTGGATCTCACTAGACCTTAGATCACTCTCTATCATGTACTCATACACTATATTTTTTCCTAGGCTCCTCTAATACTCTCAACTCTTACATTTACCTTAGGCCAACCAACCTTCAAATTCTAATGGAATTCTATCTTTTCTATCTTTTTAGGCTTTCTCAATATCACTCCTTTTAGCCTTATACCAATGGGAATCTTAGCTTCACATAAAAGTATATGGTTACAATGATATTATAAGGTATCTCCTCATTTTTATCATGCTCAAACCACTATCTTTTGATTACATAACCAACCTATAAAACCCCTCAACCAATACTTACCATAATCACTACTTCCTTCTCTATGATAGGGCTCTTGCTAGCCCTTTTTTGGGCTTACTTGTAAAGTAAAAACATGTATAATGGAATTTTGAAAAACCACTCACCTTTTTGACCAGTGTTTTATCTTGTTCTTATCTTCCATTAAGTTTTTTTGTCTTGTATCTACACAAAATTCTCTTTTCCATTCACTTTTAAGGCTTTGATTATGCCTTTTAGGTCTATGTCTCCTTTTCAAATACATAATCACATTTATGCATATTTAATAACTAGATTTTGATTAATATTTTCAAGTAATCAAAACACAAACATAAAAATATTCTATTAATAAAACACAAATATAATAATATTAATGACAATATTAATCAAATTACACACTGTAGATACTCTTTACACCCTACCTCAAGAGGGTTATGCCTTCATCTATCTATCCACTTAATGAATATACATAGAATTTATTCCTCCTCTCATGACACAGTGAACAAGGGTCTAGGCCTACTACATTGTTACTTTACCAAAGATTTGAAACTAATAAACCAATGCTAAAACTCATTAAGAAAATATTTAACCAAATCACCAAAGATTATAAATCTCTCAAAAGTAAATATAGTCTTTCTTCATATAGAATACAATTTCATAGTGCACATATAGTTTAGACTTCAATTTGAAAATGTTCATTGATTTTTTTGTAATAACTTAAGAAATTTTATAGAAACAACTCAATCCAATTCAACCTATGATAACTCACTGACATGTTTACATTCAAATTCATGTACTATACTTATCACTTTTCAATTTACATAGTATCTCAGTCTTTCAAGAACACAGATTGTAAGATAAACAAGGTATACACGTTAGTTACAATAATCAAGAAAGTTATCTTTAATTTGGGGTTATTTTACATTAATTCTTTGAATTCAACCCCAAATCTCTTCAAAATACTCACACCAAAACATATATATCATTTAAAAGTACTTAGGAAACCTATAACTACTTTTCCCAGTAAATTCTCCTAATAACAATGATAAGACTTAACTACCTATACTTAACACAATCATCTAAATGACTTATTAAGTGCTTAAACATGTAACATGGTGATATTAACCCGTTTTGAGCACCATCATAAAGGACTACAACATTGGGGCTCCTTCAACATGACCAAACCCATAAAAGAGAGTTCCAAAATTCAAATGTTTAAAAATGTAGGAAAATGTATTTTAAGTCACAATTCAAATTTTGAAGACCTCTAAGACTCATAACTAAGAAAAATATATCATATAAGATTCCTAATCATTATAAAAACTTAAAATGGAGGAATTTTGAAGATGTCCCTTCATCAATAAGGATTTTATTACATTCATAAAATCCATCCATGAGAGCCAACATTTTGTGGCCTATCATCATGTCCACTAGCTGATCAATGTTAAGAAGCGTAAAATAGTCTTAAGGACAAGCCAGGTTTAGGTTTTAAAAATATGTACAAAGATAGAGACCCCTTATGGGTTTTGTGATAGGAATAATATTAGACACCCATTAAGGGTAATCGATTAGTTGAATGAAATTAATATATAAGAGGCATTGGATCTCCTCTTTGAATAAAATCATGATGTGAGGGTGCATATTTCATAGCTTTTACTTCACTACTTTCACTTCCTAGATAGTGACAATATTATGAACAAAAATAGTAGGGTTAATACCTGACATGTCACTATATGACCAAGTGAAAGGCTCGCTATGATTTGTTAATAAAGTGGTGAAGTCTTGGTGTTCTTAATGGTCTAGGGATTTACTAACCTAAATAATGCATGGTACACCTTGATACCCTATGTTAATGTCTATGGTAGCTTCATTTGGTAAACTAGATGTTTTAGCTAGTATGAAATCTCATAAATATGAGTTCTTGATACCTAAATAAGTCAAGATATACTCATCATCTTGACACTACAGAACTGGAATGGTAAGAGAGTTTTTTACTACAATATTAGGATAATTAAGGGGGATGGATTTAGTTTTTCCATTGGTATGATAGTTAAGAGGTTCTAGGGTTATTTTATTGACCAAAAAAAGGTTTGGGGGGATGGACACAAAGTCATTCATTTCAAGGAGAATGCTAGAGGATGACACTATGATATTCTCTTTAGGATTGGATGTAGGGGTGGTTTCAAAAATATCTTTAAAGGAGTTTTATTAAATCCAAGAAAAAATTTTCATGTGGTTTTCTAAAATATCCTAATGTAACATCATGTGGTCCTTGCTCGTATCATCCCAAGTTAAATCCCTTCAAGGTGAATCATTGTAAATACATATGAGCAAAGTGTGGTTTGTCTAAAAATGAAAAGTTTGATGAAAATGGTTTGGATAGGGAGGGTATATCAAGATATGAATATGATCAATCGATCCCTCAAAATACCAAATGATTATATAATAAAGGGGGGCCAAAAGGAACAACATCCTCGAGGTTAGGATAGTAGACACATTGTTTCTCAGGATGCCCATATTCTTGAGGAGTGGGAAGGGTGTTAAGTAATAGTAATTGGTACTCTCTTATTATTAAATCCAAAGGAGCTTTATAAGAGAGTCATGATGAATTTATTTTCTCACAAATCTATTCTTAATTGGATGATGGTGATGGGGTCACACTTTTTATGGGGAGTAAAAAGTCATTGGGTCAAAAGGTGAGATTGCAAGTTTCAAATGGATGTGGATCAATAGGGACAATGTGGAATTGGCCCTCATATTCATGTTCTAGGCTCAATTTGTACCCTTGGAGAGGGTTCTTCAGGCTCCCTCCAATTGAGTTACACAATGGGAATAACCCCAGGCTTTGGGTCAGCTATGATGGAGTTGGACCTTTGAATAAGGATGACTTGCTCTTGATGCTCACCTAAACTAATGATTCATAGGGAAAAGGGTTAGAAAGAGGATAAGGGATCTTAAGAAGGCTAAAAGGGTGATAAACCAAAGTTAAATGGGCACTAATATAAGCTTAAATACACACTAGATTAGTAAAAGGCAACTATGGCTTACTCAATCTCATAATATCATTAGTTACATAAATATTTCATAGAAGAAGTTCTAAATAGAACACTAGTCTAGACCTGTAAATTAGATTGAAAACACCTTTAAAGAGGCAAGAAGAATAATAGTAAACTAGGAAGACTTTCCTTCACAAATTCACCATACACAAGCATACTAAGCATTATTTAATAGAAAGAGATAGACAAAGAGTTGATCCTATTACTTCAAAAGGTAGTTCTTAACATATTTTAATAGGGTTTAACCATATCAAATGAGCACACTTTTTCAAGAGTCTCAATGAGTATCCTTATCTCAAAAAGGAATGATAAATTCTAAAAGCTGAGAATCCCTTCAATGGGAATGAGACTAGGATATATAGGAGAAGGAAAAAATAGAAATAATGAGGGAGCATGCCATCAAAGAAATAATACACCATCCTAGGTCACTAATTGAGCCTAAGATGCCATTTTTTGTTCCTTATCCAATGGAATCATTACCACCTTTTTGATCAATTAGAACACTACCTATGGCTTATTGAGTGAGAAAGTCCACAAGTTTTCAAGGATGTATCAAATGTCCCTAGTAATAGTTCCCAACACTAGATATTTTATTTTATCCTTCACACCATCTCTCGCTTGAGGACAAAATTTCATGTTCATGGTTATGATAGAAACATGGATTTGTGCATTTTAGGTAGATGCTTATAAAAATATGGCCATGATAAAGGATGAATACCCTTTGCATTAATCACATATATTTTTTTATCTCTATGATTAGATTATAGGTCTATCCTATAGATGAAAACCAATCTAAGATTATTGGTTTTCCTATAGTTACCATATTAATACAAACCTATAGACTATATATACCCCTTTTTCTAGACTCTAATAGGTCCAAATAGGCCCATTATATCTATATAGGGACTAAGAGTTCATTATGTATATAGGCCCTCCTTTAAAATTGGTGAACACAGTCGTAGATTAACCCTACAAGCTATAAAATGTCAAACCATAGGTCCATTTTAAGTTCCAATGGTACTCAGGCTATATCTATCCCTTTTTATAGACTCTAATAGGTCTAAATAGGCCCATTATATCTATGTAGGGACTAAGAGTTCATTATGTACATACGCCCTCCTTTAAAAATGATGAACACAGTCATAGATTAACCCTACAAGCTATAAAATGTCAAACCATAGGTCCATTTTAAGCTCCAATGGCAGTCCTTTATGTTCCTTATATCTTACTGCATTGGTGTGTCATTTTAATGGCATTTAACCAAGCTATAATGGTAGAATGATGACCCTATAATAACTCTACCTTGGTCAAAAAAGGTTTCTCGACTTCCATAAAAATTCTTGGGCTCACCTTTATTTTAATTGGTTGTTAGAATTTGACTCATCATTGACATGTTGGCCTATCTCACTCTATTAGATCCTGCTTATCTAGACGAATATTGGTCATTGATCTTCTACCAGTTGAATGCACTATTGACACTTTTCAGGCACATATTTGCTCTTAGTATCCGCTAGCCTCTTTGACCTCTACTCACCATTAGATCTAGATAAATGATGTAACATAGACCATCAGATCTGCTAGGACATACTGTTTGAAATCTAATGGCTACTTCAGGAGATTAAACATAACATTCATGAAACCATCATTTGACATCCTCACAGATGTATTTGACATCCCATAGACTATCAAATTTAAACTCCAATGGATTTTTTATCAAGCTCTAATTTGATGTATACATGAATGTTAATCACTTTTTGACCAATTTTGAAATCTTGGATCTAGAAGTGAAGAGTCATGGAGGCACAAAATTTTTAGTATATGCTCTTAATACTAAAAGGGATGAACCCACTTGATTCTCTGGTCTTGAGAGTTTTCTAAGTGTTTTTTAAAAATGTTCAATTGAGCTACCCTAAGTGATTCGCATGATGTTTACGTATTTGTCATGGTTGAAAATGGCTAAGTATGAAAACTTAGCAAATTTTATTTGAGGAGACAAATTTGAATCCTATATCTTATTTTACACTTCATCGCATGACCTAAAAATTCACACATATGTTTTTGGGACTAATTTGATTAGACCCATGTGAATAATTCTCCCTGATGCATCCACATGTGGCAATGATAATGTCAACAAACTGCCTACTCAGAATTTATACCATTAGACCCAAAATGTCTATATAAACATGATGAATAATTGGATGAATACTTGGCACTTACATACTCATTCCAAGCACTCTTAACATCTGATAGGGTCTATGCAACACTTTAGACCTATCCCTTGGAAATTGGAAAATTACACTTTAAGTGAACTTAAAGTGTTTTAAAATCTTTATGAGTGAAAATGAGATCCTTGAACCACTCATTCCATCCATAAATTTTGTCCATCTACTCATCCATTAGCAACCTAATCCATTTGAGCACAAGTTTGGTATGTGGGCCAAAATGGCCATCATCTTTGGTGACTCACAAGAAAGCATGCTTGTTATTCTTAAAAGCGTAGTCCATTTTGCCTTGACTAATCCATTGGGCATATGGAGTCCCAAGTGTTATCCTAATTAATCATGAAGATAACATGAATGTATCCCTATTTGGAACCTTTATAAATAGAAAAACAAAGTTCCTAAGGCATTTATTAAAAATAAAACACATAATAGAAAATAAATGTGCACAAGGCATGTAGAGGAAATCATAAAAACAGCTCTAATATGTATAGTATGCTACAATGGATGTAAATCCATTCAATAATAGGGATTTAAATTAATGACATTTATTAGGATAGGTAGTACCTCTCCATCTATTTGGGTAAGCTGAAAAGCATTATGTTCCTTGCATCCATGGATAAAATAAGGACCACTCTACAAGCTATCAAACTTGGTATGATTGCCTGGTTTGGCCTTATTTGAGTCCCATTTAAGGATTAGGTCCCCTTCCTTTAAGCTCTTTATTGTAGATATATTTTCAAAGGCCTTTTTTACCTAAGATTAATGTGACTCTAGTGTTTTCATAGCAAGATCCCTCATTTCTTCTAGCTCCATGAGCTCTATGATCCCTACATTCATGGGTTCATCTTCCATTAACTCAAGTTGATGAGCTAACTCTAATGTATGAAGATCAAGGGAGATAGTCAATTTGGATTCCCTTCCATACACAATATCATATAGATAATTACAAATGATATTTTTAGGAGTCACCTTATCAACCCATAAGGTTTTCCTTAGCTTGGTGTGCCATGTTATTTGATTCTCTTCGATGGTCCTCTTGATGATCCTTAAAAATATTTTATTTGTGAACTCTACCAGTCCATTTACTTGAGGATAGTAGTTAGGAGAGGTGTTGAGGTAGATGCCCATTTTGAGAGCTCACTCACTTATATTCATACCAAAGAATTCCAATGAATTATCAAAAATTATGGTGGTTGGGACACCAAACCTAGTCACAAGGCTATTATAGAAGTCCAAAACTACACCTTTACTAGCCTCCTTCAAATTAATGGCTTTCACCCACTTGGTGAAATAGTTAGTTGTAGTGAGCACCCATTTATTACTTACACTTTATGGTGGATTGATCATCCTTATGAAGTCTAACCCCCATTACATGAAGGGTTACTCCACCTGAATAGGATTGAGTGGAAGGGCTGTTAGTTTTTGCTTTATTGCAAAGAGGGCACACTTTTGGCATTTTCTAACCCATGCATGAGCATATTTGAAAAGGTTGGGCCAGTAATAACCAACCCTCATCACCTTTGCTACCATGGTCCTAGGTAAAAAATAGCCTCCTATAGGTCCATCATGGAACTGATCCAAGAGCTTGGTCACTTGGTCATCATCTATCCATCTAAGGAGTACCCCATTGAGGTCCTTCTAAAATAACACCATCAACTAATGCATAAGGTATAGATTAAAGCTTTAAATACATTCTTTTAGATCTATCCAAATCATTAGGGCATTATCCTATTGGTAAGAAGTGAGCCATATATTGAAGCTAACTCTTTTAAAATGGAGGTACACTTGCTTGTGAGTTATCTTGGGTCACCTAACTAACTTCCTTATCTTTTGGAAAGGATAAGGCTAAGGTAGCACTTAACAAGGTTAATGGATAATCCTTATTTTGAGATAATGTGAGCCAAAATATTACCTTCATACACAAATAACACTCATTTATTGGGATTTAAAGATATCCCATACTCTCTGTATCTTTAGAATATCAGCCTCAGATGGTCCATGTGTTCACTAGCTTTCTTAGAGAAGACTATGATGTCATCCAAGTAGACCATCATCATTTGCTTTAAAAACCCTTGGAAGGCCATACCTATTTCTCTTTGAAAGGTTTTACCAATATTGGATAATCCAAAAGGCATATTTTGATAAGAAAATGTGCCCCACTTGGTGGTGAAGGTAGTCTTGTGCTGGTCTTCCTCTCTAACTAGCACCTGGTTATAGCTTGAATATCCATCTAAGAGAGAGAGAAGCATTTTGAACTAGAAACTACTTGATAGAGTTACTCAATGGATGGTAGAGGGTAGTGATCCTTTAAAGAGACTCTATTAAGATCCCTAAAGTCCACACATAGTCTGATCTCCCCACTCTTCTTTCTAATAGGTAGTAGATTAGTTACCCATGAAGAGTGATTGATTTTGAAGATGATCCTAGATTTAATAATATTGGTCAATTCTTTTCTCATGAGCTCTTAGATATTGGGTTTTATGGGCCTCTACTTCTACCTGATATTCTTGGCATTAGCCTTTAATTCTATAGTGTGTTGGGCCAACTTAGGATCAAAGCCCCTCAGGCCACTATATTTCCCAACAAAGATGTCTATATATTCCTTACAAAGATCTATGAAAGCATGCTTTTCAACTTTAGTGCTTACCTTTCCAAGATTGACGAGCTTGTATTCAAAGATAAGAACTCTCTCATAATTCTCTTCATTAGTTAACATCACTGATTTATCCTTCCTCATATGGTCCCCTTCATGAAAGAGGCCTTCTAGGGTGACTATCCCTTTAGGAATATTATTGGAATGTAATTGAATAATCTTCTCCCCATACTTATGTTGTTATTTTCCTTTGTTGATGGAGGAGGACTCTACTTCTTGCTATAAGAAACATGTCATATGTTTGTCATTTTCAAAGATCTACCAATGACATTCATTATCTATCACTAATGGTACTACTACCACTTTGAAATGTGGTTGTACCTTGGTCCTTTTCAATTCATTAGGGATATCAAAGTGATCCCCCATAGTTGCTAGCCTATTATCATGTTGATTTTGGCCCTTTGGGACTGATTAATTGTTGAAGGCCTCAAATTTCTCAACTAGATCTCACACTCTATGTTTTTAGGACTTCATTAAGGGGTTCTTAGTGGCATTCTGACCTCTAATTTAGTGTACAATCAATTTACTATCCCGATAGACTTGCAATTTCTTGATCCTTCTCTTACTATCCAATTAAAGGCCATAGATGAGACCCTCATATTCTACTATATTACAAGAGTAGTTTAATTGGAACCTATATGAAGATAAGTACTTATCATTTTAAGGGGATATTAACATAACACCTACACCCACCCCATATTTTCTCCTTGAACCATCAAAGAACAACTTTCATAGACCTCTAATATCTTCTTGAGGACTCATGAGGGATGACATGGGCTAGATTTATTCATGAAAATAATAGATACCCAAGTACCTTTTTTTAAAACCTTCTAAGGGGTCCACCAACTGGCTATCATTCCATAGTTCATCTAGGAACATGTCTAGCACCTCTTCAAGATGAATATTCATCTCCTTCCCCATTGAAAATTCATCCTCATCAGTGATGGTACAACTAATATTGACATTATCTAGTCTATAGGGCTCTATGTGGAATTTTGCAATGGGTTCAGCTTTGATTGACACTTTAGCCCCATACCTTATTCTGAATGCCATATATGACCAACATACTATAAGGTAGCCTCCAATTTTTGTAGCGAACTCCCTAGATAGGCATAGTGTAAAGTGAGGAGGCACATCCAAGATCAATACATCTAGAGCCACTAAGACATTGAGACAAGAATATCAGGTCATATTGAGGTATCTGATTATGCCAAATGGCTTGTTAGAAGAACCATCAATCTGTGAAACCCCTTTGGACTATGGATCATATTTTAGACCAAGTCGATCAGCTATGGACTTTGGCATCACTAAGGTACTAGCCCCATTATCCACTAAGCATTTATGCACTAGAGAGTTTTGAATTATTACTAAGATGTAGAAGGGAGGAGGTTTGACAACCTTGTTTAATTTCCATTCATTAGGCCCTTTAGCTTCATTAGTGATAACTTCATTCACCTTGCTCGGTAGCTTATTTTCAATTATTATAACCTTAATCTTGGACAAACCTTCCTGAAAAATGTCCACTTGACCAAGCATGGAGAACATATCCCAAATTGGCACACTCACATTATATTTAATCATCTATTTAACAATGTTGATGGGTGAACCACCAACCTTTGCTTATGCTTTGGGAACCACCACTATTTTCTATTAAACTAGTGAGCCTTGGGGCACAAAAAGATTCCCCTAATTATAATTTTTTGGGGATACTATAACCTTTAGAGTGACAATAGGCTCATTTGGTTTTTTTAGTGAAGGAGTAATGGTAGGAATCTCTGTGACTACTTCTTAGTTACCATCCATGTTCCTTCTTTTAAATCTTGTACTTGATGCCACTAGTATGTAGTCTTGGTTAGAACTAGCCCATTGGTTGGATGCTTAGCACTCTTCCTATTCATAGTTCATCATTGTAACACCCAACTAGTTTGATCCCTGATCATTACTTTGACCTTATTGAGGATCCTCTAGCTTGGTCATCATAGGTACCAATACATTTTGGGCTATGATAGCTTGGTTGTACCCAAAATTAGCAGCTTGTTTTCATTGATCATTGAAGGCTTGATTGAGGTCAACACTTGGGACAATATGTTGACCAAAAGATTGATTCTAAGGAATGGTATCCTCTACTTCTTGATCCACATTATTTTTAATTGGTAGCAAGGTGTTGGAAGTGGTATCAACTTTAATATTGTAGTTATTATAGCTATTATATCCATGCTTCCCTTATCATTCATTGTGACCTTGGCCTTGGCTTTGGTAGTTCCCCTTATATGGTGGCTTATTTGTTTAAAAGGCTTGTTATTGAGGTTGATATGAACTTTGATAATGCCTATTGAAATACTATATCCTCTTAACATTTACTATCTCATTTCTCAAAGACTAAAACATGCTCTTGAGTGCTTGGAAGTTATTTTGGTCTTGGGAATCACTAGACCCACTAGTGGAAGCTTTCTCTTATTTTGGTGTAGGTATTACAACAATTATTGGTGTAGGAGGAATGACATCAAGTAGAGGGATAACAATAGAAGGTGTCTAATTTCATGAAATAAGGGCATTAGTGGTTTGGATGTAAGCTTGCTAGCTTGAACTAGATAATTTTTTGCTTTGATGGTAACCTCATAAACATCTAGAAATACATTTCCCCCCATAAATTGGATCATCACTACTATGTCACTATTTAAAGATTTTAAATAATATATAAAGGTAAAGTTACAGGTTGGTCTAATTGAGACTAAGATTTTATCCCAAGTTTTTTGGAACCTTGTGTTGAATTCTTGCATGACTTCATGAGGATCTCTCTTAATGATAGTTTCTCTACAAGTGAAAAATGATCACTTTTATCCTCAAATATTTTACACAAGGTTTCTCCTAATTGGTCCTATGTTTTAATGGAAATAGTAACAAGGCCTCTATACCAATCTAGGGCCTTTCCTTTAAAACAAGTAGCTAATAATCTAATAGCTATTTTTTCTTCAGTGATATTATAGATATTACAAAAATTGGCTATGTCTATGAGGTGTTTAGAAGGTGTTGTAGCTTGGTCACTAGAATAATAAGGAACACTTTTAATAGATACAACTAGGATAGGATCATGTTGGGCAAGATCTAGATGACTTTGGCCATTAAAATACATAAAATATATAGGGGTTGCCATGGCTATGTAAGGGTTTAATAAAGGTCTTGTTGCAGGGGTAAGCCTTGAAAATGACCTAGGAGGAAAAGTTCCTTGATATGGATTTTTATTGGCAAACCTTAATCTTTTTGATGAATTTAAAGGTATTTCAACAAATTCAAAGGGAATGCCTCTTGAATCTGACCTTATTGTCACCTTTGGCATGAGAGACAGCTACTACTTTGCACTAGAGTGTTGATTCTTCCTTTTGTATTCCCCAGATGTTATTGCTTGGGAGCTTAACTACTATAAATTTTATCAAACCAACATTAAGTTTGATCAATATTCCTTTTGGATTGTGGTCCCATTGGATGTGCTAGAAACTATTGTAGGCTCAATTTTCACCCTTGGAGTGGGTTCTTCAATCTCCCTCCAATTGAGATATACAATGGGAATAACCCTAGGCAATGGGTCACCTATGATGGGGTTGGACCTTTGGAGAAGGCCAAATTCCTCTTGATGCTCACCTAAACTAATGTTAAACTAATGATTTATATGGAAAATGCATAGAAATAAGATAGGGTATCCTAATAAGGTTAAAAGGGTGGTGAACCATAGTTAAATGGATATTCACTTGAACACACATTGGATTAGAAAAAGGCAACTATGGCTTACTCAATCTCATAATCTCACTAGTTGCATAAATATTTCATAGAAGAGGTTCCAAATAGAATACTAGTCTAAACCTTCAAGTTAGCTTGAAAACACCTTCAAAGAGGTAAAAAAAGGATAGTAAATTAGGAAGAATCTCCTTCACAAATTTAGCATACAAAATCACACTAATCACTGATTAAAGATAAGAGATAGGCAAAGAGTTAAACCTATTACTTTAAAAGGTAGTTCTTACAATATTTTGACAAGGTTTAACCATAAAAAATGAGCACACTTTTACAAGAGTCTCAATGAGTATCATTGTCCTAGAAAAGAATGATAAATTATAAGAGATAAGAACCCCTTAAATGGGAATGAGACTGGGATATATAGGAGAATAAAAAGAGAGAAAGAATGTGGGAGCATGCCATCAGAGAAGAAACACACCATCCTAGGTCATTAATTAAACCTGAGCTACCACCTTTTTCTCCTTAGATAATGAAATCCTTTCCACCTTTTTGATCAATCAGAATACTACCCATGGATTATTGAGTGAGAAAGTCCCCAAGGTTATAAGGATGCATTAAATGCCCTTAGTAGCAGTTCCCAACACTAGAACTTTTCTTTGATCCTTCATGCCATCTCTCACTTGAGGAAAAAAAATTCATGCTCATGGTTCTAATAGAAACATGGATTTGTGAATTTTAGGTGATTACTTGTCAAAAATATGGCCATGTTGAAGGATGAAGACCCTTTGCATTAATCACATATCTACTTTATCTCTATGTTTGGATCATAAGTCTATCCTATAGATCAAAACCGATCTAATATTATTGGTTTTCTTATAACTACCATATTAATATAGACCTATAGATAATATATCCCCATTTTTATAGATTATAATAGGTCAAAATAGACCCATTATATCTATATAGGAACCAAGAGCTCATTTTGTATATAGGCCCTCCTTTAAGAATGGAAAACATAATTGTAGATGAATCCTGCAAGCTATAAAATATCACACTAGAGGTCTATTTTAAGCTCCAATGGTAGTCCTTTATGTTTATTATATCTTATTGCATTAGTGTGACCTTTTAATATCATTTATTCAAGCTCTAATGTTATAATGATGACCCTATAATAACTCTACCTTGGTCAAAAATGGTTTCTTTACTTCCATCAAAAGTCCTAGGCTCACCATTGTTTTAATTGGCTATTAAAATCTGACTCATATCATTGACATGTTCACCCATCTCACTCTGTTAGATCCTAATTATTTGAATGAATTTTGGAAATTTATCTTATTCTATTTGAATTTTCAATTGACACTTATCATGCATGCATTTTCTCTTAGGATTTGTTAACCTCTTTGACCTCCATTTGCCATTAGATCTAGATATATGATGCAATGCAAATTATCAAATCTGCTAGAACCCACTATTTGAAATCCAATGACTACTTCATGAGATTAAATTTGATGTATATGTGAACATAATTTGATGTCCTCATGGATTGATCCGGGAAATAATTTAGGTGACAATTCGGGTGATGGGTCCACTCCACTTGATGATGGAACTTCCAGGAGCCATAACTTTTGCACCGTAGCTCCAATTGACTCACCGTTTGAACTGTTGGAAAGATAATAATGAGGGGAAAGTTGTGAGATGAAATTTATCTTTACTAAATGAATTTTTACCCCTAAAAACCCAACGGAATTTCCCCAAATTTCAATTTTAGTAGTGCAGTCTAAAAATAGTAAGTTTTTAAAAATAGTAATTCCTCAAATTATGTATTGTTGTAAATCCTGGAAGTCAAACCAATTAATATCCCTTGAGATTGGTGACCTTCCACATCCTCCTCACACCTTAAAAACATGTATAAATGAATATGTAACCCAAAATGGAAATTAGACATCTCTTCTCAAAGATAGGCATATGCTAGGGTCTACAAATTTGATCAATAAAACATCTCTTCTTAGGGATAACATTATTTGAATTATGTTGTTCTTATTTCTTGAATTATATTTCAACCAAAGATTTTGAGTTTTGGACCATGGATGTATCCAATGTCCCATAACCCATAAAATTTATACTCTAATGTATATTTTTTGAAGCTCTAATTTGACATTTGTGCGAAGGTTAATTACTTTTTAACCAATTTTGAAGGCTTGGATATGGAAGCAAAGAGGTCACAAAGGCACCAAATTTTTAAGAGATTATATTGATACTAAAATTGATGAACCTAATTAATCTAATATCCCAAGAGATTTATAAGTGTTTTTACAAAATATTTAAGTGATCTACCCTAGGTGATTTTTATGACATCTACATACTTGTCATGGTAAAAAATGGTTAAGTATGGAAACTTAGTGAATTTTGTCCGAGGAAAAAAATTTGAATCCTCATATCTTCTTTTTCACTTCATAAAATGACCTAAGACTTATTGCATATGTTCTTGGGGCTAATGAGATCAGACCCATGTGACCAATTCTCCCTAACTCATCTACATGTGGCAATGATAATGTTAGCAAACTGCCTACTTAGAATTTTTGCCATTAGACCAAAAATGTCTAGATGAACACAATAAAGAACCAAATGAGTGTTAAGCACATACATACTCATTCCAAACACTCTTGACATCCCATAGGGTCTCTAAAACACTTTAGACCTATCCCTTAGAAATTGTCAAATTACACTTTAAGTGAACTTAAAGTTTTTCAAAAACTTTGTGAGCATAAATGAGATCTTTAGACCACTCATTCAATCCAAATTTTTTGTCCATCTATTCATCCATTAACAACCTAATCTATTTTGGCACAAGCTTGGTATGTGGGCTATAAATGGCCAATAGTTCATATTTGATACACTAATGTAAAGTGGATGGAACACACCGCATAACACAGATCTAAGGTTACCCTAGAAGGACATTATATTAGAATTCTCCTTCTATGACATAAAACAAATTGTGAATAAATGAGAGCCTACTTGGATGGGGAGGGTAATAGTTCATAATTTAGGGGCAATTATATCATTAAAAGCTTATAATACTATTGGAGATTGAGCTACAATTGTTTCCATAAGTTTCAATTATTTGAACACATGCAAGGAAATAATATTAATACTAGACCCATTGTCAATCATTACTCTTTCGATTTGAGTTTGATTAATTTGTGTTGTGATAAACAAGGGTAGATCCTAATTTTCAAATGGTAAGGGAAATATCTCAAAATCATTAAAACTAATAGATAAAACCATCTATAATTCTTGAATGAAGGGCCTCTATCATTGCCTAATGATGATGAGGGGAAATCTCAATGAGTTTTTAGAGGGAAATTTTGATAGGAGCTTGGTGAAGTTGCTTCAAAACTAGTATTTGTATAAGTTATGAAGAAATTTTCTTTTGAGATTTTTCTAAAATGGGAATTTTAGGTTTGGAAGTGGAATATTTATAATTTTCCACAGCCAGGGTAGGAGCTTTATCTATATACACTTTGGCTTCATTCAATTTTTAGGTTTTGATATCTTAAGCTTGAGACCTACTTTCTATGTTTATTATGTCGATCTGATATAATGGGGGATTTGTTGATTTTCCTAATTTATTCATTTTTTAAGGTCCTAGAGGTTGAATGGGAATCAAGTTGAGATGATCAATCATAATTTTTTATTCTTATTTTTATTTATCTTTAAAAGGGTTTACTATGTTAGTAGCAAGGATATTTGTAGTTTTAGGATTGAAGAGGGGATCATGTTATTCAATTAACAAATTATCCTCATTCAAAATATTATGAATCATGAACTTTAGAGTATTACATCTCTCATTATCATGTCCATGTATCCTATGATAGGCACATATTTTATTTTACCTATACCACATAGGTTTTTAGACATGAATATTACTTGGTTTGATGGGAGGTAATGTGACCAAAGAGGTTTTCATAAGTTGGTTAAGTATAGTATCATAAGATCCTACTAAAGGATCTTGGTTAGGTTCTATAAACTTTTATGGTACCAATTTTTTGATCATGCTCACCTCGATACTTTCCTTTTTTGTATGGAGGGTTTACATCATTTTAATGGGTGGTAAGGGTGTTTTAGCTAATTCTTGGGTATAACTAAAGTCTACTAGGTGAAATTAATGTTTTGGTGTGGTTAGTTTTAGTGGATGCCTTAAACCAATTGAGACCCCTTGATATAAGATTTTATAATTGAAATCTTTAGTTTTGAGGAAGGATATGGCCCTAGGATGGATGGTTTAGTTCATTCTTGAGGTATTGCCATATTCCATTTTTGACTGTGGTTAGAGGTCATGGAAATAAATTTATAATGATCCTCTTTTTTTGGAAGTTAAATTCTTATGGGTGGATGTTTCAATGCTTTACCTTTCATTATACCTAAGCATTTATTCCAAGTGTGGGGATAATGAAAGTCCTTTTTATCCTTCACTTTTTATGGGGGATTGTTTGTAAGTTTAGATGAGCATTCCTCTAAGGGATCCCATGAAATTAGGTCTAAGAGACATGAGTGGATGATACAAATAGGTTTGGTTGATTCACATGAGTTAAAGTTACCCCTATAAGGAGATCTAGTATTTGGGCTAAGGTGGAAGGTGATTCAATCATACTATCAACTTCCTTTGGTAAGAGTTAATCATGGATGGTGTTTATGACATGGGTGCCTTGATCCAAGGTCCCCACTATATTTATTTATATGGAGTTAGATGAGGATGTATTGTTAGGGAAATGTTACCTAAAGATGTCTTTATATTGATTTTGGGGTGCATTTTGATTATCCCATTATAGCTCCCCTTGATCAATGAGGCTTTGCGCTAATCTTTTGAAATACCAACACTTGTTAATTTTATGATTGAGCACACAATGATAAGTACAAATATCACTTTATTTGTACCTATTTTTATTTTATAACTTCACTTTTACCTCTTATAAGGATCTAATTTCTAATTTTTGAGAAATGGTAAAGGCATCATCAAAATTTTTAAATGACTGGACTTGCAAGGTGGATGAGATATGTTTCATAGATTATCTTGAAAATAGTTGAATCAATTATATTTGAGGTAGGGAGAAGGATAGTTGGTTTATAAAGACCCACCATCTAATAACAAATTCTACAATAGACTCATGTTCAAATTGCCTGATGGTGTAAAGGTTCATAATAGTTACTTTCTTAACAATATTTATTGATAAGTTCTCTAATAAAGTTATAGCTAGTTGCCCAAAAGAAAATAATGAGTTTTGAGGGATGGAACTATATGAGTCTAAAACCAGTCCTATGAGTGACATAGGAAATGTCCTTAAAATAAGGGCATTATCATGAGCAATGATGCATCATTCATGTTGAAATTATTTAATGTGTTGTTAGGTATCTTCTTTATTTTGAAATTTTATAAATTTGGGAAGTTCTCATTGTGTATAATATGGCTAGATAGGGACAATAGGGTTGATTGGCTCAGTGTAAATCTATTCATATATAAACATGTTCTTCTATCTTGAGGTAAAATCTTTTAAGTTCATCATCCTCTCCATGAGTAACCTCATGAGATTTGGTTGGTCACTATAATGGGGGATGCCTCTTAGAAAATTCTATTGTAAATGTTGATATGAAGGAAATGATGTTGGGAGAGGTTGTGTAAGGGGGCTCCCCTATAGACATGGTAGTTATTAGTTGAGATGTATCCATGTATTAAGGGAAGAGAAAAGATAAATTTTGATGTTGGGATGGATTAGAATAACTACCTATAATGGGTTGTATGGGAATTTGGTATTGTGTAGTTAGGGATATTTGTTATTGAAGGTTTTGACCTATATGGATATATTGTGTGGATGGTGGAGGTTGTGTGGTATACCCAAATGTATATTGAGGCCTAATTTTGTGTTGGTGGTAGCATGTGTTTTGGTATTGGGGCATACCCCCTCACTTCACAACCCCACAGTGATAATAGTGTTGGGTGCTTAGCATATATACTATTAGCCAATTATTTATACTCAGCCAGAACACCGAGTTAGTTCTCCCCTTGGTGATGAAATCCAAGTGGGTATACTAGTTGGGAATTATATTTACTGTAATTTTTTTATGATTTTGGTTTGGTTTGTGTGAGAAGAAAGTGAAACTAAATGATAAGTTAACCCACTTAATTAAATTAGATTTATTCTAAACAAGCAAATAAAAAAAAATCTCTTTAACTTTAACAAAAAGGAAACTAATCTAAATAGTTTTTCCCTTTTTGATTTTTTGATTTTAAATGATTTATATGAAAAACAAATTCACTAAATGAAATAAACATGAAAGATAAAAAAAAAATAAAACAAGAATAGTGAGGCCCTTTAACAGGTCTCACCAGGCATACAGGAATGTTTAAGGTATTTTATTTTGTTTTATATATAAAGTAAAATACTCAAAAAATTGAAATAAGATACAAGGTTTTACAAGACTACTTGTGATTGAAATCGATTGCACACTATATTTGGTAATGTGGGAAATCCTTTTTGTCTTGTAATGATTACCTACACAAAATAACTTAAATAAAAGATAGATTAATATGATAAATGAGTAGGCTACCTTGTATGAGACCAGTCCCAGGAAGTGGTATACTTCCTTACAAGGATGTCAACCCACTATCTTAACAATTAAGTAGATAAATATAAATGAAATTAAAATATATAATTTAACAAGATAGATGAGATAATAAAATTATTTAAGATTTAATATACATTCATTTAATGGAGATTTTCAAATAAGACATTCTAATATTTTTTGGTAGTGTCTTCTTTATCTTGCATCACTTTTAACTAGTCTACAATAGATTCCAAGGTAGGGCAAATATAATATCACAACTTCCTAGCTCAAATTAAATGTTTCTTTGATCGGTAAAAAGGGGATGTAGAACTATAGGTAAATATCAGATAGTGACCATTTAATGACTAACTCTAAGAAGAGCCATCTACAAGAAAGACATAACTTTAAGAAACATGGATCTAAGATGTAAATCAAATTGTAAACTAAAAGGGACTCAGGTATAGATAGAATGGATTTTTGGTAGAGATCAATGCTGATTTGTAGGATCGATGTTGATTTAGGGAATCAACATCGATTCTATAAATGTAGACAAAGGTCTCAAGATAGTGTTTTAAAATATGGATTTAAAGGATTCTAGAGGGTTTCAGTGTGTCTAGAGTTGACTAAATATATTTTAACAGTGATTATAGGGGTAAACTAAATATAAAATTGAATGTAAAATAACATACATATAGAATAAATTTCTAAATCAATGACAAACTAACCTTTATAATTCTTCAAACTTGTTATAGACTATACGTTTAACATGATGATTCTTAATCTACTGATGGGGTGGATGAGTTGATGTAGTTGTAAAAGCTTCTTAGGAATGAACAAATATTTAACTGATACTCTAGATAAATTTCATCATCCTTTCAGTGCATTCATAAGTGCAATAAGTTAGTCCTTTGGTCTAGGTGAGGTTATGGTTAAATCAGGGTTTATTCAACATAATCGACATCAATTGTGGGGATCACCAATGATTCTTGGATAAGCTTACCCAAGTTGTTGGAGAGGTTCCATCCAAGGATTTAATTTGAGCTCCTAGTTGTTTAAGTGATTTTAGGATTATGAGGAGGTTAAAGGTCATTAAAACAACCTACCTTGCATTCTATTTTGGGTAGATTCATTTAGATGATACCATCTATAACCAATTTAATTAAGTCAAACATAATTACAAAAGGTAAATGGTAAAAGGGTAATTAAATACTTACATGGGGTAAAATAAGAATAATCATTAATGGGACCTAAGACCTAATCTAGCACAAATATTATCATGTAAAATCATAGTACCTACACTAGGGGACAACACTCCTGTCTAGTGTTGTATTCCTACAATGGAGATGTAGTCCTCAAGATAGTATTAGAAAGGGATATGTTAGGATTATATACCCTATTTATTTCTACATGTTTTTGTCATAGATTTTGATTAATGACTTCTATTATTTGTATTTTTTGGTGTTTCACAATTAGATATACACAATAGAGAGTTTTGGGGAGGCTAGATGATGGATACTATTTGTGAACTACCCATGTCAGATGAGAAGAGGCATATTAATGAGAGGTTTAGGTTAGGGTATGTGGTTTGGTTAGATATCATTATTTGGTATGCTCATGTGATGGTTGCATTAGTTGAGTGATGGAATACAATTACGTGCACATTCTATCTACCTATTGGGGAGATGATTGTTAGCATAGAGGATGTGTGGAGGATATAAAAGTTGATTATGACTAGTAGGATAGTGTTGATTCAAGATGTTGTGGGGTATAGGGATGTGTATTGAGCTTGTATATATTTTTATTGGAGTGTGGGATAAGAACCACAAAGGGAGTGAGTTAGATGTGATATTATCTATGATTGTATTATCAAATGTTCCATAATTATGGAAGTTTTTGGATATTTTATTAGCATCATTTTTATCTCTTAATGGGAGTGGTGTATCTATATCATATCAGATGCACAATATTTTCTATGTTTTGAAGGAGCATGGTAGAATATATTATTTGGGTAGGATGATGTTAGCCCACATATATCATGATCTATACAAGTTTACTCAGTAGTATTTTAGTGGTGGAATTGGTTTGGTGACAATATTAAATTATTGGGCCTATGAACATGTAGTGGTTACATGGACTATAGGGATGCCACATCCTTAGTGGGAACATCCATAGGTTTTTATATATAGGTTTACTAGTACTAATAAAATAAAATATCAGAGCACCATGTAGTCTCATCATATACTAAATCAAGTGACTGGTAGTGATATTATTTGGAGACCATATATAAGTTTTATTGGGTGGATAATTGATAGCATATAACTATGTCAGTTTGATGTTAGTTTTTAAATACATGATTGGAGGACAAATGTGTATGAGCACTTATAACATGAATGAGTAATGAGAGAATTTTCATTGTTTTAGGATGTGCACATAGTTCTATGGGTGTGGTCAAGAAGTGATGGGCCTATATTGATATTGGGAAACAAAGGGATGCCCTTAGTAGTGGATCTAGTATGAATTCCCATAGACATAAAGGCTATATATATATATATCCCAAATGTGGAAGATGGTATACATATACATACATAACATGGTGGAGACACAAAAAAGGGGCTCCATTATTATGATGTGGAGGAGTTGTAGTTGATGACTCACTAGAGCCTAAGCCTTTAAGGGCAGCTAGAGATATGAATCTTATTAGGTTACATTTTATATTTGATATGTTTATACATTTACCATGATTCAAATGATATGTGTTGATTAGTGACTAATATGTATTTAGTTATGTGTTAGTTTAGGTGATAAGGAGTATTAGATGGTGATGATCAATTTGGTAGTGCATGATATGACATGATATGTTCTTAATGATCCCATGGAGGATGGATTGGTTTAGTGAACTATGATAGTTGCTGGTGTGAATGTGCCCTTATTTGATAAACTAGAAATTGCCATTACAATATATGTGTGAGTGGCCATAGAGAAAGATGATTTAAGAGTTGACCTGGGTAGGAAAGATATTTCCCCACTTGATCCTATGGTCATATTAGATCTTAATCTAATATATTATTATATTTTAATATAGTGAGAGCATACTAATGTGAAGGCATGATTGGTAGTGTATGAGGATAGATATATGAGACATAAGTCATGCTCCAAGATTCAAGGTGATTATAGGGCCTTAATTTCTAAGTCTCATGTGGCTAGTGATACAAAATATAGTGAGGATGGAGGTCTTGTTGACCATAATCGCACTATAGAGTGATGTACTTATTTTATGATTGTATAATTTTTTTTTGATAGATGTAGATATGATATATTTTTTTACATATTTGTATATCGATAATTATTTATGATTATAACATTATAAATATTTGAAAAGATAGGTGATTGATATTTATAATTACATATGTCACAATGTTATTAATGTGACTCTTTAGTGGCTTATCTATGAATGATGTAAAAACTAACTAAACCTAGAAAAATCATTCATCCACCCTAAAGGAAAAAGGAAATGTGAACCATACCACTCTTTCTATGTAATTAGATGATTGTATGCTAGTGATGAAATACTGTGGGAATATATTTACTAGGAATTTGTGTATGATTAGTTGTAAAAAATATTGATTGGATTTATCAATGAGATTCTTAGTTGAATTGAATTTTATTGTATCATCACACTGATGTAAGTTATTCTAACTCTCTATAGTGGCTGCCATTTCTCTTGACTCTATGGTGCAATATATTTCACATAACTCAATGTTATAGAAGACTCACTAATCACATGATAATTAACCATTGGTTCCTTATTAGGAACCTCCTAGGATAACTAAGTCATGGAAGAATGGGATCTAGGATAATGAGGAGAAGGAGACTCAATTATTTCCTTCATAATTATGATAACAATATTTCCAACATATTATTTCATGCAATCTTTGAGTGCAAAATAGCCATTATCTCAATGACCATTGATGTGATGATAGTTGTTATATGGTTTATTCCTAGATCCATCTAAACAATATGATGAATGATAATTATTAGTGTATTTTTTATCATGTTCCTATCCAATAGTGTCAATAAAACATCATGAGGCCTATATCTAGATGAATCAAAATGTATAGGCTCTCTCTTGGTATACTATGTTCTAATCACTAAAGGAATTGGTCTATAAACTAGTTCTTTCCCTTTGTTGAGTACTTTCACTTGATATTTATGTTCTACTTTTTCCTTTTAAAGAGGTGGATTAGGCACTTGAAATAAATTGGATGACTCTGATGGAAATGGATCTAGATCTAAATTTTCCTCTATATTAACCTTGACTAGTCCCAATTGCTTCTTAAATTCCATAATTATATGAAAAATATGTTGAAATGACTTAGTTTTTTGATATGAAAACTTTTCCTTAAGAGGAAATATGAGACCTATTGATAAGATATATTATATCTCCAAATATATCAGTTGATATATTAACTAATAATATGAATTAAACCATAACATGTAATCACTAACTAGATCCAAATGGCCTATGCAATGAAGGTAATATATCATATGTGACTGTGGGTCCCTCATTATAAATAAAATTCATCAAAAATATATCTTATAACTAAATAAATGTATGTAATTAATTGTTAGTGAGTGAATGATGAAACCAATTTAATGTTTCATCCTCTAGGATCCTAGGAAATAACTATAATAGTATCAAACTACCATTACATCCTACCTAAGCTTTCCTATAAGTTTTGATATGCAAGTAAGGATATCCATGTCCATTAAAACTAGTTAGTTTTAGTGTATAAAACTTATTCATTAATGGTGTATGGATGATCTTACATGAAATAAGTTTACCATGAATAACATTTGAATCAACCCAAGATTAATAAGACTTACTATCCAAAGCAAGTTGATGTAATTTGTGTTGTAAATCACCCACAAAAGGAATCAAAGAAATAAATTCTTGTGAAGGAATATTTAAATAAATAAGGGGATCATTTATGGGTTAGATTTGGCTATTAGTCTTAACCATTGGTATACTATTTTGCTTAACTTCTATTGTCTAGTCCAAAATCCAGTCCTAAAACACTTATGAGATTAAGTGTTTAATAAAAACTTAAAGATAATAATGGATTTTCATCCTTGATTTTAGGATTGAATCTATTTAAATCCAGGGCATGATTGTAGGTATTTGGATACATGATTTATTCTTCTTTAAATATGTCTTTGAGAGATGCAGTGTTACCACCAAGAGTCTAAAACTAGTTTGAGAGAGAGATTAAAACTCTAAATTTGAATCAATTTAAATTAAAATCACTATTGCATTTCAATTTGTAAATTATAGGGATGGGCTTATTTAGATTAATAAAATAAACACAAAAGAGAATAAAGGTAAGGTTAAAATTTATGTTTCTAGGATCTAAAAAGTACTAATACTTTAGGAATCGAGTTGTGTGCCCATTCATATTTAGACCATTATGCATCGAGTTTCACCAGGGGATAAAACTCATCATCACATAGGGCAAGATTCTAAGGAGAAAAAATGAAATTATTAATTCATGAATTCTTCTCTAAAGATAAACACATGGATGGACATGTAGTAAGTTACACATATGGTCTTCGAATATAATATGTAACTTTAAATACACAAATTAGAAGTGTTTACATGAAAATGAGAAGAATTCATAAATGAGTTAAAATAATGAAACACATTTCAAATATGCATTTTTATTAATAACCAAATACAACATTAATTATTTAGCATCAACATTACTTTAAAGCTAAAAAATAATGGAAGACATTCATAGATAAATAAAACTTAGGCTAATAGATAGCATGAAATTTGCATTCATTTTTAATGGAGTTTGTTTACATATGAAATGCCAACCCTTATAATGGATTGTAGTTTACAATGTATAGATGATGGGTCCCACCTCCAAGTAAGAAAATGTTCCCATCTTTGGCCATGATGAACTTTCAAGTTTATTATGACTATAAATATTCAAAACAAATAAAATATTCTCAACTTCTCTAAAATTTTATCTTGGGGGCCATTCAATTGATGCACTTATGAGATGGAGTTGAAATATCTCCCAACTACTTAAGTATGTACATCCTTGGTGACTAGTGTGACTGTCACTAGATCAAACTCCTTGTATATATTGGCCGTGTTCATAAGAGGCTTACAAAATATTACCTCTGACTGCATCAAAAGTATTTGATTCACCTTGAGTGGGCAATCAAGGGAAACTTTAAATTATGACACCTAGATGATACTAGCCATGGATTGGGTTGAGAGTTCCTAAATCACTTTGGTCCAAAACTTATTGGCCTTAGACACTCTACTCCTCATGACCTAGTTGAAGTGACATAGGTTGATCTTGAACTCACCTTTATCAAATAATGTGCCATCTGAATGGAATATCATAGTGATGTTGACTTAATTAAATTAATTCAATATATTTTCCCTACCTTCTTCCATAATTTACATGATTGTATGCACCACTAATAAGTATTCCTTAATTTAATATCTCATTCTTCTAGAATAGGTATGGTATTTGATTTTAGAGAGAGGCATGAAATTTAGCTCTGGGAACATGCCTTTGGTAATAAATACAACAAGCCTTTTCCATTTATTGTCAATGCAGGTGATCCTCTCTAAATGTGTTTGGGCTTGTTAGAGGTGATGAAAGAGTTGTCAAAAATTTTCAACCAATATCTCTCCAAGAGATCATTACTATAGCCATGAAAGATTAAAAATTACACACCAAAAATAAACCAACTAAGAACAAACCAATTATTATTCTATTCTATTATATATCAAATAGTTTACAATAGAGATGTACAAATAAGTAGAATATAGGAGAATCCTAACTATCCCATGCATGTGGGACTAACTTCTCTAATATAGCTAGAATTAAGGCATAAACCCATCATAATCATAAATTTGGGATAAACATCTCCAATGAAAATATTGCCTACGTAATTTAAATAGTAGGAAAGTAATATCATAAACCAACACCCCCTTAAATGTAGCTTAGGTGGGTACAATAAAGGATGCAATATGAAACCATGTGTCACTATAGATGCCAATCCATCTTTCCAGAGTACATGGATGTTGATTTATTATAATCACCAAGTCAAAGTAGGAATGGTGTTGAATATGAGGATCATTGAATACAAACACTATGCTAAAAAATGCTAGCATTATTTGAACACACTCCAACAATAAGGTGAGAAGTGAACACAAAGACTGGTGGGGCTACCACACTGGTGTCATTGGTGGGGATACCATACTAGCATCACTATAAGAATTACCAAGAAGGCCATGAAGTCAAGTAAAAAATCCTCATATGGGTTCCAGAAAATAAAGTTCTTGAATAAAACACCCATGTACAAAAGAGGAATCCATAAAACACTAAAAAAAGTATAGCATATACATATAACTCTCTTAAAGTGGAGAAAAGAGAGAAAAATAATAGGAAAAACTACCCCCCCCCCCAAAAAAAAAAGAAAAAAAAAAGAAGAGAAATAGAAACCTCCCAAAGATGATGTTAAATTAGTTCATACTCTAAGTACTCATAGGTCACAAAGGAAGTCAATCTACATGAGTCATCTGAATCCACTACTTGATCACACAAAACTAATGACACTAGGCTTCACCATAATAGCCTTAATCAAGAAGACTGTTAGTAGTGTCAAAAGTACCAAAGATTATTGCATATGTAATGAATTCTCAACACCTAAGAATAAGTATATACACCCCCCCTATTGTTGACCAGGTGGAGTGATGCTAAAAATGCTGAATGTACACCCCCCATAATGGGTGGACTGGAGGAAAAAAAGTTTGTATGAGTGGTTCAAATACACTACTTGAACATTAGATGAGATGATACTGTATGCACCAAAATAGATCCATATCATGATGAAATAGACTGTCAACTTATCTAAGAAGACAAGATGACACTGGGATTCACTAGAATATCTACACTTGAAGTTGTAGGAGATTATCAAATGTTAAAAAAGTGGTGTCAAAAATATATAAAAGGTCTCTCAAATATGATGGATCTGGCAATGATTGAAGAGATAAGTAACTAAAGAGGTGAAAAGGTGCCAAAAATATAGCACACAAACACATGAATATAGACAAGGTTGAATCATCAAACCCTTCATGACACTTTATAACTTAGTGAGAATATAATATATCCCAATAAACATCAAATGAAAACAAGGAACACATTAGGATTCACCAAAATAGTTCCAAATAAGGAGATTTTTATCCTGTCAAAAAAGTCATCACCAAGCATGAGACTTACTCAAAAAAAAGGGAGTGAAAAAGTTTCACCATAGAAGAAGGAAAGGTGATAATAAAGGGGTCTTGATGGAGACATGAAATAAACTACAAGTTTGTCAAAGTGCCAATGTGCAAACTAGAATAAAACATGTCATGTGCTGATGGAAGTGTGTGGTAAATGGAGAAAAACTTCATCATGTATGCAAAAACACACTTGAAAAGATCAACTATCAATAAATAAAAATCTACAAAACACATGCAAATTACCTTAGAGTCAGCCAAAAATGCATCTAATATAATGCAAAGTGAAATAGTGGCATAAACTATATAATGTGGGCCAAGAAGGAGCAATGTGGGATAAATATCATGTAAATAAGACATCGATCACAACCAAAAATGCATCTAAAACTTGTAATGAGAGAGCAAAATAAATAAGGAGAAAAAAGATTTTTGCTTTGCATATGATGGGGTTTAGCCTCATACCAAACTAGACCTTTCCCACTAATCTTTGACTAGTGAGAGATAAAAAATAGTGATATAAAAATAATAATAAATAGTTTCCCTATGCAAATCTCTCTGATACCATGAAAGGAATGTCAACAAGATCATTCCAAGCCCAATATTTGAATCATTAACAACAAAATAATCACAAGAAGAGTTGTAAGAACTGAAAAGATGATATGCAAAGACAAAGGCAATATCATATAATATCCATAAAATAAATTATATATGTTACAAAGGAAAAGCCTTTCATATATAGACAAGGACAAATAAGAAGTAATCCAAACTAACCAATGTGGGATAAATCCACAAAAGGACAAACTAGGTAAAATACAAAAAACACCTATTAAACATGAGAACCAACTCTAACAACACCCCCCCACCCAAGTGAAGGTAGGGGCTAAAATTACTAAAAACAAAGTGGCATATCCATAGTATGAGTCCCAGAAACAAGTCCTGATGAGGTACTCATGTAAAATATATATCCATGAAATGGAGAAAGGAAGAAAACAAGTAGAAACAAAAATCCCCCCTAAATGATGTAAAATAAAAGAACTAAGGGAAGGAAGGAAGGACTTCATGTGAAATCCCCCCAAGGATAAATTCCTTCACTTGACATGAAGATCAGTACTATATATCTTGCATGGATGGAAAGGATGGAAGGAACTATCTACATAGGTGGTGAGATAGTCCCAAAAATAAGATGTTCTTCCCATTAATTTACCTTCCTTCTATGTTTTACAAGCAATATGTCCTAAAGACACATCACCTATAGAGATATTTCTATGCTAGTAGGAGAGATAATACCCTGTAATAGTCTGTCAATACTTCCATGAGTGTATCCCATAGAGTGAAGTATGAAACATCCAAATTTAAGAGTATGTTTCTCAAAGGAACCAAGCACATAAGCAGGTGGATCAAAAGTGGGACAAACAACAAATGCAGTAGTATGAGTAACAATAAGATCTAAATTAGAATGTGAAACAATAATAGTTTCCTCATGGAAACCATCATCTAAACACATATCCTCACAAATAAGAGGAGTAGGTGATGAAGTAATAACAACTATGGCACAATAAAAGTCATCCTGAAGAAGTTATGATGGTGTCTCATTCATGATCTCCAAAAGTGATAGTGAAGGTGCCACATCCTCAAGAATCATGTCCTCTTGATAAATGAAATGAATGAGATGAGTACATATTATGTGAGGAGTAATATGTACCTCAAGCAAACCATCCTCAAAATATAAGTCCTCACTAATATCTTAAGAAGGATGAATAGTGAAAGGTGTAGGAGGTAAGAATGCCTCATATAGATCATTGTCAAGAAGTATATCCTCACAAATGAAGTGGAATCCTAATTCTTGTCATTAGTAAAGAGTGAATCCTCACTAGGAGGAGAAGAAGGAAGTTCCAATATTGCCTCACCCATGTCATTATCAAGACTTAAATCTTGAATAACATCAATGTCATCATCAAAATATAAATCCTCACTTACAATAGGAGAAGGAAGTGGAATAAAAGGAGGTGGAGTAAAAGAGGGTACAAAAGACCTAGAAGACTTATTATCCTTTTCAAAAAAGTCTATACTATCATCCCAAAGATTCCTTTGGTGATGTGGCATATGTGACATAGCACTACAAACTATCTGAAACATGGAGGCAAATCAAATAAAGAGCCCCATCTTGCATGGATGAAAACCAAAAAATATCTTCCTCATCTATAAAGTGGGGAATGTCACCAAGAACAACTCTCCACATGCCTTTTATATGTAAGTGCATATTCATTTTGATCTTCTAAATAATGTAATTGGAAGTGTTTAGGGTCTCCACTGTCAAAATACAAGGAATAATTTGAGAAGAATAAATAACGATCCCCCAAAATAAAAACTCTTTCAATAAGGAAAAAATAAACCCCTATAAAAAGTGCAAGCCCCCCAAATTTTGAACTTATTAATTATGTTTTATAAAATAAATGACCTCAATAGATCGATAATAAAAAACATGCACTTTAAAAAAAAAAGAACTCAATTTCAAGTCATGATTCAAAAGTTATAACTTTTACAAGTTTCCCATTATTAAAAGCCATAAAATAAATAAAAATTGCACAAAACTTAAATGCTTGTGGAAAATTAAACTATTTATACCAGATATGGAAAAAATGGATTTGAAAGAAAATTTCAGCAAAGGAAAATAACAATCTTCCACAAAGATCAATCTTTCACATTATTTTTCACTTTAAACACAAGATCTAATTTTTTTTCTTGATCACGTATTAAAAAATCATAGAAAATCAGATTCACAGGTTCAATTCTAGAGCCTCATATCTCCTTCAACACTTCTCATAATCCTTATTATGACACCTTTATGTAAACCTCTTGAAGTCCTCTTTCCAATAGTGAAATAATTTTCTAAATTAGACACATATGTGAAGATAAAATGGAACTGCAAGATAGTCACAATTTTTGGGAGAAAAAACTTTATAATTTCTCCAAAAAATTGTCAATATCCAAATAAAATATCAATTATACATACAAAACATAGCCACTACACCAAGAATAAATTTTGATATATGAACAAACCCTTACAATACCAAAATCATAAATGGATGGTTGTAACACCTACTGCTTTGATACCATAAAAGAGTTATCAAAACTCTTTAACCAAGATCTCTCCAAGAGATCATCACTACCAACATTGCACAATAAGAAAAAACCAACTAAGAACAAACCAATTGTTTTTCTATTTTGTTTTATTTTATATCAAATATTTTACAATAGAGATGTACAAATAGGTAGAAACTAAGAGAATATTGACTATCCCATGCATGTGGGACCAGCTCCCCCAATATAAGTGGAAGTAAGGAATAAACTCATCATCATTATAAATGTGGGATAAACATCTCCAAATGAAATAACACATAAGTTAAAGAGTAGGAAAGTAATTTCCTACACCAACAGGGGTTCCCTGCTTCTAGTCAAGGTTTTGACTAATTCCTCCAAATATATGAAGAGTTGTATGAGGGCCTCTTTGACTTGACCAATCAATTTAGTAGGGAAGGAACTCTTCACCTATGCCTTAATCACCTAGACGTGCTTATTCATGTCTTCCATAAGATTTTTAGACATGTTGTGAGTGTCCTTTAGTAAAATTTTCCTCTATCATAGACTTTATAAATTTTATGAGAGGGAAGAGGTCATCCTTCATCTACCTCCTTGAATAAATATTTAAGTGAGTATCCCCCTCATGTTTCCTAAGTTCCTATCGAACTCCCTCTAAACTTATAGATCACTTTGAAGAATCATATCATGCTCCTACAATCTTGTGGCAATTACAAAGGTATGAGGGGGTGTAGGTGGGGTGGTAGAGATAAAGGTTTAAGGTATAGGAATGGGAGGAGGAGGAACATATGAAACAAATGTAAAGAAAGAAGAGATAAATGGAGGAGGTGGAGGCATGGGGGCAAAAGGGGTAAGAAAAAATAGAGAATTCCATGGGAACATCTAGGTGTGCCACTAGATTTGGGTCAAATTGACTAGTATAATCATGGCATCAGGGAGAGGAGTGTTTAGAAGGAAATGGTAAATATGGGAGGCACCACCTAATATGGCTTAGTAGGGAAATGGAAACTTGAGGGTGTTCTATTGGGTTGATTATGGATGGATGAAGGTGGAGGAGGGATCTACATAGATGCATGCTGGTCACCTTTTGGACTTGACTATGGGTTGATGTTGATGTAAAACCATCATTATTATGTAGCCTATGGTCAAGCTAATTAAATTACAAGAGTTGGTGGAGCTAGAGCAAAAACTTAGAGAGGTGAGATGTATGGAAAAGAGGGGGTTATGACCCCTTAAAACACCTTCCTTAAATTTTTGGGTGTTTTTTAAGGGTTGTTCTGAGTGGATGGTTCATCTTACACATGATTCCCCTTTTTATTATTGGCCTCAATTATAGATAACACTTCTCTATCATTTTTTGGGTTGAGGTGGATTTAATCCACATCACTAGGCTCATGGCCATAATTGATATTGAGTTGGACTGATACTTTACCACATGGGCCTTGAAGACTCTATATGGGTCCCATTCTCTTCGTCTTCCCTACCTAGTTCATAAGAGTTCATGCCCAATGCCATTTTATACAACAAAGGTATAATTTTGTGTATGTGTTGGTAAAAGGTGATAGGGAAGGGTGGGAAGACATTTTATTGGCTCTTGAGGTAGTGGTCGAAGATGCCCTCTATCAGTTGATAGGTAACCTCCTATTTAGCCAATTGATCTAGAACCTGACAGGGTGATCAAAGAGGATCCCTATGAATACTTAACACCTAGATGATGGTTCATCCCTATAATAATATTAGTCATTTTTAGGGGAAAGATATTTCCAAATTTCATTGGATATTAGGGGTATGGATGCCTCATTGATAGCCATATAGACCACCAAATAGAAATACTCATAGATTTTTTGGATGTGATTCTAGTAATGGTGGCCATACATTTTATATAACACCATGTAGACAACTTTTCCCTTAGGAGTCCAAGGTGGAAAATTAGAGGGATTGAACATGATAGTAAAATATATAATACCCACAAGATAACTCATCATATAGAAATTAATATCACTTTGAGCCTCCATGACATGGTGCACCAGTCGATGATACTCCTAAGGTCTGGGATCTCTTCACCATTGAGGATGATGGAAAGTAGGGGAACCTAGAAGAGATCAACATTAAATTAGTCACTTTCTCTAAATAATCAATCAAGTAGGATTATCCCTGATTAGACATCCTTCTCAAAGGTGCACACCATGTAGAAATCAATGTCTTATTTGTTAGCCCATTTGGTTTCAGGATTCTCTACCCAATCCTATAAAAACAACATAAATGTGATAAGTATTAGCCCATGCATTGATCATGGCTGATTCATATGTGATTTTAAAATTTAGAAAATTATAGTATGCCTTGAAAGTGAATCCTAAGATGTTTATAATTTTGTACCAGGAACATACAAAGTACATAACATCATTAGCACCATCATGTTCTCACTTGGATTTTAGGAGCATATTTACAAAGACATCAATTCATGGTAAAACTTATGGTTTGGTTACAACATTATGCAACTGGCATAATTCATATGCCCTTAAGGTATTATATAACTTGACCTCATCTTCATTATTATTAGAGGTTATTTTGGGCATAGATTCAATCACTTTGAATATTTCATTATAATGCTTGAAGTGAATTAAGTTCTCAGGGAAAGTTATGTCTCTATATTTGGGCTCAAGCTTTGGGTTTGAGGATGAAACAACCATGACACAAAAATGGGTAATATTTATAGTAGTTAGTTCTTAAACAATGAGGGTACGAGAATGAGCTAAAAGTGAGGAGGCAAATTCTGGGAAATTGATAGTGAATAATAGTAAATCATCTTACCTTGGAGCATTTATATGGACACACACATATCACCTACATTTATGTAATTTTACATCTCACCCAGCATGAATTTAAATTTGAGCTACTGGTAAGATCCACCTATTCATTTATTGATATGCCATTAACTCAAGACATTCAAATCTACACCACCTACTAGATTTGGGTGACTATGATGAGGCATAAAACCATCAAATTGGGGCCTAGTTCCCTATTGATTTAATGCAAAGGATGTGGTAGGAACATGGATACTATACCTTTGTGGCATCCTAGTTTGCTTCATTTTATGCCATATGTCCATCTCTAGTTGGTCCTACTTATGTCTAGTGTTACCTAAGCATGGTTGGGCATCACACTTTACCTACTTGAGAGCTATAATGGGATAATTAGAGTGTTGGATTGACAAATGGCATCCTATGATTTATTTTTGAATCTAACTGTACTTCTTCATAACCATCTCAAGGATTTTAGGCCTTTTATACTAATTTATATAGATGTGCCACATGGCATGATATATTATGTTGGGCTCTCCTAAGTCTAACATATCTAATAGGTTTGGGAGATTGAAAAGTCTAATAGGATCCATTCAGTTAAAATAAAGACACATAAATAATTAAAGGCTTACCTTATTACTAACAAATCTTTAAGAAGTGCTAAGTAGGACTCTGGAAGACTATAACTCTGTTAAAACCAAACATGAATTCAAACCTATAGAAAAAATAGTTAGCATAATAAAATATTTCTAAGTATGAAAAATATTATGCATTTTTTATATAATGTAGTAAGGACTCAACTATTTTTGAACCTCAAAAAATTATAGGGATTTATAGAAGAGACTAGATATTCATAATAACTTTATTAAATGCTCCATAGATCAAGGCACAAAATGAGTTTAGAAATGCAAAAGGTTTGAGGCCAACATGAAAGAGATTGAAACTATAGGAAGAATTAAAATAATAATTTTTATGTGGGTCCCCCACTTTTCAAACAAGAGAGACATATTGGCCATAACAAATGGTTATTTTGTCTGAAAAATACTACTCCAATGTTTAGAACCCAAACTGTGATCATGCAATATTAAACATAGAGATAAGTTAGATAAAATTTATATGATGCACCTCAAGTATGAAAATAACTCAAATCCATTTTATAAAGTAACATACTTGGTTGTGACTCCTTCTAAGGCCATTTTATGCATTAGTGAAGGATTTAATTTATTCGATGGATTTATCCAATGAGTTCAAGTTCATTTGGGATATAAAATATTTATGAAGGGGTCTACATTTCATAGAATGTTGGCTAAATTGGGGGTGGATTGATAATTTATATACTACCATCCAAGAGTATATATCCCAAATAGAGATGCTTTTGGTTTCTCTTTTGGCCTTGATCCATTACCAACTAGGTTGAAAACCCTATCATGGAGATTGTTGAAATCACCCTTTCCAAGGAATAAAATTAACATATATTTTTGAAATTCATATTCCATTTGATATTATATTTTATGTTTGACCCATGAGGGTTGGAGAGAAGTGTATCCAAGGTTGATGGTAGATCCAGTAGGCTTCCAATATCTAGATGAAGTTGAAATTATTTAGTTATTCATAACATCCTTGTTATTTTCTTTTGAAGTGCTTGTCATGGCCTTGGCTAGAGTAGATTTTTTATAAATTTAATTTATCATTTTTAAATTAGTATCTTATAATTTTTTTAGTGTTTTTTGGAGGGTTACCTTACTCATCATTGTGTTCAATACTAGAGGTTCACCTTTTGTTTCCAAATTTTGGGACTAGTTTTTACTATTCATTCATCCTTTGGAGCATTTATCACTTTCTATAAACTCAATTATGTTTATTTAATAATTTGGGGTGATAAAATCATATCATGAGGGGAGAATTGAGAAAAAAATAATGTGAAGGTCAAAAATAAACACAAAAAACAAATAACTAAAATAAAAAACTAAAGTAATCATACAACAAAATCAAAGAAGCAACAAAAGTAGACACACAACAAAAGAAAGCTAATCTACTCTTAATCTAATATATACATCACCACCCTTATAAAATTTATTCATAGACTAAGTTTTAAGGGATATTCAAAAAAAATTTGTTTTAAGAACTATCCATTCATAAGTAGAAGGAGGTCATTGCCTTTGAGGTTTTTGAGGCAAAATGTTTTCTAAGCAACTCACAAATATGATATAGGTTGATCCAAAATGGTCCAAAATTGGAGTTTTGAATTTTATTTTCATAATATTTATCCCATAGTAGTACCAAATAATATATCCATAAGGACTTCACTTTTACCTCTATTCAAACCACCATTTTGATTACACCCTGGTGTATACTGAAATTCTATAGGGCCTCTTCTCAAGCATCTTCCAATTGGATGATGTATAACAACATTGAGTCTACCTTCTCATTAATATCCATGTATTATTTAATAAATTTATAGGTAGTAAATATGAGGGTGATTAGGAAGATGGGATATATGATGAAAATTTAAGGTCCTATTTATATCGGGTGTGATTAGCCTAAAGGGTGTATTTTAACAATGATTGACATTCTTTGGATTATTCTTTATATATTTCTTGATCATGTCAACCAAGATCTTGTTTAAAAATTCTTCCAAAAAATTCCCTCACATATATTAGTTAGAAAAAAATCTTAAAGTAACTCCATGCTCATAATCCCATTTTGTAAGTTACATAGACTAGAATGAATGTCCATTATCATAAACTAGTGTCACAGGCATACTAAATCTGATGATTATGTTTTACTCAAAGAATTTGATCATCTCTTTAGTGGTAATATTCTTGGTAGTAGCATCCTTAGTCCATATTGTGCTATAATCGGTATCCATAAGCATGAATTTATGGTTAGATGGGGAGTTTAGATCAATACCTCCTATTAAATATAGCTCGCAATGCACAAATGCTTTCCCCTTAATAATGGATTGTAATGGAATTGTAGCATTCCCTTCCCATTTGGAAAAATATTGACACTAGTGATAGGAGTGCACATGGGCATACACATCCTTGAAGATAGTAGGCCAATAATAGATTAATCAATGGATACTATGTTGTTTCATTCGTACAGGGGTAGATACTATCTAGTTTCTCATGGAAATTAGACATAACATCTTTGGCCTCTTTTTCAGATAGGCATATGAGATAAGTGCCTTCATAATTATTTCTATAAAGGAACCCTTTCTTGAGAATGTAATGATATAGATTTAATCTAAGGTCCCTTTTATGAGTTTTATTTAGGCTAAGGGGTGGACTCCCATAGAGAAGGTAGCGGGTGACTAGAGCATACCAATCCTATGAAGCACTTTTGTTTGGTCAACATGTTGTAGTTTAATATGGGGATCAATTTATGTGATGATCTAAATGACACCTAAACCTCAAACAAGTTTAGTATTTCTGATATCTAGATCATACTCTTGTAATTTAGCCATCCACTGGCCTCTATGCTCTCCCAATTCAATCTATCAGAGCATAATCTTTATTACCAGGTCTGGGATAATGACATGCACTTTATTATTAAGAATTTAGTGCCTAAATTTATTCACTACCTTGACCAAAGCATGGACATGTTTTTACAAGGTATAATAATTGATATTTTCATCCTTGAGATTTGTTCTCATGAAATTAATTGGATATTATTCCCCATTCTACTTCTGAATGAGGACTACATGAATGGTGTGCTCAAAAGCAAAATAATATAGGTAGGAGTCCTACATGTAGTCTAGGGTCATCAAAATAGGGGATTGAATGATAACATATTTAATGTCTTAGAAGGCATTCTTGGATTATGTATTTAATTTTATCTTGGCTTCCTATTTCAACATAGCATTTATAGGTTTAACAATTTCAACAAATCTAGAAATAAATTTCTAGACAAAATTGATTTTCCTAGAGAAAGATTTTAATTCTTTTTTACTATTTGGGAGAGGTATCTTAGAAATAATGTTATCATATTTAGGGTCAATAGAGATACCTTCCTTCATGATAACGTGATAGAATCTTATCTTTGGGTTCATAGAAATAACAAACCTCCTATGCCTCTCGAATATCTTTTGCATGTGACTATGATCTGACCTAGATTTGGAAAAAATAATAAAATCATCCATGTATATAACAATGCACTTTCTTATCAAGTATTTGAATGCAAAATCCATGAATATTTGGAAAGTGGCTCCTACATTGATTAAGTCAAATGGCATCTATTTTTCAAAAAAGGTGCCTCACTTAGTTGTAAACATAGTCTTGGCTCTATCTCTAGGTTAATAAGAACCTAGTTGTATCTTGAGAATCCATGAAAAAAGGAAATCACATGGGATCCACTTCCCATCTAAATTCTCATATAAAGAAGGTAGTGATTAATTATCTTTATCAGAGGCCTATTTTAGATTACATAAGTCCACATTTGATCCACATCTCTCCATTCTTATTATGAATAGGTACCAAATTGCCTACCCTAGTGGAATGGTAGACTAAAAAAATGATTCTTACTAAAAATATATTATGAACCTCTTTATCTATAAATAGTTCTAGAATTAGCTTCAATGTCCTCTAAGTTTGTCTAAAAGAATTATAATTTGGGTTGAGGGGAAGGGTATGAGTTATCACACTTGGGTCAAAGATATTAATATCTCCATAGGACTAGGTGATTATGTCCCAATATATCAACAAAAACCTTCTTAGTTTCTCAAATTCCTTTGTTATACACTCAAATATAATTTTAACAGTCAAGTGAGGGTTTGGGACTACTTTATAGATGTTTAGAGACTTGTGTGGCCTACACAAAAGCTAAATAAATGTATACATAAGCCCTAAGATAGGTCTAGGGCTAAGCTAGGGATGGGTGGTCTCAAGTAACACTCTTAGAACTAAAGTGTCATTTTTAGATGATTACATTTGCCCCCTTTTATTCTATAAATGTAGTGAAGTGAAATGACTAGGAATCATACTTGGACTTACCTAAGAGGTGAATCCCATGAATATAGATCTTAGTGTGTGAAGCATGCTTCATTGTGTGTCCTAAAAATGAAATGTACATTAATCGATACATAATTAAGAGATATCAAAAAAAAAAGAACAAAACTAAGAAAATATATAAGAAAGAGGAAATAAATGAATACACATCACTTGGTATGTGAACCAATGCATAAACTTGGTGACATATTATGTATATGCATGTAGATAGTGATCAATCAATGAATAAATTAGATTGATTTGATGGCTTGGTTAATCCCCATGTGTGGGTGGATTAAGAACTCAATTCAACCTTGATTTCATTGTTATCCACCCCTGCTCAGTGTATCATACACTATGGATAACTTGGATTGGAATGATGGCTTATCCAACCCTCATATGTAGGTGGCTTAATAACTCAAGTAGACTATGAATTCACAAGTTCCCACCCATGTGTAGTAGATTCATCTAAACATGAAACTTTTCAATGTCACAAAAATGTATAAGATGACTCTAGGCCACTTAGAAAATTTAAAATGTACAATGACTCTAGGCCACTCAAGAATGTAAGATGGTTCTAGAACACTTGGGAATGCCAACAATTAATTATGGAGTAAAGTATCAAATCTAGATTGTGCTAGTGTGAATGGTGTCTAGATTAAGAACATAGAGAATGACATGAAGTTTGCCATTCCATCCAATCAACTAGAGGAAAAGTGAGCATATGGAAATAATGTGTCACACATATGCCCAAAAATATGATATCTATACATATGGATTCTAGATTGAGTTGTAATAATATGTATCTAAGTATATAAAATTGAAATAAGAATGATCATGTCATATTTGATGCCACTGATATGAGCAAACTGGTATAAATCTATGTTAAACTAAGCAAAAACTGGTAATCTATATCTAAATATGTACAAACCTAGATTGTACCTACTTTGCTTTTCTATGAAATCTATAATTTCATAAAATTGAGGCTATTAGATAGTAGTGCCATATCAAGATAGTATCATTCGTGGTGCTAGTGTCCCACTTTGGGTTCTAATATCTAATTGTATTAATTTATGTGCAACTGAAATTGATCTTTGTGTGACTATTTCCCACTATGTTTTATTGAAACTAATTTATATATTATTTGAATTTGTGCTAAAAAACTATAATTTGAGTGCATTTAGATAGCTTGATCTCAGTGACAAACCTTTGTGGATTCCCTCTTTTGAGAGGAGTTGTTGAACCTATGCAATAATTATCTTTAAAAAAGCACTATATGATATGTGTTAGCCTAACCATGTATGATATTTGCATAATAAACAAATATAATGTGCATAAATGAAATTATAATGTAATATAATCTAAACAAAAGTTTTAAATGTATGATACATGTTAGATCTAGCATTCACAAGGATTTCAAGATAGATATACTAATTCAAACATGTGTATGAACATCAAATCTAAGAAATCAACTAAGTAACTACCTAGGGGGATGGGGCATGATGTCCATCAAGGCACCAAAGGAGGAAGGGTAGATGTATGAGGTCCTTCATGGCATCTAAAACTATAGTGTGCAACAAAAAAATACAAGTGTCATGGCTATGATGCATACATGAAATCATACATATAAAACACTGGAGGCATGCAAAGTAGGCCAAAGATACACAATATAATGGATATGAGAAAATGTCATTAAATTTATGAAAATTATACATACAAGGACATGTTCAAATGTCCACATACATAAACAATAGCCAGGTTGGCATAAATCCACATGGAAGGACATGTTCAAATGTATGCATACACAATCAAGAAGGCACACACAAGGACATGGGAACATGTTCAATGCATACATATAATGAAAATTAGTGGTGTATAACTATAAAAAAATAGAAGAAGCATAATCATAATCAATTCTAAATTAGGAAATCTATAAATGGAAGTATGCATGAACATGTGGTACAAATATGTATAAGAGCAAAGATGTACATAAGTTGAGTCTAATGTATTCATAGTAGGTAAAACAATCAGAGTAGTGTATAATGATAAATATCAAGATATGAAAATGTTAAATCTATGATATGGAGTTAATAATATGTAACCTAGCAATCAAAACTATGTATAGGATTCTGTCAAATGGGTGAATGTATCAAATGAGGATCCTGTGTATGTAACCCTAGTGGGTAGATAGTAACAAATTTAGATCTATGTGGTGAGACTAATTCATGTAAGTATATGTTAAAATTTTAAAAGAAAAAATGAAACATGTATTTGTAATAAAACCAACTATACTAAGATAGCTAGCATATGTAGTGTCTGACAAATATAAGAAATGTAAACATGGCAATGTATACAATCTATAGTTTGTATTTTTTGAGAAAATATTTGATTTTTTTTGGATTTAGACATATTATTTTATTTTTTATTTTATGGATATGAGATATGTTCAAGAAACATTAAGAATGAAACTATATATAAGGAGAAATAAATAAGGAAACTATGCACAAGTAGGGAGGAACATACTAACCGATGAGTCTCATAAGAGACTCACTATCAAGGTGTTTTTGAGAAGTGTTGTCATTTATTTCAAGGTTGATGTCATTTATTTATTGATAAAATTTTAGGGAAAGAAATAATTTTAAGGTAACCCAATGTCTCTTGTTTTGGTTGATGTCAAGGTTGATGTCAATGTTCAGATGAAGTGAGCATTGAAGATGTTGTAGGTCCGCATGAGGAAATGAGAGAATGTTGCTGAGAAAGGGATTATTATAGTGGTGTGAGAAGTATTATTAAAAGATTGTTTTTGTTTGATAACATTGAGGAAAACATGTTTGAGTACTATTTCTTGAGTATAATGTGTCTTGAGAAGCCTAGTGTAGACCCTGTGAGAAGGTGTGCATAGTGAATTTTTGTGAATTAAGAAAGAATAATATTGTGAGAGGTTATTTGGTATTGTGTTATCATATAATTAAAGTATAGATACTTCTAGAAGTGTTTTAAGGTTATTTTTCAAGTTTAAAGTGCTTGATAAGCCTAGACATGGCACTAGTCATGGCACAAAAAGACCTTATAAGAAGGTATAATCATGGTGGCTTGGTGAGATGAATGCATAGAGGAATGAGAGGTTGTATGAGGTTGATTAAGCATGTGATTAAGGTGTAGAATCATCCATGAGAGTCTTAGGTGATCCTATAGGGTTAGGACCTTTAGATCAAGTCTACACCTAGACCACTCCTAGGTCCTATTGTAGACACTAGAAAATTGCACCAATAGTTATATTTATCGCAAAAAACTTCTTTTGGCCCCCTTGGACTAATTGAGTTAGAATATTTATAAATCCATTAAAGCCACCCATTTACCCCTTTACATACATTTAACTAAATTAATTATTTAATTAAGCTAATCACTCCTATTTACACCTCACTCTAACCAAACCCATGGTTAACTTAGTGACACCTAGCCTTAAAACCATTTCATACCTTGGAATTTAATTTATTAAACTCTTAAAACATTTATTCCCACATGCCCATGCTGCCTTAAATAATCTCAAACCACTTTAAAAGGTCTTAATGGCCAAACTTAAGTGTAAATTGTTATTTTGGGTAACTTAGACTATTTCCACCTTGACCAAAGTTGGTCACCCCTTTACTAACATTGGTTAACTAGGAACAACATCGGTTACTTAAGACTAACCCAAGAACCTTTCTTAGGAGGTTGAATCATTTGAGGAAGAATCAAAACTCTTGTGTGAATTTGAGCTTTCCAGTGAACTAGAAAACTAATCCAAAGATCAGAAAGTGCTTCATCACCTTAATATTGAGGACTCAAACACTGTTACTTTATCCATTTTATTCTAGGCTTCCAAGTGGCTCACACTAAAATTTAGGACATCTCCAGGATAGTAAATCTAATAATAGCTAAGTATCCTACACTTTTTCTAAGTTCAATTATTTAGTCTTGGTAGTTTATTGATTTCACTCCCTTCCAGTCTCTCCTCACACTCTCTTTTCCACCAAACACCCATTAAACATTCCCCATCATTTAGTATTAAATATTTGTGTTTAATATATATATGATTCCAATATATTTCCATGACCATCAACCAACCACCAAAAATCCCATAAAACCCTTCTGAAAGTAGCCCAAAGTCCATTTTTGCCCAAAACTAGAGCCATGACAAACCTATAGTGACCAACATCGATCATCCTTGACCAACATTGGTTACCATTGAGCAACATTAGTTATACTTAACTGGTATTAGTTACACAGTGACTGACATTGGTCTCTATATAATTCCTTTTCCCAAAAAATAACAAGTTAAAAATCACCCCTCAACCCTCACCCAAAATATGGATTTTTGACTTCTATCACAACACATAGTCATAAGCAATTTTTTGAATCAAGTTTTAAGGCTTTAACATTTATTTTGAAAAAATTAATGTTATTTTTTAAAAAGGCACTCATTTCTCTTGAAAAGCATTTATTACATCATGATTAATTACTTTTCATTACTTTATGCAAGCATCTCTTATCAACATTTTTCATAACTTAATTTGTTAAATGAGTGGATTGACAACCTTCTGGTGAAGTCTTATACTTCTTGGATCTAGAACTTGCTAAGAAATACACTCTCCAATATTACTAATCAATCTATTTCTAGTCGCATTCTTATTGCAGGTCATTCCTCCCAAGCCAAAGAGGAGTTCTTCACATCATCTAGATCATAGAGAATGAAACTAAATTCAAGTTCATTTACACCTTTCCATTTATTTACCTTTTTACTTATCTTCCAAAATCAAAATAAAATAATACAAAAACATAGTGAAATATTCTGGCATGCTTGGTGGGCCGTAGAGTTTTCTTGGGTTCATAATTATTTTAGGACGTTCTAGTTGCATTATTGAAAGACTCATTAATTGTACTTCTTTATTTCTAAAACTAAAATGTTGTTTTTATTCATTTCTAAAAATTAAATATCATAACTTTCAATTCCTTCTTTCCAAAATAAAAAGAAAGTACTTGTTTTTTTTACTTTCTTAGAAAAGACAAAACCATTCATTTTTATTTATTTCTAAAAAAGTGAAAAGGCATTCATCCTAGGATAATAAGTGTATCCTCATTCTACATTTAGCTGCATTTTAGTTGTTTCTTACTCATTCAAAGAAACCAAAAATTTCCTTTTGGGTTTTAAATCAACTTTCATTCATTGATTGCTTGCATGGTTAACTCACATAGCTTAAGTAATCAATAAATCAAATGTAACAATCACTTTTGTCACACACATACCAAACTAATATACAATTAATTAATCAAACATTGACATAATGCCCAACTAGGATTTCATCACTTAACATTAAACCTTCACCCTTGGTTATCCCACTTGGACTTCAGTACCAAGGGGAGAAACCAAAACTCAGTACACTGGCTGAGTATAAACTCTAGTAATTCAATATATCTTGGCTAAGCGCCTAACACCCTTACTACTATGGTGTGTGAAGTGAGGGGGTAGGCCTTTTTGATGATTATAATTGTGCTACTTCCAACACCAACAATGGGATGTTTCAGGAATGTGGGACTTGTGACCTGAAATGGCCTCTAAATTTTAAAGAAACTGACTCTTCTTTATCTCAAAAGTATTATAGGAAAAAGGATAGAAATTAAATAGAAACGTTAATTCAACGAAAGAAAATCTAACTATGGTGATGCACCTAGATTTTAATTTGATCATTAATACTAAGCACAGTGAAGCTATATTTAGGATTCAGTTACATTAAAGAGTAAACAAGGCATGATCAATGTAAAAGATGAAAACAATAGAATCAAAGGCTCACAACTTAGACTATTTTTGCAGTAACATGAAAAATATCAACAAAGGCACAAAACTTAGTCTTCTTATTAATTTTCCAGTAACATAAAAGGCACAGAGACATGCACAATTATACAAACTTTCTAACTCAAGAAAATAGAACAAAGGCAAATAATATTCCTGGCCACAGCAAGAAAGTCTAAACTTCTTGATAACAATCTCTCACAAAAAATTGTCTCTATCTTCTAATGATGATTTATGATGATCTCTGCACCCATATTTATAGCATCGGATTAGATCTAGATTTCTTGCATGTTCCCAACCCAACAGTCTAATTGAAATCTAATTAAATTGGAAGTGTGTAACAAAAGATATCTTTCAAATTTCTAATGTTGGATTTTCATACAAGTTCATTGGCTGAATTAGAGACACATGACACTTTTCACTATGAAAAAAGTGAGGACTCTCAGCGTGCTCTACTTAATCTACTTGAGAACCATCTCATTATTTAGGAGGCACCAAAAAATGACACTTGGCAGCTTCTGTGCACTTATAAAAAACACACAGCACTTTCTGTTACATTATATTCCTTATTATGTCTTTGTATCAAGAGTGTTCCATATTTGACATCTATCATAGTCCACTGCTCTAAAACTTTACCAATTGATAGAAAATATGACCCACAACACTTCTTGCTCGAGCAGCTTCAAAAGGGGAACGTGAACAGGTGTCACTTTCTACGTATCTTTAACAAGGGACATGTGGCGACCTTTGCTTATCTATAGAAGCTTTTTAGAAAATTTTGAGAGTCTTATAGAAGGTGACACATGGAAATCTCTACTGAGCTTTAACTACACTATAGAAACATTCAAGACTCATTTGCAACTTTTGCTGACTTTTAGCTAGGGGCACATGTCAGCGTTCGCTATTTTTAGAAAAACATATTGAGATCTTCTGTAGTTGCCACTAGGCATCTTCTGCTTGACCCTGATAGAAAATTATTGAAATAAGCTTTTGAAATGCATAAGAAAGATGAAACATGGATGCCGACACTTGTCACACTCCACTGAATTACTACAAGACATGTGGCACATTCTGCGCAACTTATAAAAATTATAAAATGTGTCTCGACTGATGACATTTGGTAGCTTCCACTTGATTTTGATACTTAGACAAATTTTAGGAAAAAATGAAACTCGCGCCTACACTCTGTGTCAAAAAACTTCACTGCCTCAAAATTGAAATGCGCAGGGACAAAACTTGGAGTGCACAACTGAAACCCAAAAAATAAAAATGTAGAGTTTTTACTCTACAGTTCTTGGCGACCCTGAGGACTTTTGAGCCTGCTCAAAAAGAATCCAAAGAATGTATAAAAAATGTGACAAAAATCACAACTTCAGTAAGGCTGTCTGATAAATAGACCACTCATCATCAGATAATCCCTGCTTATTTTGTAATTTGTGGAAGGCTAAATCAAGGTTGATGATATCCTTATGTGAATATTTTTGTAAAATATGAACTGTAGCCTTCAATTGAAATTCAATTTGGGACATGGGCATCAAGATAGCTTCCACTTCAAGCACTGATGAATCATCTGTTAAACTCTAGAAAATTGATTGATCACTTTGCCTGGCTAACAACAAAGTTTTAATCTCATCAACCATCAACATTGTGTTGCTATCAGGAAAAGGGGAGGGAAGACCCAATTGCACCAAATTTCAATGTGTTATTTCATGTCTTTGATTTCTTCTTTCACCACATCTAGAAGCTTTTCACATTTAATTGCTATGAAGTTGCAACTGAGAACTTCATTCACTCTTTAAGCAGTGATCATTCTGTCACTAATCCCTATTGCTGATAATATTCCATCAGTTGCATCATATAGCTTTTACAGTAGTATTTGAGATTCAAACACTCTCAAAGAGATAGTGGACAGAGTGGTTTCAATTGAAGTTTCCACTTTTTCATACAATTTTTGTGCATTTAGTAGAAAGTTTAGAGAGGGTCTAAGCTGAGTAATCTCCTTAGAGATTCTTTTCCATATTGATACATAAAGCTCCTTAACCAGATTCAAAGCCCCTACATTCTTTGGCCTATTAGCCAACTCAAGTGTCAATTGTTGTGTTATTTATTGCTCGGCTTGAAGTTGGGCCTGTATGGCAGTGGTATTGATCTACTCATTCAGTAGCTTCTATTGAAGTTGAGCGACTTATTGCAGGCTTTCTTCACATTTTTCATGTAATATTGCCTTTTCCTACCTTAAGGCTGTCACTACATCTTTCACCTACATCAGCCCTTCTTTCAAAGAATCATTTTGGGCCTAAATAGTCTAGTGAGTCTGAAAAGAAATAGTATGTTGCAACTGTTTGTTGAGACTCTCTATTTCATTATTCTTGGTTTTGATTTCTATAGTTAGACCGTTACAGTTTGCCTTCTCTTGAGCTAAATTAGCCTCCACCCTTTGTATCTTCTTTGATACTTTCAAATAATCATTAGCTACTGCAAAAGTGGATTCATTTAGCAGCTCAACCCTATCTTATGGTCTAAAAAGTGACATATCTATAGCCACTGCATTCATTATATAATCTTTGGGCTGCATCTGCTCATTAGGTTTGACTACATTAGGTGACAAATGGGTCACCGATAGTTGCTGCTGAATTGGGTCAAATTGTGACCTCATATGTGGTGTATCTAGGGGTTTATTATCTTTCATCCTCTAAATCTCCATCCAGGCTTCTCTATCCTTATTATCAGTATCTGATTGAGTTTGAAAGGTAAAAGGAGAGGCAATGTGCCCACCTGCAAAAGGATAACCCTGCGGTAAGCCATAGGGAATAGCCAAATGTTGGCTAGGGGAAATATAAGGAGGTACTCTCTTTGGGATAGAAGGGGAAAATTGAGGCAATGATGTGGCTTGAGTATGAATAGGTGGGGCAAAATGAGCAATGGGCACAACAGAGGTGGTAGGGGATATTATTTGGCCAAATAGAATTGTCACCCCTATAGAAGAAGAGAGAGACTGAGAAGAAGAAGGAGAAACAACACATACCTAAGGAGCAACTAATGTACTCAGTGGTTGGTGTTTTGAGGGTTCTTCCTCCTTTGTATTAGGCTAAAGCTTCAGCCTCTTATGTTTCCTTGGCGTTTCTTTTTTTGGCTATGATTCCTTCTCTTCAACATTTATCACTACTGCTATTGGTGAATGTACAAAACTGGGAACCCCAAAGGCTGACACTGATGGAGAAGCTTTGGATGGTGAAGATAACACACTCTATTGTTTTTCAATGGCATTGAGAGATTGGGGCCAAATAGTTACAGTGACTGTAGCTAAGGTTTGTCCTAGGGTCTGCAATGTATGACTGGATTCTGCTCTAGCTTCTGACTCTCCACCCTATGTCTGTAGATTGCTTGTATCAGGGCTAGAGACAGGAGATGGATGACATTCATCCCATATTTCTTCCCATTTCTCATCTAAATCCATATTGCCAAAAGAGTGAGTAGTCTCACAAATCTCTTGCCTATACTTCTAATAGGCTTCTATTTTCTCAAGTTTCCACTCTTTATTCTTCAATGCCCTTCTTAAACTAAAAGTCATTCTGATTTTAGGGTCAAAATCCTTTTTCTTATCATAAAAATTCTCCCATGGCCTGGCCTCCTCTGAGGGCAAATATGTCGATTCTACATATAAATTAGGAATATCTTCTTGAGGGTTTCTTTTGTTTTCCCAAAAGAGACGACCCTTATGTACAATTCTAGCAGCAACCTTGTTATTCTTGACCCATAAAGTTATGAAACTATTTGGGTCATATCCCCATTTATCTTCAATTAGAAAGAAGGCTAGGAAAGCTAACTTTCTTAGCAACATGTGTTCAGCATCTCTGATCTCTAGGGCCATGTTGTTTATTACCCATGGAACATCATACATTTTATTCTTTTTCTTCCTAGTGCCATATTCATTATCCACCACAGACACTTGCTTGGTGACCTCTAAGAATGCTAACCCAAGGGTCAAAATCATAGGTAGAAACACTTGTTCTCCACTAAAACCATGGACTCTAATAATAGTATGATGGGATCCAAAAAAGTAATCACAAGGAATAGTGTAATTTCTCATAAGACCTGAGACACTTGGAGTCAATCTATTTTCAACCGGCTCTAGGCTTAGATGACAAAAGGTAGGGGTAACAAAAAATTCCCAAAATTCATATGGATCATTGGTTTTGGACAAAATATGTGTCCATGCAGACACAAGAATGGTCCTATGTAGACTGAATCTTGGGTCATACATATTTAGATGCATGTATTGGGAAAAGACGCCAAAATTTTGATACAACATGAGGTGAAACAGATAAGAAGAATACCTAAAAAACCCTTTAGATTTGAAATGGGTGAGTTGATCAACCATTGAATATAAAATCTACTTAGATAAATCTAGCTGATACTCCTGATACTTGTCAATAGTTTTCAATCTGAAGAGAATGGCCATTTGTTCTTCATATAGAGTTATATCATCTTTCATTCTGAAAATGAATGCCATCATAAAAAGTGCCTCTTGACTGGCTTGTGCAAATTGTGATCTTGCTATTGGTAGTGCTGGTACAGTGGTATCATCATCCCCTTATTGCAATTATAATTTTAGAAACCTCAATTGTTTATTGATGTTTGCCCACATTTTTTGCATATTGGCAATGGTGGGAAACGTGGCTATCTTGTCATGATATAGGGCTAACATGTCCTTGATATCCTTTAGTGTAATTTACACCATGAATGGACCCTATTGTATGGTATTTGAGGGTGCATGAAATAATTTGGTGCATATTTCAACCAAGTTAGGACACAAATGTACACCTGGGACAATGAATTATGCCAATTGAGAAGTCCATATCCTCAATGTGAATGTTTCATATTGTCCAAATTTGGCTCTCTAAATACATATTTGATGTGCCCCTTCTCTTAGATATTTTCTAGGCTTTTGAAAGATTGGGTCCATGATTCCATCTAAAAAATCTTTCACCTTTGCTGGGTCGTTTGCATAACCAACTTCAGGGACTCTAGTCCATGGATAGGTCTTTAAGGGTTGTGTAGGGGCCGAAGCATATGATTTGCTTGAGATAAGCTTATCAATGGATTCGTAAATTCTATAACCTTGTTTTGAATACTATGCTCCCTCCATATCTATATCTATACTTTGAACTAGTGAAACGTGGTAACAGGTATGGAGCTTTGTAATAGTGAAGGCACTTTTACTAAGCAGGTTTGCTATGAACTGAAAATATAGGTAACAGGGATTTTCTAGTAGATGCAAGAATGTTTGAGACACTTGTAATCTTTAACTCTTATTATGGGGTATTTAATGACCCATCAAGTCTCAAAAATGGAATTAAAACTAGATAACCATTAGCAAATCTTTATTGAATCTGCATGGGACAGTGAGTTAGACACGTCATGAAAGTGGCTGCGCAACGTACCTTGGGGGAATTTAAGGATTTGGGAGAGATTTAATGTGTCGAGAGTTTTGGAAACTTTGAAAAAAGGCTCTGAGCTATGGCCACATGTTCAAATAACACTTATTTAAAAGAAAGAGTGAGAAATAAAAATAGGAAAACAAAGCAATAAGGAAAGGGAAACTATCTAACTGTAATACATTAACCATGTATCTTTGCCTCCCTCCTAGATCAAAGGAAAATTTTCTAAAGTCTCCTTCATGGAAAGAAGAATTATGGTGCCAGACAAGTGGCTAAATGGGATGATGCTTTGGTGACTTGCTCTTCCTACATGCCACCTTGGTTGGCCTACATCTGAGTGGATTAGAGTCAAACATGCTTCCAACATATACATACTCTTCTTGTTCTTGAAAGCTTGTTGAATGTTGGTTCTTCATACTGACATGTCTCATCAAGAAATTGATGGCTATTGGCTCATCACCATAAGCCCTTGGATATACATCATTGATTGGCTTATCTCTTTCTACCTCATACTCAGGTTTCATTTCATGATCATCCTCCTTGATGACTTCAAAAATATCATCTTCAGATTCACCAACCTCTTGAAAGGATAAGCCTGAAATATTGTAACAATTTTGCATATTTATTTGAGTCTCAATGCTACCTTCTCCATATCTATCCAGCTCATAGCCTCCTTGAAGAATAGTGTAACCTGTCCCACTGACTTCAAACAAGTCATTTAAAACATGATCAAGGAAGTGTCCATGCTCCTCCATATCGTCTTGCAAAATGAGAAGAAAGTCAAAAATTATCTCTTCCTCATCAGAGATTAAGGCAAAAGCTTATGACTTGTCCTTTTATTCATCAAAGGGTGTACCTATGGTGATTTCCTCCTCATCTGCACTCATGAAATCTCCCTGACCAGCCATGAACTGAGCACACTCTTCCTCACTTGCTTCCTCCAAAAGAGGTTCCTCTTTGAGAAAGGATGAAGTGGAGAGCTGATAGTTATACCTGTGTGAGAGAGAAGACAATCCTTGAGCTAGAATCAAATGATTCTCCTCTTTCCATTTGGCCAACACTTCATTTGTATTAGATGTGGCTTGATAGCTCTCCTGGAGGGGTGTAGATGGGGTGTGTTCAAATGTAGGATCTTCTGCTTGATCCTCACCATGAGTAAGAGTAACCTCAACCTTTTCAAGGCTTTGAGCACAACCTTTCTCCTCCTCCTTTCTCCCCCATGATTCCATTGTTTGCTTCCAACTCATGACCTTGGAATTAGAAATTTTCCCTTGGGAAGATGTAGCAATTTTATCTTCTTCAAGGTCCTAAACTAGTTCATGATTTTCCCTCTTCCAACTCAAAATCTAGAATTCATGTTGAGAGACCTGAGGATTGATAAAAGAGGTATCTTTTGGTGTTTATTCCCTTAAAACATTTGGGATTTTATGATCTCCATCAAATATGACATAAGTGCCCAGACTAATAGAATCATAATTTCTATATGGGTCACTTTGCATCATAGTCAACTGGTTATTTTCCTCTTCTTGGTCATGTTCAGTCCAGGCACCTAACTCTTCAACAAAGACCCTTTTTTCCTAATTTAGCATAACATGAGCTACCTCTAATTTTGAGGTTGGTTCATTGGTGATGTGATCCTTAGATAGTGGCTCAGATAGTATTTTCATATTTAAACCATATTTGGTTTTTAGGATAAGGTGAGACCAATCAACTGACATATATCCTCCTATCTTGGCTGTGAAATCCCTAGATAAACATAGGCCAAATATAGGGGGTATATATATGACTACCACATCTTGATGGACAACTATATTGGGGTAAGTATATAATTGCAATGGGAGTTGTTTAATTCTCCCTATTGTTTGCACCGATTTGTCATCTAGCTGCATAATTCCTCTAGTAAGTGGCTCATAATTTATTTCTAAAGCATATGTTATTTGCTTAGGCATTAACATATTACAAGCCCTTGAGTCTATCATTGCATTATTCAATAGTTTCTTTCCAACTATCAAAGTCAAATAGAAGGGATCTAGTTTGGATTTACTTACCTCTACTGCATTATTTAAAAGGGATATTGTCTGCAGAGGAATCATATCTTTGAGCTTTTGTTTATCAGCAGGTCCTTTGGTGCTAGTATGTTTAGGCAGTACTTGATTTTTAGATCTTCTTATAATAGTGTATTTTGCTAAGGAATAGCTAATATGTCCCACATTGACACATGTGCTAGGGTTCTATTCAGTTGATCCACCACATTCACTAGTCCTAGTGTTTGGATTCTTGAAAAATAAGGGTACCTTGATTTTTTTTGAACTTGTCCAAGAACTACTTGGTTCTACATTGGCTGAGGCACTTCTTGTCTAGCAGCTATGTTTTGATGACCTTGAAATGGAGGAGGCCCCATAACTTCATTATTTGTGACTTCAGGTTTTTCCATCATCCTTCTCTTTGATCTGGTGTAGTAATCTGATTGTACCACTGGCCTCTTAGAAGTAGAAGCTTCATTCAAGAATACTGACTCTTCATATTCAACCCATGAGAAAAAAGCATGTTCAGGGGCTATTTCTTCTTCTTGTTTTAAGGACATCCCTTGCATCTGAGCATCAGGACTGAATTTTGCATACCAGGGGATTGGTAGGCTTGAGTGTCAGAAGTATTTACCAATTGTCCATCCATTCTTCTTTGTTCTACTACCTTTTGTTGTAGATTACCCATTGGAAAATCTCTGGGAATATGAGCATTATTACAAGGGAAACACCACACATTGGTGCCATCTGCATAATTATTCTACCCTTGAACAATCTCCCTATTTGGATTAGGGGGAACATTTTGTGAAGGTGTAGGAACTGCATCTAATTGGTTTGTTGGCTAAGGGTTAGTTTGCCTTTGAGAACCCTGATACTGGTTTGGCTATGGTGGAAATCTATTTCCTTGGTAGCCTTGATAATGGGGTTTAGGATAAGGATTATTCTATCTTTTTATGTTAATTAACTCATTAGAAAATGTCCTTAAGATGTTCTTGATATCATCCATCTCAGATGACTGGGTAGGGACAAGTTATTTAGCAGGTTGTTGAGGATATGTATACATAGACATAGGTGGGGCTATGGGATTAGGGGCTTCTTGAGGCATAGGTAAGGTAATCTTTGGAAACATGGGCATGGGAGGCCTTAGGGGAAACTTTCCAGCATTTATTAAATTATTTTTAGCTTTGACTGCATAGTCATAGGCTTTTGGCAGAGTCTGACCTCCAAGTGACTAAATCATTACTGATATATCTGAATTTAAAGCTTTAAGATAAAACACTATAGCCATACCTGGTAATGGTCTTACTATAGTAATAATTCTTTCCCAAGTCTTTTGAAATCTTGAATTGAAGTCAGTCATTACTTCTTGTGGTGCTCTTTGGATAGTAATCAATTATTGCATCAAAAAAGATTTATCACCCTTTTCTTCAAATCTTTCAAAGAAAAGATCTCCAAGTTTATCCCATGTAGATATTATATTTGGGGTTAAAGATCTATACCATTCTAGAGCCTTCCCTTTAAAAGAAGTTGCTAACAACCTTATAGCCACATTTTGTTGTGTGACCACATGTATTGCATAGACATCAGACACATCCTGTAGATGCTCTTTAGGTGTTTTGAAATCTTGACCACTAAATTTGGGTAGAGCTTTTAGGGCATTTACTAGAATAGGATCCCAAGTGGCTGGTGGTATTGGGAGAATCAGAGGATTGCCAGTGTTCCAACTTGCATAATTCCTTGGGGGTATAGGTGCTCCCATGTTTACTCTTTAGTGCTATAAATTGATCTACCCTTCTTCTTGGACTAGTTATCAAAGGTGGAAAAATAATACCTAGATTTATAGCAGATTGAGATCTTGTTACTAGTCTAATGCTCTGACTCCTTGTAGCTCTCTGGTTCATATGGTCTTGAAAGAAGCTTCAAGATGGTGTCCCACTGGGTGTGTCAAAAACTATTGATGACTAGAATTACGTTCCTTCTAACACCAACAATGGGAAGTTTCAAGAATGTGGGACTTGCGACCTAAAATGACCTCCAAATTTTAAAGAAGCTGGCTCTTCTTTATCTCAAAAGTATTGTAGGAAAAAGGATAGAAATTAAATAGAAACGCTAATGAAATGAAAGAAAATATAAATATGGTGATGCACCTGAATTTAATTCAATCCTTAATACTAAGCATAGTGAAACTATATTTAGGATTCAGTTACATTAAAGAGTAAACAAGGCATGATCAATGTAAAAAATGAAAACAATAGAATCAAAGGCTCACAACTTAGACTATTTTTGTAGTAACACAAAAAATATCAGCAAAGGCACAAAACTTATTCTTCTTATTAAATTTATAGTCACATAAAAGGCACAGAGACATGCACAATTGTACAAACTTTCTAACTCAAGAAAATAGAACAAAGGCAAATGATATTCTTGGCCACAACAAGAAAGTCTAAACTTCTTGATAAAAATCTCTCACAGAAAATTCTCTCTATCTTCTGATGATGATTTTTGATGATCTCTGCACCCATTTTTATAGCATTGGATTAGCTCTAGATTTCTCGCATGTTCCCAACCCAATGGTCTAACTAAAATCTTACTGAAATGGAAGTGTTTAATAAAAGATATCTTTCAGATTTTTAACATTGGCTTTTCCTAAAAGTTCATTAGCTGAATTAGACACACATGACACTTTTCACTATGAAATAGGTGATGAATCTCGATGTGCTCTACTTAATCTACTTGAGAACAATCTCATTATTCAGGAGGTGCTAGAAAATGACACTTGGTAGCTTCTGCACACTTACATAAAACACACGGCACTTTCCATTACATTATACTCCTTACTGTGTCTTTGTATCAAGAGTGTTATGTCTTTGACATCTGTCACAATTCACTGCTCTAAAACTTTACCAACTTATAGAAAATAGGACCCACAACACTTCTTTCTCGAGCAGCTTCAAAAGGTGAACGTGAACAGGTGTTGCTTTCCTCGTATCTTTAACAAGGGACACGTGGCAGCCTTTGCTTGTCTATAGAAGCTTTTTAGAGCCTTTTCAGAGTCCTATGAAAGGTGACACATGGCAGTCTCTTCTGAGCTTTAGCTACACTATAGAAACATTTGGGACTCATTTTAGATTCATATAGATGGTGACACTTGGCAGCTTCTGCTAACTTTTAGCTAGGGGCATGTGGCGGCTTCTGCTATTTTTAGAAAAACATATTGAAATCTTCCACAGTTGCCACTTGGTGCCTTCTACTTGACCCTGAGAGAAACTTATTGAAATAAGCTTTTGAAATGCATAAGAAACATGAAATGTGGATGTTGACACTTGTCATTCTCCACTGAATTACTATGAGACATGTGGCACGTTCCATGCAACTTATAGAAATTATAAAATGTGTCCCGACTGATAACACTTGGTAGCTTCTTCTTGATTTTGATACTTAGACAAATTTTAGGAAAAAATGAAACTCATGCCCATGCTCTATATCAAAAAACTTCACTACCTCGAAACTGAAATGTGTAGGGATAAATTTTGGAGTGCACAACTCAAACTCAAAAAATAAAAATGTAGAGTTTTTTACTCTACAGGCCCTAATATCAAGCTATGTACCAATTCTAGTATAGAGATCTTATGAACCTAAATGAACCCTAAACCATCCATAGACTTCTTATTCTATTACTTGTTTCATAAACCAAGTGGAGTCTTATAAACATCTAAAATTGAGGCATAAGCCTAAAATTGAGATAAAATGAACTCTAGGGTCTAATGTACTCTTAGTGTGTGTGTGTGTGTGATTTCCTTGAATTTTTATTTATTTTTCTCTCCTTTTGAGTTTGTAAGTTCATTTACACCAAACTTCCTAAATCTTCCACTATTCATTACATTGTATTGACAAGTCAATAAGCTGGAGACCAAGCAAACAAAAACCAACCTCCCCACCCACCATCTTCCTCTTCCTCATCCATGGAGGACACTCTAGATGCAAAATGTTCTCCTAACCATTTTAGGAGTCCTGATATGCCTCGATATTTTAACCAAAGAGATATGGACTTTAACAACCTCCTTGACAATAACCCCATATCCTTTCAACACTATGTTTCTATAATTGCTAATTTTACCTCTACTTTGGTTCCTTCTGTTGAACCACATTATGGCATGCCCAATTAACTTATGGGTAAGGCTTCAACTACCACTATATTTACCACCCAATTTATGGTGACCCAATCTTCCTCTTCCATAAACAACCCTTCAACCACCATTACCAAAACTAAGCTTCCTTTCCACCAAAAAATGCCCAATCATGCTCTACTTCTACCAACCCCATTACTAACTCATCAAATGTAAGGAGAACTCAGCCCATGGCAACCCAAGCACCACTTATCATTGGGATGCCTTACACTAGTGTTACTTTTTTATCTCTTACCATTAAAAACCCAACATCCTTTGCACCTTTTCAAAACTTAGTAGTTTTAATACCATCGACTCTCCCACCCATAAGTACCAAGGTGACTACACATCTTTAACCAACCAACCCAACCATGCCCATGACCTAACAAAAGCCTATTACAACTAACCTGGGATATATCCCAAACCCACAAGGATATATGCCTCTTATATCTTCCCAAATCTTCATGGCTAATTACCAATATATGGCCTCTACCCAACCTTTTACCACTTACCAATATATTACACTCTCATAGCCCCAATGACACATACCTTATAATTATGGGGGTGCACCACAAACTAACCTCATTAAAATATTGATAGATAAGATGACCACTTTAGAGACATTTGTTTATGGAGCCCATAATATTTTATCCTATGATTAGATTTGCAATGACCCCATCCAACCTTCCATACCAATTCGTTTTTACCCCCACAATGGGAACTTCCCAAATTTGCCAAATTTTAAAGCAGGGAAGATTCCTAATAGCACCTAAGAGCATTTAGGCACGCATGCTATATAATTGCTTATGATGATGATCTTATACTCCAAACTTTCCTTATGTCCTTAGCGAGACCCATGTTAGACTGATATAGTGCCATTAATAGGCACTCCCTCTTTTCTTTTGCTCAACTTGCTCAAACCTTATTGGATAAATTTTCTATCAATATCTCCAAGAAAGTATCTATAACTAACTTATATTCCATTTGATAATTTGAGGATGAATCTATTGCTGATTTCATTACTCATTAGAGAGGGTTGTTCAACCAACTCTCCTTATCCTTACCCCAACCCAAGTTAATTGAATTTTTTTCTCAGTCATGTGTTAAACACATCTCATCCACCCTATAGGTTAAAACCTTTTGAACCTTTGACGAAGCATTTACCATGGCTAGAAAGTTGAAAATTTGAGCAATTAATGAGGGAAAAATTAAGTTGAGAAATAATAATTATAGTTTTAAATATATCGAAGCTTCTTCTAAACCTTCAAACCATTCCAAATCCAAAGGATTAGCCAATGCCATTGTACTTAAAATGGTTCCTCCTCTGGTTGTCAACCTATCCAACCCATCCACTTCTTTGAACCAAATTTATAACTCCTAAAACTACTTTGTGAAAAATCAATATACTCTACTAGGGGAGCCTTACGGTTGAGTTTTGGAGAAACTATTAAAGGCATTGATAATGTAACTTCCTTTATTCAAACCACCTAAACAATTTGATTCCTCCATCCTTTACCAAGTTGTTATAAGGAAAATTAGATATGTAACTTCCACTATGTCATTGGGCATAATGTTTATAGATGTAAAACATTTAAAAACATTGTCCAAGACTTGATTGACAAGGGTGAGATCATAATGGATAACCCAAATGCACCCCCAATCAAATTCTTGACATCTTTTGACAACTATTCCCAAACCACTCACCTATCACAAAAAATGAGCATATGAATGCAGAAACATCCCACAAACATGAGGTTCATACAATTAATGTTATTTTTAATGAATTAATAGCTAATTAACCCATGGGCCAAACCACCACTTATTATGCACTCACTTTTGTAGTAGAAATACCTACCCTTCCTTTGGAAATCATAACTAAGGAAGAAACTACCACTTCTCCACTTAATTACATAGTGGAATCACCCATATTCCCTTTGGAAATCATAACAAAATAAGAAACCACCATCCCTTCTCCACTTATTTCCATAGTGGAATCACCCATCTCTCCTTTAGAAATCATAACAAAGGAGGAAATTGTCACTCCCATGCCATTTTATTCCATATTATAACTATCTACCTTCCTTTAGAAAACATAACTAAGGAAGAGATCATCTCACCTATTCCTTCCATAGTGGAATCACCCACCAATTCCTTAGAACCCTTGATAGAATAAAAGGAAAATGTGACCATCCCACTTCCATATCCACTTGGTCCATCCTTAGAAACCACCACTCAATAATATAAGCCTATTTATAAACCATTTTCAAGGTTGGTCCAAAATCTAGAATTTTTATCTCAACTAAACCTTGAGTGGGCCATATTTTGGTACCACCTTGTACTTCCATACCCAACTAAGGAGGAGTCACAAACCACACCATTATCCACCCAACCTTCAACCTCCATAGATGAAACCATCACTACCTCAACCAAATCAACAAAAACATCCACATCCCAAAACAAACTGACCAACCCAACTCCTTTAAAGACAACCAAAGCAAACTCCACTACCCCATTAAAATATGTCAAAAACCTAAATTTCTTTCCAACTCAAAATCTCACCCATCCTTTTTTAAGGTTATAATTGACACCACCAATCCCACCTAAAAATACATAAACCAAACCAAAAAGGAGGATTGAACCATCTAGGATTAAGAAACCTAAAACCATTTTACTTGCCATTTCAACTTTACCCTCCATTATTGGGCCACATCCTTCATCCATTTTAGGAGCTCACCATTCCACCTTGTTGAAAAGACCAAGCCCTCCAACAAATAAACCACAAGTACAACCTCCACTTCTAGCCACACCTTCACCTATTCTTACCAAACCCTCAACCTTAAAACCATCTACCAAAAGCATTGCACCCACCAAAGTTCCAATCACTAAGCCTACCCCTAAAAGGGTATCTACCCCAACAGTCAAAACCAAAACTTCTACCTCCTTACTACCATTACTAAAATCCTATTCTACCATCTTGTAAAGTTTCTACAAACTTCCTACATATTCTTACCTCCCATAAAACCATGCTACCCTATTAACCCAAACTATCTTGGTTTAATGACAACTTAATCCATGCATACCATAGGACAGCTAGACATGCCATGGATAACTGTAAAGATCTTCAAGATAGAATCCAAAAACTATGTGATGCAGATGATCTTTTTATAGAGTAAATTCCTTTTAGCTAACCACCAACCCAAAAACCCAAAACTACCACCCCACATAAACCTATCCCCAAATTTTCATCTAAGATTATAGAAGAATGGAAGCAACCTACTAGCCCACATACTTTCCAAATCAATGCTATCCATGTGGTCACTTGATCATAAACCTAAAAGGATAAAGGTAAATCTAAGGTATCCATCCCATGGACATAACTTTAATCCAAGGAAGCACCCTAATCACCTTCACCAAAACCCAAGTTTTCTATCTTGGGTATACCCCAATCTAACCCACTTAAACTAATACATAGGTTAGTTCTTAAATATCTTCAACAAACCCTGATGAAGATGAATTTGTATGATTTGATCAAAAACTCATCCCAACACCATTAATTTATGATGAAAGTATTTTAATTGATTAAGGTTCAACCCAAATATCCTTAACTGCTAGCAACCCTTGTAGGATCCCTTTAGCTATCCACCCTCGTCACATTCTAGGATTCAGAGATAACCCCTATCCATCTAGATGATCTATATCCTTTACTCTTTATCACCACCCACATTAACCAAACTTGGATCAAAAGGGTTATGATTGATGTGGGATATAACATCAATATCATTTCCTCCCATGCATATGATCAACTTAAGATCCTGGAGAACATCATGTCTAAAACCATCACTGTACTCCAATCTTTTAATGATAGAATGAGAACTACCTTGGAAATGGTTATCCTTCATATATGTTTGGTCCCTTACAATCTTCTTTATCTATTTTATGTTGTATAAGGATAGTTTATATGCAACATATTTATTAGACTCCCTTGGATCCATACCATGGGTTGTGTGCCATTAAATTTGCATAGGTGTATCAAGTTTGAACATGAGGGTTAGGTTCATGTCATTCTAGTTGACCCTAATCCTTTCAAGTCATGCAATATGAATTAGATCCCTAATGAAGTTCTCATCCCATGAAAGGATGTAACCCCTTCATCCACCATCAACAAAGCTTCTACAATCTCATCTATACCTTCTTCCCAAATCCCTATGAAAGATCTATTAGAATCCACATCCTAATGTATCTTGCTTTGGAAATATCACCTATTGACTCTATATGACCTTCTTACTCCCCAAGAGTATGGAAATCTTGATCAAAATCCTATCTATGATTCCAACATTAGAACCATCATTATTTTTGATACTCCCAACTGCCAAACCAATTTTATCTATGGGGGACTTGATCAACCACTTTCAGCTTTAAATGCCTCCTCTTCTATTATAGCATTCACCTCTAATTTCTATTTCTTGGATAAATTTGAATTTTCCCAAACATACTTTCATCAGTGTGCTTGGAAAGGATTAAGTTTAGACCATTATGAACATGGACCACATAATTATTTCCCATGTAAAACTCAAAAGCCTCTTAAATGACATGGTCTTGGATGCATCCAACTAGAAGAGCCAACCAACCCACCATCCATTGTAAAATTGAGGAAGAAATCTCATCCTTACCAACCCCTTCTTCAAAATATGATAATCTTGATTCAATCCCTCCAATTTTTTTTGATCAATATGATTAGTTTGGGATCCCTAACCTATCAAACTCATAGGGAAACTAGAACCATTCCTCTAACTCATCCTAAGATGGTAAAAGATGATTCTCCTACCATTAATAATGTCTAGTGTTAGGATTTCAATTCCCTTCTCACCTATCTTGGTGTTGAAGATTCCTCCCTTCATAAATCTCTTCCTTCTAAGACATAAGCCATGTTGAATGAAACTACCATTGATATCAACTTGGGCACTCATGATAACCACTGCATAATAAAAATTGTCCAATCCTTAGATTCTTTAGAGCGTTAGGATTTCTCTTCCTTTATGTGTGACCATAGCATAACATTTTCTTGGTCTTATAGTGATATACTAGGAATTAATCCTTTCATAGTCATCCATAACATCATCATGAACTCGATGCTAAACCTGTTATGAAAAATATTTGAAGGATGCACCCTCACATTGCCCTTCTTATTAAAGAGGAAATTCAGTGTCTCTTATTCATCAACTTCATACAAACCATTTATTATCCCCAATGGGTTTCAAATGTTGTTTATGTAACTAAAAAAATAGAGGGACTTTTTATTTGCATGGATTTTCATAATCTTAACCTTATCAAAAATATGACTTTCTTTTGCCAAACATTGACAAGCTTGTTGATCTAACTACCAGCCATGAGATGCTATCTCTTATGGATGAATTATTGGGCTATAATAAAATCTTGATCTCCTTATAAGATCAACATAAAACTACCTTTATCACCCCATAGGGAAATTTATAATATAAGGTCATGCCTTTTGGTCTAAAACATATTGGTATAACTTATCAATGTGCCATGACCTACATATTTCATGACCTCATCCACAAAACCATAGAGGACTATGTATATGACCTCCTTGGACCATTTATAAGTCTAAATGTCATAAGGACCATTTAGCAATCCTTAAGTTTATATTTGAATGCCTTATCCCCTTTCATGTTTGCCTCAACCTAAATAAGTGCATCTTTGGGTTCCTATCAGGTAAACTTCTTGGATTTATTATTTTTCTCCATAAAATAGAAGTTTATCCTGGTAAATTCAAGGAAATCCTTGACATGCCTTTTCAACTAACCTCAAGAAATTCTATAGTTTGTAGGGGAAGCTTCAATCCATTCATCATTTCATCTCACAATTATCTGATAAGTGTCAGCCCTTTCATCACCTCCTTAAGAAGGATATCTCCTTTAATTAGAATAGAGACTATCAAGGCCTTTTACTCACTTAAAGAATACCTTCTTTCCCCACCTATTCTTATCCCTCCAAAAGAGGACCAACCCTTCTACATATACATTTCTACCATAGACCATTCTTTAAGTGCCATGCACATCATGATGATCAATATAAAGAGTAGGAAATATACTATATAAGTTAAAATCTTATACATTATGAAATTATTTATACCTATACTAATAAATTATGCCTCACCTTGGTCTTTGTGGCTTCCAAAATCTGTCATTACCTCCTTAACCATAAAACCTTTGTCATCACCAATATCAAACCCCTCAAGTACATGCATTCTAATCCATATCAAAATCAACATATGGCTAGATAGCTCATGTTTTTAGCTGAGTTCAATCTTGAGTTCCTTCAATAAAAGTTAGTCAAGGGTCAAATCATTACCGATCAATTAGTTGAAGCCCCTTTAGTTGACAAAAAACCTTCTAACCTTGAGTTTCCTGATGAGTCCATCATAACTCTCTCTCTCTCTCTCTCTCTCTCTCTCTCTCTCTCTCTCTCTCTCTCTCTCTCTCTCTCTCTCTCTCTCTCTCTCTCTCTCTCTCTCTCTCTCTCTCTCTCTCTCTAGAAGACATTGCTTATGAAATAACTATGTTCTTTTATGGATTAAAGTGTTAACATGGTGGGGGTGCTAAAATAACCCTTATCCCCATTAAAGGTGAGATTTTTCCCTTATCATTCAAACTTGTCTTTGATTACACCAACAACATGGCTGAGTATGAGGCCGTAGTTATAGCTCTCCAAATAGCTTTGCCTTTAGGAGTAAAATTGATCAAAAATTTTAGTGACTCCCAGCTTGTGGTCAACCAAATCAATGGATCCTACCAAAGTAAAAATGATGTTCTACATAAATATAAATAGTTGGTAGATATATTATTGACACCATTTGATCATTACCTTATTCAATCCACTCTATATTATACGAATAAGTTCACCAATACCATGGTTTGATTTACTTTCCAAATCCCATCTACACCCTCCGATTCCAAAATATTTGTCACCATCCATCACCTTAACCAACCCTCTTACACCAAATCAGATCTCCCTTCCATCTAAAATGTGGAGGAAACCCAACCTAATATTTAGTATAAGTAAAGCTTTGACTATGTTACCTTAGCCATCATTCCTTTTGATCTCTCTAGAAATGGTATACAAGGTTTCATATAGAGTAGTTATTGCTATACTATACTAGGGGGATTATTTACAAGTGAAGCTTTGATGATCTTATTTTTATATGCCTATATAGTCATGAAATCTATCACACAATCAAAGAAGCACATTATGGGATTTATGGAGGACACTTTAGTGGTTTAGTTGTCTCTAAACACATCCTTTTCCTTGGCTACTATTGGCCTACCCTTAACCAAGACTATTGTGATTATGTCAAGAAGTGTGTCAAATGTCAACAACACACTAACTTGGATCATGTTCCTAGTCATGGCCTTCAAGTTTCTAAGTATTTATGGCCATTTTCTCAGTGGGGATTAGATCTCATTGGTGAAATCAACCCTCATTATTTGAAAAGGCATCATTATATCATCATCATGACATAATATTTCACAAAATGGGTCAAGGTTATTCCCCTCATCTCAACCAAAGCTAATAAAATTATTGAATTCATTAATCATCATATCATATGCTACTTTAGTGTTCCTCACAAAATCATCACTGACAATGATAAATCATTTAAAAACAAGAAATTAAGAAATATTTGAGATAAATTTGGCTTTAAGTTCAGCTTCTCATCTCCATATTATCCACAAGTTAATGTACAAGATGAAGCCACTAACAAAAAACTTAATAAAATACTAACCAAACTGGTCAATGAATAAGGTACGGATTTACACTTACACATTCCATTTACTTTATAGATATATCATACCGGCATTTGAACCCCTATGGGTGCCACCCCTTTCTCACTTGTCGTTGGAGTAGAGGTTGTCTTGCCTCTCAAAGTACAAATTCCATCCCTTCATATATATTTAAAGGATATCATCTTAAAAGGTGGTTATCATCAAAAACATCTATCCCAACTTGAGCTATTTGATGAGTGTTGTTTAGCCATGATTAACCATCTTAATGTCTATCAAGAATGCTTATATAAAACACTTAAGAGAGTGAGAATTCAATATCAGAGACCTTGTCTTAAAGGAAAATCAACATGTAACCAACATGAAAATAAACAAGTCGGGAAAGTTTGATTTTAATTGGATTGGACCATTTATCATCACACATAAGTATGGGTCAAGATCTTATCAATTATCATCTCTTGAAGGGAGACCAAAACATGATCCCCTTAATGGTTCACATTTATGTCCATTATTTTGTTAACATAGGTTCAAAATCACCTTATGTCTAAAATAAGCTTGTCCCTTATTTTATAAAACTATCACCTTCATTTCCTTACTTTATGGACAAGTGATTAAAGAAAAAAATTGTGTGGTTATCCATCATATTTTTAGCCTAAATCCTAAACATGGGTACCATGAATCTACCCATGGCATGATTCTCATGGATATTTTTTTTCCTTTATAGGATGGATTTCCAAATTTTTTGTCTCTTAAACACCCTCTTAATCACCATTCAACCTTCTTGTGCTATAGTTTTTCCCTCATAAAGGTAAACCTTAGGCCCACATAAGCAATTCTATGTCTAGAAGAAACACACACACACACACACACACACACACACACACACACACACACACACACACACACACACACACACACACACACACACACACACACACACACACACACATCTTATCGGTCATATCTAAAATTACAAACTAATCCCTTAAAGGAAGACTACCAAAACAACTCAGAATTACTTAAAGCAAGATAGACTGATCCCTTAAAGGACAACTACCCAAATCAAAAAATTCAAAATCTTAGACCACTCCCTTGAAGGATGGCTAAGTCAAACATTTTTCAAGTAATCAATCACATGGAAGCTTCCCACATTGATCATCTTCCCCAACCTATTAAACACAACAACATCAAAAAGACCCATAGTCAAAATTTAAAAAAGCAAAAAAAAACAAAAATAAATAAATATTCTTATATGAATGTTCCAATCAGCGTTCACAAAGGTAATATTAAACTTCCCGCATCGATTAGTCTATACCAAAATTATACATAGACTTATTTATAATGGATCTTAGATCACCTACATAAGGGGAAATATATCCCCACAATAATGTTACACTATCATCCACCTCCCTTTTTACCCTCCAAACATCAAGGGATTTTGAGCTTACTTGACATTATGTGATCAAGATACTTATTAACAAACCAATGAATGATAATGTGAATCATGAGAAGGTCTTATGTTCATAAGCCAATCTATCTTACTATTTTAGTCCTCCATAATGAAAGAGCACCAAGTCTCCTTCTTCTTCATCATACCTACTTATTGATCCATTCATTAAGGCATTTGTATTTTGATTGTTTAACATTATTCTCTCTTTTCTTTCTTCTTCTTACATATAGAATTTTACCCAAATTTAATCTATATGCTTATGTGGTTTTAAACATTTTAAATAATCTCTTATCTAATCTATTAAAAATACATGACATCATCATATTAACTTTGTTTTAGAACATTGTGTTTTATTGTATGTTGTCACATTTTATTTTATTAACCATTCACATATTTTATGTTAGGTGTTTTCTTATTATGAAAACATTATTTTCATCATATTCATTATAATCAACATAATAAAATCATATCCATCATCTCATAACCAAATCCTAAGTTATCAAAATTATTCATCATCATACATTATTTATGGTACACAAATCAAACCAACATCTCATATTAGTTTCTAACATCATAGGATTTAATCAATATTGCATTAGTCAAATTAATCTATCACATAAAATTCATAATTTTTTTTTTATCATGAATAAATCAAGTAACTTTTAATCATTTCTCTAACTAGATAAATGAATCAACTAAATCACATATTCATCTAAAATATGAAATCACATAGATTCATTAACTCAATATCCACATCTAAAAATAATAATAGGTCAATCATGCACTTACTAATAGGAAAAATGATAAACCATAATCCATAAATATGTCATCATAGTATCATCACATAAGCATAACATAAAAGAAGCATAAATCAACCATCATATCATACATCATCATCAATAACATCATAAATTAAAATAAATGCTAAATATATAATAATAATAATAATAATAATAATAATAATAATAATAATAATAATAATAATAATAATTTCCATGTCTCTCAAAATGATATATACATCTCATTACATTAGCTCGTAGGCTGAAATAAAAAATCATAATAGTAAAACAACCAATAGTCTATGGTGTAGTATGTATATATATAACAATTTACATGTCTCTTAAAATGATATATACATGTCACTACATCAGTTCATAGGCCAAAATCAAAAATCATAATAGTAAAACATCCAATAGTATATGGTGTAGGGGTACTACTGTCCCCTAGACCCTATCTATCTATTTGATCTATTTGTGCCCATACAAATGTTATGCCACCATTGGGTATAGTATCACTAGGGATATTTGATGTCACCCACTCTATTAGATACTCTATGTACTAAGACACATCTATAATCCTAGTAATAACATGACCCTCATAGTATCTAATCTCCTATATTGTTGTACCATATCTTATCATTGGGATAGTCTAAGGTGGTCTGATAACTACTCCACTCTGTGATCACCCTCCTGTTTACCTCATAACATCCTAATTATTTTTCACTAGAGTCAACTATGCTTGCATCTCATCCCTCTCTTGCATGATAGTAGCTAGTTATCCCCATGTAGAGTCCCTTTCCTAGGTGATGATGGCTAGCTATGCCTAGAGACTATCTCTCCCCTAGGTCCTCACTACTAGCTGTCCTTATGTCATGTCTCTCTCCTATGTCATAGAATTTAGAGATGCATGTAAGGTGGCCAATGTTACTCTCATAGTGTCTCTCTCTATGGTAAATATATGTACATCAGGTGCTTCTTCCTCCATCTATACCTCACCCTCTTATTTTCCCTACTCTTCACCAAGACCCTCATATTGACCATTATCCCCTCTAACATCAGGATCCTATCTTATATCTCCAAAAATAACTATAGGGTATCATCTCTACCTCCAATAAATATAATTAGGAGTTACCCCAACATCATCGATTACTGAAGGAGATAGTAGCTCCTCCTCTACTAGCTATGGTAAACGCAGTGGTGCCTCTACATCCTCATGTCTATATCTCAATTATATTCTTGGGACACCTTGTACCAAGTCTTACTTTCACCTCACAAATTCAAAGTGGATAAACTCTATCTCACACTCCCTCCTCTCGTATATCTATCTGATACTCTACAAAGAAAATTTTTGTGCACCCAACCCACTCTATGATGGAAAACCTACACACAATCTCCAAATAACCTCACCATCAACCAAAAAATATAACTATTTCCTGAACCATGCTAAGTCTTGAACCTCCCCACCTATTCATGGAAGCTCCATATCTCATTTCCACCTCAAATACCCAACTCTAAATAAGGCTTGGTGCCATGTCATCCATGATAATCCAACTAGTTATAAGATAGTAGTATGCTCATATGACCAACATTGGAGTATAAATCATACACTCATCCCATATCATCTATGTACTTGGTATTCCCATAACTCTCAATACAATTGTATCAATAGTTTTGGTGCCCATGCATATAATGTCTAGTCCTCATGAATATCTATTAGAATGCTTATCAACACCCATAGATACCTCCCATCACTTGAATCAAGCAAGGCATAAAAAGTAAATACTATCATTAGCATATTTATAATTCACATCCTCTTAATATCCATAATATAAAAATCCTCAAAATAGAATCCCCCACCATGATATTAGACCTCCACTATATGATCATTATATAAAAGGTTCATCTAGGAATCCATCTCCTCACTATGAATCAGCTTCACCACTTGACCCTGTATGGCTAGCCTTAGTATCCTATGGATGTCATTTAAAAGGATGTTAATCTCTCTTTTTAGTAATTAGAACATGTTAGTAGTTGGGTACCATCTCTTGATGAGGGATATTAACATAGTTGTGTCTCAGGGCATGCACTGATAGTGTCGAATTCTACCTAGACCCACCACCATCATATGGGTCCACTCTTCCCCAGTCATGTCTCTACGTAGTTCCTCTAATAGTGAGGACACATGATCCTACATCATCAAAATCACCCTCATCTACAAGGTTAAATATACAACTTAGTTTAATCTATACTTTAAAAAACCCACCACACATTTCACCAACAATCCTATTTGATTACCCCTAGGTTCCTTTTTATTTACACAACCCTTAGCTACTCTTTACCCACTAGATAAAATAAATACCACTTCTTTCCCCTACCCTTTACCCCAAGATGGACATTGATTTACCTTTGATTGATGTTGGTTTCCTTCTTTCCCACTATTGGTCAAATTTTGATCGATGTTAGTTTTTATTTCCACCTAAAGTCGGTCTAATCTCAACTAACATTGACTCCCAGTCGATTGATGTTGATCGAACCTCAAATGGCATTAGTTATTTTATTTTTTAATGAGATGAGCTCTCATGCCCTAATTTACCTCAATACCCTAATTTTTATATAACCTAACTAAATCTACTTCCCTACCCTCTCACTACCTTCCCCTCTACCTTATTTACTAGATAATTTTAATTAAACCATTGAATTACCCCCTATCCTACAAAATTATCCTATTCACACATTTTCAAAACCATAAAACAAAAGAAAATAAATAACATAGAACTACCTACCTCATATCAAGTTCACCTTCATGGTTACACTTGCCTCTCAGCTATTACTTGCCCTCCACCCAGTGCTTATCCTCTTACTGAATACATCTTTGATTCTCTCTATCTAAACTTGGTCCCCATAGTCTACCCACTTGGAAACCTATCTATTAATATCCCACTTCCACTTGCCCATGAGCCTCTCACCTCTCACTATCAATCTATCTACACACCCATTTTTTGGCTCTACTCACTTTCACTTAAATACAAATGGAAATAAAAACCAAAATAGTTTCACTTTTGACCTTTTTGGTCACCAGTCCCCTTTTCTAGGGTTTGGCTTATGATCGATGTCGTTTACCCCTAGGGTTGGGATGATTGACATCAGTCAATCCTAACTTATTTTGACTAGTATTGATTATAAACATTAAGGTTTTAACCCCTAACCCCTACCCCCAACCTTGGAATCCTTTTCACCCGAAGGGATCCTTTTCCCATATTAAAACCACACACTTTGCATATAGATATTATGCATGCACTCAGAGATTACTTTATTCTCCTTCTCATCTTAGCACCACTTTCTCTCCACTTAGTCACTCTAGCTAACTATTCATGTATTTTATGTGACAACCTTATACATGTGACAACCTTACCTTGGTTACTTTGACCATTTAGAATAACTTGTCATGATTCATAATGTTACACACAAACACTACTTTGAGTATAACCTTGTAGGTACATTAGAACATGCCCACTTATGGTCTTGACACTTACAACCCATTTTCACTTCTTAGGATCACACCCTAATTTGGGCTCCTTGAGTACACAAATGCCTTCACATGAAGACTTGCATTTATAAGCGCACCCATATCATCTATGCCTAATGTTGTGGATTGATTCACTTATCACTTGTCCTCCTACGTACAACATGTTTTCCCAAATTCATTCAACCATGGTAGTGTTGTCTTGGAATAATTTATGACATTGTAATTAGTTTTATTTTTTGCACCCTTTTATGATTACATGCCTAACCACCCAAACCATTTTGTAACCCACTTACTCTCTTGTCAAACCCAAACCCAACTTCATTGTCACCTCATCACTTCCCAATTTGAGGGGAAACACCTCCTCTAATACTTGGGGAATCCAAAATTCCACTGCATCATTCATTTTTATTTTGCATCTTGTTGATGCAACCTATGCAATAAAAAGGGGCAAAATGTAGGCACTATAAAACTACACCGATGATTCTAGTTATCACAAAACACTTCTTTTGACCCCCTTAGCCCCCTTGGGTTAGAATATTTCTAAACCCTTTAAAAACACCCATTTACCCCTTTACACACATTTAGCTAAATTAATTAGTTAATTAAGCTAATTACTCCTATTTATGCCTCACTCTAACCAAACCCATGGCTAACTTAGTGACACCTAGCCTTAAGACCATTTCCTACCTTGGAATTTAATGTCTTAAACTCCTAAACCATTTCTTCTTGTATGTCCATGCTAACTTAAACAAGCTAATACCACTTCCAAGTGTCTTAATGATGAAACATAAGTGAAAATTGATATTTTAGGCAATTTAGACTATTTCCACCATGATCGACATCGGTCACCTTTAGACCGACACCAGTTGACTAGGATTGATGTCAATTACTTAAGGCTACTCCAATTGTTAGATAATTATCAATGATGTCATGAAGGTATACATGCGAGTGGATGAATTTCCTTGATAGTCTATGTGACAATGATAAAGTGTGTAATGTTCTTGTCTTAGTATGCTTAAAGTATGAATGGTTGATCTTCAGTTTTGGCATGGTTAGAAATGTTTAAGGATGAGTGTGGTGATTTAAAGATGTGAAATAGGTCCCTAAGATTTTTTATATGCTATGATTGCCTATGTTAATAAGTGGAATTGATCTAGTTGTCCATATTTTTCATCTAGACACTTTGGGTCCAATGGTAGAAAATCTAAGTAGGTAGTTTGATGACTTCACCATTGCCATGTGGGATGAGTCAAGGGGAGTTGGTCATATGGTTGTGGTCAAATTAGTCCCTAGTTGATTTTCACTAAATTTTAGATCATGCACCATAGTTGATCAAATGATATGCAAGGGAAAATTTTGTCTCTCAGGTAGTTTGACATTATTTTCCCATACTTAGCCAAATTTGGATGAGGCAAGAATAAGCTAAATAAGTAGTTTGATGGTGGCATATCTCACATGTATGAAATTTTCAAGAGAAGGTTATCATATGGGTTTATTAAATTTTATACCTAGTTGATTTGTGCTAACTTTCAAGTCAAGTGTTGAAGCATGACCAAAGATATACATGTTCAAAGTTGTCCTTCTAAATAAGTTTGACATAGTTGGCTCTATGGTAGAAAATTCTGAGTGAGCATTTTAATATAATTTATATCTCACACACGTGAGGGTTCCAAAAATATTTTATTATATTTTTATATTTTCCTATGTGAGGAGATCATATGGTCCAAATTTGAGAACATGTGAGTGAGCGAGGTAAAATATATGATGGTCCATGGTTGGCCTTCTAGGAATATAGCAATGGTTCCCATACTTAGCCAAATCTACATGTAATTAAAGATCAAGACCAAATGAATATATAATATCTCATAAGGGATCATAAAATCAAGATATATGGTGTGCATCAATTCAAATAGGTCAATGTGTTCATTTGTTAATGAAGGTAAAGATCAAGCTCCTTACAAAAATATCAATAGAGTGTGTTTGTTCTAAGGATTTAGGAAGCAATGAGATGGGGACAAGTGCTCAATGGTATAAGTGATTATAATGAATGAAAGGGTTACAAGTGTCATGATCATAGGTTTTTTGAGAAAGATCAAATGGTGAGAACTGCATGATAAGGGCGTAACTGATCTGTAGAGATTGATGGTGTGTGATGAGTCAACATTCAAGATTTCAATAGATGAGGTCAACATGTTTATAGTTTAACATTTTAGCATTGGTAGATTATGTGTTAAAGGCCAAGATTCATAAAATAATATTGATGGTGTGTGTTTAATTTTATCAATTATGACTCAATATGTGAGTATAGTGTTCGTGGTTTAGTTGTGACAGTTTGTATTTGAATATTTGAATTTGTAAAGGAAAAACCAGTGCTTTGTATTTTGGTTATAACTTTTGATCTAGGTAGAATTTTCTCATGGTGTAAAAAGAGAATATGTATAATAATCTAAGGAACATATGGAAATATAGATTTTAATATATAAAAGTGTGTATAGTCAAAGATATTGAGTTTCATATTTGAATGTGTTTTTGTATATGTCATACAAGTGACCTGAGAAGGATGTTCGGTTGATGTTGTATCAATGTTTCATGTTGTATTATCTATTGGATAGTGTTTTAGACTTCATAATTATGATTTATGTGGATTTTTGAGTTTTTATAAATCTATATTGAGTATGAACAATACTTAAGAAGTTGATTGTGTGTTTTTTTATGATGTTCTTGTGTACAAGGTCAGTGTTTGAGTTGATTGATCATACTTAGAGGTGAGCAGTGATGATTTTGATCATTTGAGAATGACTAAGGGGTCATGTGGAGTGTAACTATGAATTTATAAGTTGTCTTATGTTCTTTTTGTGTTCATGGATGTGATAAATGGGTGAATAGGTATCCATGAGACCTATAAGGGCTACAAGGGCCTTATTAAAAGGTGTAGCTACATAAGGGTGACATAGATGTTATGGCTGACCTATGAAGATTGTATTGATTAATGTCTTGATGTGAAATATTATTTAATTATTAAGGCATTCCTAATGGCTAACCAAGGTAGTGATTATCATGAATGCTCTATATATAGTGAAACCAAATGTGATGGTTTCTAGACTTAGAAATAGACTTGAGTGTGAGACTTGGGAGAGATTTAAGAGAGGCTTGGGTGTTGAATTATGGATAAAATGAGGGGTATAGTTCCTTATGGATGAGTTGAAGATTATAATATATTTAGGACTATTTATATTAACTATAGTTCATAATTATATTGGTATAATAGTGATCTTATTATTTGAGTATGAGCAACAGTGAAGAGTGATAATCAAAGGTCCATCATCAGGTGATGAAGACATCAGTTCATAGGTGTTTTTGTGGTGTCTAAACATCTAATGGTGTTACATCCTCTTTGCAAGGTGAAACTTGTTAAAGGTCTAGTTTTTGTTACAACTCAGCTAGATATGTGTTGTAGCACCTTTTGGGATTATAGTCTCACTAAATAAGGATTGTAGTTCTTTTTATTATAAGATATTAGTCCAATTATAGGTTCAAGTGGGTTTTATCCCCCTAAAGGGTTTCTCACATATGTCATGTGTTATTTGATTTATCTTGCATTCTCTCTCTTGATCTTTGCTATGAATGATGTGTATGCTTCATGAATGCTTGTGGTAACTAGTTAAGTGTTTGTAAATATTGAAATTCAAGTTGGATTATTTGGGATCATTGATTCTCCGACCCCCTCTAAGTGATTTTACCTCTAATAATTGGTATCAGATTAGGTCCTTTGGTAAAGGCTTGAAAGATTGAAGGTGATCCAAGATACAATATGGGTAGTCATCAAGGAGGTTTCTCTACTAAGCAAGAACCAATGTTCAATAAATCTAATTATTCTTTTTGGAGTGCAAGGATGAGGACATATATTATGTACCTAAGGTTTGATTTATGATAATTTATTTTGGATGGTTATGTTGGTCCTACTACTCCTCCATCTAGTGCTATAGACAAGAAGCTATTTGATAATAATTATAAGGCACTGAATTCCATCACTTGTGGGCTTATGAAGACTAAGTTCACCAAAGTAATCCATTGTAAATATACTAAGAAGATATGGGATAAAATTTAGATCATTTATGAATAAGATTCAAATGTCAAGCTTGCTAAGTTGTAGACTCATAGAAGGTAATTCAAAAGTCTCAAGATGAAGGAAGAATATTTTGTGGCATCCTTTTTATAGAGATTTGATGAGACTGTGAACATCATCAAAGGTCTTGGAGAGAACCTTGAAGAGGCTAATATAGTCCAAAATTTATTAAGGTCTCCATCTCTCAAGTTTTATCCAAAAGTATCTACTATAGAAGAGAGCCATGATCTTACTTAGTTGAAGATGGATCAATTACATGGCACCCTTATTACATATGAGATGATATTAAATGATGATAAACCACTAAAGAAGGAAGTTTCATTCAAGATAGAGATGAAGCCTAAGAAGAAGTTCCAAGGTAATAAACCCAAAGATGATAAAATATCTTACATTGATGAGGATGAACTAATTTCTTTGATTACTAGGAAATTAAGAACAGGGTCAGGGAAGTATAAGGGTAAACTACCCTTTAAATTTTTCAACTTTGGAGAGATAGGACACTTTTCTCATAAGTTCCCTCATATGAATGAGAAGACTGATAAGGAAGAACATGATGATGACCAAGATGAAGACAAGAAGACATACAAGAATAAAGGATTCAGAAAGTATATCAATATGAATAAGTCCTTTAAAAATAAGAAGAGTCTCTACACCAAAGAATATTATAGCTCATCAGATGAGAGTGAAGATATTGACTCAGAATATGGTCATGAAGATGATGGTCTTACTGAAGATGAAGCTATGTTCATGGATAGGGAAGGAAGTTTCTCACATAAAAAGGAGTCTACTTGGATTGATTTAGATGATGATGAAAATGAGGTAGACTATGAGATTGTATTGATTAATGATCTTAAAGAATTGAAGATTGAGAAGAAGATCAATAAGAAGATGAAATCTAAACTCAAAGACTATTAGGAGAAATTCAGTGTGTTTGAGGCAAGATTGGTTTAAGACTCTAGGAACTATGAAGGTGCTATCATGTTTCTTAATTCTAAGTTAGAATCTATGTTTGAAAGTCTAAGAGACAAACATGAAGAATGCCCAGGGCATGCTTATGAGATTATGTCTTAAAAAATGAGTTATAAAAATATGAAATCAAGGTGAAATTATTTGTCAAGTTTGATAAAAGTTATAATTATCTTGATGATCTCATAAAGAGTAAAAAATTAGCTAGTGACAGATCTGGATTGGGTTTTAATGAAGAGCCCAAAGTTGCTACTCGATTTTACATGAATATCAATAAGAGTAAGGTGGATCAATTTTTGAAGACAAATCATTAGATAAGGAATGAAGGTGTTGGCATACTGAAGATAAACCAGATTAGACATCTTAATGCCATGAGGTGTGCAAGATTTAATGGTTAATGTTACACATGTAAACAATCTGGGCATAGAGTTAGAGAAAGAAAGAAACTTGTTACAATTGAGTTTTCATGAGACTATGATGGGGGTCACTAGTCAAAAGGAGTATGCAAAATTAAGTGCTTTAACTATCTTGATATGGGACACTTTATAAACCATTTTACACATAATATTAGCCAAGGTGAGTCCTCATCAAAAAGGGGAGGTTGTTTTGTTTGTTATGTAAAAGGACATATTGTAGGATTCTATCCAAACATGGTAAGACAAACTATGTTTTCATCAAGGAGTTTGGTGTGTTATAATTATGAAAAAAGAGGTCACAATGCTAGGTTTTGCAAATAAAGGTCTACAAGTTAGATTAGGTTTAATCAGGATGTTAGAGTAAAAGGAATAAGGCATGTTAACTTATGAAATCCAAAGGTGAAAAGTGTAAGTCATGATGGGACTATAGGTCCAAGTAATCTATTTGTTATGATGGAGAATGTTTTGGAAGTTGAAGAGTGTCAAGGGGTCTCATTGTCTACTCATGTTGAGAATTAAGAGACCAAGCTCAAGGAGAATACCAAGATATGGGTTGAGGTTAGTTCTGAGGTGTGTATGGATCCAAACAAACTTTGTATTATTATTGAGAATATATCATGTAAATAACAATAATTGTTTGTGCATAATAATGAGGTTTCAAACTGCAAGGTAGATTCTTTAGATGAAAATGTATGTCATGAATATTTGTTGTCTTAATGAATTATCAATCCAATCCTATAATAAAAGGATAATGTTGTAATTATTTATCATCTTACTTATATTAATCCTAATAAGAATAAGAACTACAAGTATTAGATGACCAAGGAAGAGAAGGAATATGAGGAGTTATGGGCAACTCCTGAATTCACATTATTCTAGGACACTATGAAGTAGGGTGTCTCTACCTATTCTTATTAGGAGAAATATTTTATTGTGGAGAAGCAATTTTGTGTGCTTGAGATGATAATTCCAATTATAAAATGTCTTTGGTTAAGGGGGAGCAACAAGTTCATGAGCTTACTCCAAAAACTTGTGAAGGGGATATTATGCAAGGTTAAAATGGGTATATCTAGATGGCATAATGATATTAATGAAATTTCAAGAAGATTTTGGTGATAAAAAATGTCTATACACTTATTTTTGATGTGCTCTTGGGGATTTTGTGGTCTGAAGGTATGTTTGTGCCAATTGAAGATTTTTGAGTGCTCTCAGTTTTCTCTATTTTTGGCATAAGAGCAAGCAAGCTTAAAATGGGTTATAGGATGTAAATAATCCAAAAGGATTGAAGGCTCAAATATTTTTCCATAAGTGTGTGATTGGTATCTCTAGGTGTGTAAGAAGTTTTAGAGGTAAGCATTGAATAGAAGGAGGTTTGTTGACCTTGTTTGTTTTGAGATTCTAGGGTTTTAGGGTATTCTAGAAAAGTGGTTTTCCTTATGAATTGAGGTCTAAGTATTATTAATAGGTTGAATGGGACAAATGGGTTTTCAAATAAATATTCACATAGATTTTAAGGTTTGTGGTTCTCAATTTATTCATGTTTTTGTTAATATGGAGGGTTAATTGGTTAGTAGGTTTGTGAAGGAAGTATGTTGCATAGGATGATATTGGTGATAAAAATTTGTTTTATATAGGGGGAATATTATAGATATATAGATATTAATTTTAAGTTCTTGAAGATCTATCTACTTAAAATTATGGGCTCTGCAAGTTCTAGGTAGAGCTACAAGGAGGCTAAACATGCCTAGTTTGAAGAAGAAGTGATTTTTGCTCAGTTTATCTAAAAGAGAAAATTATATTTGTTTCAAGGAGAGTTATAAGGTTGGTTGAGATCATGTTTCCTATTTGGTGAGTGGAATGAAGTTTTGTTGGTGGTCATTGTGGTATCTTGAGAGAGAAGGCTAGTAAGCATGTGTGGTGGTTCTTCATGTGTATGAAGATCTGAAGATGCTCAAGATGTGAAATTGATAAGAGATATTATGGGGAGTACCTATAAAATTTTAATTATTCCTAAATATCATATTTTTCCCACTTTGTCATTGTGTCAAAGGGGGAGAAAGTTTATATTGTGAGAGAGCTTGAAAAGAGAGAAGGAAGGTGAGTTGTATAGTGTTATATGATGGTTGTTGACATCAATGACAAAGGGGAAAATTGTTGTAGAATTTTCAATGATGTAATTATTATTGTCATTTAGGTATCTAGGTGAGTGGATGAAGTGACTTGATAGTCTATGTGACAATGACAAAGTGTGTAATGTGTTTTTCCTAATATGCTTGAAGTATGATTGGTTGATATTCAGTTTTGGCATGGTTAGAGATGTTTAGGGATGAGTATGGTGATTTTAGGATATGAAAGAGGTACATAAGATGATTTATATGATTTTATTTCTTGTGTGCATAATATTAATTTAGTTAGTTGTCCATAGTTTTCATCTAGACACTTTGGGTCCAGAGGTAAAAAATCTAAGTAGGCAGTTTGATGATGTCACCAATACCACATGGGAATGAGTCAAGTGGAGTTGGTCATATGGTTGTGATCACATTAGTCCCTACTAGATTTTCATTAAATTTAATATCATGTTCCAAATTTAATCAAAACATATGCAATGGTAAAGTTGGGCTCCTATGCATTTTGACAATATTTTCCCATACTTAGTCAAATTTACATAAGGCAATAATAAGCCGAGTAAGTAGTTTGATGGTGGCATATATCACATGTGTGGATGTTTTAAGAGAAGGTGATCATATGGGTTTGTTTATTTTTTTACCTATTTTATTTTTATAACTTTTAGTTTGATTTTTGAAGTGTGATAAAAGATATGCATGTTCAAAGTTGGCCTTTTAGACAAGTTTTTGACATAATTGGCTCTATGGTAGACAAATATGAGTGAGCATTTAAATGTAATTATATCTCACACGTGTGAAGGTTCCAAGAGAAGTTTCTAATACTTTTTTATTATACTATGTGAGGAGATAATATGATCCAAATTTGATAACATGTGAGTGAGGTAAAATATATGACAGTCCAATGTTGGCCTTCCAGGTATATTGCAATGGTTCCCATACTTAGCCAAATCTGCACGTAGTTAAAGATTATGACCAACTGAAGATCTAATGGCTCATGAGAAATTTTAAAATTGATATATAAGATGAATAATAATTCAAATAGGTCAAATTATTTATTTTTGAATGAAGGTAAAGATCAAGATCCTTACAAAATGATTAACAAAGCATGTTTATTCCAAGGACTCAGGAAGCAGTGAGATGAGGACAAGTGCTCGATGGTTAATGGTATGATTGCTCAGAAGGCATGAAAGGGTGCCAAGTTTCATGATAATATGGTTTTTAATAAATATTTAATGGTAATCACTATATGATAAGGACTTGACTGACCTATAGAGATCAATATGCGTGATGAGTCAACATTACAAGATTGCATGAATTATGTCATCGTGTTTAAGGTTTAATGTTTTGGCATTGGTAGATTATGTGTTAAAGGTCAAGATTCATACCATCAGATAAATAGTGTGTGTTTAATTTTATAAGTGAAGACTTGATATGTGAGCATAGTATTTGAGGTTTAACTGTGATTGTTTGCATTTGAATATTTGAATTTGTAAACGAAAAACCAGTACTCTATATTTTGGCTATAACTTTCGATCCAAGAAGAATTTAATAATGGTGTAAAAATAAAATAAGTAGATGACTCCAAGGAATATATATATATAAATATATATATATACATATATACATATATATAGATATATACATATATATACATATATACACACATATATATATACATATATATATATATATATATACATATATATACATATACATATATATACATATATATATATATATACATACATATATAAATATATACACACATATATATATACACATATATATATACATATACATATACATATATATATATATTATATATATGTGTGTGTATATATGTATATATGTATATATGTATATATATATATATATATACATATATACATATATACATATAGACACACACATATATATAATATATATATATATATGTATATGTATATGTATATATATATATATATGTGTATATATATGTGTGTATATATTTATATATGTATGTATATATATATATGTATATATATGTATATGTATATATATTCCTTGGAGTCATCTATAAAAGTGTGTATATCCAAAGATATTGAGGTTAAAATTTGACTATGTTTTCATGTATGTCCGACAAGTGACCTAGGAAGGATGATCGAGCTTGTGTTGATGTTGTTTCAATGTTTCATGTCATATTATCTATTGGAGAGTGTTTTAGACTCCATAAGGATGAAATGTGTGGATTTCTGAGGTGTGATTAATCTATCTTGAGTATGAATAATGCTTAAAATTTTGACTGCGTGTTCCTTCATGATGTTCATGTGTATAAGGTCAGTGTTTGAGTTGATTGAGCATATGCAAAGGTGGGTAGTGATGACTATGATCATTTTAGGATTACTAAGGGGTCATGTGGAGTGTAAATATGAATTTTTAAGTTTTATTTTATTATTATTATTTTTTTGATGTGCTAAATGGGTGAATAAGTCTCCATGAGACCTATAAGAGCAACAAGGGCATTATTAAAAGGTGTAACATCTTAAGGGTGACCCATAGATGTTATGGCCAACATATGAATATTGTATTGAGAAATGTATTAATGTGAGAGATGATTTAGGGGTTAAGGTATGCCTAATGGTTGACCAATATAGTGATAATCATGAATGCTTTATATATAGTGAAATCAAATGTGATGGTTTATAGACTTAGAGATAAACTTGAGTGTGATACTTGGGAGATATTTGAGAGAGGCTTAGGTGTGTGAATTATGGATCAAAGGAGAGTTAAATTTACCTATGGATGATTTTAATAATACAATAAATTGAAGAATATTTTTATGACCTGTAGGTCATAATTCTATTGGCAGAATAGTGCTCTTGCTATTTGAGTATGAACGAAGGTAAAAAGTGATAATCAAAGGTTCATCATCAAGTGTGGAAGACATAGATTCATAGGTGGATATGTTCATAGGTTTTTTAGTATTAGCTTAGCATCTAAGAGTGTTGTAGCCTCCTTGCAAGGTGAAACTTGTTAAAGGTCTAGTTTTTTGTTGCAATTCAGCTAGATAGGTGTTGTATCACCTTATGGGATTTTAATCTAACTAAACAGGGATTGTAGTTCCTTGATCAGTTACAATTGGTCTAAATTAGTTCTTGTTATTATATGATATTATTCCAATTGTAGGTTCCAGTGGGGTTTCTCCCCCAAGAGAGTTTCCCACATATGTCATGTGTTATGTGATTGATCTTGCATTGTGTCTCTTACTCTTTGCTATGAATGATGTGTATGATTCATGAATGCTTATGGTAACTAGTTAAGTGTTTGTAAAAATTGAAATTCAAGTTAGATTATTTTGGCTCTCTGATTAACCTCCCCTCTTAGTTATTATTCCTATAACACCAATACCCTTGCTCAAGAGGTTGAATCATTTGAGCAAGAATAATAAATCTTGTGTAAATATAAGCTTTCTAGTGAACCATAGAACCAATCCATAGATTAGAATGTGATTCATCACCTCAATACTAAGGATTCAAGTGTTGTTACTCTATCTATTTTTTTCTAGGATTTAAAGTGGCTCACAGTCAACTTCAGGACATCTCTAGGCTAGTAACTCCAACAACAACTAAGTATCTTCTACTTGTTCTAAATTTAGTTATTTATTCTTGGTATTTTATTTCTTTCACCCCCTTCTAGTCTCCCCTCACACTCTCTTTTGTGTTGGATTTCAACAACTCCAAACACTCCCTTTTCCACCAAAGACCCATTAAACATTACCCATCATTCAAGTATTAAATTTCTATGTTTAATATCTCTATGATTCTATTATATCTCCATGACCATCAACCAACACCTAAACAGCCCATAAAATCCTTTTGCAACTATCCCAAAGTCTATTTTTGCCCAAAACTAGAATCATGACAAACCCATAGTGACTGACATCAAACATCCTTGATCAACATTGGCTATTATTGATCAACATTGGTTATCCTTAAATAGTAGTATTTAGACACTGACTAACATCGATCTCTATGTAATTATTTTTCCCAAAAACAACAAGTTCAAATAACCCATCATCCCTCACCCAAAATTTATATTTTTGACTTTTGTCACACCACAGAATTGTAAGCAATTTTTTGAATCAAGTTTTAACTCTTTAACATTTATTTTGAACAAGTTAATGTCATTTTATTAAAATACACTCATTTCTCTTAAAAATAATTTATTACATTGTGATTAATTACTTTTCATTACTTTATGCAAGCATCTCTTATTAGCACTTTTTATAACTTAATTTGTTAAACAAGTGGATTTACAACCTTCTAGTGAAGTCTTGTACTTCTTGGATCTAACACTTGATAGGTAATCCACACTCCAATCTTAATATTCAATCCATTTATAGTCTCATTCTTATTTCAGGTCATTCCTCCCATACCAAAGAGGATTTATTTACATCATCTAGATCATGGATCATGAAACTAAATTTAAGTTCATGTACACCTTTCCCTTTCTTTAAGGTTTTACTTGTCTTCCAAAAGTAAAAGAAAATAATACATAATGAAACACCTACTTGGCTTAATGAGGTACGAAGATAAGTTTTCAAGACAATTTTGTATATGTGAGAATTGACATAGGTATGATACATTTTTTCAAGAAATTTCACAAAGTTTGAGATCATGGTTTACAAGAAAAGGCATGAAAAGTGGTTTTGAGGTGTCTTGAATACACAAAATGAAGGCATACAAACCTAAGAAAGAATTTCAAGTGTTCATTGGCATGTGTAACCTTTGCATGGAAACCTAATATATTAAAGAGAGATGGGGGAGGGTCCTATATAATAACTACATGCATTGGTTTTAGATTTAAGGGGTAGTCTTTTATGGACAATTGTTAAGACCAAAACCTTTGTTAAACCTCTCTAAAACCCTAAAAAATACCCAATGTGAATGATATCATTGAAAATAACTTATAATGGTCTCAAATCACTATAAAAACTATTGTATCATGAATTTAAATATCCTAGGTACCTCTAGGAGGTGGTGGTTAGTCTGATGAGAGAGAAAATACATAGATACATGATTATTTGTGAAGAATTTACACTAGCAGTCAAAAGTTACATTGGTTAAGAAAATAAAATGGATGGAGGATGAATCTTGAGAATCATGTTTTATTTCCATGAAATTTTATGGACATGTTCCATCACTCAAGTGTGATAAACTAGTCATCCAATTGAGCCAATCGCTAATAGGCCTAATGGTGGAAATAATGAAAAACCCAAGCAACAGTGAGAGGATGATTAAGAAAGTGTTATCATGATAGAGTTATGAAACCAAGTGAATGTATATGTTATCTGGTACTATTATTTACATTAATTCTTGGTATAAAGCTTGTAATTCAAGTAAAATGGTGAAAATGATGAAACCAAAATGGCTTATTTGGCTCTGTGAGGTATGTGTGCAGTGAGGTCATAAGATTGGTCTGCAAGACCAATATTTTCCATTTGACCATATGATATTTATATCTAATAATGGTCTAATGATCATATAATTTCATAATAATTCTTTGAAGATAGTCATATAGGTGTTGAAGGTCAATATCACCATGATTGTGCTTTAAAATAAATTGGTAGATTTGAGTAAGCAAGTTGTAGTGATGAGTTTGAGACTCTATGCCCTGAGTTGAAGTATATAATATACATGGCACTATTTTTTTGGAATTTTATTTTTTATCCATTCCTTTTTAGATATTTTATAATTAGTGAAAGTGTTTTAAATGTTCAAACCAAAATGGCTTGTCAGGTTCTAGTTTGACTGTGTAATAAGATAAAAAGATTGGTCTGCAAGACTAATATTTGAAATTATAAATTGTGATTTTTGTATTTAAGAGTGTTATATAGATGTAAAATTATATTTTTAAAGTGTCATTGGTCATGTAAAGTTTCCTTTCAGGTGTTGAAGATCAAATTATTTATAACTAGTTTTTAGAGGGTTCTAGCAGTTCTGAGTGGGCTTTTTGCAGAGAAGTGTTTGAGTCCTTTTGCCTTGAGTTGTGGAGTCTAAATAACATGATGATTTTTTTTAGGTAATTTATTTTATGTTCATATGATTTATTATCATTTTTGTGTGACTAAATTTTGTACATGATTCAAAAAAATTGGCATACTTTCTGTAGGTTCACAAGCATAATTATGAATAGTGCTACAAGGAGCATTCATGAAGGGGTTGGTGCTAAAAAGTGTTATGGAACTTATAATATGTTTATTAAGGTATATTTTATAAATTTAATAAATAATATTGTTTTTAATTAAATTTAAAATGTTCTAATAAAGGCAAAGTATAACATGTCCTAAAGTAGACCTAATGGAATTAGGTCTTCATGAGACCTAAAGATGAAATGAGGTCAAATAGAGTTATGATAGAAAAAATGGAATCAATATATATTTGAATCAAGATTATGAGATTTAAAAAGGCCTATTTCATTGATAAACTAAGATTTTAAGGGTGAGTATCTGATTAAGTGGCATTTGAATACAAAATGGTATACATACAAGGTAGTTTTAGGCCTATTTGTGTATGTAGAGGATATGCACATAAGATAACACATTGTTGAGTAGAAGGAGGTCATGTAGAAAATAAAATTATTGTAGAAGATCTATAATTAATATCTAAAGTTTTATTTTCATATGAATATCAAGGTCATATAACTTAATCAGTCTTGAAGAGATCTAATTGAGTGAAGAGGCCTAGAAGGCAATTTGAGAGGGATAATAATGTGAAGAGCTGAATAGTTGGTCATCATAATTTGGTTTATAAATAAGTTGATATTAAGGTTATAAAAAAAATCAAATTATTGAGTTGATACTGAGTCATCTAGGTGGTTGGTTCCTCCTTGAAAGTAGGTGCTTGCTAAAAGCCTAGTTAAGTGGGTGTTTGGCTAGTTGGGGTTGGTACTTCAGGTGAAGTTGGTGATTCACTAAAAATTTATTTTTGTTGTATAGGAATGTATTCCATTTTCATATATCTAAGGGTTTTATTCCCCTTGAGGGTTTACCACATATATGATGTGTTCTTATGTTTCATGTTAGCATAATTATGTATTTACCTTGAGTTATTGACTAAGGTAATAGGTCTATAGTTAGTTGCCTTAACCACTTGGGTTAAGAGGTTAGTTTATTTTATAGAGAATAAATATTTAATTATAGCTAACACTGGTTATTTCACCCACCCCTTCCATGTTTTTTAGGTGGTTCATTTCTTTGCCTATTTAATAGGCCTTCTTGTATGGTTCAAATAATGTGTGTTGTATAATATAATCTCATTCTCTTTTCAATATATGTGCTCAATATATTTTATTATTCATAGCCCATGGTTTTTAGAGCCTGAGTGGAGGTATGTGGAAGCTAGAGACATTGGTGTCTTTCTAGGGAGGAGATTTATGCACCCAATGGAGAGAGAAAATTTTGTAAAATCAACTAGAAGATTGAAAAACTACTTGGGAGGATCAAAAGACTGAATAAGATTAAAACTAGATTATAAGGATAAATTTTAGACTATTTGAGGTCCCTATTTATTTTTTTTGGTCTGTTTGTATGGTGTACAATGACGTACAGTTTAAGGGAGAGGAAAAAAATTCAAATTTTGATCTTTTTTAGCAAAACAAATGTCTAAAATGTGAGTTAAATCCTAACTTGAATAATGGTGAAGATGGTTTATGATTTGGATAAGAAATAGACTCAAAATCTATGCCTAAATTTTTCACATGTAGGCCAATTTTATGATTCATTGATTATTTTAATGAAAATTTTAACTTAAAGTTTTATTATTTCAATTATTTTTAATTTTTTAATTGAAATAAATCAAAAATTTAGAAAATAGGGGTTATTGGGGACCTAAAAATGATTAATAATCATGGAAGCATGTGGGAACTTAAAACTTTCACCATTTTTGGGGTTTTTTTAATCTAGATGTGGATAGAGAAAGAATTTTTTAAATCAGAGTTGTAGGTTTCTCAATTTAATTATTTTAGTGAGAAAATTTGAGATCTTATAAATGGTATTGATTTTGTTGTTGAAAACTGGAAAATTTATTTAGTATTAATATAAAATCCATGTGTAGAAGGATTTTTTATAAAATTCATTATATCTTTTCGAATTTAATTATTTTCATGAAAAACTAGGTCAAATGGCTAGTATTCAACACCTGTTACTACCAAATTCTTAGAAAATAACAGGCAAGAAATTTAGTTTGTGGAGTCACACGGTTTTGATTATATTTGAATATCAGAACCTTGATTAAATAGTGCTTGGTAAAGAGCAAAGGCGTACCACTAGTTATGATGACTATGATAAATGTTATCACAAGGATCTTATGTTGTTAACATATCAGTAGTAGATAATATAATTTTAGAGATTAGAAATACAACCACTACATCAGCTTTGTGGACTAATATTACTTATAAATACCAAGATTATAAATTTTTTAGGGTATTATATTTGAAGAATTTGTTGTTTTCTACTAAGATGTAGGAAGGTGGCTCCATTTCTAGGTTTGTTTTGTAGATCAAAGACATCAGTGATTAGTTAAAGGCTATGCAAATGTCTATTGATGAGAAATATTTGATTTCTTTGGTTTTGTAGAATCTTCCACCTTCATTTGAGTCATTTTTGGAGTCCTTACACATGATTGTTAAGATGCAGACTTTAGACTTTGAAAAGTTTTCCACATTATTATTGCAGAAGGAGAGATGGCAGGAGCAGGCTATGTTGCCTGCATCTACTTCTATAGAAAGTGCATTCTTCATCAAAGGAAAGGGTAATAAATTTGGTAAAACTATTATTTATCTGATATAAACTTCACAAGAAAGTGTTTTAAATAAGATATCTAAGTGAAAATGTTTTTACTGTAAACAATGTGATCACCTTAAGAAAGCTTGTAGGAAAAGACAACAGGATACGGCTAACCCTATAAAGAAAGCTCATTATGAAAATGTATCTGAAGGTGAAGGTGAGGAAACATATCCTAATTTTTCTTTCATGGCTTCTAGTGGTAATGATATGGTGGATAGAGATTGGTACTTTAATTCAGGGGCATCTCACCATTATACATGCCATAAGGACTAGTATGTGGATTTTGTTGAAAATGAAAGTAATAACGAATATGTATCTTTGGGAGATGGTAAAACTAATTTTGTGAAAGGATATGGTAATTTTCATATTATTTTTAATGGTGTAATTAAATATACATTTAATAATGTTAGGTATGTGCCTGATATGAACAAAACATTACTTTTAAGTAGTGAGATCACTTCAAAATCTGATTTTTTTGTAAATTTTTTAGGATAATAATGTCTGGTCCAGAGATAACAAGATCATTATCATTGGGATTAGTGAGAAAGGCCTATATAATCTTGTATATCCATAGAGAGTAAAGGAAAGTGCACTTGTTATAGTTGATAACACGAGTTCACTATGTAATGAAAGGTATGAGCATTTGAATTTCTACTATTTAACTACATTGAGACAGACTAAGATGGTTAAGGGGATTCCTTCTATTCAAAATAGTCATCATGTATGTGTTGGATGTCAATTGGGGAATTAAGTTAGACATTCATTTGATGTTAGTAAAGATTCAAGATCTAAGGGAGTATTGGATCTAGTACATGTGGATTTGCATGGTCCAATACAGACACCTACCTTTTCTAGATCCTATTCTTTTCTGATATGGGTCAATGATTTATCTAAGAAAGAGTGGGTATACTTTCTAGTAAATAAATCTGATTTTTTTCTAACTTCCTTACTTGGAAAGCTATACTTGAAAACTAGGTAGGATAGTCAATGAAATCTCTTATAATGGATAATGAGGGTGAGTTCATCTCAAAAAGGTTCAAGGAGTTTTGTTCCACTGAGGGCATACACATATAGTACACTACCCTTTACACTCTACAACAAAATAGAGTTGTGGAAAGGTAAAATAGGATGGTGATGGACATGGCTTGCTATACGGTCCAAAGCAAAAATGTCCCATATAGATATTACGAAGAAGTAGTTAATATGGTGGTGTACATCCTCAATAGAAGTCCTACAAAATTATTGTATAATATGACTCCTTATGAGGCTTAATTAGGTCAAATCCATATGTAGGTGCTTTTTGAATTTTGGGTTGTGTAACTTTTGCAGTTATTCCTAGTCAAAAAATAAGTAACTTGGATGCAAAAATCAAAGCATACATGTTTGTTATGTACAATGAGTAATCAAAGGCCTACAAATTACTTGATTTTTATACTAACAAAGTTGTGTTAAATAGAGATGTTTTAGTAAATGAATAGATTCCATACTTCACATCAATTGGTATAATTTTTGATATTGAGTCATTGTTTTCTTCCAATGATTCTATTATAATTTATGGTGTGAAAGTTGAGTAGGATTATAGTTCATCAATAGAATCTCATTCCATGGAGGGAATTGATGCAGGTCATTGTGATCTTCCAACATAACAACCAAATAAGCTAAAGTGGTATTCTACCACAATGGAAACACTAAAGGAAGGAGACTTTCCATAAGGTGTGGAAGGAAGAAGATTGAGATCAGGAAAGTAGATTGGTAATAGAGGTGAGCATGATAATTTTTATCTAATAAATGTTGTTTCACATTTATTTGAGCCTAAGTATTTTTCAGAGGACAAAGGGAAGCGTGAGTAGGAATCAACCATGCAATTGAAATATGATTCCTTGATGAAAAATAATACTTGGGAGCTCATAGAGCTACCACTAAAGAAGAAATCCATTGCGTGTAAATAGATTTACAAGGTAAAATGAAAAGTAGATGGTTCTCTGGATAAATACAAAGCTATACTTGTTGCAAAAGGTTATGCACAAGAGGAAGGGGTTGATTATGAGGAGAATTTTGCTCCTAATACAAAGATGGTAAATTTTCATTTGATTATTGCTATTGCTGCTTAGTTTAGATGGTAGGTGCACCAAATGGATATCAAGAGTGCTTTGTTGAATGGAGATCTAGAGGAGGAAGTCTACATGGTTCAACCATAGGGTTTTTAGGTTCCTAGTAAGGAACATCTTATTTGCATGTTGATCAAGTCCTTATATGGGCTGAAGTAGGCTCCTCAAACCTGGTATATGAAGATATATATATACCTTAGGGAGTTTGGTTTCAAAAGGTGTAACTCTGAACCAAATCTCTATGTAAAGGTGTCTAGTGATGATACATTGATTCTCATTACATATGTTAATGATATAACCATCACTGGGAGTAGTGATAGTATTATTTAGTAGATGAAGGCTAATATTTGTTTTACTTTTTACATGATAGACTTAGGACTACTAAAGTACTATTTAGGTGTTGAGTTTTGGCAAGGTGATTGTGTTGTATTCATGTTATAGAATAAGTATGTCAAATCATTGATGGAAATGTTTAAAATGATGGATTTTAATCCAACTCACACACTTATGGAAGTTGGAGTTAAAATTTCAACTAACACTGTTTCACCTCTGATCAATGAAATAGTATATCGATAGCTAGTGGGTAGTCTCATTTCCCTCACTACCACTAGATTGGATATTTGTTTTGTAGTGAGTTTTCTATCTCACTTCATGTCTAAACCATAGAAGTACATTTGTTAGCTACAAAATATATATTAAGATATGTCAAATGTACTCTTGAATTTGGCATACTATATGAGAAGTTTAAAGATTTTGAGATTTAAGGAATCCTTTACCTTGGGATACATCCTTGCATGGAATTATGAAAACTCAATAAAAAAAACTAACACTAACACTTACAAGCCTAGATCTTATGGGTGAGCTTAATGAACAAAATACAAATGAAATCACAACTAAAATTCAAAATACACACAATCTTTTACCTTCCTTGAGAGTTCCAAATGCATTGTTGAGTGGCTTGCTCAGTTTGTGCTTCAAAGAGTCTTTGGCAATGGAGGTTTGTTGGCTCCTCATCTCCTTGGCACCATGGATTATGTTTAATTGATGTAGATTGGATCAATATTTTGGAATTATAACATTATTGATATGAATCTCCTGTAAAAAAAACCTACATTATAACTCTACAATATCCAAGCCTAGAATTCAATAGGTAAGAGATTTTATTTATAGAAAATGGATCTAACCCCAACCCAAGGTGAATTCAGGTGGAGTTAGGGATTGGAATGGGTTTAAATCTAACCTATGTGATTCAAATATAACCCTAGTAGAGTTAATATTTGTCAAGTAATTATGATTTTCAATGAATAGGCATGGGCCTCCAAAATGAGACATTTTAGGATATTTTAAAAGGGCTTGACAACTCATAAAAGGTAACCATGAAAAGCTAAGATATTTTATATTTTTGAATTTAATTTATTTATTTATTCATTAATTGCATATGGGTAATTAAAATAGGCATTTAATTTCATTTAGTGTTTTAATTAATTATTATTATCCATTTAACTCTTTCAAGATTTAATATTTGTTTATGTGCCCCACTTAATAGGTCCATAAACCAAATTGATTGTTGCGATGTCGTAAGATGATTAGGATGAATCCATGAGAGGTTATTGTTATGTATGGTAGGATACCATAATTAGGGATGTATTAACATGATTTGTATTCTTGATGAATGATGCACAAGAAAATTTGGGACATTTAGTGTTTTTATACTTAATTTATAATGTTTGGTAGGAGTTAATTTGAACTCTAATCAAAAGTCAGTGGTGGCCAGTTGTAGGTGTCTACATGAGCATGGTGGCTTGGTGTGATGAATGAATAGAGGCATGAGTGCCTATATGATGTTATTTAAGCATGTGATTAAGGTGTAGAAGCATCCATGAGAGTCTCAAGGTGAGCCTAAAGGGATAAGACCTTTAGATCAAGTATACATTGAGACCACTCCCAGATCCTTCCTGGCCAAATGACGCATGAAGATCAGTTTTTAAGAAAATTTTTCATATGTGATAATGGATAGAGGTATTATATGTTTTTTTAAGCATTTTCACAAATTTTTAGGTCATGGTTTACAATAAAAGACATGAAAAATGGTTTTGAGGTCTCTCAAATACATAGAATGAAGGCATGAAAACTTGAGGACTTTCAAGTATTTTTTGGCATGTGTAACCTATGCATGGGAAAATAATATATTAAGGAGGTATGGGGAAGGGTTTTAGATAAGAACTACAATCATTGGTTTTAGATTTAAGGGGCAATCCTTTATGAATAATCATTAACATGAAAACCTATGTTAAAACCTTAAAAAAGACCTAATGTGAAATATATTTATAAAAATAGATTATAATGGTCTCAAAAGACTATAAAAACTATTGAACCATGAATTTAACTCTCCCAGGTACCTCCACGAGGTGGTGGTTAGTCAGATGAGAGAGAAAATGCATAGATACAAGATTGTTTGTGAATAATTTGTAGTAGCAGTCAAAAGTTGCATTGGTCAAGAAAAAAATGGATGAAAGATGAAGCTTGAGAATAAAATTTTATTTCCATCAAGGTCTATAGACAATTTATATCCCTCAAGTGTGCTAAAATGGTCATCCAAGTTAGCCAGTCACTAACAGGCCTAGTGGTGGAAATAATGAGAGGATGATTAAGAAAGTGTTATCATGATAGAGTGATAAAACCAAGTGAATGGAGATGATATTTGGTAATAATTTGGAATATTTATGATTGGTATAAATATTTGAATTTATGTATAATGGTGAAAATTATGAATCCAAAATTGTTTGTCTAGCTTAATAAGGTTTGTGTACAGTGAGGTCATAAGATTGGTTTGCAAGACCAATATTTGCCATTTAACCATATGATATTTATATATAATAATGATATAATGATATAATATGTTCATATACTTTCATAATAAATATTTTAAGGTGGGAATACAAGTGTTTAAGGTCAATGTCACCATGACTGTGCTTTAAGGTAAACTATTAGATCTAGGTAAGTTATAGTGATGAGTTTGAGACTTTATGCCCTGAGTTTAAGTAAATGATATATATGATTTATTTTTTTGGGAATTTTATGTCCTATACATTCATTTTAATAGATTTTATAGTTAGTGATTTTTTTGAAATGTTCAAACCAAAATGGCTTGTCTAGTTATGGTTTGACTATGTGTAGTGAGATCAAATGATTGGTATACAAGACCAATATTTGACCTTAGACCTTGTGATTTTTGTATTTGAGAGTGGTCTATAGATGTCAAAGAATATTTTTAAAGTTTAAATGGTCATGGGGAGGGTTTTTTAGGTGTTTAAAATCAAGTTTTTCATAATTAGTTTTTAGAGTGTTATGTCAGTACTGAGTGGGTTATTTGTAGAGAAGTGTTTGAGTTCTTTTGACAAAAGTTGTGAAATTTAAATCACATGATGATGTTGTTAGGTCATTAAATTTATATTCATGTGATTTATTATCATGGTTTTGTGAATAAATTTTTTACATACTTTAGTATTCTTTGGTAGACTTTATGTAGGTCCATAGGCCTAATTGTGAATTATGCTACAAAGAATGTTCATGAAGGGGTTGGTACTAAAAAGTGTTATGAACCATAGAATATGTTTATTTGGGTATATTTGATCATTGTATGAAATTATATTATTTTTTAATTAAGGTAAATTTTTCTAAGAAAGGAAAAGTGTAACATGTCCTAAAGTAGACCTAAAGGTGAAATGAGGTCAAATAGAGTAATGATAGACCAAAAGGGACTCAATATACATTTGAATAATGTTTATGAGATGTCCTAAGATCTATTCCATAGATGAAATAAGAGGTTAAGGGTGAGTATCTAACTAAGTGGCATTTGAATAAGGAATGTTATATATAAAAGGTAGTTTTAGGCTTATTTCTATATGTAGAGGATATGCAAATAAGATACCACATTATTTACCATAAGGAGGTCTTGTAGACCATCACAAGAGTGTAGAGGATATGTAATGAAGATATGAAAGTGTGTTTGCATTAAACATCAAATTCATATGACCTAATCAATCTTAAAGAGACCTAATTGAGTGAAGAGGCCTAGAAGGTAGTTTGAGAGAGATAAGAGTGTGAAGAGATGAAGAGGTGGTCATCATCAGTTAGTTGAGAAATAAGGTGTTCTAAAGGTGATCAAAGAAATCAAGTGGTTGAGTTGGTGCTGAGTCATCTAGGGTGTTGGTGCCTCCTTGAAATTGGTTTCTTGGCTAGTTGGGTTTGGTACTCCATGTGAAGTTGGTGCTTCACTAAAAGTTTATTTTTGTCTTATAGGATTGTAGTCCATTTTTAGAGCTTTGTGATTTTTATTCCCCTTGAGGTTTTACCACATATGTGATGTGTTCTGATGTTTCATGCTTATGTGGATGAGTGTTTATGATTGCTAGATCTATATTTTTGCTTGAATGATTCATGATTACTTAAGTAAACTTAAGGAAAGGTTTTGAAGACTGATTCACCCCCCCCCCCCTCTTAGTCATTGTGCTTCTAATAGGTGTCCTATGTAAAATAAAGAAATAGTAATCATTCATGTTATGTGAAAGGTAATTGAAGTCCTAGAACCTTATGTACTAAGTGATCTATATCTAGCCCTATTTATGGAGTGGTGTTAGGTACCCTATGAACTATAGGGGTCTTAAGGATCCATCTGGTAGAAGATGTTATAACTAGCATGGATGCCATGTGCTGAGAACTATGGGGACTCAATAAAAATAATCTTGAAATGAAAAGGGTAGAGAGAGGCTCTCTAGATCTACTACATATCTTTAATATAGGGGGCTATCTAATATGGGTCTCTATGGGAGAGTACTCATATGTGGTACCACTGTAAAAGTAGACCTCTCTTGCACTAGTGGATCAACTAAAGTCTATGGTGTACTAATGGAAATTATGCTTGAAATTGTAATTGGTAGCTATGGTGTAACTACCTATGGGATAGGTAAAGGATACTCATATGAAAGACCCTTAATTATAACCACCTAATAAGGATGTATATACTTGAGGCATTTTTATATGATAGATGGAATGGATCGAAGCTTATATACCCATGGCCTACCTAATAACATGTCAAATGTGCATGCATTAGGTACTATTAAGAATTTAGTGGCCACATTTGCTAGTTCAATGTATAGTGAAAGTACAATATTCCTAATGGAACCTTGAACATGGCCACTAAAACCGTGAATAACTATATCAATTAGATAAATTTCCTTATCTAAATAACCCAAATTTTATATAAGGGTGATAATGAACATGTTAATACATGACCCATTATCATTCATAACACTCTAAATAAGATGATGATCAATGTAGGCTCCTACAAAGAGTGCATATAAATCTGAATCATCATAAAAAAATATACTACTATGAGAAATTTATGAGTGGCATAGTTGGTATTGTAATATGATACACACCAATGATGTTGTGTATTGGGTGTGCATCCTCTGTAGTAATGTGATAGGATGCTAGTTGTGGATATGCCTGATATGTATAGTAAACACCAAAAGTTCCTCCTACCTTATTAGCTATATGTTTTATAATCATATCTAAAAATATTTTCATTGCCTTAGTTTCCATTTTTTGAAATTTAGGTTCCTTTTTATGTGTGCCCACATCAATGATATCGACTTTTATCAAATCTTATATCTTATGCCTCAAAATTGTGCATTTGTTTGTAGTATAGTCTACTACCCTATTATAGTTGTAGAATGCATTAGAATCATAGTTATTTAGAATAGGTCATATCATATCAAAATATTTGATGGGAGGGAGAGATATGACATTACATTCCAAGAGATGTTGTAAAACATGTGCGTATGATTTTGGAAGATTTGTGAAAATTCTCCATGGAGGAGTTGATAAAACCAAATGAGGAGGTGGATCTAAAGTTGTGTTAATTATGGCCTTTTGATCATTCTTGTTTTTAGTGGTCCTTAATTTGTATGGAGGATTATTATAACTCTTAGTATTTTAATCTAGTCCACTTATGTATTTTAATTTTCCCATAGAGATAAGCTTGACTTCTATTTATTTCACTGAGCTTGACTTCCATTTATTTCATTATGTGGTATAAATCTATGAATATTCAAAACTTTTTGAACAAGATAGCTTCATGCAATGATAGTAGTAAACATTATTTGAATATGTCTTGGAGTTTTCTATTTTCCATATGGCTAGTCATATTTGTCAATATAGTTTTATATCACAAGGCATATTCTATTATAGGCTCATTGGATTTTTTATTAAGTCAAAACACTTGAGCATATGAGATCTTATCACTGTCATTGGTTGAAAAGTGTGCCAAAAAAATATCTACCAATAGATTAAATGTAGTGATGTATTGATTTAGAAGATCATATAACCACTATAAGCCACAATCCTCTAGACTGTATGGGAAAACCTTAGTAAGGAGATAATAATTGGACACATAGTCCAAACATATTGCATTGAAAACTCATAGATGGTGCTTTGGGTCACCCTTACCATCATAAAAAGTAAGCTTAGGTGCCTCAAATTTGGATGGCAAATTGGTTGTTATTGTGTGTTGTGCCAAATGTGTATGTAAAAGAACATGAGATTCCAAGGCATGTGATGGCCTAGTAGTAGCTTGATAAAATGTAACACCTTAGCTTGTATATCATGGATCTCATGCATAAAGTATTGCACATATATATAGAAGGAAATATCCATAGGAGGTATTTCCATTGTTGAAGGTTTTTGAGTTAAAATAAGTTGGTATACATGCTGATTTGCCCTCAAAGAAGGTGTAACAATATTTTTATCTAGGGGAGTAGATGATTGACAATTATTGGATTTTTTAAAGTTCTTCATGGACAATATTGATAAGGTCATATTGCATATCTGAATATTTGGAAATGAAATATTATAACTGTATCTTATCATTTTCATCAAGTTGGTTGTTAAATTTCACCATTGTAGGTTGGGAAGTAGGAAAACAAATAACTATATATTTTAAACCCTTAAATAATTTTAAGCTATGAAATATTGAAATAATTAAATACTAAAACAAATTTCATATTTTTGAACTAATATCTGATCATAGAAAAAAAGGATACGATCCCTAAGAGCATATAAGTCTATGGTTTTTTTAGTGTTAGAATTAAGTTGGGTTCACCAAATGATTTATTTTTTTTACAGTTGTGGAGTTGAAGACCTAGGTTGATAAAGGGGTTGAGTAAAATAAATCAAGGTATAAAATATGTAATACATACAAACACTAATTTTTAACATAATTGACCTAGTTTTAAATCTATAAAAATAACAATAAATGATATAAATAATTACTAAGCTGAAAACTACCTAAGACAAAATATCTAGAGCAACTATGATAGGAGTTGATTTGAGTGTTGAAGATAGGATCCAAGTGTTAAAACCTTTCCTAGATAGTAGCACCCTAACTATATAGTAGCTCAAATGGTGATAGATTCCTATATGTATAACTACTCTTAGATTTTGGGTGCACTTATGCCAAAGTATGCCATGCCTATTCTTGTGCACACAAGTTTTGATTCCCTATCAATGACCTAGTTTGACTGATTTTTGCATGTAAACACTAGAGCTCTATGTTGTTATGGCATTCAATTGGTACAAGTAAAAAAGTGTGGTGTTAGTGGGGTAGGCTAGACATCCTAAACACCCAATTGTGCTGATATTTTATTACATACAAAATAATCCAATGAGAGATCAAGCTTGATGTATTTATCCCCACCCAAGTGCTAGTGAAAGTGTGAGTGAAGCTAGTATGAACGTTGGTTTGAGTGCTTTGAGTGATGTTGGAGATTATAAATCTATTTATTTTGAGATTGGGATGGTTTTATATGATTTTATATAGAATTAGGGTAGAATAAGGATTAATAACCTTGATTATACACAACTTATTTTGAGTTAGTTTTTGTTATTACATTTTATTTCCATCTAGTGAATAAAGGGATAAAAATCATGTATATATATTGTTATAGTGTTTGTGTAGGTATTTAAAGAGGTCTATGATGACCCTAAGTGGTTTTTGATTTCAAAATATGTTAATTAGTGACAAAATGTGGGAAAAGGATAATAACTCCTAAACTAGGACACTATCACCATTGTTGCTACTGTCCAAATTATAGCGTTAGTGTCCATGTGGTAGAACCTAAAGCACTAGGGGCCAATATACTAAAGTGAGGGTATGTGTATACTTTATGGATGTTTATGGATGTGTGTGGTGCAAAAAAGGATGAATAAGTGTCTAAATAGGCCCTAAGATAGGTTTAGGGCTAAGATAGGGATGGGTGGTCCTAAGTAACACTCTTAGCACTCAAATGTCATTTTTAGATGATTACAATGGGATTATTGAAATTATCTCAAGGGATATCTTAAAAATAATATGTTTCCATAAATTTTATTAATAATAATACTAAAAAATAAAAGTTTTCACATGAATGAGTCCTAACATACCATATTCAACATGATATATTTTGAAGCCCTTGACTAACATTGAACTTAAGTCCAATTTTTTTTGTGATTAATATTTTATAAAAACATGGATACACATATATAATAAGGGTTTACAACTCAAAATGATATTTATATTACATCATTTTTTATAGGATTTTACTAAATATTATATTATTTTTCATTTAGAGTACTACTTAGAACGTTGTTTAGATTAATTTTTGTCATTAAAATTTGTATACAAAATTATATGAAAGATTGAGTACATATTTAGATGCACTTATTTTTTTGTGTAAATTATACCCACCTCCCATTGCAATTAAGTATCTCATTTTAATTTTTATATATTTCAATAGATTAGTTTCATTAACATTCACCTATACATGTGTATAAAATTAAGAATGTTCTTAAAAGACATATGTACATTAAATTTTTCATTGGGAGATTTAGGGGAAAATTATTTTGTATCCATATATTTATTCATTTAATTTGATATGTATGAATCCAAATGTCCAAGTGAGGCAAAAGTTAGACACCTAAAAATGATATTTCTAAAAAAAATGTGTACTTACCAATTATTGGTTTATACTAGGTATTATTAGTGTATTTAATTAATTTATGTGGTCCTTTCAATTTCCATTGACACTCTCCACATAAAATTTTCCTCCCCCAAATTTGGATTAATTTTTCCCTCCCTATATAGAGTGACATATCATGCTTTAGAGATGTAAAAAGGGTGCAATTGTGCTTTAGACATGTCTACAACATAATTGCATGCTTTATAAATGTCTAGAGTCTGATATCATAATTTTACAATCTTGGTGGGTATCCTTTGGTATTTTTTCAAAATTTTAATTTTGGTTTATATGAAAACAGGGTCCTAATATAAATTTATATCATATATGATATAAAATCACCCTAGTGATTTTAAGAAACTAGAAGAATATCTAAAATTTATATAACATTTTAAAAATCATTCATCATTTTTCACAATATTTTTTAGAGAATTGAGATAAATCAATCAATTATTAGAGTATTAGTTATAGCATTGAAGTTCATGTTAGCATCAAATTGCACTGCACTAGTTTTTTTGGATGATGAATTACTGTAATTATTGTAGTGTTGTTTGTATATCATTGAGGGACATGACAAAATGTCATGATAGCTCAACAATTCCATGGTGTAACACATACCCCAAAACATATGATATTTATTTATGGTTTTTGGCTATAAATTCTAAATTAGGGAAACAAGAAGTCCATTTTCCTAGTGACATGTTTAAATGCATAAAAAATTGAGTGATATTTTTCAAGTCCCAATTTAGATGAACAAAGATGTCAAAATAGATTTTGCATGCCTAACATTTCTTAGAAATAGAACTTGAGTTTGTAAATTTATGAAGTATGATGATTTTTACATCATTGCAAGATAATCATATTTTTTGGATCATATTTTAATTTTTAGTGACCATTGTCTTTTACTATTAGATTTTGATAAATGACACCCAATAACCAGATATTTAAGATGTATTATAAACCCTTATATTTATCTTTATTTATATGACATTTAAATATATTAAGTTTGATTCACTATTTTATATTTAATTTATGCATAGTTAAATATGCATGGATATTTATATTACCATTTAATATAAATCAATTCTATTCATATTACACATATATCTTATCAAATATTACAACCTTCTTGTAAACAACTCTAATTTTTAATTATATATATATGAAATGTATTTATTTTTTTAGACTTTTCAATCGTAATAAACATAATTGTAATAAATTTATGAAATAAATTAAATATTAAAATATTACACATTCATATCTCTTCTCATATATTGCTATCTTCTTATAAACAACTCTTATTTCAATAAATAATATTTCTTATAAATAACTCTCAATTTCAGTAAATGTTTCATTTATATTGGATCATCTTTATTTATTAGATTCTAATGTTTTCATAGTATATTAACTTTCTAAAAATTTACTAGGGGGACATACTACTAATTTCATTTCCATTTCTATTTTTAAATTTTCCATCCTTATCATAAATAACAATAAATAAATTTGATCTAAGATAAAAATTAATATTTTAGTTTCAAATATATATTCATGTATTTCTACCTTATTTTAAATAAATTTCATTTGCATTAAATATTTAATTCAAATTGTAGTATCTATTTATTAGGTTTTATTAATTTCATAATTTATTACATTTCTCCAATATATTGCACACATATATAATTTCATTTCATTTCAAATGTTTATAAATACATACTTTAGTATTCCAAGGCAAATATATTTATTTAATGTATCTTGGAATTTTTTCAACCACTTTAAAATTTTCAATCACTCAAAAAATTAATATGACATTGGTTGGAACCATTGTTTTACAACAACATATAAACTCAATAAATTATTATCCTTAAGTTGATAGGGTGATACCCCAATGAAAATCGCCCTCCTATTAGTATAATCATTGATTGGTCACACTATAAGTATATTTTATTGCTAAATACATGCCTCACTACCCATACCCCAAGTTATATATAATCTTGAACTCTAAATTTATTATTCATTCATTTGTTTATATATTTTTAAACTTTTGAATCTTACCAAAAAAAGCTATAAAGCATTTAAGATATGAAGTAAAACTTAGAATGGTCTAGCTTCATATCTCTTACCTTATCATAAATAATCATCATTTTGAATAACTTTTATATCTATTGAATCCGTTCCCTCCATAATATATTAAGTTTATTCAATTTTCTTTTATTAAAAATATTTACAATACTCCCTACATAAATAAATGATGTTTGATTAGGTCCCTAGGGAGAATGGAGGAGAAGGATGATGGGATGTTAAGGGCATTCACTAGAATAGAAATTAGAAATAGAGCATTAGGAAATGTGGTTTAGATCAGGGTGTAGATTTAATCATAAAGGGGTCTAGGTCTCAAAATATTTTCAAAAACAACTTGGACATTAACCCTAGTTTAAAATATCCTCATAAATAAACTCTAGCTTTTATAAATAATCATGTCATTTTTGACATAAACAGGCTAGAGAGGTCATGTGTAGGAGGGTTGAGCTTGGCTTTCTTGAGGTGGCAACGATAACTGGTTTGAGTTTCTTTTAAACAAATTGTTTTTGCCACCTTAAGTTTTGCTAGATTTTTCTTGTAATAGAGAATGGAGGCTAGGAAGAGGGCTAGGGAGACTCAGGTAGTTAGGTCAAAGGAAGAGGTTTTCCTCTATGGGTGCTAAAAATCATAGACATTTAGCCTATGAGGAGAAGATAGGAGATAGTCTAAGGTTTTGACAAAGGAGAGTAGGATTGATAGGAAACCATAGATGCTTTTAGTAAAAATCTAGCTATAACAAGCATCTCTGGTCTAGGAATAACTACTAGGTATTTTCCCTCTCACCCAGTCAAGGGTTGGAATGAATAGGGTCCAAAATCGCTCTAAAAGCATGTTCTATGCACTCAAGATCTATAGGGGTAGAAACTAAGTTATGTCTATTGAGTGACTTGTAATAGGGTTCCCAAGTAAAGCATTACTAATTTTTGGGTTTACCAAATTACTTTACTTGGTTTCTAATTTTTTAAGTTTTACTTTGTCATAAGCTCGGATCACCTTTTATGGAGTTTCTTGGGTTTATCTATGTACATTTCATTTTTTGGTTTGAAAAGTAAAGTAACTTATATTATCCATCTTGCTCTCAACTTTCATAGTCTTCGAGGTCTTTGCATTACTTTTCTTAATTTTGGTTTGGGAATTAATGTTACCTTGTAACCCCAATTTGCTGAAGCTTTCAAGTTTTATGATTTGCTTTACTTAGTTTATGAAGTAAAGTAAATTTTTTAAACTTGTTTTGGTCTTGGTGTGAAGACTTCAGGTTTCTCGTATTACTCAGTTGGGATTTTATGTTTTGGAGTAGTAAAGCCACTTAGAGACTCTGGTTTGATTTTGATAGGAGCCTAAATCTTAGTTTTAGTTAAGCTATGCCAAAAGTTTGGATTATTATTTGAATTGACACTTGAGTTTTTAATATTTCTTAACTTGTTTAGTTATGAAAAGTAAAGATATTTCTTAACCCTATTTGGGTCTTGGATTTTATAATTTTTGGGATTTCTAATTTACTCTACTTGATTTGGACTACAAATTAAAGAAAATTAGTATTCCCGATTTGGTTTTGGCATATCTAGACTCTCAAGTTTTTTTATTACTTTTCTTGACTTGGTGTGCAAAGTTAAGTACATCTATATCTCTAGTTTGGTATGGGATTTTATAGTTTTTGGGTTTTACTCTTTACTCTGCTTGGGTTTTGAGAAGTAAACTAACCTAGTGAATTCAGTTTGGTCTAGAAGGAACTCAAACACTTAGTTTTTTGTTTTTTATAGAAATATGGACAAATGGAATCTATGAAAATGACCCTATTAGACATTTTCAATCCTTCTAAGAGTAAAATTTTGGGGTCACTATGCTTCAAAGGTGAAAGCATGTGATTTTTGAACTTTATATGTTAGTGAAGAGGTTTATGTTAGTGAAATCATAAGGATGGAGATTGATCAAGTTAAATATTTATATGATCCTAATGAGGGTACAAAAATTTAGAACACAAAGGTCAATATCTCTAATGGTATTGTAGATCAAAAAGGTCAATCTACTAGTGTTGGTAAGGGGAGTGCTCTATGTGCTTCACCTTTTCTTACTAACCTAGGGAAGGTGGATTGGAAGGCTCATCATTATGGTATTTTTATTCAAGTGTATAAACTTCTATTTGATCTGATTTGTAGAGGATTGGATGGGAAGTCAGTCAAATTAACAATTTTTGTGAATAATTGACTCCTCTTAATTTTTAGCTTTGAAACAAATTTGAGTTCCAAAGGGGGTGGAGGTAGATGCTACTAAAACCTAAGGATTTATGAATATATTTCATATACATTGTGTTGGGAATGAGTTGGATGACCCTCAAGTACTAAAGGATAAGACTAATGTGGTCAATATTGGGACATATGGTGATATGGGGTAGATAGAAGAGTTGTTTTTTGTGGATTCTATTAGTAATGAATAGTCTTTAGGTAAGGAAAAATTTGTCAAATAGGTCACTAAGACATTTTATAGTAATAGGAAATATAAATATGAGAGTAGGTCTAATTTCACTCATGCAGTGAAGGACTTTAACACAATAAAGAAGCCAAAAAAAAGATGTGTAAAATCTCATATTTCTCCACTTAAATTGGTGTCAGGGAGGATATTTAGATGAATGAGGTGGTTTTCATGGCTAATAAAGTACTATTTGGAAGATTTTATGGCCATATAATGGGGGTGAGGTCCCTCCAAGAATGGATATTAAATAATTGGGAAGTCACTCTCAATTACTCACTATTATTTTTTTATTAGCAAAGGGTTGGATTGGTTTTTGTTTTCAGGTAGTGGATGACGTGGAAATCATTTAAAAAAAAACTATTGGAAATGGGATTAAATGATTTTATGTAATAAACATTAGTCCCCATTTTTTGATGCTAGATCAGAAAGGGTGAACTCAATGCCTATATGGGTTAAATTCCATGGTCTCCTAATTGATTTTTGGTCTTTAGATGTATTCAAATCTATTGGGAACTCTCTAATCAATTCATGGACACTGATTTGAGTTTTATAGAATCTAATTTTATGATAGTTTCTAAGATTATTGTTGGTATAGATATTCATGAAGGATTGTTAGGTGAATTGACCCTTCAAAATTTAGTCATTTATGGGTTCAATAGCTTGATTATCAAGGGATACATTTTAGGCGCTTTAGATGGCATCAACAAGGACATCTGGTGGTTAAATGTAACTTGAAATTCAAAAGATGTGCCAAAATCAAAATGAGGTTATGCCACAAGATAAATATGAGGCTTAGGATGTGTCACAAGATAATGATAGGTAGGTAGTTACAGAATAGGTACAAATAAAAAAGTAGTGAATAAGTCTATGATCAATGAGTTACTTTCTAGTACCCATTTGTGTGAAAATACAAAGGATTATGAACCTATAATTGGGATTTCACATGTTGGCTCTTTGAAGGAAGGATTTGTAAATTCTATATTAGGAAATGTGATACAGTCTAAGGATTCTAATGATTATTTGAAAATTAATACCAAGGGAGGAGATTTTGAGGCATTGAACAAAGTTGGGGATAGGTCATTTATAAAATTAAATGTAAGTTATATAAGAGAGATGGGATACACTATATGTGACTCACTCTCTAATAATATTGATGAATATAGGAACAACTCAATAGATTTACCAATAGTTATCGAAGGGGAGAATCCACTTGATAAATTTTATACTTGTACTAAGGGATGGATGGTGAAAGGTCATTATAACTTAAGGAAAAGTGTAGCTAAAGTGGTTTTTGGAGAGGTTTTGGTTAGGGGAATAGGTGTAAATCAAAAATGAGGTAGGAATAGAAAGAGGAGGGGAATAAAGTCTCACATATTTCTTGCAAAAGAGAAGGCTACCATAGAAGTAGTTGAAAGGAAACAATCTCACATTGAAGGGGTTCTTAGAGCACATTCAACCCCCAAACAAGTTTCAAAATGATTTGCATTTATCTTAATATTAGAGGGCTAGGACATGCCTCCAAAAAATTGGCCCTAAAAAGATCAATCCATGTTCACAATCTTGATATCTTTTTGTTACAGGAGACTATGTATGAAGGGAAAAAGATATATACATAACTAGAAAATTCTTTAAGTGGTTGAGATTGCGTCTACCTTGATGTTATTGGTTGATCATGGGAACTAGTCAATGGGTGGTGATCTAGGGCTTATCTTTGTACAAACTCTCAGGATTTCAAGTCAGGCCTAGTTATTGAGCTCTTTTGTAAAGAGATTGGTAAAGAGCTGACTATTTTGAACATCTATGGTCCTTACCTTGAGATATTTCTATACTAGGAGAAAATTTTTGATTGGGATATGTTGAGATAGAATAGGGTTATTTTAGGTGTTGATTTAAACCTTACTTTAGGTAGAGCTAAAGTTTAGGGTCCACATACTCAGGTTGATCCATTATCTAATTTTTTTATACAAATATTTGAAGAGGTTGTGTTAATTGATGTTACTCTTATTAAAATATGTCTTACTTGGAAGAATAAGATGGTTGGTGATGATAGGATTGTTAAGTGACTGGATATATTTTTTATATCTAAAAACTCCTTCAAACAAATCAAAATTAGACAATGGGTTGGAACTGGAGGTGATTATGATCTCTTTCCAAATTTTTTGGAGCTAAGTTTAGTGGTGAAAAAACCACCTAGTCCATTGAAACTAAACTCAAAATGGTTGAAAGATTCATAATTTATTTATATTATCAAAGACACTTGGATTCCATATCAGGAAGATATGAACTTATCTACAACACTTCAATTTAAAACAAACTTGAAGTTGATTAAAAAAGTGGCTTCTTGTTGGCCTGCTAAGAAAAGGAAAAGAGATGAGAAAGAGTTAAGAGAGGTTGAACACTTGTTAGAATAATGTATCCAAAAATATTTGTCATGTTCTAAAAACCAAGATGAAAAGGATGAGCTATTTAATTTGGAACAAAAGAAAATAAAGTTATTAGATACCAAAGAAGCTAAGTGGAGGTTAAAAAGTAGAGCTATCTGGTTAGCTTGTGGGGATGAAAACATAATTTTTTTTCATCAATATGTGAATCATCAAAACAATGTTAATACTATATGGAATTTGACTAATAGAGAGGGTAATGAAGTATGAAACTTTGTAGATATTGGAAAATTAATCAAGGAATATTTTGGGGAAATATATAAGGAGGAAAGTAGGGTGACTATTATTGAGGTGATAAAAATGACTACTTTATTTCCCAGATTTTTGAATGATGGGGGTAACAAAAGTCTTATGGCTAAAGTATCTAAGGAGGAACTATAGGAGGTTATTCATAGTTTTCATAAGGATAAAATTCCAAGGCCAAATGGGCTACCAGTTGAGTTTTTTATTAGTTTTTATGAGATTATTGTTGGAGATTTACTTAAACCTATTAAGGAATCCAAATCTCAAGGAAGAATGCTTGTTGCCTTTAATTTGAGTTTCATTGCTTTGATACCTAAATAGGCTAATCCCAAAACTATCAAGGAGTATATACCTATTTATTTATGTAGTTGTAACTAAAAAATTATTATAAAGATTATTTCAAAAGGGATGAATTCACTATTATTAGACACCATTTCATAGGAACAATTTGGGTTTTTATTTGGATGATAGATACATGAAACTATTAGGGTGGATCAAGATCCTTTACATATGATTAAATCTAAGTGTCTTCCTACTATGGTTGTTAAAATTAATCTCTTAAAGGAATACGATAGATTTAGTTGGTTTTATCTTTGGCTTATGATGTTGCATCTTGGCTTTTGTTTACAATTTGTCAACTGGGTGATGAATTGCTTAATAATTATTTCTTTCTCCATATTGATAAATGGGGTTGCTATTGATTTGTTTATACCTAGTAGAGGATTGAGGTAAGGTTTTACTTTTTCTCCTTTACTCTTTCTTCTTATGGTTGAAGGTTTGAGTAGGGCTATCATTGAAGCAAAAAGTATTGGTGGTTTCAAGGACATTAGGATGGGAGATTATTTATTTTTGACTCATTATTTATTGATGCTATTTTGTTACATCAAGAAGGGACATAGGAAAGTTAAAGGAAACTATATATCTATATTTCTTAGCTACTATAATGAATATCAACACTTAAAAATCTACAATATTATTATGGTATTAATGAGTTGAATAAGGAGTTTTTATCTCAACTTTTTTACTTTCAGCAGGTGGATCCATAAAGTGGTCTTAAGCATCTGGGTTTTTTTTATTAAACCTATGATTATGTTCATAAGGATTGGTATCGGCTTATTTCCAAATTTTATAAATGTTTATCAGCATGTTATTTTAGGTAGATCTCTAGGGGTGGAAGACTCACTTTGGTCAAAACTATTTTAGAAGCTATAGTAGTGTACTAAATGTCTTAGGGTTTTATTCATAAAAGGATTTTGGAGAAGTTCAAACAAATTAGTTTTAAGTTATTATGGTTAAGAAATATGGACACAAAGGTCATACCCCTTGTGAAATGGGAAATGATTGCTATACTGAAGGAAGCTAGGGGGTGGGGTCTTAAAAATACACACATGTTTGCTAGTGCTTTGGTAGCAAAAAATGTCTAAAGGCTCATTACTTGAAGAGGGATTTGGTGTGAGGTTATCTTAAAAAAATATATCAAAATTGCTATTTTTATTGAATGGATTCATAATCCAAAAAAATCCCATAATAATGGCTCTATTTTTTGGAAGGCTATGGTCTCTGTTTTCTAAATTATTGAAAGGTGGTTAGTATGGAAAGTGGGTGATGGAGGGAAAATCAAAGTGGGGGAAGACCCCTAGGTTCGATGTGATGAGGATTACAGACTTCCAAACATACTAATTAAACGCCTTAGAGGGTAGGGCATTCTCTACCTTTCTCAAGTAACTAATAAATATATCACAAATATATGGAGTCAAGAATGGAAATCCGCTGAGCTGTTGGGTCTGGAAGATGATGATAAAGAGGCATGGTTTGACTATATTTGAAGCCTAAAAATTTGTCATGTTAGATTAAAAAATGTTATTGATGTGTTAATTTGGTTGAAATGGCATATACATACCAAATATGGGGTATAAATCTATTTTTATTATCAATCAGGTGAATGTATAGGGTTGGTGGTGGAAACTATTGTGGAAGTTGAGGTGTCCTCTAAAAAGGCATATATTCTTGTGGTTGGTTCTCAATAATAAGATTCTAACTTGGGATAATTTACAAAATACGGGACAAAATGGTTTGAATAGATACACCTTATGTAAGGTGTGTGAAAAAAAATTTAATCACTTATTTCTCAAATGTGATTATATTGGTCAGGTCTAAAGGGAGATCAGGGTGTTTACTGGAAAGTGAATTGTATGGAATGGTGATACTATAGATGAAGCTCTCTTTAGCTAATTGGGGAATTAGGATTATAAGGAGATAAAAACTTTACTTGTCCTTATTCTTTGGGAAGTTTTCTTATCCATAAATGCCTTCATTTTTAATGATCAGATCATATTACCTTACTAGTTAGTTTCTCAAAGTTTTAACATCATTAAAAATTTTAATCAACTGAAGAGAGATAAAATTACTAGACAAATTATTAAGGAGGTCATAGACAAAATAGGGGCTTGGCTTTATTTTGATGGGGTGGCACAAGGTGAACCTCGTGTAGTTTTGCTAGAGGTATTTTATTCTTTAAAGATGAACATTTGGTGAAGTTTAGAGTAGGATTGGGGAGCGGTAAAAACAACTATGTAGAACTTATGGCTCTAAAATTATCTTTGATGATTGCTATTGAAAGGGGTTTTACTCATCTAAAGGTGTTTATTGACTCCTAGTTTGTGATAAATTTTATAAATGGCATGTTTTAGATGGATAATATATGACTCCAGCCTATCTTAGAAGAGATTAACTCCTTAAAATCTCTTTTTACTAATGTGACCTTACATCATATCTATAGAGAGAAAAATAGGATTGTCGATGATTTATCCAAAGGTGGTATTTAGTTACTTCCTAGATGATGGTTGATATTAGAACTTCATGATGGTCACATGGGTGATTATGAACATACACCTTTCTTCTAAATTTGGACACTTTACTTCAGCATGTTGTTTTTTTAATGTTTTTCCTGATTTTTTGGTCTTTCTTGTTGTTGTGGCTTTTTATGTAAAGTGTGGATATTATTAAACTACAATAGTTTGTCTTGGCTCGTATGATCTATTATTGTATTTATTTTATTTGGACCTTTTTATGGAATGATTTTATCAGCATTTACAAAATGTAATCTCATTTTATTAATGAATTATAATAGTTTTTTTTCTAAAAAAATAAATAAATGATGTTCCCAAACATATATATATATATATATATATATATATATATATATATATATATATATATATATATATAGAAGAGGATAAGCTAAAGGTAATTATTTTGTATATTAGGAATTTTTTGTTAGTGCTCACATTATATGTTTGTTATGAGTAGTTAATGATATTAATGTGTTTTTAAGTGAGTTGTGAATAAATTCACATAGATATCTAAGAAGAGAATAAATGTATCTAATAGATATACTAGGAGTAGTTTATGATGTTTAGGGATAATAGATAGGTTTGTGGGATAATTTTAGGGATTTTTAGATGAGATTTAACTCCTTGGTATTAGGGTGTTCTCAATTTATTTATATGTAATCCCATTCAATTAATAAATTATCCCAAATGAATTTTATTGTATTGATTGAATATCAAATATTTGATTACTTTGTGTGTTTATATTGTAAAATTCTAACCAAAGTTAATATATGGTATCAAAGCATAAGAATCAAGCTGTGAGAGGATATGGTGGGCCATATAGCAAGTTTTAAAGGATATTTTATAGTAATTAAGGTAAAACAAATTTAAAATAAAACATCATGGACCTCTCAGATTTAATTATGACATATTGTGAGAGATCCATCTAGGGTTTTTATGAGTTTTGTGCATTGTAGATTTAACTAAGCAAAGGCATCACCTAACAGGCATGCTCAATGAGCAAATCTAACCTATAAAACATGCAATCAAGTTAATTTTTGTAATGATTGGAAAATTATGCTTGTGTAGATCCATGTAGTGTTAATATTGATATGCCCATATATTATTCATTTCATGCATCATCCTAAATGTCCACGTGTATGTTTTTCATTGAGTTATCCTATTACTTTTTTGTTTGACTTAGTGTTATTCATGTATAAAGCTCATAGTCAAAATTTTATATAAGTGTCATTTGTAATTTTTATTGTGAATCAATTGAGTTAAAATGAGTTTAGTCATAGATTTTTAGTATATTTCTTATATTTTTGTTAAAAAAAAATCAAAATCCTTATGTGATAATTGGATGCATTATTCCTTGTACACGATGTCCAAATTGTGAGGGGGAGGGGGTCAAAATGGAAAAGTTGAGTCACATTAAAAAATTTGAAGGTAAATATTTATATTATTGTCAAGTTTGTACTCAGTTATTATTGATCAATAAAGACATGGTAAATTACAAATGGTAATATATCAAAACCTACTTGTGTTAGCTAGAATATGGACATGGATATTCAAATGAAATAATCACCTCAAATCAATCCAAACTTATGCTAAAATTGAAGACTAAGCAAGGTAGATAAAAAAGGATGCAAACAGAAATGAAAATAGGATAGTTAAACCTTCATTATGCAACTAATTTACCTCTAAATGAGTGATGTGCAAAAAATTGACATGTTGATACTTGATGTGGAATGTTGGATTTAATTGGACTCAAAACTTGGAAAACAATGAATATTGATAGAGGATTGATAAAGCAATTTGAAAATAAGAGAGCATGCAAATTTTGTTCATAACATGTGTATGGAGGAAGGGTGGTTATATAGAGGGTGGTGGATGGAACGAAGGGGAAATTTTGATCTAAGGTGGATTCAAATCAATGGTGGAGAATATTAGATTAATTAAAAATTCTTAGGGAGGAAAAATACATTTAATAATGAACAAATTAAAAATTCCTTTGAAAATCTTAACAGATGTGGTGTGGGGTTCTAGGTGTATTAGGTGATTATATATCCCATTAGTATTAATTAAGAATAGTTAGTGGGTGATTCAAGGAGGGATTTTTAAGAATTATTAGTGGGTGTAGTTGAGGTTATTTTGGATGTGTTTATCCCTAAAATATAGATTAAGGAATCTAGGGTTAAAAAGGTAGAGATAGCCTAGGGCACAAGGGTGGTAAACTATCTCTAAAGTAGGTTAATAAATTTCAAAACTTAAATAAACATATACTAAAATTATTATGTTGAGATATGTTAAAAATGAAAGTACATCTATGTTAAGTATTACAATGATAATAAAAGTAAGGTACTTAGTTTATTTTAATGCTAACATAGATTTGGATCTAGAACATGCATAAAGTAGATTGGAAAAAGATTATGGATCAATTGTTTGATTGTAGAAATTATACCTATGTAGCCACGAAATCTTGCATCAACCTGAGATAGTTGTGTTGATGTTTCTATCTAGATAAAACATAAGTGTTTATTATGGAGTACCTACTAAAACTAGATATAACCACCTAGATGCTTTTGGGTTTTGTGTTACCTTTGCTATTGTGTGCTCATATCTAGATCATGGGTTATCACTAGTTAAATAGAAAATCCATAGTTATTCATATTAATAGTGGTTATGGGAAAAATGGGTTAGTGGGCACACAATGTCAAGTTACCCCAAATACCATTCTATTAATGAGTGTTTCATACATATCTAATAATATGAATAGGGCCTCAAACCTATTTATTTATCCCCTATGTATCAGATTATGTGTGAATCATGGAATGTGTGATAAATAACTACAATATTGACTTGGCTTTTAACTTGACAAATATGGCTCATGGAATTATTATTTAGTACTTCAGACCTATATATGTGCTTTACCTATGACTACTATGGAACTAGGAAAAATAGGGAAGTTTTTACTTGCTTGATTGCTTTATTTCATGATTTTGGTAAGTTTCCTTATGAGTTTCTATGTTTGTATTAGGTCTGTGAGAGGCGAGGAATGACTAAAGATTTATCATGTATATACACCAAATATTTGGATAATATCTTACATTAAATCACTTAGGATAACCACATGAATACATTTCATTGGTAAATTAGATGGATTTGGGGCACTAGACACTTATATTGTAATAAGACACGTGCATCGATGTAAGCATCTAACTAAGACGTAAGTGTTCAGGCAGTTGGAAAATAGGTTAAGGGCCATAAATTTTAGAGATAGAATATATGTAGGTTTTTAACATTTTGATCATGATAAAAGTTCTAGGTCATCATAATAGCCTTGGTTGGACTAATAGATAATAAATATGGCACAAAAAAATAGTGTATGTGAGACTTTTAGTAGCATTAAAGGTAGAGAAGTTGAAGGTACATCCATGATATGTATTTTCCAAGTGTATAAGACTAAGGTGTTATATAATTTATGAATAATGTCTACATTTCCCCCTAATCTAGTAATGAAATTTATATTTTCAAGGAAAATAAATGCATACCTACTTGTGTATAACACAACTTGCCTTTACTTGATTCCAAATTGAGTAATTTATTGGTTATTGACCTAAAACCAATAGTATTTTACAATATATAATCAATGCATATAATCTAAAATTGAAAGCATTTAAATCATTGAAATTGAAAGAGAGCAAGGTTTAAGAGTACACTTATGTATTGGTGTAACTACCTTGCCTTTTAGTATTTTGATTTGGAAAGATGAATCATTATGAATAATATAAATTAAGATTAGGATAAAATATAAAATATGTAAAGTGCATATATCTAGAGAGATGGAGAGATATTTGAGTATACATACCCCAAACTTTGGAGAAAACGTTAATTGCTACTCAATAATTAAGATTAGCTCAACCATGCAACCCAATCATACTTATAACTTGGTGAGTATAGGTGAACCAAGCCAACTCACACTATAAATATAGTGAGGCTAGATGATGTAATCTATTTCAACCAATAATATTGGAATGATTGAGTTATTTTATCACCTCAGCCAAACCAAAAGTGAACCAAGTATATTGGCTCAATACAGTCCATAAAAGTCTAACCTGGTGGATGATGACAGTGCATTGAAGTGTTTGAAATTTGAAACTAATTTTATTTTAGAATTTTAGGTGCACATTTCATAGCATATGCATCTTAGATGTGTCTCATGTTGAAACTATGTATAATAATGGTATCAATGTATATAATTCTACCATAAATGTGTATCTAAATCATATAACTATGTAATTTGGCCAATTCTAAAATTGTGTAAGTACAGAGAACATGTTTTTGAAACATGCCCCCATTGTATATTAAGAAATAATTTTTTTTGATATAAGTTACAATGTGGAGGACTTGTTTTCAAAACATGCCCCCATTGTAATCTAGGTATATTGAATACTGAATAAGTGTGAAGAACATGCTTCTAAAACATGCCCTCACTGAATCTAAAATAATGACAAATATGGAAAAAATGTTTCCATAACATTCCCCCATTACAATCTAAAAATATAATAAATGTGCAGAACATGTTTTCATAACATGTCCCCCATTGTAATTTGAAACTGTGACAAATGTGGAGAACATGTTTTCAGAACATGCCTCCATTATAATATAAATTTGTGAAGTAATGTGGAAGTTATGCCTCTATGGCACTCCCCCACTAATATGCCCCCCCCTCCACCCCACTTTTGATGTGAAGGGAATTATCAATTGGTATTTACCTTACCTCAAAAGAATAAGATAACCATGTAAACTTTGAATGTATCATGCATCATATAGAATTAATATGTACAGGTAGATATATCATTGAATCATGGAGAATGTGATCATAGTAAGTCCTAAGATGCATGATATATACTATGGAATTGTATAGATAGTAAATATACAAGATCAACAACCAATCAAGCACACACATAAGAGAACTCAAAAGTAAATAAAAAATGGTTAAAAGAGACTAGAAACAAGGGGCATATTAAAATGTTGCATAATCAAAAGGACATGACTTAGTCAAATGTCCACAAAAGAAAGAATGACATATTCAAATTTATATATATAATAAACAATGACATTCAAATTTTAGAGGTAAATAAAGGCACAAGGGCTGCAAATTATGGAACATATTAGAATTATAAAAAAATGAAACAAGATCAAGGTAAGACACTCAAGGAAGTTCATGAATGAAAGCATAAGCAACTAGTATAAACATAAAATACTAGCCCATGGATCATATGTGTGAGTTAAATAAATCAAATACATAATATATCAAGTGCACTACAAAATATATAAGCATGGGTAAAGGCATGTTTACATACAGAAGCTCAAATATGATAATGTAAAATGACCATAAAATGATATAACCTAGATGTATCATGATTAAAGAAGTGGATTCCACTAATGTCCACATGTTGGGCATGAAATAGAGCATGGTAAAATTCCAAAGTATAATAAAAGGACACATGTGTGAAGTATATAGTTTTGTATTATATATAAGATTTTGTATGTATTCAGCTTGATAAGCATAATTAGGTGATAGAAGAATGCTAAGAGTCTTTCCTTTTGTATCTTAAAAGGCTGGAATGCAAAGAGACAACTGATTATAAAAGACTATATAAAACATCTTATTGTAATAAAAGATTGTTTTGATGTGTTGGTAGAGATTAATAGAATCATTCTGATATCATTTTACTAATTGTATTTTATGTATGGTTAGTTTATAATAAATATTCTATTTTAATTTAATTTGTTAGCATATTATATTATGTCATTTGTGTTCTGCCTTTTGTTATAGTTATTTTCTTCCTAACATGTATGTGTAATTATGTATGTAAATGATGAATTGTAAGTATGTAAGGTCAATTATGGTTTATATTTACTCTCCATTGTGTAAGATATCCATATAATTAAGCATGTTCTAGAGTATTTTCAGGAACCTTTGTTAATAATAGTGTGGTGAGTATGGAACCTATTTGGATGAAATATGATGAGATGGATGCCAAGATAAAGAGATATATAGAGATGATTTGATAAGAGAATCCATAATTTCTTAGAATAAGAAGTAAGGAAAGGTGGATCAAATACAAAAGAGATTATCCAAGAGCACATCTATTATAAAATCTATGAAATCTTCTGGTGTGAGTTACCTAGAGTTTTAGTTTTATGGTTAGCTAGGTTACAATACTATTTCTTCATCCCAAGGAAGATAAAGCTTATAATTTAGATTAAAAAATTGCATAGATTATGCAACCTAGATGAGAACTGGTCCTAAGTAGTAGATTATTAGAAGAGGACTACAATTGATGGCTATATTACCATGTTAATAGTGCAAGGATACATAAATTTTGATACTGGAAAAGATAGTTTTGGTTAAGGAATTAGGGGAAAGTTTTTGTATTTTTTACCTCTATTGATAAAAATATTGGTTATGGAAAAGGCCATGGTGCCTACTCTAGCCATCATGGAGTAGTCACATCAATCACCATGGGGGTGCACGTGGGATGAAGTGAATGATGAAGAGATGAGTAAGAGAAACTTGAACCTGATCCCATAAAATTAAAAGTGAAAATACTCAAAGTGAGAAGAAAATTATGGGACTAGAAATGGAACTATGAAAACAAATAATGTGGAATAAAGAAAGAAATATAGAAGTAACTATAAATAATATTAGAAGTATAGAATAAGGTGCTAGAGATGGAATGATGTAGGAAGAGGATACTAGAGATGAGGATAGTGATGGAAGCAAAAGATGCACAAAGCATGCAAAAGGGACCTATGAAGAGGAGGATGTGGATAGAAATTATGTAGATATGGAGGTAGAATAGTATGAGGAAGAACATAGGATAGAAGTAGTATAATTAGAAGGTAGAGGTAGATCATAGTTAATGAAAGGGTTTCTATCTAGACCAAGAGAAGAAAATTCCTAGGAAAAATTTAGATTCAAATGTAGAAATTTGATAGGTTCAAGTTTAAAATTGGTATAATTCCAAAATAAAAGTCATTCACTTCAAGAGTATGCATCCCCCAGCCTGATTTATTACTTGATAGAAGAAAAAGTGTAGGTGAAGAGGTGGATATGGATTGGTTTGATTCCTTTATAGATAAGTTTGCAAATTCAAGTGCAAAAATAAAGCAAATAATAGATAAAAGAAAAATAGGAATGGAATTCTTATTTAAGACACCTAAAACATCTAGAGTAAAGTTAATAGTGAACAGTTAATAGTGTGCAACCAATAATATGTTATAATGTAAAGTCATTATCACCACTATATAGATACCTTCAGTCATAGTTGATACCATTTAGAAACCTATAATAATAAATACAATTGTTCCCCCTATTTTATTAACTTGAGGAATGTTTAATTCTCTAATGCCCTATGATGGGTCTATGAATCCAAATCAATATCTAATAACTTACGTGTTATGAATCCATGATATCTCTTTTCTTTACTTTGTTAGTTTAGTAGTTTTTATGGATACATATGCTTTGTAATTCATCCCATGAGCACTTTATTTTATCCCACATTCATGGGAAGTAGTATTTGCTTAGATTATAATTCATATATAAGTAAGTGTTGAGGCCAATGAAGGCATCCAAAAAATTATTGTATTGAGCTTGCTCAAAGGAGGTTGTCCCCTCAAAGTGGCCTATGATCAATTCAATATATTCAACTATTCTATCAAATTTAATTCATGTTACTAATTCTTGTTATTCATGCATTTTTGTTAATTATTATAAGAAGATCCTCTCATATGGTATCATAGCACTTTTTAGGGCCATTTTTTTTCCTTCAGAAAGTCTTCACTCTATTATTTTGTATAATAATTTTTAAAAAATAACTATGTTTTGCTATATAATTCATTTAGGTATTTTCTTGTAACACAATAATCTATTTTGGATCAAGGTAAAAACTTGATTGCATAACTATGGGAAGTGCTTAGGTAAAATCCATAAAAATTATTGAGTACCATATAAACCCTAAAGTAGCTGGCTTATTGAGAGGACCTACTAGAAAAATAGACAATGATCCCTTCTTGATTGAGTAGTTCCTATCCATGAGGAAAACCAAGAGCTATTACATATAGGTAAATCCATGGTTAATTTTATTATGGAAATTAGTACTTACTTAGATGGCATTGGTGGCCAGAGTGATATTTTTAAAACCCTTAGGTAGCCATTGAAACTTGGGGCCCATTTCTATTAATTTCAAAATATTTCCAATAGACTCAAAATAATCAATTAGTAGATTATTTAAAAAATATTAGAGGAATTGCAGGTAAATATTTTATAAAAACCAAAATCCAAAAACCATCTACAGAGTATTGGTAGACTCTCAGATGACTTATCACCAAATAAAAAACATAAACCAACATGTTTTTTGTTTTTTGCAATATCTCCCCATATGTAGCCCCGTTGATCCTCAAAATTTATTCAAACACCTTAAATTCCATTCCCTACATTTCCTTCTTTGAGGTCCCATATCCCAATTCCACTCCTAATTTTGGTAAATCTCAAATTTCCCTTTTTTTGGGTTTTGCCATGACTTCTATTTTTGTCCATTTGCCTCAAAAAATTTCCACTGTGTTCATCATCTCATTCTACTCCCTTGTCCTTCTTTGACTAATTTTCTATTTTTTCCATTTTCACTCTTAAAATTACCCTCACCTTCTTCAATCATACTCCCACTACAAAAATTTATTAAAAGAACCTTTACCCCTTCTAGTTTTTCCCAAATTCAAAACTTTCTTCACTAAATGTGTCTTAACTCTAGTTTTTCTATCCATTTCAAAAAAATTAGGTTATTCAGGTCATGGTAGTAACCCAAATAGGATCAAAAAAGTGGATTATGAAATTTTCACCCTCAAGACCCACATCAAAGATCTTAATAAAAAAAATTCTTAGCCTAAGTCTTCAACATACCACCATGAAGAAAAGATGACATCTAGAGTCTTCTTCAGACACTGCATTTTATTCTTCTAATAATTGTCATGGGTTGAAGCTTAATTTTTCATGATTAAATAGTGAAAATCCAATTAGATGGATCTATTAGGCAAAACAATATTTTAGTTTGCATAATACTTTTGATGCCAACAAGGTCCTGCTTGTATCCTTTCACTTGGAACTTGAATCCCTTCAATGGTATTGTTGGTATACCAAGGCTCATGATGAACCCATATGGAGTGATGTTTTCACCCTCATTTTGTAATGGTTTTGCCCTACTACTTTTTATGACTTCACTAGAACACTCACTAAACTTATCCAAATAGGAACTATGAGAGAATATCAAACAAAATTTGAAAAACTAGCCAATCACACAAAGGGATTATTTGATGAATTTTTCAAGATTTGCTTTATCAGTGGACTAAAAGAAGCAATTTGATCTAAGGTAAAAATGTTCCATCCTAACATGATGATGGAATCCTTATGGTTGGCTAAGTTGGTAGAGGACAAGATCACAATTCAACAGTGATTCAAATCCAATTTTGCTCCCTTCAAAAATACAACTCTAGAATGATCTTAAACAATGTTAGCTCCCAAAACCACTCCTATCAAGCATTTGACTGAAGCAAAGATGCAAGCCCATAGATAAAAAGGATTATATTATAACTATGATGATAAATTCACTTAGGGACATTGATGTGTCGAACAAAATCTCTATCTATTAGATGTGGACTCTCCACTCATAACTAAAGATTGAGAAGATGTTCAACATACAATAGATGATCTAGAAGAAGCTTAGCCAATTATGGAACCTGCTTCTCAAGAATACCAATCAAAGATCTCTCTTCATGTCTTAGTAGGAATCACTACCCCAAAAATCATGCAGGTTAGGTGTTACTTCAAGAATCTCCCTCTCACAATACTTATTGATTCAGGTAACACTCATAACTTCATTAACCCTTAAATCGCCAAATAGGCTGATTTTTTTATCCTTCCTTGCTCCAACTTTGAAATCATGATTGCCAATGGGAGCACATTACCTTTCAAATAGAAATTTCATAATGTGCATATCTATATTGAATATTATAACTTGATCTCTACCATGTTTTCCTTGCCCTTAGGTGGATGTGATGCTATTTTGGGAGCCTAGTGGTTATGCACACTTCAACCCATCTTATGGGATTTTGCTAAAGAATGAATTTATTTTTCAAATAATGGGCAAAAACACACATTAATAGGCTTACAATCAAGATCTCTTACCATCATTATTCCACATCACATGGAAAATATTCTTAATAATAATTCACATGGCATAATTGCCTATCTCCATTCCATTCAAATGCAACCATCAATATTCTTCACTAATCCTTCTAATACACAAACCATTTTGTAGAGGTATTCATGTGTCTTTGATGAACCAGTGGAATTACCACCTTTACAACTAGAGGACCATTGTATTTAGCTCCTTCTTATAAGTATTCCTCCTAACATTAGGCCTTATCACTACCCATTTCATCAAAAAACCAAGATTGAGATGCTCATTCAAGACTTACTGAAGTAAGGTATTATTTGCCCTAGTACCATCCCATATTCTCCAATAGTTCTCCTTATTTAGAAAAATATAGGTCATGGTGCCTCTACATTGATTTATATGCACTTAATCACCTCATAATCAAAGATAAGTTCCTAATCCCTATTATTGATGAGCTTCATGGCACTCATTTTTTCTCCAAGTTGGATCTCTGCTCTGGATATTACCAAATTTGGCTTCATAAGGATGATATTCCTAAGATAAATTTTGACATACATAATGGCCATTATGAATTTTTGGTCATGCCCTTTGGCCTCACTATTACTCCTTTAAAATTCTAGGCATTGATTCAATGATATCCTCATCTATAGTAAAACATGATCTGAGCATCTCCAACATTTAGAGCTCACACTGTAATTTCTCTCTAACCATCATATTTATGCAAAATAATCCAAATGTAATTTTGGATAGGATAAAGTGGAGTATCTCAGGAATATTATGTTATCCCAAGGGGTTTAGGTGGATACTAAAAATATCTACCATGATAAATTGGCCACATCTTCAGACACTCAAGAGCCTCAATAGTTTTGTAGGGCTGACTAGATACTATCCCAAGGTTTTTAAGGATAATAGGAAGATTGTAGCTTTTATAATAACTATGTTTAAAAAATATGATTTACTTGGACACAAGATGCTAAGTGCGCATTTGAAAAATTGAAACAAGCTATGTGTACTACACCTATTCTAGTTATGCCAAATTTTTCCAAGACCTTCACTATCAAGAGTGACGCTTGAGTTAATGGACTTGGTGTTATTCTCCTCCAAGAAGGATGCCCCATTACAATCACCAAAAATTCCCTTTGTAGAAAGAATTTAGTGCTCTCTACTTATGAGAAGGAAATGATGGCCATTTTGCATGTAATATAAAAGTGGTGGCCATACCTAGTGGGAAATAATTTTTGCATCAAAACTGATCACTAGAGTCTAAAATATTTCCTAGAATAATGGGTCTCTACCCCATCACAATATAAATGGGTCAACAAACTCATGGGTTATGACTATGAGATCACTTACAAGAAAGGTAAGGACAATATCGTGGTTGATGTTCTGTCTCACACATTTGCAGACCAAGCTTCCCTTTTAGATATTTCCTTGCTTATTCCAAATTGATTGGAAACTATATAACAAGGGTATATTAATGACTCCTCATTATCTAGAAGCATTCAATAGTTGGACACTAACCCCTTGGTTATACTGCATTATTCATAGGATGGTACTTCTCTATGATATAAGGGTCATCTAGTACTTCCCCAAAGCATAGATCTTTAGCAGGCCAAATTATATGAACTCTATGCTTCTCCATCTGTAGGGTACTCAGGGTTTCTCAAAACTTATGAGTGGGCATGATTCAACTTTTTTTGGAAGGGAATGAAAAAGGAAATTCAATAGATGGTGGCTGAATGTGATACCTACCAACACAACAAGGGTGAAACAACACTCATCCTCAGGTTATTTGAACCCTTACCCATCCTTACCATGATTTGGATAGATATTTCTATGGATTTCATTGAGGGGCTTCTAAAATTTGGAGGGAAAATGGTGATCTTGGTTATGGTTGATTACCTCTCCAAATATAGTCATTTTTATGCCCTCAGCCATCCCTATACCACCTCCACAGTCGTACAAATTTTCTTAGACCACATTTTTTGTCTTCATGGCATTATTTTGTCTACTATCTTATATCGTGATGTAACCTTCACCAACCATTTTTGGACAAAACTATTTCAGCACATCATTACCCAATTGAAGATGAGATCTAGGTATCATCCATAAATAGATGGCTAGACTAAAATTATCAACAAATGCTTGGAAATTTTCCTTCATTGTTTCAGTTTAGAATAACAACATCAGTGGGCAAAGTGGTTCCCTCTCACTGAATGGTGGTACAATACCTCCTACCACACTTTAATGAAAATGACTCCATATGAAGTAGTCTATAGTTAAGAACCACCAGTGCTCTTTCCAAACACCCTTACTAGTTCATTAGTTCTAGCGGTCAACATGATTCTCCAAACTTGGGATCAGATCCTTAATACCCTATGAAACAATCTTCATATGGCATAAAATCAAATGAAACAATAGGTGGATCAATACCATTCTAAGTGCACTTTTCAAATAGGTGATATGGTTTTTCTTCACTTACAGTCATACAAACAATCCTACCTAAAACACAAAGAGCATCATAAGCTATCTCCCAAATTCTTTGGGCCTTATAAGGTTCTTTACAAGATTGGGTTAATTTCTTATAAGTTAGAGCTCTCACCTTCTTCCTTAGTTCACCTAGTATTTCATTTCTCTTGTCTAAAGAAATTTCTTTGCACAAACATCAGAGTGTAGAGTATTTTACCAATACTTGATAATTAAGGATCCAATCTTCTTAAGATGGAGGCAATCCTAGACAAGCGCACATGCCAAATTTACTCCCATTCCATCATCTAGGTTTTAATTCAGTGGCATAGAATGCAACATGAGAACCACTATTTCAAATTCAATACCAATTCCCATATCTGAAGCTTTGAAGACAAAAATTTTTCAAAGAGGGAGGGGATGTTATAAATTTGTGATATCTCTTCTATTTAATTTGTTAGTTTAATAGTTATTATGGATGCATATGCTTTTTAAGTCATCTCCTAAGCATTTCGTTTTATCCCATATTCATGGGAAGTAGTAGTTTATTAGATTAGAATTCATATATAAGTAAGTATTGAGGCCAATGAAGTCATCCACAAAATTATTGTATTGAGCTTGCTCAAAGGAGGTTTACCCCTCGAAGTGGCCTACAATCAATTCAACATTTTCAAGTGTTCTATCATATTTAATTCATGCTACTAATACATGTTATTTTATGCATTTTTATTAATTATTGTAGGAGGATCCTCTCATTATGACATGAAATGGAATGTGAGAGGAATAACATTAGATAACATTAAGAAATGCTAAATCATAAGGGCTTTATTTGGATGATCTCTAGAGTTCATTTATAAGAGGGATGTAAACACCATGGACCTTACACAAGTTAAAATTATGTTAATAGTAGAATATAAATTAAAGAGATGCACAAGCCAAACCATTCAAGATTTAAAGGAGATTCAATAGTGATCAAGAGAATTAGTTATAGAATATGATCAAAGATTTCTTGATATCATGAACAAAATTTTAATTCATTATATAGGATAAATATAAGGTTACTTGGTTCATAGGACTATGACTAATAATTAGATTTTCCATTATGCAGACTCAGTATTCGACTAAATTTAATGCTTGGTCCACTACCTTGCAAGTAGAAAAAATAGAGTACTATGGGGACACCTTCATAATTGGTATATGGTATACAGAGTGAGGATGAGAAGGAAATAATAGAAATGATTGTCCTAAACTTAAACATGAATTTTGTGAGATATGTAGGGTAGTAACACATGTGAATTCTAATTTTCATCTATTATATCATTTGATAAAAAAATAGTAGGGTTTATTCCATAATTTTTTAAATCCACAAACAATGAAGAAACGAATTACCAAGTATTACACAAGTTTAATGAAGATATTACTGAGAATGTTTTTATAGTTGCAACACATCAAGTACTAACTATAAAGAAAGTGATTCTAGGACTAGAAGTGGATATGTTCAATGAAACTGAAGGTAGTCTAGGAGGGGTGCCTTCATCACCTCAATATCATATGCCTTCATCACCTCAATATCAAAAACAAGGCCTAGCAAGCTAGAACAATGTGTCATTTCTATCATACCAATATTTTGGTTGGTATACATAAATATGGACCAACACAAATATTCAACAATAGTAATTAAATTGGATTCCAAGTTCCCCTCAACACCAATATAGGGGGTATGATGCATAGCCATCCATTAAGGAGGGTATACTAGACAATAACAATAAGATTGGGGATACCAATAAAATAGAGGAGGCTATAGAGGGGGATACATAATCAAATATCATGAAAGATATCAAGGCATTCATAACAATGATAATTGATAAGGCTAACCACCTATGCAATGTTATCTATGTATTAAATATAGCCATATGCCAGGATTTGTCATACTAACCCACATAAACAAGTATAATGTGTATAATATAGATTACAAGGCTAACACCAAATAGAACATTATTTAGTATTAAAAAGATAAAGGAAGGAGAAGGTAGTGTGAAACATAAATATGATGAATGTGTATCCCAAGGAAAATGCATTTTTGTAAGCAATCACCTAGTAACAAGGGTTACCACCTTTTAAAATGCCTCAAATGTTAGGTTGTGGAGCTAAAAGCTTCACAAATGCAAATGGAGGAGGTTGCTCAGTGTTACAACAACCGACATCGACAGCGCAACCGATGTTGGTCATAACTAGTTATAGAGCAAACGACATCAGTCAGGAGTTGGCTGATGTCGGTCACCTCGAGATAGACAGGGACTGACGTCGGTCACCTGTGCGTTCTAGAACTATTTGTTGCATGAATAGTTAGTTTCTTGAACAACTAGTTTGCATGTAAATACTAATTTTAGTCTTGCAGCTGCGTGTCTAATTATTGTAATTAGAAGTCTAATTATTGTTTGCATGGGATCTATATAATAGACTCATGGGGCTGTATTGTAATCAGGGACAAGGAAGAGATCCTTCTGATTGTAAGATCTAGGTTTGTAGTTGTGCAAAACCAGGTTGATCTACAGGTTGTGCAAGATCATGTTAGATCTACATTGTAAGTAAGATCATTTGAGTTGCAGGTTGTTGCAAGTTCATGGGAGATCTACTTGAAGTACTTTGAGTACTTGTGTACTGGTAGTATTGTTACTGACTGGTGGAGGTGAACAACAACTCTATGTTTGAGTTGATTGTTGTGACCGTAATTGAGAGAGAGAACTTTTGATCGAGAATTATTGGGAGTCCTAGAGGTGTGGGAAGCCTCAGAGGTGTGAGAAGAGTGTGGCATCTTCTTTATTGTATTTTCTTTCTGGATGAGTTGAATACAAGATTGTATTGTCTCTCAAATTCTGTGTTATTTCTGATTTCTTGTTACTTGTTACTTCTAGTTAAATTCCATGTTTAGTTGCTTATACAAGGTAATCAATTGTGCTCCTAATCTTGACAAGTGGTATCAGAGCTTTATGTTCTAGATTCTTGACAAGTGGTATCAGAGCCAGGGTGTTGGTTCATCAGAGCTAGGTGGAGGTTATCAGAGCGAGGTTGCAAGGAGCAAGTTTGTGTTTGATTATAGGTCACTCTCAGGGGTTTCTAATTGAGTGGGATTATAGAAATGGTAGAAGAAAGTAAGATAAGAATAGAGAAGTTTAATGGCAAGAATTATCAATTATGGAGGATGTAGATAGAAGATTATCTATATCAGAAAGATCTGTACTTACCATTGGGTGGGGTTGCAAGCAAGCCCATAGATATGAAAGATGAAGAATGGAAGGTTCTTGATCGGAAGGCTCTAGGATCTATAAGGTTGAGCTTGGCATCATCTGTGATTTCCGGCTTATCACAGGCTAAGACAATGGTAGAGTTAATGGGATCTTTGGTAAATTTATATGAAAAACCCTCAGCTTCAAATAAGGTATTTCTTATGAAGTAATTATTTAATTTGCAAATGTTGGAAGGTGGATCTGTACACAGTCATCTTAGTGATTTCCATGGTTTGGTAAACTAGTTAGTTTCAATCAATATTGCTTTTGATGATGAAATTAAGGCTCTCTTAATCTTATGCTCATTACCTAAAAGTTGGGATAGTTTGGTAATGGTAGTTAGCAATACTACATCTGCTTTAAATATTTTGAAAGTTGATGATGTTGTTAGTGTAATCCTGAATGAAGAAATTCACAAGAAAAGCACAGGTGAATCATCAAGGAATGCTTTAAGTGTTGAAAGCAGGGGAAGGCAAAGAGAGAAGATCAAGCAAGAGAAATCAAGGTCAAAGATAGGCAGGAGATCCAAATCTAGGTATGTCAGAATAATCTACTGGAAATGTGGAAAGCAAGGGCATGTAAAGAAAGATTGCAAGTCAGTTGAAGATCAGCATGAAGGAAATGAAGATGTAGATGTTACAGATATTATTTCACAGGATGCTCTTGTATGTTCCTTGGATAAAGTGGAATCTTGGGTTTTAGATTATGGTGCCTCTTTCCATGCAACCCCAAATAGAGCATCTTCTCATGATTATGTCTAGGGGGACTTTGGAGAGATTTATTTAGGGGATGGTAAGCCTTCTCAAATGGTTGGCAAAGGGAAAGTGCAGCTGAAATTGCAGACGGGCAACACATGGGTGTTGAAGGAGGTCATGCATGTCCTAGTCCTGAAGCGAAACTTGATTTTTGTAGGAAAGTTGGGTGATGAGGGATGCATAATAACTCTCACAGTGGACTCTTGGAAAGTTTCCAAGGGTACACTTGTTTTAGCAAGAGGTAAGAAAGTAGGTACTCTTTATCTATCTACTTGTATTACTGATTCTCCTTCTGGTTTATCTACTTCAACTATAGATTCAAAGATGTGGCTTCGTAGGCTTGGTCACATGAATAAGAAGGGGATGCATGTTCTTGAGTCAAAGGGTAAGAGTTCAGATCTGGAAAGCATAGATCAAGATTTCTGTAAGAAATAGAAGAAAGTGAGGTTTCTTGAAGCACATACTACAAGAAAGGATTGGGTCTATTGCACAAAGAGGAAATCTAATGTTTTTGACAAGAACAGGAAAGCCTTGGTGTTCAAGGAAGAGATGACAGACAGAGATCAGTCACAAGGGATAAATAATTCTGAGCAAGTTAGTTTGGATAGGGTTATGATTCAAGATAAGCTCACAGGTAAAAAGTCATCACTCACAGGAAAACACAGTTATCGGCATCGGTCAGGTGGAATTGACATCGAACAGGTAGGTACCGACGTTGGTCATGTGTAGACTAGAATCAGTGGTGTTGGTCAGGTGGCTACCGATGTTAGTTAGGGAACTGGTGTCAGTGACCAGGTGGACACCAATGTCGGTCAGAAAATTGGCATCGACAATCAGGTGGATTTGACATTGGTCTAGTACAAACTAGGGTCGACCAAAAAATGAATTTTGGGCAGATAACAAGCTATCAAGGAGTCTCAAACACCCATAAGGAGGACTGAAAGGGTAAGTAAGCCTCAAATTTGTTATTCCCCTTATTTAGACTACTTGTTTCTCACTGATAGTCAAGAACCAGGAAGTTTTAAAGAAGTAGAGCAGGTAGAATCCAGGAAATAGTGGGAGCATGGCATGAATGAGAAAGTTGATTCCTTGGATGAGAACAAAATGGGAGATTTGGTAGAGTTGCTAGCCAGAGAGAAAGCACTGAAAGAGGAATGGATTCCTAGGTCAAAGAAGAGAGAGAATGGACACATGAGATGGAAGGCTAGGGTATATGGTCTTGAGTAAGCTACAAGACAATGGAGGTTTAACCATTGTTTTTACTTTACCAAGTTGGATAATATTAGCTATATTATCCTATTATTGTATGTGGTGTGTATGCTTGTTGCAGGGTCACACATGCAAGGATTTGCTGAGCTAAAGGTAAAGTTAGTTCAGAGGTGTGTCATGAAGGATCTGGGAGTAACAAGATTCTTTGGCATGAGTATTCCTAGAGATAGGGAAGATCACATGTTGATGTTGTCTTAGGATGATTGTGTGAATAAGATAGTGGTGAGGTTCAAGATGAGGGATGCAGAACCGGTTAGCACACCTATGGTTGGATAGTTCACAAAACAGTGTCCTCAATCACATGATGAGGTTGAGTACATGAGTACTAGACATGATGTTGCCCAAGTAGTGGGTGTTGTCAGTGAATTTAGGGTCAATCTGAGAAAGAAGGACTGGAAAGTTGTTTAGTGGATTCTTAGGTATTTGAGAGGGACCAACAATAGGTATACATGCTATGCAGGGTCAAGCACTTCTCTACATGGGTATGTAGAATTGGATGTGGAAAGGGACTTGGATGACAGGTGTTGCACCACATGATGTGTGGTGGTTGGTCTTCAAGATTGAGCTTGAAGAGGGATACAAGCCAAGAAACAAATTAGATGATGTACAAGTATAGGTATAGATGTATTTGTTTATCTCCAAGTGGGAGATTGTTAGGTTGTGGAGATAAAAGCTTCATAGATGCAAATGGAGGAGGTTGCTCAGTGTTATAGTAATCAATGTTGGTAGTGCAACTGACATCGGTCATATCTAGTTACAGAGCAACCAACATTAGTTAACAGTAAGTTGATGTCAGTCACCTCCAGACAGATAGGGACCGACGTCTGTCGCCTGTGCATTCTAGAATTGTTTGTTACACGAACAGTTAGTTTGTTGAATGGCCAATTTGCATGTAAAGACTAATTTTAGTCTTGGATCTGTGTGTCTAATTATTGTAATTATTCTAATTATTATTTACATGGGATCTATATAATAGACTCATGGGGCTGTATTGTAATCAAGGACAAGGAAGAGATCCTTCCGCTTGTAAGATCTAGGTTTGTAGTTGTGCAAAACCAGGTTGATCTACAGGTTGTGCAAGATCATGTTAGATCTACATGGTAAGTAAGATCATTTGAGTTTCAGGTTGTTGCAAGTTCATGGGAGATCTACTTGAAGTACTTTGAGTACTTGTGTACTGGCAGTATTGTTACTGACTGGTGGAGGTGAACAAAAACTCTATGTTTGAGTTGATTGTTGTGACCGTAATTGAGAGAGAGAACTTTTGATCGAGAATTACTGGGAGTCTTAGAAGTGTGGGAAGCCTCAGAGGTGTGAGAAGAGTGTGGCATCTTCTTTATTGTATTTTATTTCTAGATGAGTTGAATACAAGATTGTATTGTCTCTCAAATTCTGTGTTGTTTTTGATTTCTTGTTACTTGTTACTTCTGGTTAAATTCCATGTTTAGTTGCTTATACAAGGTAATCAATTGTGCTCCTAATCTTGACATCAAAATCAAGGAATTAGAAAAGTGAATTGGGATAAATATCCTGAGCTTGCTACAAAAAAAATTTGATGTATCAAGTTGTGCATGTCTTTTAAGATATCTAATAGCAACCTGCTTTTGAGGAAGATAACACATCCATTGATGCCCAAAGATATGTATAAAATATCAAGATCATGAGATAGGAGGGTGTTGTGACTAATTTAATTGGCTTGATGAAGTTACTCAGTATACTACATAATGAATATACCTCATATAATGTCTCTAATCTCATACATAATCTTATGGAGTGCATACAATGAAGCCAATAATGGATTGATAAGTTAGTTTGGTATGTTAAAATTATGAAACCTTGGGATGTTAAATCTTGAATTTTTATTGAGTTAGATGGATATGAGATTCCAAATATATTATTTAATTTTGGTATCATAATCAATATGATTCCATGATTAATTTAGGAATCTACTAGTCAACTCACCTTAAGCTATAGTTTAGTTACTCTCAGTTTAGAGCATTATGGTCAGGTTGAGCCCATCAGAAGGTTAGAGCATGTTGAAATCAAAGTGGCTAAACTCATATTATGAGGATATTTTGAAGTCATCAACATGAAGATAGAGACTCATTGTCCTTATTTAATTAGCAATAAATGGGTTTTTGATGGTCAAATTACCATCAATACTATGTGCAACTATCTAAAAGTGCATCGAGGGGATAAAATAGTGGTCATACCCCTAAATAAGTCTGAGAAAAACACACATTATCCAAAAATAGTGAGATTCTCCTTATACTTATAGGGATAATAGTAGGTTTAAAGTTGGTACATATGAAAGGTAAAATGATTTATGACCTATAGAATATCAAGCTAGAAAACTGGACACTACGTAACAAGAAGAGTGGCCAGTACATAAACTTGTTACAAAAAAGTCTCTAGTTAGGTATTTTCATATATATGAATGTGTTTCTCTATTGGTGCACTCTCTAAAAAATATTGAAGTTTACTTGTATAATATAGTTACCAAAATGATGGATTATATAAAACCTACTCCCGAGGGTATTTTACTATGGGAATCAACATCATCCATAAGTGGTTACTCAAACACTAACATGTTGAACTGGGTTCACGTGGATCATGAGTTATGATCTCTACACATGGTGTTCACTAAATAATGATAGATACCTTAATATTTTTTAATGAAGGATCTCAATCCATTTATATTGAGGATCGAAAACCATGTCCCATAGATGGATCATTGATTCATTGAACTCAGCTATGAACCAAAAATAATTGATATGACTTGGTGGGCAATCCATAATAATCCATATATTCATTGTGAATAAACATGAAAACTCTTACATGTAAGTTTTCAACTATCAAATAATGTTAAATTAGAATGGAATTTCTTCTAAGAAGGTCAATGTCCATAGTTTCACATTCATTAGTGTGTGGATATATGTATTATACAGGGAGTAGAGTTGAGATATTGGGTACACAACTTTAGCGACACCTTATCACCTTTACCAATGGCCTAATATATGCACCAAGAGTACAAAAGATAAACCAAGAATGAAGTGAAAGTTGATCAAGCTTTCATTTAGACCTTTGTATTCAAAGATGATAATCGATTGGTTCATAAGGCCTTACATAAAATCAAAGTATTTCTCTATTATGGACACACATAATATTTAGAAACTATAGATGAATCATCATCACATTAGGAGATTGTGCAAGATTTTAATGTGGCACTACATAATTATAAAGCTAGCCAACAAGAACAAAGTCTTGTCAAGCTATGTAATAGAATAAAATATGACCTAACAGAGTGTAGTAATAGTGATAGGATCTAGATCTCAAAGGTTTATTTGAGATAGAATGAGAAACTAAATCAAACCAATTTTAATGCATAGATCAATTATAAGAAGAAATACTATGCAACATAAATATTTTTTAGTGAAAAGGTAAGCACATTCTGTAAGATGCTCTACCTAATGCATCAAGCAAGATATATCAAGAGCCATTATGAAATATTGAAGGGAACATTAGAACATAATAAGTTCCTAAGATCAAAATGGTGGGAGACTATTGGGAATAAGATTAGATATCATAGATCTTAAAATTGCTAAAGGACTACCAAGATGTGTTCTAAAGCAAATTATTAGAGGTAAAAGGTGTAGATCCACCTTTAGGATAAATGCACATAGAATTGAAAGAGTGCAATTGACCCATTAATAAGTGACCATATAAATTAAATCCTAACATAAATATAAAGGTAAAAAATGAGTTGGATCGAATGCAAGAAGCTAGAATCATATATTTATTAGAAAAAGTAGATTGGGTAAGTACCATAGTGGTGTAACCAAAGAAAACTAGAGAGATATGGGTTTGTGGGGATTACCATACACTCAATGATGCCTATGTGAATGATCCTTTTACAATACCATTCATGGATAAAGTCCTTAAATTAGTTGTAGGACATAAATTATACCCCTTTATATATGGATTCAATGGGTACCACCAGATTTTAATCATAGTAGAAGATCAAGCCAAAACTATGCTTGAAAATGAATGAAGGTTATTTGCATATAAAGTAATGCATTTTGGATTGAATAATTTACCCACAATATTTTATATATACATAATAACTATATTCAAATATTTCATTAATTATTTTATAGAAGTGTATTTAGATGATTGGCTTGTTTTTTATTTATATAAACTAAATTTGTCAAAGCTATGACTCGTGCTAGAATAGTTTTGAGCATTGTGCATTACTTTAAATTATTTCTAGATATGGTTAAAAGCCATAATTATTGCATATTATTGTCACTCTTTAAAGGAACCATTTTTAGGCTAAATTTTATGAAACCTCATAAAGACTACTATTTATTTATATGATCATATTGTAGACACCTAAATCTGGCCACCAATGACCATCAACCAGGGTTTTGACCAATTCTTACCAAAATACACAATTTGGCCTAAAAACACTAAAACACATTAAATGAGTTGAAATTGATATATTCAAGTTTCCATTTTGGCTATAGTATCATTAAATAGGGCAATATAATTTATGAAGTAGCTAACTTTGATCAAATCATTTTGAGTCAAAATAATATTTTTGCACCTGGGTGCTCTGGATTGCTCTTTTCTATCAAATTTATTGCATGAGACATGTGCCTTTGTTATTTTTTTCCAAAAACATCCTAAATGGGATAATGGTTTTAATTCATCTAACATTACATCCCAATTCTAATCTAGTCAAATTTTGGACCAATATTAGGACAATTTGAGTAATTTGTGCACAAAAAGCCAAGGTTTACATTAAAGTGCTTAATCATGATTAAGAGATAATTAAACAAAATTAGAGCCTAATTAAGAATTCAATGGAATTTTTTGAATAATTTATTTTTGTAAATGAATATTAAATATCTGCATCATTAGGTGACCTCATTTCTTGGGAAGACATCCTTAGGCCATAAATGGCATAAATATCTAGATTCATGCCTCCCATGCCTCATCAAAGCCCTTACATGCCTATTAAATTCCCCTCTATCCCAAATATTAATGGGAATATTTTTAGAATGAATTTAATATTTAGACTTATCCATGGCCACACATCTCAATCTTGAGATGGACGGTCATGACTGATCCTCAAACCATTTCAAAAGTCTATAAATAACAAGCCTTAAAGCCATGAATTTTAAGCTCTCACATGACAAAGTTATAATCCTGAATTGATTCCAAATATTCATGTAGATTAGTTTTATAATGAACAAATATTGAGCCAACCTAAGCCAAGCTAAGCCAAAGCCACACAAGGTGCCAAGGAGAGATGGAGGTTGCTAAGCTTCCATTGATGCAGACTTCATGAGCACAAAACCAAGAAAGCCACTACAAAAAGCATTTTGGATCATCCAAGGAAGGTAAAAGAAGGTTTATTTTGCATTTTAGTTGTGTGTTTCATTCATGTTTTATTAACTAAGCTCTCCCTAGTAACTAAGCCTAGAGATGTATGCTATTTAGTATGTTTTTGTCAATTTGTTTTCATTTTGGAACTAACACAATACTAATCACCTCTCTTGAGTCAAATTCCTAGTTCACACATATATATTAAATGATTGACATAACTAATTTTAAATCTAATAAATACCAACTCAACAACAAAAATAAATCGTTTATTTCTTTATCTCATTCATACTAATATTTAACTATGTACACTTTCATGTACCATAAAATAACTACATCATATTACAATAAAATATCGAGTTGACTCAGCTACATACTCAATTTATTATACATTATATTATATCTACACTTACTACTACTTTATTATTAAAATATAAATAACATATTATTAACACCTACACATATTAACTTTCCTCACTTACCTCCTACTTATACTATATAACTAACTATACCTCATGTTATTTCACCAAAATATCAATACCCCAGACATGACTTAGCATATCTCGTTACATGACACCAAGCATACCAAAATTAACCATCATGTACACATAACAACCTATTGCTAGTATATACATTAACTAACACCATATGTTATGTCAATCTAACTTCAATAACACCATTTTTGTATACCAATATAACTTTGATACTATATAAATAATACATCATCCCTAAATAGTTATGTTATATATTAACAATTATACATTAACAAGATATACCAACAACACGGGTAAACATAAATTACATACACTCCTTGAAGGATAACTTATTTATGTATGAGGTGTTGTTTACATACTCTACAAACTAGATGTAAATTGAAATTTTGATTGAGAATTAAATTTGGAAAGGTACAATGAATATCAAACCAAAATATTAATGAGAAAATAAATTTGTTCTTGCTAACTTGTAGCTTTAGTAAACCGTATATGAGCTATGTTTGGGCTTCCCCTCTTTTTATTTTTTCTTCTTTTTCTACCTATATTGTTAAATTTAATGCCTCAATGAAAGTTGTCGAATATTTCAAGGTTAAATGATGTAATGGCTAGCCTTTCCACTAAAAAAAATATTTATAATTAAATTGTTTAATGCCTTACCATTTATACTTAATGTAACAGTGTAGGCCAAAATAAATAGAAATTTTAGAAATTTCTCCAGCAAAGATCAAAAACACATACTTGTGAGGTATGTTTTACATAATAGATTTTATCTAACTAAGAGTATCCATTAAAATATATTAAGAACCTATTATTTCACATACACAAAATACAATCAAATATTGAATATATTAATAAAATATTCCTTTTTGGCAAGAAGGAATAACTCCAAAATCACTTGCCACTTTGAGGGAGATACCTCCTTATCAAATAAACACTCTAATTGAATACATATTTGCTTAGATGTATTAAAATGGCTTATATCCCTCTATTTATACTATTCTAATCTATCCAACTCTTCATTTACATGAATGTGTTGTTATTATTTCTATTCATTAATACTCACTACTATTCATTCTACTACTATTCTACCCCCAATATACAAATATTCCCCTATATAGGTATATTACATTCTATCCCCCTTGACATGTTTTATCCTTGAAACATGTGAAGAATTACATATCAAAAATATATACAAGACTAGATGGAGTCATGTCCATACTTTATTTTTTACTTATACTTCTTCCTCTTGTGCTTAGAGATGATTAGGTACATTAACAATGTGAAATGAAGTACTAGAACATGAGGTTTAATTTCATAAAGAGCTAAGGATGGAGTAACATTAGATTAAAACATGACAGTCATGAGGTTAGATTAGAGTAGTTAAAGTTGAAGCATGATGATCATCACATCAAATCCAAAATAAAGGTGCTCAAAATAGTCAGCTTGATAATCCAATGGAGGATACATGTCATCCCCCATAGCATTGGTCTTGACATACATTTTTGTTAAAGTGGCTAACCCCACCAAAGAATTCACTAAATTGTTGGAATAGTTGGAGGGAAGAAGAACTAAAGAGTATGTCATATGTATGGAAAAATCAATGAATATAAGTCCAAATAAATCACCCTCATCCAAGTGAAATATATATTCATTCCATGCTTTGTAAGTAGCTTTAAAATCCCTTAATGTAATGATTTTGGCTTCATATTCTTCAACTAGAGGAAATAAATCTTCATACCATTCACTATAGTTATGCTCCCAATACAACCATGTATTAATTTATTCATCATATTGTGTGTTTGTATAGAAGTGAAGCTCAAATCTATGTAAAATAGCATGCATATTGTTTAATTTATGCATTGCTCTAGATAAAATGGAAAGATCCATGAATTTTTTTTTACAATAGTAGCAATTATTAAAACTAAGATAAATTTCAAAATATGTAATGAAATTTTAAACTTAAAACTATTATGGAAAAATGGAAAGATGGAAAGGAGATGCACCAAAATTTCAAATGGTTTGGATCAATTCTCTACCATTTGAGATAATTTTCAAGAAGAATAGTCAAGTGTTTTTAATGAAAAAACAAAAAACTTCACTTGAAACTGCAATGAAATAGCAAATCTAATTGACTTCACAATACCAAAAACCTACACTTTTAAATTTATAATCTCTCAATCTCAAAAAAAATACATCTCTCAACCTACTAAAGAAAACCACTAAAAAAAATTCACTTTAATATCTCTTACATAAATATTAGATCACTCTTATACACAACCCTTACTACAACTCTTCAAATTAATGTTTCTACCCAAACCATGAAATTAAAACAAATATCTTTCCTAAAATATAAAAATATAAATAATTTCTATCCACTTTCTTATCACCAAGATCCCGTTAAGGCAAGGTGAGAGCATACAATGCATAGAACTACAATCTCTTACTTGCATGACCTACTACTAAAATAGAAACAAAATAGATGGAAATGGACTTGGAAAAATATCTAATAGAAAATTTTAAGAAACTACTATATCAAATACACAAAATACACATAAATATTGAATATATTAATAAAATATACCTTTTTGGTGGGAAGTAACAACTTCACAATCACTTGCCACTTAGAGGGGGCTACCTTCTTATCAGAGTAACACTCTAATTGAATTGATATTTGCTTGGATGTATTACAATGGTCTATGACCCTCTATTTATACTATTTTAATCTATCCCACTCTTCATTCCATGAATGTGGTATTATTATTACTATTCCTTACTATTAATTACTATTCATTATACCACTATTATATCTCTATAATACAATATATATCCCTATATAAGTAAATTACATATTAACATGGATAATTTTATGGTCTAAATTCATTTGCCTTAGAACATGATTGATGGTTCCTCCTCCTTGATAAATTTCATTGTTGCTCAATATCTCCATCAAAACTCCATCTCCTTCTTGTAGTACAAGTTTCACAAAGTTGTCAAGGAAAATGGGTTTGTTGAAAATGCCTTAAGTGGCAGTTACTAAAATGCAATTAGTAGGTGTAAAACAAAAATTCACAATGTTTTTTTATCATCAACATGGGATATTTTACAAAGGGTAAGGACATCCATCAAACAATCCTTGAAAGTAGAACAAATCATATGCCAACCTTCTGCTCTTTAGCATGGTGCATAACATTCCATTCAAGAGTAACCCCTCAGTTGCTTCCTATATCCTCTCCTCTCCTTTCTCAAACATGTCTTATTTTTTAAGCTAATAAATATACTTACTTATTTCCTCATCTACCTCTACCTGATATGACACACCTACTCCCCACTGCTTCATTTCAAAATCAAACATTATCAAAATATAGAACACATCATGAACACTATGTGACTTTATAAGTCACCTAAGGGGAAAAGCAATAAAAATCATCTCAATTACCTCATGAGAAATATAATAGCAAATAATAGTGAAAACACTTTATATAATTGTAATCATACCATAACGAACACTTAAGGAGAATGAATCCTCTACTCCCTCTTTAAAACAAGATTAATTAATTAAATTAGAATACTAAGGAAGTGCATTAAGACAAAAATACCTCATATGTAGGAAAATACATAGTCATAAACAACAATAAAATAAACTAACCTATATAAGTAAACATATCACGCAATAGATATTATACAAAATGTTAGCTTGAAGTATAGACATACCAATGAGGTCAACAATCCAAAACTCATGGAAACTTTACCCAAGCTCCAACAACATGATCAATAGTTTATATTATGATCTCTATTCAATGTGAGTGAAAATGAACATAAATATCATGATGATAATTTTCATGAATTTATCACAAATACCAAATGCAATACCCTAGAGCTCCCAGTGTTGAACCCAAGATTTGATACTAAAATATCATGCCCTAAATTTTCATGCCAAAATTTTGGTAATTTTTTTTTGCATAAACCCAAATCACTTTGTCTGTTATTTTAGTTTTACATATATTTATATGAATTTTATTCCTTTAATCCTTAATTTTATCCTTTGGGACACTCATTAATGACATACCTTCTTCCACTCCAACGTGATATAATTACTACCAATGTTAAATACTCATTTAACACTACATATTATTATTACTCATTAAAAAAAAACTTTTATTATCCATCTACTTCAAGATATAGTTACAAACATTTTATTATCCTGTTGTAATCACAACTTTCCTTACTATAAATGTATGTTCAATTTGTTCCTTACATTATCCTCCTTATATAATTCACTAACCTCTATAGTAAAATTAGTTGTACCCCTATTGAATATCATTATTTATATATTTCAATCGTATATCCTAAAGTACTTACATTCTTTCAGATATAACTAAACTCATATTAACATGTATGTTACATTATATTACATTCACTTTAAGTACATCACTTTATGTCTATGAAAATCTAAAAGTATATTCATGTGTTACTCATTATTTGAAGCATAACATGATACTAATATCTTACCCATGTGATTATACACATTTATACTAAACTGACTATATTTAATTCTACCCTGAGACTATCCTCAAATTTATCATTTTGAATTATTTTTTATCATGTTATGTATTTAACATACAATATATATATATATATATATATATATATATATATATATATATATATATATATATATATATATATATATATATTTGTAATCAAATTATTATAGATAACATACATCACATCTGCACTTTTATATCACTTATTATTTCCTTTTCTTAAGGCCCAAGTTTTTGATGCATAGACATGATAGATTTCAAAACACTTATTGTATATTAACTATGATAAGAAAGTTTTAGGGATTCAACTACTGGTAAAGATAAAACAAGGATAGATAACAAACAATAATCAAGCAATAAAAGTCCTATGATAACTTGTCACTAAATGGAATGATAATAGAATTATACAAGGCTTTTACAAGAAAAACAAATAACAATTAATAGTCCTTAATATGTTTAGATTATACATGAGTTGAATAAATGCAAAAATAAGTAATCACACAATAAAGACAATCACATTTTATATCATAATACTACATCATCCATAACCAAATCACCTTCTCAACTTATCCCACTTCTATAACTTTAAAAGATAGGTAGATGCATTCATCTCAAAGTTAATAATCTATATAAAATCTATGTGATGAATTTAATGAGGAATAAATTAGATTTTATTTAAGTCTAACAAGGTCATCACACATACTAATATAATTAGTTCCTTCTTAACATGTATTTTTACATAAATAATTATAAATAACTTCTAATGTAGATGATGGGGAGATTAAATACATTATCCATCCACATAATAGGTGGCACAAACCCACAAAAATATAAAGATACATGTGGTGTATGTTTGGATTTGGTGAATAAAATTAGATAAAAGTTAACCCATGTAATCATTATTAAGGAAGGCTTAAGATATTTAAGCTACAAGCTAGGAAAAACTAGAAAAATTGAACAACCACTCCCATTTTGTAATATTAAGAAAGATGATAATTTTTACCCACAAGGCCATAAATAACTCATAATGCTAAATTATTACTCACTATGGCTCAAATGCTATAATGTCTACATTATGTTTTCACTATTTAAAGGAACTATTTATAGGTGTATTCATATCAAAAGTCCAAATTAGTAGTTTGAGTGTGGCTTATGACACCCTATCCATATGTCCTTGCATGCTCTTGTGACCCCTCTAGACACCTTTTTGCTCATTATCAGTCATCCATAGCCTTCCAAACAACCATTCTAGCTCAGCTGGACTCTATTTCCTAGGCCAATTTTATCCCCCTAGGTATTGATCCTATAGGACATGAGCATCATACCCAGACTATAGCATCGGACCCTAGGGTGTCCCATTTTCAACACTCCTATCCCTTTACAATTTGAGCCCAAATACTCATGTTAATTTTATTCCTATCCTTCATTATGTTGGCTTAACACAAATACATTTAACCCATGACCAATTATTCCCTATAAAATCCCATTCAAAGTTCATTTATAATGGAGGGGACAAAATATTACAAAACAAGCAATAATACAATCAAACTATTAAGGTAAACTTCCTTATTCTCTACATATAGTCACCCAACATGGCTACAAACATATTCAAACTCTCATACCAGTCCCTAACCACCTCAAACACTCTTAATTTGACATTATTTAATCTTTATCACTCTATTTCATAAAGCATATTAGGTGGGAGAACTACATATGGCTTGATCCCTCTTTGGAGTATTGGTATGTAGGCAATGTGTTCATACAACGGGTGTGGATCACATGTTCAGTGCATCTTACACACACTAAGCCCCCTAATTTAAGTGATGTAAATATTATTTATCAATCCTTATGGAGAGTTAAGGTTTGAATATTAAATTATCTATACAATAAGCTTCATTGACATTCAACACTCAAAATTTCATAGGTAGGATCACACGGGAACAGTGTAAAGAACCCAAAAAAGTCAGGTCTTTATGACTAGTTCAAACAATAGCGACAAGTGTGGACAATAGTGTTAGACCCCAAACTATCTTATTTTTGACACTCATATCCTTTTGCTAAATGAAATCTAGAATTTGATTTGCAATACTGTCTTAGTTCTACATAGCCAGTTTTAAACCCTGTCTCAGTCATCTCAGCCTGTTTCTAGCTAAGTCATTATTTCTCCTTATTTATTGCTATTTTTAGAAAGTTTTAAAATAGAAATAAATTACATAAATTAGGAATGTAATTATTACAATATTATTTACTGATTTATTAATCTAGACCCTTAACTAAAATAAGAATAAGATTCCATTATTCCCAAAATAGTTAAATCATTTCGTGAACCTGACATACTTTGTTTGCACATAAAAACCCTAAGAAAATTTCCTCACTAATTTTTCCATTATTTTTCTGATTTTTATTGCATATTTAAATAAAAAATTCACATTTAATTTTTGAAATTCACCAAAGTAATTTTTAAAATAATTTATTTCAAACCCTAGTTGAATTTACTAGGTCCCTTTGCTCTAGAGGTATCACCTTACATATAAATCAAATTTCACTTAAAATTACAAATGGATCTTATTCATTTCAAAATATTTCTTGCAAAAAATGAGTTTATACTAAATCCTATCATGTATATGAATGATGAAGTTTACTATATCTTAATACAAAGCTTCATTCTTTCCCTTTTATGTTTACTTTTCATAATATGGGATGATATTAATAAATTTATTACTGAACATGTTAAGATCCATTTCATTCAAAGCAATATTTAATTTTATTTAATACATGGTTTCATTACATACTTTCTCTCTATCATGTGCAATAATTTTCATATAAGCTTAGTTCTCAATTTTGGAGTGGCTTTCATACAAGCCTAATCTCCACCTTTTGGAGAGGCCAATATTACCCTAGTTCTACGAACACATTCATCTATCCATGCCACATTGTCAAATTATATAACATTCATAGGATTTAGTAACCATTTCATATGACACAAATTCATACTGGTATTAGTTCATAACTTCACTTAGTGGGTAATGATGGAGCCAAAGGACTAGCTAGCCTTTTTATTCTTAAGCCACATACTTAAAGGGATTGGACACATAGTCCAAACATTTATTAGCACATGCATGATCACATAGCTTCACTTAGTGGGTGATGATGGAACCAAAGGGTTGACCTTAGTATTCTTGAGCCACTGTCAAGGAATTGAGCACTCAGTTATGTTCACAATATTACTCTTGGTTTAACACGTACCCGACATCACTCACACATCACTTAGCATCACAATAGATTTACACTTTATGATGTGCTTTCTCTATGCACACTCGGTATCACACATCTTCATGGACTTCACCCTTGTAATAAAGTTCAAGTACGCTTTCTACTTTTCCTTTATCCTAATATTTTTCTTTACTGCATCATTAGAATAAAGGGGGGGCAAATGTAGTCATATAAAATGTCCATATTGGTATTATGAGTGTGGATTATGACACCTTATCCATATTTCACTCTTGCATGCTCTTATGACCCCTCTAGATGCCTTTTTGTTCATTTCTAGTCATTTGTATCCTTCTAAACAGTCATTCTAGCTCAGCCAGACTTTATTTCCCAAATAGATTTTATACCCTAGGTACTAAGCCTATAGGATAGGAACACCATACCTAGACTATAACATCGGACCTTAGGGTGTCCCATTTTTAGCGATCATATCCCTTTTTAATTTAAGCCCAAATAGTCATTTTCATTTGATTCCTATCATTTATTATGTTGGACTATCATGAATACATTTAACCCATGACCAATTATTCCCTATAAAATCCCATCCAAAGTTCATTTATAAGGGAGGGGATGAAATCTTACAAATCAAGCAAAAATAAGAAAAATATTAAGGTAAACTTCCCTATTATCTACATACAGTCACCCAATAGAGCTGTAAACATATTAAAACTCTCATACCAGTCCCTAGCCACCTTAATCACTCTCAATTTGACATTATTGCATTTTCATCATAATATTTCACAAAGCATATTATGTAGGAGAACTACATATGCTTGATCCCTCTTTGGAGTATTGGTATGTAGGTAGTGTGCCCACACAAGGGGTGTGGATCACATGTTCAGTGCAACTTATACCCACTAACCCCCCCTCTTTTCAAGTGAATCAAATCTCATTTATCAAGCATGATGGAGGGTTAGGGTTTGATGATTAAATCATCTCTACATCAAAATCTATTGATATTTAGCACTCAAGATTTCACAGGTAGGCTCACATAAGAATAGTGCAAAGAACCTAAAAAACTTAGGTCACTATGACTAGTTTGAACAATAACATCAAGAGTGGACAATAGTGGTGGACCCAAAATTGTCTTATTTTTTGTGCTCCTATCCTTTCAATAAATGAAAGTTAGGTTTTGATTTATGACACTGTCCCAATTTTACATAATCAATTTCAAACCCTGTCTTAGTCATCTTAGCATGTTTCCATCTAAATCATTATTTCTCCTTATTTATTACTATTTTTAGAAAGGTTTAAAAGACAAATAAATTATACAAATCAAGATTTTAGTTATTATAATATTATTTACTGATTTATTAATCTAGACCCTTAACTAAAATAAGAATAAAACTTCATTATTCCTAAAATAGTTAAATCAGTAGGCTAAAAGAGATGAAACCTCATAAAGACTATTAGTTATTTATATGATTATATATAATAAATGATTGACATAACTAATTGTAAATCCTTTATTTTTTTTAACTCATTCATACTAATATTTAACTATGTACACTTGTGTGTACCATAAAATAATTACATCATATTTTAATAAAATATCAAGTTATCTCAGCTACATACTCACTTGATTATACATTATACTATATCTACACTTACTATTACTTTATTATTAAAATATAAATAACATATTCTTAACAACTATGCATATTAACTTTCCTGACTTACCTCCTACTTATACCATATAACTAACTATAGCTCATTTTATTTTACCAAAATATCAATACCCCAGACATGACTCATCATAACTCATTACATGAAACCAACCATAACAAAATTAACCATCATGTACACATAATAACCCACCACTAAGATAAACATTAACTATCACCATATTTTATGTCAAACTAACTTCAATAACACCACTTTTTTATGTCAATATACCTTCAATACCATACAAATAATACATCATCCATAAATAGTTATATTATATATTAAAAATTAAACATTAAAAAATATTAAGATATACCAACACAAGTAAACATAAATCACGTACACTCCCTAAAGGATGACTTATTTATAAATGAGGTACAGTTTACATACTCCATAAATTAACTATAAATTGAGATTTTGATTAAAATTGAAGCTGCAAAGGTAAGATGAACATAAAACTAAAATCCTAATGAGAAAAAAAAGTATTATAGGTAACCTAAGTTGTAATGAACTACATATGAGATACATTTGGACTACCCCTCTATTTATTTATTTTTCACTTGTGTTGTTGAATTAAACACCTCAACAAAAACTATAGAACTTTTTAGGGTTAGATGATGTAATGGCTAGCCTTACACTAAACAAAATATTTACAATTAACTTGCCTACCACTTTACTAGTTCTAGTTAATGTAGTAGCATAGGCCAAAATAAATAGAAAATTTTAGAAATTTCTCTAGTAAAGCTAAAAAACACATACTTATGAGGTATGATATACATAATAAAATTTTATAACTAAGCGTAGACATTAAAATAACATAGATATTTTTATGGTTAAAATTCACTTGCTTGAGAACATGATCGATACTTCCTCCTCCTTGATAACTTTCATTATTTCTCAATATCTCTATCAAAACTCCATCTCCTTCGTACAGTACTAGCATCACAAAGTTATCAAGGAAAATGGGTTTTTTAAAAAGTGCCTTAAGCAATGGTTACTAAAATGCAATTGGTAGGTGTCAAATTAAAATTCACAATGTTTTTGAGCATCAACATGGGATCTTTGCCAAAAGGTAAGGACATCCATCAAACAATACTAGAAAGTAGAACAAATCATATGCCAACCTTCTACTCCTCAGCATGGTGCATAAGATTCATTCAAGAATAACCCCTCAATTTCTTCTTATCTCCTCTCCTTTCCTTCCTTCTCAAACACATATTATTTTTTAAACTAATAAATATCCTTACCTCAATGCCTACATCTGCTGGATATGACACACATACTCCCCATTGCTTGACTTTAGAATCAAACATTAGTTTCTTCCTTATTGGTCCATTGGCATCCCACCCAACCCATCTTTGTTTCCATTGACAAGTCAATCAAAACATAATTACAAGGTTGGTCAATTTTCATAATCCAACTGCTGCCCATTTGAATAAATGATACTTATTTCAAAACATTTACTCTTGGATTAGTCTTTGACAAATTTGTTTGAAGAGAAGAGAACCCCTCAAAAATCATGATGGGATAAGTGGGAACTAAATTTTAGTTTCAAATAGGATGAACTCAATATTAATAGAAGATTTAAGTCATTATGACTTGATAAATTTAATATCCCCCCTCCACTAGATAGGTGAGGGGTAGCAATTGTAGGTTGAAAAAAAATTATTATTAAAATGCATTAATATAATTTATAATAATAATAATAATAATAATAATTATTATTATTATTATAACTAGTATAATATATAAATATGTTTACAAAAATAAAACAACCACTCAACCTTTATAGCACATAATTCTTGTCAGAGAAAAAATTTAGTTCAAAAGTAAAGAAATATCAACAAAGCATGAAAATAAGGTTCAAATGATTATAGAATATCAAAATGTAATTCATCCTCTCTCTCTCTCTCTCTCTATATATATATATATATATATATATATATATATATATATATATATATGTATATGTATATATATATGCTAATAAATAAATACTAAATAATTCTATAAGGAATATGTTGTGAGGAACAAACATCAAAGTGACTATCAAGTAATTGACACCTACCACATTCCTTGATAGTTCCATTATTTAATGCAATAACCCCTTGACATGAGACAAATGGTATTAATTTAGTCACACTACTACTACAGTTCTAAATTATACTATAATCTAATTATGTGGAGAAAGATAACACAACAAATTAGGGATAAATAAACTATGAAATGATAGTGACCAAGGGATAATGTAAATGGGATAAAAGCACAAGGGATTTGAATAAAACATCATATCCTTAGAGTACGCTAATATCAACAAGGGAAGATTTTCTTACTTTGATGGGTGATATAATAAGAACACAACTTATCACTTGCAGGAAAATGGACAGACTGATTAAGTAAAAATGCTCACAAATATTTTTAATTTACAAAGGGATGATTATGAATATGAAATTCTTGTAATTTTTTGGGCCTATAAGACACATTGCAAAAGAGCTATAGGGTTCACTCCTTTTCAACTAGTATATAGCCTAGAGGGAGTAATGCCTATGGAGTATATTGTTTCTAGTCTACGCATTATAATGATTATGAGATTAGGGGATCAAGATTCACTGAAATCATGGTTGATGGACTTAACAAAGATGGAAGAATAGATAAAGGGAACAATAGATACAACAAATTAACAAGTAGAGTTAGAAATCTTGACACAATCATAACTTGAAATCTAAGGAATTTTACTTAGAATAAATGGTATTGATTTATGAAAGTAGATTTAAAGCATTACTAGTAAATATGTGCATTAGATGGAAAGAACCCTGTATTATTCACGCATTATCATAACAAGGTACTGTAGTGCTAAAATACTTACAGATAACCATACTTCTAGGATGTATAAATGATTGTAAGCTTAAGCCTTACCACTTTTAATCTCTATCATTCTACTAAAAAATTAAGTGGGTGCTGAATGGCACCATGTAGTTAGGATTTTATTTAATTTTGTTTGTTTTTGTTTGATTTTTTTAGGTTAGAATGTTTGTATAGTGTGTTAGTTTTAGTGCAACACATAACAACAATTAGAAAATAGTTATAATTACAAGGTGTGATTATATTCTAGAGACAGCTCATAAGAGATAGCTAACCACAACTACATCGAGTATATTAATTAATTTCATGAAGGTAGTGATAAGATAGGTATAGATAAAGGCAGGACAATGGTCATGCTAGACCATTAATGACACAGTGTTTCAAAATGTGGCATCGTTCCTAAGGTAAATTGAGTAATAATAGGCATGTGGAATCATAAAACAAATTGGATAGACAAAAATATAACTAGTCACATTAAATAAATTTGAAAGGGGTAAATAAAATATTTTAATAAAAAATGTCATTGTCAGGGTAAATTATAATAAGTTATATTAATTAGAAGAGGAACACTCTTTCATAAACAATCAATGCATTTAAAGTAGTCAGTGAGACAAAATTGGGTGCTAACAACTATATAAGAGTGAGGTATGGATAATGACAAAACATTAAAGACTCTAGATAAAAAGATAATTCTATGATCTACTTTTATAATACCTTCCTATGAATGGATTTTAAAGTAGAGCATGTTCAAGCATAATAACCATTTATCACATATCATCGATATAGCAATGGATAGAGGTCAGTTGTTGATCTCACTCATAGATGGGAAGAAATATGATATGGGGATTTAGTTAGGTCTTTTCCAAACCAAGTACAATAACCTAGATCTATTTGATTTCATTGATGCAATAGAAACTACTCTTTTTACACAATATCCTTAAGGAGTCACAAAATCAAGAGCCCTCATACTTCAACATCCACTTCAAGTTTTTGATGCAAAAAGTTTGACTAGGTTGCATACATTATGCCAACTATATGAGGTCATGATTACTTTTTTGAGTTGTTAAAATTAAGAGGATATTCATTTATCCCAAGATATCATAATTTAGATCACTATGTAAATAATGACATGAGCCATAAGCCTTCTAAATCTAGGTAAATCCCTCTTTTAATGTAAATCTATAACACCACAAATCCATTTAGACATGTGAGAAAAATATACCACATGAGTAGGTCAAGAAACATCATTTGATTCAATTAAGGATGATTTAATTTTCACTCTGGTTGAATGCATCATAAAAAGGTTTTGACAAACTACCAAATAGTTAAATCAAACAATGAGATGGGTAATTGATATTGTTTATCAGATGATATGGTTGCAACAAGACTTTAATTGTCTTGAGTTTTTGGCATTTGGGCTTACCACCAACATCAATAAGGTATTTTTATGAACCATGAAAACATTTTAGTACTAATTTTTTATTTTTTTATTGTATTTCACATAGTAGAAATCCCCGCTTAGACCAGTCAATGTGACTGTAGTTAGCTTGATATTACCCTTCTAAACATCACTTCAATGAAAATAGTGTATTACTATGATTAATTGGTGTAGTTTAATACATGGTGGTTGGAATACGTAGATTTGATTATAACACACCCAATAATCCTACAATATGTTATGAAATATTTGGGATACCATACTTAATTCACCAAGATACATAACGACATTCAAAACAAAATCCATGAGTTGGCATCACCACATGTGATTATGATGCCATTATTTATTTATATGATAGAAGCATAAGGTGATGTATATAGGTAAAAATCATTATCTATGAGGTTCGTTCTACCTTTGCAAGTTATTCCTCCACAAGTGCAATAATCAGGTATAAAGAAAACACCACCATAAAAAACACTACAATAGCCACAAGCTCCACCACCATAGGGAAAAGGAAAAAAGAAGGCACTTATGTGGCATGTTTCACCACTACCACCAAAGAAAAGGATGTAGAAAACAAAGTCCTGGTTGGATAACCCTATGGTTCCTAATATATCTAGTGAGTGTGACCTATCATAGATGGGATTCAATGAGAATTAAGTCCTCAAATCTATGTTGGAAGACATCAGGAAGGAATTTTATGATAAAGAGGTGGAAAAGGAATTATTTTTCTAGAAATAAGTGCACACTTGTGAAGTGAAAAATTAGGTACACAAATACCTCTGGGTTGACATTACTCAACCATATCCATCTATTCTTATGGATAATATAGGCTAGGAAACTACTCAACATAAGTTGGAGGTAGATATATATCCAATTAATCCAAACATAAGATCATTAATTACATAGGTGGTAGATCTACTAGAATAGGGTAGTTATACACATCCTTTGTTTTGATGACTACATACACACCGCACCACCAAACCATCACAAATTATCAGAGAAAGGATGGTGTCTTTAGATGAAATTTTAGGAGAAAGTACTACATAATATACATAAGCAACATAGTAATAGACCCATCTCATGTGGTGAAGAATAAAAAAGAGACCCTCACTCTTCCAACTAGATTGAAGAAGAAAAAGTTCATACATAAAGGTCAGGTGGTCAAATTAGAATCATCTAAACATACTAAAGTATAAAATTATCTGGTAGACATGGAAATTGTTGAGGAACCCTAGGACATAACTATGATAGATCCAACATAAGAAAAAGAAACTATGCAAGATATGCCAGATACTGAGGAGGTGAAAAAAGAAGAGGGGAACAAAAAAAAAGGAAAAAGAAAGAAGCAAAATAAAGAGCTATGTTGGAAGTACATCAAACATAATAAGAAGTTACACAAGAGAAAAAATAAAAGCAATAAGCTGAAGATAAAGAAAGAGTAAAGAAATCCTAAAAATTAGAGGTTGTATAGAAGTAGGCCAAAGAAGCTAAGGATACAAGGAAGAAAGTTGAGGAAGTAGAGGCAAATATTAAAGAATAGGAGAAATTCCATCAATAACGACAAAAGGTGAAAGTTACACAACAAAAATAGATGGAACAAGAAGTTCAATACAAGGTTGTTGAGGAATAACATAAGCACAAGCCACTCAAGATAAATCTAAGGTTGAAGCTAAAGGTAAAGCTAAGGATGAGGTAGATTCTAAATCCAAGGTGCCAGATAATGATAACATTAAGGTCGAAGAGGAAGCCCAAGTGCAAGTTGAAGTAGATACTAAGGCTAAAATTGAAGTTGAAATTTTTGTTGAGAAGAATAAGGAGGACAAATAATAGGCAAAAATATAGAGCACAACTTAGATGAAGACCAAATAAGAGGCATCATAACCCAAACCATAGAGCTCTAGCCATTAGTTTTGGGATGTCTCTACAACATCAACTCAATGAAACACCTTCTTGCTTATATTAGATTAATTTAAACCAACTCCTATGAAATTGGCAACCACATCCATGGCACTTACTACAAGTACTATGGAAACATCTTTGGATATGAATTAATTGCCGATATCAAAGTAAATTGAAGGCACATTTGTATTTCAAGAGTCAATTGCATAAATGGCTTCATACTTAGATCAAGAAGTTTTAAGGGTACATGAGGAAAAGGTCAAAGAAAAACATCAGTTGTAAAAGGCATGCTAGCTAATAAATAACACTTTTCCCACCTTATTTATGTAGGTGCTAGGTGATCAAGTAATGTTTAAGGATGATCAATTCACTATTCTTTTGACACACCTTACAAAGGATTGGTTGACCATGTAGAAAGATATCACATTGTGCACATAAGGGCATGATATCGAGAATGAAACATAAACTATCTAGGAACTCATTGAATAATATAATCAAGTCTTAGAGACAACTGTATAATAGGCCAAGTAGATAGCCCAGGATATGCTAAATTAGAGACATCTCAATCAATCTTTGGCTACTTTAAATCCTGAGTTTTCCATTATAGATAAATATAAACAGTTAATGTATGAATAGATGGATACTACATAGCCAATGGACATGGAACTTAATAAAATTATAAATTATAGGGATATTGCAATATAGAAAATATAAATTTGGCATACTAAAGAAATTCATAATACCTTTGCGGCCATTTAAGCCCAAAGGACTACAAATAGATTGGATGAACTCATATTGGATATCAATCTCAAGTTATCTAATGCTAAATCACTACTCACCATTTTAGAGGATGAAGATGTGCAAAACATGATAGTTATTTAAATTCCTCTATGCATTCTACTTTACATGGTCCACAAAGTGCTCATAGATTGAAAAACACTTAAGCAAGATTTATTTCAAGTTGATCTAGCTATTGCCCAAATAATATATGATCCATAATTCATTCCTTCACAATATATCTACAAAATTATATAGAATAAAAATCTATATGAAAAGGTAGAATCTCAACAATAACCTCCACCACTAGATTCACTAGAAGCCAATGGTTTTATATCCTATCAAACACAATAACTTTCAACAGCCTAATCAATGTTCTCCATCACCACAGTAGTAGGTAATGCATATTCCAATTTTAAAACTTTAAGAATTTTAAATTCTTTGTAAGATAGGCTAAACATTAGAAGCATGGTTAGACTGGTTGAAAACCCATAAAGGGTGGCCACCTAGTGAGGCTAGTCTATTGAAAACCTGAAAGGATGGTAGGCTAGTATTCTACTTAGTTGGAAACCTAAAAGGGTGGTTGAGTAGTGCACAAAGGGTTAAAATGGATAAATGACACATGAAGTGATTACTCTGACTTTTGTTTATGGCTCATCTTTTTATTTCAGTGTAAAGTAGGTTGTGACTTTGTCTTAGGATGAGACAAACATGTAAGTCCAAGAAAGTGTTAGGCATGGAATAAAGTATGGTAAAATCACAAAGTATAATAAAATGACACATATGTAAAGTATATATTTTTTTCTTTTGTATAAAATTTTATATGTGTTTAGCCTAATAAGCCTAATTGATTATTAAAAAAATGCAAAGAGTCTTTCATGTTGTATCTTGAAAGGCTATAATATGAAGAGATAGCTAATTATAAAAGGATATATATATATATATATATATGTTGTAATAGAAGATGGTTTTGATGTGTTGATAGAGATTAATAGAATAATTCTAATATGGGTTTCCTAATCATCTTTTATGTATGATTAGTGTGTAATAAATAATTTATTGTGCTTTAACCTATTAGCATATTATGTTATGCCATTTATATTTCACCCTTTCTTATAGTTGTGTTATTTCTAACCTATATGTGTAATTATGTATGTAAATGATGAATTTTAAGTTTTTAAGGTCAATTATGGTTTATATTTACTCTCCATTCATAATCTATCCCTATAACTAACATGTTCTAGAGTATTTCTAGGAACCACTGCTAACACCACAAGACATGAGTAGAGGGAAGGTTCAACATCTGAAAGTGCATAGATCATGTATCTATGTATTCCTAAATTGTAATAAGATTTTTTTTGAAATACATATGTATATATAAAATATTTATATGCCATATGCTAGCATGGAACCAACAATATATATTCTAAGGAGCTAATATAACATGTAAATGTTGAACATATTTTTTGGATTTTTTATTTTTTTAAATGTTTTAGGTATTTTTTGAATATTCCAAAGAAAGATCTATCATATGATCTCATATAATGGATTATAATATTTTTGGAGTGGTAAATGTATAACCTATCCTAAACGAGATATGTCATATGTCTGCATAGTAGAATCATAAAGTGTATCATACTATTTTGATAAGTTTGTACTTAGTATCTTTGGTTTGCATTTATCTAAATTTAGTTTATCATTTTTTTATGATGGATTCAATCAATAGGTACTAGGTACTATAAATATGAATATATTATGTGGTAAGTTATCAACCACATCAAAACATAGTTTGATAAAGTTTTCATCTTAAGATTTTTTACCATTTATATAAACCCTAAATTTGGCTTGATTTAAAGAAAGGCTTGTAATTCATGTATATATTAAAAATTGGAATAGATATTTAGGATTTAATAAATAATTTAAATAACCTACATCTATTCTAATTTAAAATATACCTCTGATTGGGCAAGGTATATGCATCAAAATGTAGATAACAAAGGAAACAAAAACAAATGGATTACTTTGTTGTAGACTAAGAATTTTTGAATAAATAGCTTGATAAGAGACTAATTTAGAATGAGTGATTTAAAATTATAATTCACTAGTCTTGAATGGAGGACTAGGTATTAAATAGGAGGAATGGAGGGAATTCTAAGGAATTACACATTCCTTATAATTCTCTAGAGAATAACTCTCTAGAGAGATGGAAAGGTAATAGAGAGTTATAGACTCTATTAGAAGAGTTTGAGTGTGAATAGAAAGAGGTTAGGTGATAATTAGATACTAGGCTTGTAGTAAACCCGAGTGATAGGTAGGTAGGTGGGAAGTGAGTAGGTGAGGAAATTTTAAATTCCCAAATATTGGATAGGACATGATTAGTTATTGATAACAGATAATATTAGAAGAATTAATAAAGACATGGAATGAGAATAAAGTTATTAAGTGATGAGAGGAAATGTAAGAATATTTAATAAATGTTAAATAATATTAACATGATGTTAATATAATGATTAGATGAAATGAACAACAAATTTAATGTCGACTAATAATAATAATAGTGATGAGAGATGAGATAAGAAAATTTAACTGTATACATTTTTCCCTTCTTGGAAAGGGGATTATGATTGGATGAAGTGAAATAATTGATGGTCTTTCAAATAATAAATATAGTCATGGTTAATAATAATTAGTGGACATATTATACCCCCTTGAGGGGACATGTGTAGAATAATTAGATCTATGGCCACTCAAAAATAATAAATGAGGGGTGGGATGGACAGATAGACTTGGGTTGGGATGCTAGATATGTGATGAATGATGAAGAATATAAAATCAAAATGAATAGTGAGGTACAAATTGATGATTCCCTAGGTAGCTACATATGGATAGGGAGTGAAAATGAGAGTGTCATGGTTTTTGACATGCCACAAATAGGAACCAACCTTAGTGTTATAATGAGAAGATAAAATGTTGTATGTTTTAGATGTATCTTAAGTAAGGATGCATGTCAAGGAGAGTTAAAAACCAATATTATAAATTCCATGATATTTTGACATATCTTGAGTAAGGACACATTTTGGGAGAGCACTGGGCCAAAATAATACAATTATTTGATAAGAATAAAATAGGTATACCTCAAATCAAAATCATAGGGATAAGATGAATAAAATAATGGAGAATAAATGATGTGATTTAGTGACTAAAATATGAGGGGGAAGATAATTTTAGTGCGACTGAGCTGACCTTAAACACCACAAGTGACCAAGCACTTCCTACATAGTTTGAAGAGGCATTAGGTTGATGTGGTTCTTCAAAAATGTGAATAATGATGTGATAGATGAGAGAGATGAATAGATGAAAGGGATGTTGAAATATATGTGTTGGATGTGAATAATAGTGGTGGATGGGTTGTAATTTCATCAATCAATGAGCTAAAACATGATTTATATCAATTATGCCCTTAGAAAATACATATGTAAGGAAGGAAGAGATGGTAGTGTCATGGTTATCGAAATTCCCCAAATGGGAACCAACCATTGATGAGGAGAGTTGTGAGATTTTGAATTTTCCCAATGCAAGGATGCATGTATGGGAGAGCTTCAATTCTTTAATTAATGATTTATGGGGAAATACGTGTCCCTAAATTATATTTTAATCAACCACTAAGTATGGATGATAGATGGAGTAAAATATGAATTTAGTGATCTATCGGGCCCAATCAATAGGTGCAGGTGATTGATGGAAATATTAGAAGGTGATGGTTGAGTGGATGGTGATTTATCAGTTTGATTGATGATAATGCAGTTTAATGATTTTAAATATTGATGATATTAGTTTATGATGATTAATTATTTGAATAGGTGGATGAAAAGATGATTAAGATTAATGTATGATGATATATTACATGATGGTGGTCAAGTTGACCTTAGTCATCTCATGTGACTGAGCACTACCTACATAGTCTAAAAATAACTAAGGAATGTGTAGTTTAGGAGAGATATATAATAATGATAATTAATTGGTATAAATTTTAGTAGATGATGGGACTTATATGTTAGATATGGTGATTTAATCGATAGTTGATTTGAGATGTCAATGGTAGAAGACCTAGATAAATGATTGGATATTAAAAGTTAGACATGATTGATGTGATTAGATCAAGAAGTTGTTCAAGTGATCAAGATTTATGTTATGAGATGTGTTTGTAATGATAAGTTTTCCTATTATCAAGTCATTATTGTTATAACAAATCTCATCATAGTCTAATCAATCCTTGTTAATGTAGCAATTGGTAGTTAGAATCATGATATATGTATGTGATCATGATGACATTCTACCAAAGTGCATAAGAATAAGAGGGGAAAATAGAGAAATTTGTAGAGGGCATCCAAAAGCATGAATGTGTATTTTTGTGTCACTATATCATCCTTATTCATTACACCCTTGAAAAAAATAAAAACATGATGCAAGACTAATATTAAAAGAAGATAATTATAGATAAGTAGAAAAACATATGTAGATAAATACATGATAAAAGACATGAAAATATGTCAAAAAATAGATCATACAAGTAACACAAACAAGTATCTATGTTATGATCTGTCTTATTGGATTATCCTGATGAGAATCAATAGGATGATTGATCAAGTGATGAGTTAGACTAAGTCGATCATGATGATCATGTTATAAATTTGGATTAAGGATATAGACTTGGATAATGGTATGGACTTGGATAAGGATATGTAAGGATTAAGACTCAAGACAAGACAACTAGGGTGTTTTGGATTTGATAGATTTTATGATTTTTAGAATTTTTGGAATATTTCAATTTTTAGGATTTTTGGGATATGTATGTACACTATACAAAGGGGGTTACTATAAAAGGGAAAACCAATACTAACAACTAGGATGGGAATAATGGAATATGTAATTATTAAATTATTTAGATGTAGATTATGGATGATGGTGAATGGACTAGGGATAGCTAATGACTACCATGCGATGGAATCAACTGTCTATTTTTCCCAAGTGTTACTTAGAGAATATGACAAGATGTTTCAATAACATGTCCCAAGACATATTCCACTTCCTTAAACATTTTAAGATAGGAATAAAGGATGGATATAATAGGATAGTATAACATTGGATGGCATAGGATGGATAAGGATGAATAAGATGTGATAGGTAAGAAATGTTGTAATGGGACACAAATGGAATGGACAAGGGGCTATAAGATATGACTGTAGGGATGAAATGGAATTTTTCCCCAAGTGTCAAGGTAATTTTAGTTAGTTTATTATTTTACCATGATGTCAAACATTGGTTTTCATCATGGTGCTTTATAAAGGCACCAAAAAATTGGTTTTCACCATTGGACATATTTTCTTTTTACTTTTTTGACTTGATGGTATCACAACTTATTAGAGGTGTGTGAGATGCATTGATGCTAACATTTTCTTGAGCTTCAGTCGATACCTATTGTGTGTGTGTGTGTGTGTGTGTGTGTGTGTGTGTGTGTGTGTGTGTGTGTGTGTGTGTGTGTGTGTGTGTGTGTGTGTGTGTGTGAGTGATTCTATGACCATGTTTTTTATGTTGGATGTATTTATGTCCTTATGATCTTTGTTGACTCATGATTTAGATCTCTATGGATATCTTGATGATGTATCTTTGTATCCCCTATGAGAGACAATGTTACTAAGGGAGGTAATATAGGTTATGGGTTGGATTAAGTCTAGGATATAATGATAGTGTATAGGAATTGATGGTGTGATAGGAGATGAAGAAGAAGGATTGATAGTTGTATGCATTGTTGGAGATGCTTGACATTATATGTTTGATTGGTTCCATATGAAAAAATAATTAAAGAGATACAAGATCATTTGATTGTTTTTTTCTTTGATCCATTTACTTGAATAATTATTAGCCATCTTGGCATTGTTTTGAAAATTTTCTTGATTTTTTATATTGATTGGATTTTGACTACCCCCTGGTGCTAGATTTTGGGCTTCACCAAAGGAATTTTAATTTTAATTTAATAGATAATTATTTTAAATTTGACAGTCCCCTAGTGCCTTTGAGATATTTAGACTAGGGGAAGATTATTTTTTACTAGGACAAATATTTGACTTGGATTGATTTTGACTCATTGGATCAAAGGTGATTTCAAAATTATACATCATTTTTTGAATATGATCTTGGACCTTGATATTTTTGGCACATGTTATGTTTCTTGAGGAAGATTCCAATTCTGTATGATCTTGTTTGTACTAATGGAGGGACTTAATTAAGTGATCATAGATATGAAAAAAAGGGTCCATGATGGATAAAGGTGGGGGAGATGTTGTGATGAATAAAATGAGAGGTGGTGGATTAGCATGATATTAATAGATATTCCTAGGAGACCCAATTTTGACCTCAGATAAGATCTCCCCAAGATCATCAAATGGATCACTAAGGCTTGTTGTAGGATATGCATATGAGGCAAGATCAAATCCAGTCTAACAAATATCAATTGATACTACTTATAACTATGTTGTGACTTTATCATATTGGATTGCATATATGCCTTATGATTGGTTGATATCTCAATAGGAGGTATCCTGATGTAGAGGGATTATCAAATATATCATTCATGGAATGAAAATAAGAAACAAAAAAACAATCTTAATTACCTTTGCCCATATCCTTTAATTGAATTTGGATTTTTTTGATCTTTTATCCTTTCATTCTCCTAATATTCTCCCTTTTATACTAATAACACTTACAAAACAATCCTATGATGAACTTTCTTTACATCTTGCTCATTGGTAATCTATGTATCTTGCACAATAGACAAGTTAGTTCACGAGGCCTGAATCACTTCACTTGTTTATTCATAGTGGAAATGTATTTAAACATCTTTGTAATAGTATTTTATGAACTCTTATACCTAATAACAAACTTCACCTAGAAATCTCTTCCCCTTACACAACTCTGCTCATCCTACCCACATGTTACCCACAACATCGAACCTACTACATAGACCTTTGTTCCACTATTAATGCCAATTTGAACATTACTAGTATGAATACATGGGTTAAATAAGGTATGAGCACATTTTAGGAGTTATACTTCACAATAAATTTGATTTATGTACAACTATAATGAAACTAACTTACCAATCTCCTTGCACTTCGAACAATCTTCTTCCAAACTCTTTCTTGCATGAGAATTTGTTCAGTCTTCATTAACACTTTTCCACCAGTATTGCTCCTCCAAAAAATACACACATAAAATTCAAGAGTCACTTCTAATCTAAATTTTTAGCACATTAAAAAATCCTATATTTGAACTATATCTTTCAATAGTGTCTACAGTCCAATATGTTGTCTAGGAATTCAATATGTATTTCAAACACTTTGATTCTAGTTTAGCCTTAACACAAGTTATTTAATAATTATATTTACGCCTTGAAGCCTATATTCACATTTTTTAATTTGTATTAGTTCCACTATTGGCATAGACATAATTTGAAATATTCTATACTGTATGTGGTGATTGTGTACAACTTATAAAAATGCATGTTTTACAAATGGATAAAATAATAGTAAAAGGTTCTTAAAAAGTTTTTTACCTATCAGATGGCTTCTTAATATTTACACATATCTCTTAAACCTTTATAAATTTTTAATATATTTTTGTTGATCATATTCAAGAATCATCATAGTATATTACCTTGGCTATGTGTGGCAACATAGTTAGTTGTTGATAGTCCTAATGCCTAATTAATGAAATATGTATTTAATTTCATAAAGGCTATCAACAATCATGATAAAATGGAAAGAATTTTTATTACTCAATGGTTCCACTATAGTCTATCCTTCACTAAGAAATGTACGTGCTCAATTTTATGTATCAACAACTTTATCCATCACCACATAACTTGAATTGCTTATACTTCAGGGTCTGTCACTTTGATCATTCAAAAGATAATGACACTCAATAAACAAATTATTTATTACGATTAAAGAACATATTGTAACATACCAGTCAAACATTCCTCTAATCAATTATTCTATTCATTCACTAATTTACTCTTTCGATATTATTGCATAGATAAGAATAATAGTTAATAGAATCTCTTTCAAATAAAGAGATATGCATTCATCTTCTTGGGGTTATTTACAATCTTACTTCAAATTCCAACACCTCCACCTTCTCTACATTGAATGATTCAAAAACATCAAAGTTAAAACATATATTTTAAGATCCTAAAATCTATAACTAACTTGATAACTATTTTTGTACATTACCTAACTTCTTAACCACTCTCTAACTCAATAAAATGACTCAACATGGTGTTATTAACCCTTTATTTGACCCTAACCACCTCTTAAAGACTCAAAACATGAAAACTATAACACTATGTACATCAGGTAGTAATTCGTTTGCATCATACTACTAAGGAGTAGAAAAATTTCCCATAGAAGTTATAATAAGATTTAACTATTAGATTCATTACAACATCCCTCTTCCAAGTGTAAGTCCACCTGGGTCCCAAGGCCTATTTAAGATTCCTAGTCCTTTATGCTACTTCTTTATGTGGGATCCTCTTTGATTCACTCCTCTCTTGCTTCTTCCTTTGATTATACTTGTGCATTGATATTCCACCTCATCACCTTCATATTTTTAGTGATATCTTGTAAATAACCAACACATGGAACACAAAAATCAATAAAAATAATTTTCTACTTATCCTCTTGGAAATATCTTGCTTGCTTATGGTTGTTTGATTTCTCCATGATTGCTTCTGCTATTTGTGGAAGTAGTAATATAGATAATGCCTCCTCTTCAGTCTCTTTAGCCTCCCATATGAAACTATCTTCTGATATAACTTTATTTTCATTCTCCACCTTGTCACCATTCAAAGCATTCTCCAAATCTACTATCTCCCTTTCTAACTACTCAATACTTTCATATGTAAACTAAAAACCATATTTCTCTTTTCCTTCCAATCATTCAATGAGGTCCTTAAGGTGGTATTCTTCCTCTTGATCATGCCTATCACATACTTGGCTACAACTATCATCATGTTCATTTGGATGCTCATTCCACCAAAACTTATGCATCTCCTTCTTCAATTATTTGCATATCATCCCCTTCTTTTCTCTCTCTTCTCTCATGGTTTGCATTCTCCTTCTCTTTAACAATAGTTTGATTGACCATTTTATTTAATTATTTCTCATCACCCATCCAAAGTGTGGGTTCTCAATATCTCTCATATTTTCTATCATAAGGTTCATCAAGGCTATTTTTTGCTTTATCTCATGCATCTCTCTTTGGAAGTATTCTTCTTGTTTCTTCCTTATCAACTTTCTTTCTCTTTGATTTCTCAACTAGTCTTTTATATTGGGTAGCTCCCTCATCATCCTCTTCACTATATGTATCCTTTCAAGTAAGTCTCTTTTACCTTTCTCCATTCTTTATCCAAGGTATCTCCTAGGATCCAATTCTTTGATCATTCACTTTGCTCTCTTTGCTTGAGCTTCTTTAGCTCTTTATTTATTCTCAAGCCTCTTTTGGCTTTTCAATTTCCTTGATCATCTTCTTCCATTAACCTATGTGATCTATTATTTTTACTCAAGAGAGGATGGTTAGTATGGTGTTAGTTCCAAAATGAAAATAATGTGAAATAAACACACTAATAACATAACATCTCTAGGCCTAGACACTAGGGAGATATTAGTTAACAAAAATAATTTATAAACACAACTAAAAACCAAAGAATCAAACACAAGAATTCTTTCACCTTCCTTGGATGATCCAAATGATTTTATAGTGGTAGCTTTCTCAACTTGTGCTCATGAAGTCCTTGGCAATGGAAGCTTGGCTACCTCCATCTCTCCTTGGCACTTTTGGCTTGTGGCTTAGCTTGGCTTGGAATCAATTTGGCATGGTAACACTAGTTGATTGAATATTTTATAACCAATTTGTCATTATAAATTTGCATCAATAAATCTTTATTTAAATTATTTTGTGAGGCCTTCTATTTATAGATTTTTAGATTTGATCAGAATCAACCTCAATAATCCATCTCAAGATTGAGATGTGTGGTTGAGGATTAGTTTAATTTTTGGAATTAAGTTTTTTATTATCCTCATCATGACATTGGAATAAGGGTAAATTAAGAGGCATGGAGAGCATCATGAAAGGCATTGATGAGGTATGGGAGGAATGAATCTTGATATGTGTGGCATTTATGGCCTAAGGATGTCTTCCCAAGAAATGAGGTCACTTGATGATGAAAATATTCCATATTCATTTTCAAAAATAATTTTTCAACAATTTTCCATGGAATTCTTGATTAGGCCTTGATTGGGGTTAGTTATATCTTAAGCATGATTAAGCATTTTGTGCACAAATTACTCAAATTGATCAGAATGCCTTGTTATTGGTCCAAATTTTGACTAAATTGGAATTGGAAGCCCATGTTAGATGCATTGGATGTGTATTTCCATTTAGGATGTTACTAAAAATAAATTAAAAAGGCATGCATCTTGTGTAAGATATTTGATAGGAAAGAGCAATCCAGAGCACCTAGGTGCAAAATTAGCATTTTGACTTGAAATGATTTGATCAAAGTTAGCTGGCCCATAAATTGCATTGTCCCATTTAGGGATACCTTGGACAAAATTGGCACTTGAATATGTCAGTTTCACATTATTTAGCGTGTTTTAATGTTTTAGGCCAAATTATGCATTTTGGGTGGAAATTGGTCAAAAGCCTGATCAGAGGTTATCGATGGCCAATTTTAGGTGTTTATAGTTTGCCCCTATTTGGGAAGGCATTAAAAGTTGTAAGCACAGTAACATCTTCTCAAAGAATGAAAAGGTCCTATATGCCTACAACTATAATGATGATAAACTAATTGTATGATGCCCCCTTGAGGGAATGGTTGTCACAAGTAGGTCGGTAAATGGTCCCTCAAAAAGAAGGAAATGAAATGAGGGGACAAAATAAAGGAAATATGATGGGGTGAAAACATTAGTCAAAATAATTAAGAATGCAAGATTTATGGTGTACAATGGTTTTCCCAAAGATGGTTATAAGTATTGTACCCTAATAATTGTAATGTGATATGATAACACAATAATCTGCCCAAAGGCGGTTATAATCATTGAAAAGATGGAGATACCCCCGTTAGGATAGAAAAACAAGACAACAATAGGCCCCTATATAGGTATAAAAATTAAAGTGGTGACAACACAATGATTTTCCCAAAGGCAGTTATAATCATTAAGAAATGTAGGTGGGATGGTGTACAATGGTTTTCCCATAGGCGGTTATAATCAGTAGACCCAAATGATTAAAAACATAATAAATTTGGTCGAGGATGATGATAACTTAACACAAAGGGTAATGATGAATTGGAACAACCTACTAGTATGGAGATGCTCATTTGGACTAATAAAGGTTGAAATTCTTTCATGGTCAATTACTTTATTTGGGATATAATTGGGAGTAGAATTAGGATGTCAGTGCCAAAGAGATGCCACTATTACTAAATAAACTCCTTGAAATTAAGGTTTATTATAGCATGTGTCGGTAGGCATCATGGTATAACATCATGAGAACTTGGTTGAAATATGCATGAGGACTGACTCCTGTAATCCAATACTCAATAGAAAATAATGCACCAATGATAGAAACCATGATGATAATGTAAACATATGAATATGGATGGATTTGAGTATAAGAGTGTGTAAGGAATCACCCAATGAACACACATAAATTAAATTAAGGTAATAGTGCTGAAAACAAATGAACAGTAGATAAATAAACAAATAATGCAATATAAACCATATGAACATTGCTCCTAGAAAATAGGAAACAACTAAACAAATGAACAAAATGGGGGAATAGAAGAAATGGAAGGGGTGACTGAACTATCTCCATATGCACTAGGCAAGTGGATGTTACCTACATAGTTTCATAGATGTCATATCCAATAAAAAAAACTTTAGGCCAAATGTAGTTCTCCTAGGGAATGGGAAGAATATGGTAACTAAGGAAAACAAACATAATGGATGTGATAAAAGAATAGGAATGGTCTTGCAAAATGGAAAGTGTGAGAGAGAAAAAGGCCAAAAAGGATGGGGAAACTAAATGATAAGTGATTTACTTGTAACTTAGTAAGGGTTCCTAGAATCCTTAAGGCAAAGAAGTGGTCAATGTTTTTGTTCTTTTCTACTAATTTTTCAAATGTTTTTAGAAGTGTTTAAAGTATTTCAACTCAATCAAGAATGAAAAAACACTAAATGGTTAAATCTCATAAAATGGTGAGAGTGTTTAAACCTAGGTTGCTCACAAAAAGGTAAGAGCGTGGCTTAGGTTACTCACAAAATAGTGAGAGCATGGCTTAGGTTACTTCCAAAAAGGTGAGAGTGTGGCTTAGGTTTCTCACAAAATGGTGAGAGCGTGGCTTAGGTTGCTTGTAAAATGGTGAGAGCATGGCTTAGGTTTCTCATAAAATGGTGAGAGCATGGTAGAAAGGGTGATTGAGCTAACCTCAACAAGTATTGAGATTGCCTACATAGTCCCAGAGTAGGACCTTAAGTCACTACAGTTCCACCATTTCAGTAGAGGAATTCGACTAGTGTGGTAGCCAATTCAAAAAAAATAGGCTTAGTTGGTTAAAAGGCACATCATGGCATAAAAAGTGGCAATTTGGTATGTCAAAGCTTAGTATTGACCCTAGTTTTCCCATAGGTAGTTATACGTCCTAGATCAATGGTACTAATTTTCCCAAAGGTAGTTATAATTAGTAGCAAGACCAATGGTAAGAAAAGACAATAAATGAAGGATGCAACTACCAAAACTTCTATCATACTATCCCAAAATAAAATCTCTATCTAAAATACTTAAACTAATTGATGAAATTGATTAGATACCTTAATGCTAAAACTGCGTAATGAATGTCAAAAACCAAGGTCAAATAGGTTGTTTTTAGAACACACTGGGTCAATAGGTCAAAAGAGAAAAGTGGTCATGGAAAAGAGAATAGATAAGATGGTATTGGCATAAATAAGAATAGTGATTAAATGGAATAACTAAAATAGTCCTTATAGACAATACACCTTAGCATTCAAGCATAATACCACTTGAGATGAATAATATTCATTAGCTTTATAAGTTCATCATCATCTGGTGTGGCAAGCCTGTATGCTCCTAATCCTTAATCTGTAGTGATGATGAAATGCCTTATCCAGTTTGGTTTGAATTTACCTTTATGTTTCTTCTCGATCATGATATTTTTTTGGTTTTCTTTAAGAACAAAAACACCAAGTTCAAATATTCTATACTTAACACATTGATTATAGTGGCCTTTTGAGTCAGTTCTGATATGCTTGAATATTATTGAGCACATTTGTGCATTTTTCATCAAGTAGATCCAGCTCTTTTAGGTGAGCTACTTGATAGTCATGATCATCTAGGACATGCTTGAAAGAGATGCATAGTGAAGGCAATTCGACCTCAATGAGAAGGATAGACTTAGTACCATAAACAAGTAAGGAGCAGCTCTGATGAGGGTATGATGATTTGTATGGTATGCCCAAAGGGTAGGGAATATCCAGAGGTGCTAACCATGACCGGTATCATTGACAATCTTTTCAATAATGTTGACAATGGTTTTGTTGGATGACTTAGCTTGGCTATTACCTTGAGGGTAATATACTATATAAAAATGTTTGGTGATATTATATTCATTACATAGCTGGTCTACATCTTTATTCTTAAATGATCCTCCATTATTGGATATAATGTTAAAGGGGATACCATAGCGACAGATGAGATAGTTGAAGTTGAATTTGGAAATTTGCTTTCTAGTCACAGAAGTAAGTGGTATAGCTTCAGCCTACTTAGTGAAATATTTAGTGGTGGTAAGGATATGTTTATGGCCATCAGATGAAGTGGGGTTAATCTTCCCAATGAGGTCAAGTCCCCATGTAGAAAATGTCCATGGTGTTAACATTAGTTTTATAATTTTTTCTAGGGCATGAATCAGATTAGCATGTTGTTGACATTTGTCACATTTATTTACATATGCAGTGGCATATGCATCCATTATGGGCCAATAATAACCAGTATGCAAGAGATTTTTGGATAGGATTTCCCCTCTAGAATGAGCTCCACATACTCCTTTTTGAACTTCTCTTAACACTAGTTTAGACTTTACAAAAGTTAAACAACAAAGTAGAGTTCCATCAAAAATATGATGGTAAAAAGTGGATCCAAGTAGAGTATAATGAGCAAAATGATGAATGAAGGCTTTGGTTTGTTTTTTAGAGAGGTTAGGTGGTAAAAATTGGTCATGAAGTTAGTTGTAAAGTTTTGAGTACTAGATAGAATTAGGACCAACAATATCACAAATCATGGCAATGGTTGAAAGTTCATGAGTTGGTGCTGATAAACTTTTGATGAGGAACTGATACTCTCTAGATTTATATATTTGTTGAATCAGAGAACCAATAGTAGCCATGGCATCTATAGTTCTATTACTAGCCCTTGGTATGTGCTCAAAATAAATGTTGGAAATTTTCTTTTTAAGAGTGTCAACTATGGCTTTATATGGAACCACCTTATCATCTTTGGTTTGAAAATGATTTATGACCTGATTGATGATTAACTAAAAATCATCATAAACTTGAGGATGAGATATATTCCAATGCCCTACTTCTTGAAGTCCTGCAACAAGTGCTTCATACTTGGCCATGTTGTTTGTACAAGGAAAGCTAATTCTAAATGATTTATGGATTAGATCCCCTTATGGTATAATAAATAATAGGCCTATCCCTGATCCATGTGCAGTGAATGAACTATTAAAATACAATTTCCAGGGCTACTCTTCAAGGGGTGTGTTGATGATGATCATGATATATTCATCAAGAAATTTAAATGTGAGTGGTTGGGTGTCTATGAAAGGTGCTTTAACAAGTTGATCTACAAAAACTTGTCCTTTGATTTCCTTCTGAGTGACATACTCTATGTCAAATTTACTGAGAATCATGATCCATTTAGCCATTCTAACTTGCAAATCTATTTTAGATAGTAGATACTGGAGTAGATATACCTTTGAAATGACCATGGTCTTATTATTCAACATGTAATGGCACAATTTCTGAGCTACAAAAACCATGGCTAGATAAGCTTTTTCAATAAGTACATAATTATGTTCATATGTAACCAAGGTATAGATTAGGTAGTACATAGAATGCTCTTTTATATTTTCATCATGTTGATCCAAGAGTGCCTCCAAAGCATGGGCACTTATCTACTAGTTAAGAGATGAAGCATCAAATTAACTAGATCTTACCCTACAAACTACATATTTGCTTTAAATTGGTTGGTGGTAGCATCTTGGTTATAGCATGGACTTTAGCCAGATCAACTTCAATACCTCTATGAGACATAATGAATCCAATTAATTTTCCTAAATTTACACCAAACACACATTTCTTTGGATTTAGTCTAACTTTGTACTCCCATAGTCTTTCAAATATCTTATGTAGCACTATTGGATGGTTGACCCTAGTTTTGGATTTTCCTAATATGTCATCGACATAGTCTTCAACAATATCATGCATCATATCATGAAATATGATAGTCATGTCCCTTTGATATGTAGCTCTAGCATTCTTAAGGCCAAATAACATCACCTGATAACAAAATATTCCCCATGGAGTGGTGAATGCTATTTTATGTTGATCTTCTAGTGCTATACTAATCGGATTGTATCCTGAAAATCCATCCATGAGTCAAAGCATTTTATAACTAGCTATGGATTTTATGATCATTTTGATATTAGGTAGGGAAAAATCATATTTAGGACAAGCTTTTTTGATGTCTTGAAAATTAGTACAAATTTTGATCCTTTCAAGGTTTTTGCTAAAAGGTACAACATTAGAGATCCATTCTGAGTAGTTAATAGATCAGATACATCCTACTTCTAAGAGTTTTTCTAACTCTATCTTTACCAATACAACAATGTGAGGATGCATTTTATATAGCTTTAATTTTATTGATTTGGCATCAAGATTAACCATAAGGTGGTGTATAACCAAGGTGGGGTCTAAACTTGGCATGTCAAAATAGGCCCATGCAAAGATATCTACAAATTCTCTCAACAGAGCTATAAACACGTCACAATCCTCCTCAATGAGGGATGTGCCTAATTTTATCCATTTTAGGTCTGATAAAGTCTTAATATTTACCTATATTATAGCTTCAACTAGAAAGGTCAAACCATCTTCTAGGATAGTAAGTAATGATTTGAAATGTTGGACTATGTTAGGGTCCTTTGTTAGGACTTGCTTTTCAAATTCACCTAGGCAGATGAATCTGAATCCCCTAATGGGAGATCTGGGCATGTAACAAAAATAGTAAAAAATTATTAGAGAATTTGATCAAATACTTGTTGTTGCTCAAAACTAAACTTAGATCCATAGGCAAGTTCATCATTGGTGGTCTCCTAGTCTAAATTTGAAGAAGAATGAACACCCCCATCTAATGGCACTTGAAACATGTTTTCACCACTAGATTGGCCTTTATCTTTAATTTTTCCATGGTCAGAAAGTGCCTCAAAGAGGTTCTCACTTTGGGACCTCAATGTTTTAATTATTTGTTTTTGGCTAAGGGTGTTCACTCGCTCTCCAAAATAGGCTACATGATATAATGTGATTGAAAATCTTGATTTGTGATCTCCCAATGGAACATTGTCTCTAAGGCATAAGAAATCACATAATACCTCATCATTCTGAAACTCATCAATCAGTATACTAGATTCTTGTTGGTCCCAATATATTAGTTAGGGATAATAGAATGGTAATGGATTATAATGAATGGCTAGGGTAAGGGTAAAAATGACATTATTATCAAATAGGTTGGTTTTAGCTAGGTTATCAAAGGTAAGGCTATGATCAGACTCTACTTCATTGTCAGCATCATCATCACTAGTCACTGGTGATGGAGTTTGAATAAAATATGTGGGGTCACCCCTAGGTAGTTTAAATCCAAATCCATAAGGTCTTTCATACTTAGTCATAGAAATTGGCTTGATGGTTCCTTGTTGATTTGATCTGAGACCTCTTCCTTTATAATTGTGACACTCCATGATCCTATTAGGAATAGGATACTTGGCACTTTAATAATAATTATCTTAGTTGTCATTATATAACCATGAGTCATCCCATTCAAGAGGGTCAAGTCCTAGGCTAGATGCTGGTACAAATGTGGTAGGTCTCTTATCTTTGTTTTTTTGTTTCAAATGCATATGTGTGATGACTTTAGGTCACCCAAAGGTTTTCTAAATATAAGGAAGATTGGAAATATGAAACGTATCATGGGTCACATATTCTCTTGGTCCATTATCTAAAATGGTGAAATGATTAGAAGCTTCAGGAGGTAGCATGTGGGAAATGGAATCCAAGGTATTAGAATCTATGCAATTATTCGGTGAAGGATCAATAAGTATGGCCTTTCTTTTCTCCTATTTAGAACTTGGATTCATATCATACTGATAATTATAGCTTTGAAATTTGGCCTCAAGATTATTGCAGTGTTTATATGGGTGTAAATATCTTGAAATATTCACTTCCATCCCTCAGTGGGAAAACTTGATACATTTATGCAGTGTTAATGGGACTACACAAATATCATGTAACCAAGGCCTGCCTAGAAGCATGTTGTATAATAACTCAATATCCAACACATGGCAAAGTGTATCATGGGTTAAAGTCCCAATGATAATTGGCAAACTAATAATTCCCTATGACTCTTTCTTGATTATCATAGGCTTGAATAGTTATTGTTTTTGGCTACATATTTGTCATTGTGTAACCAAGAAGCTTGATGAGATTTAGAGACACTATGTTGAGGCTAAATCCATTATTGATAAGGACACATTTCACTTTATGCCATCTTATATAAACTTATATGTATAATGGATTATTATAAAACAAGCCAAGGGAAGACATATCGCTTTGGTTGAATGTGACTTGTTGGGATGGAGCTAGGTGTCCAACCAAAGATTGAAAGTTATCAGGAGATATGTCACTATCAATAGTGGATTGGGTCAAAAACTCATTCAAGATGTTTTTATGGATTATTGATGTCTACAACAAATCTAAAATAGAAATTTGTGATTGTGTCTTTTGTAATTATTCCATAATATCAAACTTATTATCTTGGTCAGTAGTGAATGGTTTATTCTAAGGTTAAATGGTTGGTTGGATGACAAGCAAAGTGGTGGATGGTTGTGGGCCTGTGATAGTAATCCTTAACCTTTGAGTTGTGATTACAAAATTGGGATCAAATATTAGACCATTATTACTAACTAATGTTGGGAATGGTGTGGGACTGAACAAGACAAGTCTTGGTTGTTGGTGCGCTTGCATGTGGTCACATGGCAATGACAAATTGTCACTATAAGATCCAAAAGGGGAAGTCCTAGTTTGCTAGTTTGCCTATGTGCACTCCTAGGTCAAAGACAAATTGTCCATGTGATTTGGCTAAATATTATTGTTTAGTAATGGTCTAGGTTGATTAGTACTTGGTCTAAGATTAATGGAAATGGTATTAACATTGTTGGGTGGAAAAAACTTTACTAGCACTAAAACTAGAAGCTTTGTCTGGTATTGGAGATATGACGTTGGTAGGAGGAAAACTCCTAGTACACTAAAGGCGAGATGGTGGAGAAAAAATTTCAAAATTATTTTGTTACACCAACTCAAATATAGGATCAACAATACCTTGAGCTCTTTGGCTTCACATATATGGTGGATCTGCCAAAGTGTAAAATGAAAAAGGATTGGAAATACTTCAATTTGAATCTTGAGTCTTCAAAGTGCATGTTCGTATCCCTAGCGGAGTCACCAAAAAACTATTGGGAGAATATTTTGTCATCAACTAACTAAAGGCAAAATGGTTATATCAACCATAGCGTAATGAGATAAATCTCTCCTCTCAGCAAGGGGAGGCTCCCTATAAACTATAATATATAATATAAATTGAAAATAGACACAGAGGTGAGATCATACCATCCATTTCTCTTTTTTTAGAGATAATGTTCACAAGGTAAAGGAAAATTCCTGTGTAATAATTGAAAGTAATTCTCTTCTTTCAAAAATGATGTTTAGTAAATAGTAGGAAAATTTTCTGGGTAGTAACTGGATCCACAAGAAACCCATGAAAGCACAAAGTCTTTCATTTCTTCTCTTACTGATTTAGAACTAATATCATAGTATAATGAAGTGCAACACAAAGTCTCCACTAAAAACTACAATAGAGTATATGATCATAAAGGATAAAATTAGTTCAAAGCCTTTCCAATATCCTTTGTGCTAAAACACAAAACACACAAGCTAAAGATAATTATGGTAGCACAAAGTCTCCACAATCGGCTTCAGGACATCTTCCAGATTATTTTCACTTGCTCTGCTTATTTGATCAAATCGATAAAATTGTATTTAGGAAAGAGACATAAGAACAATTTCCTACATAACACAAGTTATTTCAACACAAAGTTTGAAAGGTCACTTTCTATCTCATTCACCTAATAAAATATGATTAACAATCTGAGCTCAAAGTCTCAAAAATGCCTTTCAATTTAGGTAGAGTTTTACTTCTAATAACTAAGAGATATCCCTTTATCTAAAATGAGAGATTACAATATATAGCATCAAAAGAAAGACTTTGGCACTTGTTTTCACACAATGGCCCATGCTACATTGAATGCATTGGAAAGAGGAAGTTCTATGCAGGGGCCATGCTGGAGTAGGTTACCGGTCTTGACTTTGGCATTTAACTCATATCAAATGTCTTCTCCAAAGCATGGGTTTCTTGAACCTTTGAAAGGTAAGGCCACTCCTATTTATGATACTTACATGACTATGCACTCATCTTTACTCAAATGAATAAAAATAGGATGTGCCATTGAATGCTTGTGCTCTCTAATATCCACTTGGTGGACTATTCCACCCACTAGAAAAAATCTTCTGCCAATGCTTCTGGATTCTCTATTTAATTCCCTCTTTCCTTGCTATATTTTGTCTCTTCTTGGTGATCCAATCTCTCAAGGCTATCTTCTCACCTTCTATTGGCTTTTTCACCTCCTTTCTCAGTGGGTCACTGAGTTTGTCCTCAGGTCTGCGTTATTTGAAAATCAACAATTATTCCATTATCCTAAATTTGACATCCATGGGGATGTCACCGGTCACTTGAACTATTTTAAACCTTTGAACCATCTTTTTAGAGTTCACCAGTTTAATGGTTCAATGGTTCAATGGTTCAATATTTTATGTTTTGCAAAGAGTCATGTTCACTCAATGTTCTTATGAATTCAATTTGTATCATTGAACCAACTGTTTGAACCTTTCACTGGAACCTTCCGCTCGAACCTTTTTGAACCTTTGAACCATTTTGAAGTGGAGTTCAATGGTTCAATGGTTTAATAGTTTAATGGTTCGATGGCATTTATTTCAAATCATTGAACCCCATCATTGAACCATATATCATTGGACCTCAATGTTGAACCATCCTTATCAATTTTAGGAAATGCCTTCAAGTGTTTTGTAATTTCTTCTTGAAAAAATCCACCTTTTGAACCTATGATTTCCTTAGCTAAAAAGGTTTGTGAAATTGAATAACATGACTGCTCAATACTTTTTTGAGAAATAAGGAGACCATTCTTGGCCTATAGGACCAAAATAGTCAACAGATTGTCCACAAAAACAAGTGACTAGTTTTGAGAACAACAGTTGGCTCCAGTTGGGGAACTTCCATCGATTGTATTTTGAAATGATCAAAGGGAGTAGAATCTAGACTCTAAGTGCCTTTATCCATGCCATTGGGCCATAGAGTCAAGCCACCCAAAAAGAGAAAGACACCAAAAAACTAAATGAACACCACAAAATAAACAAAGACTATACAAATGTACAACTAGACTTATCTGATACTTCAAGGATTGAAGTGCTTTAGATGCTGCCCACTATGAGGTAGTGAAAATGCTGTTCCAGCTTGATATTCTAGCAAGAAGATACTTTTACCATAGATCTGATGAATGTTAAATGGACCTCTCCACCAGGAATCAAATTTTCTATGCATTCTTTTTGGTTCTCTCCTCTTGTCCCACAATAAGACTTGATCTCCAATTTGAAAATCATGAATCCTTGCTCTCTTATCAAAGAGTTTCTTTACTTGATTTTGATGTGTAGTGATATGGTCCACTACCATAGTTCATTGATCATCTAGTTCTATTAGGCACATGATACTTTTATCAATAGAATTTTTGAAAGTTTGATCTTTGACTGCCTTTGCTAACTTCAGTGCTGGTAGTTCTAGGGTGATTGGTATCTCTGCATTCAAACCATACAAAAGCTAAAATGGTGACATACCTATTGCCCTCTTAGGTGTAATCTTGTCTACCCACAAAGCATCAAATAATGCTTTATGCCAAGTTATCTGATTATCATCTACTAGTTTCCTGATAATAGTAACTAGATTCTTGTTACTTTATTCTACTTGACCATTTCCTTTGCAGAAAATAGTTAGAGGAGTGGGAAAGAATAATCCCATAATTATAGTAAAACTTAGTAACCTCATGAGAAGAGAAACAAGTAGCATTATCTATTACAATCTTAGTTGGGACCCTAAATTGAGAAATAATATTTTCTTTAAGTAAATTGCATACCACTTTCGAAGTAGCATGCTTAGTTGGAATATCTTCCACCCACTTGGTAAAATAGTCTATCACGGTGAGAACATAGTCGTGTCCAGCACTTGAGGATGGGTTCACAGCACCAATGAAGTCAATACCCCATTGTTGAAAAGGCTTTTCAATTACCACTAGTTTGAGAGGTAATATGGTCAATTTAGGTTTTCTAACAAACTTTTGACACAACTCACATCTACGTACCCAAACGTACGCATCTTGAAACAATGTAGGCCAATAGTATCTAGCTCATAGAATTTTGTGAGCCATTAGTGGTGAAAAAAAATATCCTCTACAAGTCAAATTATGGAAGGACTCCAAAAGTTTACTTTGTTGCACCTTATCAATGCAATAAAGAAATACCCCATCAAGACTTCTTTTATATAAACCATTGTCCCACAAGACATAGTTAGCAGCCTTCAACTTAACATTCATTTTTTATTTGCAGGATAGATGGGTGGGATATTCACCATAGGTAAGAAAATGAGTGATATTGGAATACCACTCATTAGTATTAGTGATGAAGAGAATTGTAGGCACGTCCCTAACCTCTATTTCTTCATGTTTTGTTTCCTTTGGTATGTTATCAGTAATTAATTGACAGAGACATTTTCCCCACACAAGCTTAGTAGACTTGATATCAAAATCAAACTCCTAAATTTTAGCAATCTAATTTCCCCTTTTAGTACCAAACTCCTATTGAGTTAGAATGGACTTCATTATTGTATTAGGCACTCGAACAACAATATGTGAATTTAAGATATAGAATTTGAAATGCTTTACTCCCTTAACCACGGTATAAGCATGCTTCTCCATGTTTGAATATTTCAATTCATGAGCTTTGAGAGGATAAATCATAAAGGATATGAGAGATTCCACACCTTCTTTGTTTTGTTGGACCAAAATGGTTGAAAGTGTATGTTTAGAAGCGTAGCTATATACTACGAAGTCTTTGGTATAATCTAGACAAACTAGGATTGGGGCATGATCGATTGCTTTCTTGATATCTTCAAATGCTGACTTACTTTCTATAGTCCAATGGAAAGTAGCTTTACCCTTCATCATGTCAACAATGTGTCGAGTCTTCTCTATGAATTCTAGAATGAATCTTCATAGAAAATTCACCTTTCCAAATAAAGAGTGAACTATAGTCTTACTAGCAGGAAGAGTAAGATTTTGGATAGATTTAACTTTTTTTTAGTCAATTTTTATGCCTTCTCAGGATACAGTATGATCGAGAAGTTTACCTTCTGTAAACCCAAAAATTGACTTTTTGGGATTAAGAGAAATACCATTTTGTTGATAGCATTCCATCACTTATTGTAAATGATGCACATGATCAAGATGATGTTTGAAAAAAATGGTCAAGTCATCAAGATATACCACAATAAACTTTCCTATTTCATCTCTAAAGGCAAGATCCATTGCTTTCTGGAAGGTGGCACCAGTATTGATCAGACCAAAAGGCATTCTATGATATGCAAAAGTGCCCCACAGTGTAGTGAAAGTAGTTTTATGTTGGTCTGCTTCATTAACTTCCACTTAATTATACCCAAAAAAAACCATCTAACATTGATAACATTTCTGAACTAGTCACTATTTGCAACACTTGATACATGATGGGTAAGGGGTAGTTATCCTTTAGAGAAGATTGATTTAAGTTTCTGAAATCAACATAAATGTGAATTTTTCTATGATTTTTTATCACTAGAACTATGTTTGCAATCCAGGTGGAATGATGAATTAAAAAAATAATTCTTGCATTCAGCATCTTTTGGATCTTAGAAAGGATAGTACCTGATATTTTGGGGTTGTATTGCATTTGCTTCTGCTTGTGAGGTAATGACCCAACTTTAAGATGATTTTTATGTTGAATTTCTTTAGACCTGAGAGATTTCAAATGATCATAAGAATATGCCAAAATATCAATGTAATGGCGAAGAAGAGCAATGAATTTGAGCTTTTCATTAGAAGTGCAACAATTCCCAATGTTGACCATTTTGGGATTTTATTTTGTACTCAAATTTATTTGATCAAACTCCTTGGAGGAACTTGAATCCATTTGTTTCTACTTAACATACCTTTCATGCTTATCAAATAACTTTTCAAGAGAAATCAAACCTTTTGAAATTTTATTCCCCTTGAGTTGAAGAAACTCTTCACCAGTTTTTGAATCTATTTCAGGAACTGATTCACATGGTGGAGATTTGCTACCTTCAAAATAAAGCTCCTCAAAACTGTCCACCTTTTACAAAAAAGTAATGATTTGATTTTCATCATTAAACACATTCCAATGATTAGCATTATTAGGTACACTTGGTTTAAATACCAGCTCAATAGCATACTTGTTGCCTTTGAAATCCTTATGGGGAACCATGAGAGTTGCAGAGATAGCTAATGAATCTACGTGATCATTGAATTCTCTCAGCACAATAGAAATATTGAAAGTATCAAAACTTTCAATGCAATCCCATACAAGATTATGATAATGTCACAATATTTTATTTTTGTTTTGGTACATATTCCTTACCTGACAAATCACCAGTTCAGAATCTCCTTGAACATGAAGAATCTTAATACCTTTAGCATGAGCAACTTTCAATCCAAGCAACAAAGATTCATACTCGGTGATTTTGTTGGTATTGTTGAACTATAACTTATATGAATAAAGAAAAATTTCTCCTTGAGGGGATATCAAAACAATTCTAGCTCTAGAACTGGTAGAAGAACTACCATCAAATTCTAAAATCCAAACATTATTAGAATTTGATCTTCTCAAAGATTTCTCTTCATTAGTGAGGGAAGATTATTTTTTGCCTAAGCTTTGCCTTAACAATTCTTCTAATTTTCTATCTAAATTTTTTGATTTGTCACCTAATGAACCTTCATCCGATGAGCTAAAAACATCTTTAGTGGTCAGGAAATAGTTACCCATTCTTGATGATTTAATTAAAATTTGAGCTTCGAGATCTGATGTTTGGGTGATAATATATTTTGACTCTTTCTCAGGAAGCAATTTTTTCATGACACCTTTAACAAGTATTCTTTCTTTAGACAGATCCATATTCAACTCTCCACCTACGTCCTTGAAAAAATTATGTCCGAATAGAATACCATAGGAAGCTGGAACATCAGCCACCAAGATTGTCATTTTAATCATTTTATCTGAAAAAGTTGTGAATAAAATTTAGGCATATTTGATTTGACCCAGGAGTGGTACTTGCTTGTTTTCCATAGAGAAGCATCTCCCAAAAGTCTTAGTTAAGGTAAGACTAATATAATCTACTACCTTGGTGGGCTTAACATTATCAGAAGCTCCAGAGTCTATTATACAGTTGCTCAACTTATGACCATTTATTAACAAAGAAACATAGAAAGGTTATATTTTCCTAGGGATAACAAGAGGAGTATCAATAAGATTATTTTGGGTGGATTCTTTCTTCAAATAATCATGAGTCACCTTTGAAAAGTCTTGTCCTGTAGGGATAGTTTTGTTTTTTATGTATTCAACCAACCTATCAAATTGTTCAGGATTGGCTCGTAAGTACTCAACTTTAGTCATTTGAATCTTAGTCTTTTTAGCATGATCAATTATATCAAATAATTAAAATTAACTAGAAATAGAGGGAGTACATCATCCTGATCTTTATTGGGTGTGGTACTGGTCTGAGGAATAGAGAAGAAGGTACAAGATGGCTTGAGGTACTTACTTTCTTACTGATCATTGGGTCCTTTAATTGGAAAGGTAGTGAAGTCCCCTATTTAGCAATTGAAATTATTGGCTAAGGTTCTTATTTTGATTTTCCCTTATCAGCTAGTTGAGTTGACTAGTTCTAAGACCTAGTAAAAATAGTGTATGATCCATCAAACACTTCTCCCTTTCTTCTAGCCTCATCTTGGTAATTTAGAAAACTAATGTTGGAGTCACCAACTAACTCTTCTTCTCCTTCTACAAAGAGATTAGCATCATCTTCTTGGTCTAACTCAGGTTGGAAAGAGAAATCATGTTTAGCTTCATGATAACCAACTACTAAGTTAGTCAACACTACTTCAATGCCAAGCTTCCCTTGTGCGAGAGGAAGGCAATTGGGTTGCCCTTGGTTCTCGGTAGCATTGCTTTGATATGAATGGTTAGGGAATGTCTTCCTTGGTATATCTTGATAAGAAGGAGGAGTAGACATTCCTTAGGCCAGTTGCCTTTTCAAATCTAATAGTTCATTTACTAACTTTTGCACCATAAGATCTGTGGTAGTCATGGAAGAACTTTCAACAGATGAGGGAAATTTATTTTTATTAGAATCTTTTCTAATCTTACCTACCAGAATAAGATCATCTTCGACTTTAGTAGCTAAAATCTAAGCTATAGAAAGATCTATAGGTCCAATCCACCTCAATAGAAAACTTACTTTAGGAAGTTGAGAATTGATGAAAAAGCACTTAAGATTCTCTAGTGTTGGCTGAACAATTGTAGGAATTTTGTTCCTCAGCTTATTGAATTTAGCAATGAAGTCTTACATAGGCTCATGGGGTTCCTTCTTCATTTGCATAAACTGAACTAACAAGGCATATGCATCTTCAGTGGGTTTAAACATAGCCTCAAACTTAGCCTTGAGAGTGTTCCAGTCAGTTATAGTTTGAGCTTGAAGGTGATAAAACCAATCCGTGGTAGCACCTTGCAAAGTTTCTATAAATAGTCTCACGACTATATCTTCATATTCCATGCCTATCATGCCACATGCTATGCAAAAATAATCAATATGCTCATCTAGATGAACCTTCCCATCACCATATAATTTGGGAAAAAAATTCTTGAACTATGAGGTAGTTCATGTAAAGGTGGGGTCAAATTGAGAGGGCCAAAAGTGTTACACCAAGGGCCTTGGACTACCATGAGATGATGATTAAATAGAGGAATAACAAACCTTTGTGGGGTAAGTATGGACAAAAATTTACTAGCACTAAAACTAGAAGCTTCATTTGGTATTAAAGATCTGATGTTGGTAGGAGGAAAAATCCTAGTACGCTAAAGGCGAGATGGTGGAGAAAAAAATTCAAAATTATTTTGTTGCACCGACTCAAATAAAGGATCAAAAATACCTTGAGCTCTTTGGATTTGTGTATATGGTGGATCTGCCAAAGTGTAAAATGAAAAAGGACTAGAAATATTTCAATTTGAAGCTTGACGCTTCAAAGTGCACGTTCGTATCCATAGTGGAGTCGCTAAAAAATTATTAGGTGAATATTTTGTCATGAACTAACTGAAGGCAAAATGGGTATATCAACCATAGCGTAGTGAGATAAATCTCTCCTCTCAGCAAGGGGAGGCTCCCTATAAACTATAATATACAATATAAACTGAAAATAGACTCAGAGGTGAGATCATACCATCCATCTCTCTTTTTTCAGAGATGATGTTCACAAGGCAAAGGAAAATTCCTATGTAATAACTGAAAGAAATTCTCTTCTTTTAGAAATGATGTTCAGTAAACATAAGGAAAAATTCCTGAGTAGTAACTGGGTCCACAAGAAACCCATGAAAGCACAAAGTCTTTCATTACTTCTCTTATTGATTTAGGACTAATATCATAGTAGAATGAAGTGCAACCCAAAGTCTCCATCAAAAACTACAACAGAGTATATGATCACAAAGAATAAAATTAGTTCAAAGCCTTTCCAATATCCTTTGTGCTGAAATGTAAAACACACAAGCTAAAGACAATTATGGTAGCACAAAGTCTCCACAATCAACTTCAGGACATCTTCCAGATTATTTTCACTTGCTCTACTTATTTGATTAAATGGATAAGACTATATTTAGGAAAGAGACATAAGAATAATTTTCTACATAGCATAAGTTATTTCAACACAAAGTTTGAAAGGTCACTTGTTAACTCATTCACTTGATAAAATATGATAATAATATGAGCTCAAAGTCTCAAAAATGCCTTTCAATTTAGGCAAAGTTTTACTTCTAATAACTGAGAGATCTCCCTTTATTCAAAATGAGAGATTACAATATATAGCATCCAAAGAAAGACTTTGGCACCTATTTTCACACAATGGCCCATGCTACATTGAATGCATTGGAAAGAGGAAGTTCTATGCAGGGGCCATGCTAGAGTAGGTTACTAGTCTTAACTTTGGCATTTAACTCATATCAAATGTCTTATCCAAAGCATGGGTTGCTTGATCCTTTGAAAGGCAAGGCTACTCCTCTTTATGATACTTACATGACTGCCCACTCATCTTTACTCAAACAAAGAAAACTAGTCCGTGTCATTGAATGCTTATGCTCTCTGATATCTACTTGGTGGACTATTCCACCGATTGAAAAAAATTTCCACCAATGCTTCTAGATTCTCTATTTGGTTCCCTCTTTCCTTGAAATATTTTATCTCTTCCTGGTGATCCAAGCTCTCAGGGCTATCTTCTCACCTTTTGATAGCTTCTTTAGCTCCTTTCTCAGTAGATCACTGAGTTTGTCCTCAGGTCTGTGTTATTTGAAAACCAACAGTTATTCCATTATCTTGAATTTGACATCCATGGGGACATCATCAGTCACTTGAACCATTTTAAACCTTTGAACCATCTTTTTAGAGTTCATCAGTTCAATAGTTCAATGGTTCAATGTTTCAAAATTTCAATATTATATGTTTTACAAAGAGTTACATTCGCTCAGTCTTCTTATGCATTCAATTTGTATCGTTGAACCAACTATTTGAATCTTTCATTGGAACCTTCTGATTAAACCTTTTTGAACCTTTAAACCATTTTGAAATGGATTTCAATGGTTCAATGGTTTGGTGGTGTTTATTTCAAATCATTGAACCCCACCGTTGAACCATATATCATTGGACCTCGGCGTTGAACCATCCTTATCAATTTTAGGAAATGCCTTCAAGTGTTTTGTAATTTCTTCTTGAGAAATCCACCTTTTAAACCTACAATTTCCTTTGCCAAAAAGGCTTGTGAAATTGAATAATTTGACTACTTAGAACATTTTTGAGAAAGGAGACCATTCTTGTCCTACAGGACCAAAATGGTCAATAGGTAATCCACAAAAACAAGTGACTGGTTTTGGGAACAACAAATGCTACCCCTGCAATATGACCTACAACCCTATTGTAGTCATGTGCAACTACATGGTAGTTTTGTTGGTTATTACCATTCTAACCTTTGTTTTGTCCATTATTCTATCATTATGGGTTTTGCTATTGATTTTTTTGGTTCTTCTAGTTCAACCCTTTATTTTGATACTATTGATTTTGTTGTTATACTAGCCGTTATCGTTGTTGTTGCTAATTTTGTTGTTGTTAATTATTTTGTTTTTGTTAATTGTTATGTTAGGGAAAGGGTTTTTGATAAATACCAAGAGTTTGATTAGAAGTGGAAGCACCATTATCCAACTTTATCTCCCCATTCTCCAACATATTCTTGATTAAATGCTTGATTTGGACACATCTTCATAGATTATGCCCATTAACCTGATGATAGTAATAGAATTCATTTTAATGGTACCAATCATGATGAGGAATGCCTTACAAATAATTATTTGGTATAGGTCAACTAATCAGATTAGAAATAACAAGCTTATGAAATATAGACTCAATAGGTTTTCCTAGGTCACTAAAAACATGATGTGCAGGCATGGTTCTTCTAAGAGGGGTTTACAATAGTAACGACTACTATATTTATTGTATAGGTTTTGGTTGTTGTGATTATGGCATTTGTTGGAGAGGTTTCTAGGTAGGATTAAGCTAAAAGGGTGGTGCAAATGATGTCTACATAGTTAGGACATGATGAGATTTGATTACTCCATTTCCCACCACCTTCCTATTGTGGTTGAATTTCTTGGGTCTATCATGGTTATTGGCTTGTGTTGGTTGTGATGCTTACACTTAGATGGGTTGTTGGTCATTTCTCTAATTGGTACCTTGATTTTTATTATTTGAATTAATCTTAATGACTCTTTTATTGATGATCACCCTCTCAATCAACAAACCTTTATCAATGATCTCCTTAAACATATGTGCACATTACAATTCTAGATGATAAGCTATCTCACTATGTAAATTTTTGGTAAACATAATAACTAATTATTTATATAGTAAACTATAGGTGAAATATTTGGTAAGGGCTCTCCATCACTATAAATAACTTGCAAAACTCTCCCTTGATTTTTGCTTTGCTTGTGTCAGGTCCACTAATGAAATTGCATGTTCAAGATTATAGGAAAAGTGATACACAAACTTATCAAAAATATCATCAAAATATGCTACTGATTTTTTGGGTAACTTCAAAAACCACTCCAAGGCTTGTCAAACCAAGCTCCTTGGAAATAACAATAAAAGGTATATGTCACTATATGCCACTGGTTGACATGTGATAAATAATTTAGTCAAATAAGCCTTAGGATCACCTTTCCCTTTATATTTATCAAATTTTAGTGGTTCATATCTTGGAGGAAATGATATATATATATACTTTATGTTGAATGGATAGGAACATATGTCATCTAATTTGAACTTTTTGGTCTTCTTCCCAGCGTAAATGGAAACAATTGCATCCTTCATCTGTTACAATTCTTGAGATAAGAAACTGGATGGAATAGTGGTTTGAGGGAGAATTTGGGTTTGGATAGATGGTTGAGAGGTCACAAGTGGAATAGTTTTACCAAGGTATGATAGAGATACCTATTGGGGTATATTGGTTTCATTGGGAAATGGACTAGGAATACACATACATGGATTGGGATGTACTTTAAATTACACATTTGGCTGTGTGATATTCTGGCTTGGGTTAGCGATAAAGGTTTGACCTAGGAGATTTTTTGGTTGGGATGAAGGTATATAATTATATTATGCCTATTATGGTTGAAATGAGACATGTTGTTAAATAATCAAACCTTACTAGTGAGTGGGAACTTGTAGACCAAGACCCTGTCTCTGGATTTGTGGCACATTTTGAACCAATGGTTGTCTAGTAGGTCCCTAAGAAACATGAGGACCTCCTTATTAGATGAATCCCTATGAATAAGTGAAAGTAGGTTGTAGATTTGACATCTATCATTGACCAATATTTGCATGGTGTTTACTAGTCATTACTTGGTTTTGGATTGGCATATTATTCTATGATTGAAGAGGTATGTTTGTTGTTACCTGGTGGGGTGGAACATTAGTTACCCCTGATTGAGGTGGAAATGTATTTGTCCTTTTTTGCATTGATACACTAGATTATGTCTACTATTGTAGAATACTACTTGCTACTTATTGAGGGGGAGTAGGATTCATCATATTCTATCATTGAGCTGTGACATTGGTCATTGTTTGATTACCTAATCTTGTAGGTTATATACTTGAGGAAGCAATTGGTTGAGGTTGGGGCATAGAAACCCCTAATCCCTGGTATGATGATCTACTCATGGGATTAACTAAAAGCACATATTATAGGCTAGTTTTTTATGCACTAGTACCACTTTGATCGAGACTGGATGTTATTTGCACATTATCCACTATGTTTGGCTCACCATTCAATGTAGAGGCTTAAGATACTTGTTCAATAGTGGGTATATGCATCAAGTTATCTATTGAATTGATTTGTATGAATGGGTAAGAACTCAGATTTTCTTGTCCAGTTAACTCTATCAATACTCGTATTGAAGGAACTAGCTCAATGAGAGGCTTACGTATCATGTTCATTTGATTGAAATCATGTGTTAGAATTAGATATGTTTGATATGCTGTCTGTATTTGGTTAAAGTGATCTTCCATGATGTTTTTGTTTCGATCATATATATTAGAATCTTGGTACATTGTTTGGACTAGAGCCATAGGATTACTAGAAGAAGCATGTTGATCATAAATGATATTGTGTGGCACTCTTACTAGACTTGGTAAATTTTCATGGGGGAAGTCTATTGGAAACTTAGCCCATACCTCTATGGCTCTAACCAAAATCTCATATTTATTCTCTAACAAATGTCACTCAAACAAAAATGGATCTTACATGGAAGCTATATTAGTATAATATGACTGTTGAAGTACTGGCTCATCCGCTATAGGTATTGTAGCTAAGTATTACACTGTTTGCACTTAGTTTTATTCTATGTAAGGTGGTGTGTTAACCAAATAGTTATCTAATAGATCTTAGCTTTGTGCCCATAATTGAGTATTAGAAGAGGGATAATAATCCATCTCATAAGCAATATTATCCGTATAGGGGTCTTACACCATTTCTTCTTATGTAACCACATTACTAATCCTTGGATTGTACATGAGTCCACTACAAGTGTAGGAATACATGTTGGGATCTATAGTCAATACTTTGTGATAAAAGGTTAAGGAGTTCTAAAAACTCTAAAAATGAAGACAATATCTAAAATAGATGATGTCCCAACTTGGTCTAATTTTGCTAAAAGGATCAAAATGTTTATGCAAATTTTTGTGAAGAAACAAGCTAGCGTGAAGCATCTAACATTTCAATATTCACACAAAGATAAGCAAGTAAATGAACCTAAAATTAAAATGCCAAACTCAATGGTCAAAGTGTTTTAAATTAGTTTAATCTAGAAATTTAAAAGTTTCTAGATCTTTTGGCCAAACACGACATCAAAATATAAGCACAAACAAGGTAGGTGTTAGAACTCTTGGCCAAACGATGTCAAAAGCTAGACTTTGAAAATAGATTAAGGTTTTAATCTAATAGATTTGAAACTCTTCTAACAAACACTAGGAATTTGATTCTTGGACATGAACTTGGTCAACTAGGTATAATATATGAAACAAAAGGAACTTTAGCTATAGTTTATTTTATCACAAAAAATGGTATAAAATTGGGTTATTTTTGACAAACAAGATAGATAAAAGCAAATAGTATAGCCATTTTAGACAAAAGATCACAAAAGTACACTCAGATTGGTCTGAAAATGTAGGAACAAATTCAGAACTCTATGCAAGAGGGTCTATGAAACAATGTTCAAAATGTTTTGGGCAACATAATCATGTTATACTACCCAAAAGGTGTGACAAAAAGGTTTATTTCAAAAAATCTCTAAGGCAAAAACATTTTCATACAATTTTGATAGCATAACACTACCTTTTTTGACTCAAAATGTTGTGGTGTATAGACTTAAAGTACAAGTGTTTATCATAAAATGGCTTAACTCTATCAAGTGATGATAATGATTATGAGTCTTAAATGACATTCAACCCAAATTGGAAATTAAAACTAAGTTCCCTCAAGTTTAGTACAAATGGTGAATCCACTTAACACATCAACCCTATGAACTTATAAAGGTGTAATTCTAAATCTAGATTATAAGTGAAGTACTTAAACAACTTTGGTAAAGGTCTAGACTCAATTGGGTAGCATAACTATGCCAAACTGGATGATATGACTCTCAAGATTTTGATGAAATTTTTGAACAAGGCAAATTGATGATCTTACATGGACAGCATAACACCACTTTGTTTAAAAGAGAATTTGGACTATGTGTTTGGTTTTGGATTATTTTTTTACACCATGTTTTGACTCTAAACGAGACTTTAATCTAGGGCAAGACCAACTAATTAACCATTATTAGATCCTAAACTGACAAGGTTACTTGGTATTATTATAATCCATCAATATACATCATTTAAGAGGATTTTAAGTGTTCATCCAAAAGTAAATGCACATTATATAGTAAGGTTTTTACACCCCCCTTCTCTCAAATGATAGTACCATGACATGGACTTTGAGGTACACCTTATACTAATAATACTTATATGGCAAGTGGGGATTTGTCTAAGATCTAACAAGTTTTTGAATGATCTAGGTAAATCAATTACATAATGACTTTTATGTCAAACAATGCAAAATAAAATCATGGATTTTGGGTCTGTATCACTTGGCTTATTGCAAAAAGGTCTAGTCTTTTTTGTAACCACTACATCATGTTGTTCACTCAGTGTAGTGTGATGTCCAAAGTGCCACTATGTCCCATGTGTAACTCAAAAGGAGCCAAATGAAGTCAATGCCAAGAGATGAAACCCTAGGTTAAGTATTTCCTAAATAACTTGCAGGAGGTGATGAAGTCCCCCTCACAAGCTAATATGCATAAAAAATAAAGAAAGCATGAAATAGAAAGACTTTAGGGTTATTTTCAAGGACACCCAAACTTTGATGAGTTTTTAGGGAATGCTTTAGATGTCTTTCTTTCTAAGCCTTGGACTAGGCTATTTATAATAGGAACGTTGATTTTGATTCCAAGGGTTCCCTATAAGGTACAAATGGAAGATCATACACACAACATTCTTCTTTTTGCCAAATAAACTCAAACTAAATAGCTATTGTAAATAAGAAATAGCAAGTGTTTTCAATTTTAAACCCAAATGAAAAGTTTGGTGGTGTTCATTTGACCCCTTGGTCTTAGTTGCAAAATTTAAAAACATTCACCAAAGCATCTAAGTCCTTTGTTAAATACCAAAGTAAGGTTCCTAATTGATTTTTAAGCATGCAAAGGTGATTTAAACATGTTTTGAACAAATATCAAGCTTGTTCTTATTGCAAAATTATTAGCATGTCCTTTAGATTTAAAGCTCTTTTTAGCTTGAAACAATGAACTCTAAAAAATTAGCTCTCAGGTCTATGTTTTTAGAAAAACATAGTGACCGACATTGGTTATTACTATCGACATCGGTTACTCTAGTTAACCAAGATATAACTGATATTGGTTTTTCGAACTGATGTCGATTAAGAAGGTAATCAATGTCAGTATTCTTGTTGATGTTGGTTATTCTGTAAAACCATGGCAAATAAAAATGGCAAAATAAAGTTAGAAAATCAATTTACAAAAGTTTTTAAGGCTCAAATAAATATTTTAGAGTTGAAAAATGATCTCCTTCATGTGTAGGGTGCGTCTTATCCCACCAGGTGTGCCATTATGTGATTTAGAAATTTGACTCAATAAAGGATGATTAGCATGGTGTTAGTTATAAAATGAAAACAAAGTGAAACAAACACACTAATATCATAAAGTATCTAGGCCTAGACACTAGGGAAAGCTTAGTTAATAAAATCAAATGATAAACACAACTAAAAAGCAAGTAATCAAACACATGAATTCCTTCACTTTCCTTAGATGCTCCAAATGCCTTTGTAGTGGTGCCTTGCTCAACTTATGCTCATGAAGTCCTTGGCAATGGAAGATTATATACCTCCATCTCTCCTTGACACCTTTGGCTTATGGCTTGGCTTGGATTGGAATCAATTTAGCATGGTAATAGTAGTTGCTTGAAGCTTTTGGAACCAATTTGGCATTATAACTTTGCATCAAAAAAGCCTTTTTAAATGATGTTATGAGGTCTCCTATTTATAGATTTTTTGATATGATCAGAATCAACCTCAACCATCCATCTCAAGATTGAGATGTGTGGTTGAAGATTAATTCAGTTTTTGGAATTAAGTTTGTAATTATCCACATCATGACAGTGGAAGATATTGCCTCAGTTGTGTGTGGAAACACAGTTAGTTGTTGATAGTCTTAGTGCCTGGTTAATGAAATATGTATTTAGCTACATAAAGGTTGTCAAGAATCATGATAAAATCTAAAGATTTTTTGTCACTCAATGGATCCCTATAGTCTATCCTTGTTAATAAATGTATGTTCTCAATGTCATGTATCAACAACTTTATCCATCAACACAAAACTTGAATTGCATATACTTCAAGGTCTATCACCTTGATCATTAAAAAGACAATGACACTTAATGAAAAAATTATTTATTAACATTAAATATCATATTGTAACTTACCAGTCAAACATTCCTCTAATTTCTTATTCTATTCATTCATTGATTTACTCTTTTTATATTGTTACATACACAGGAATAATAGTTAATAGAATCTCTTTCAAACAAAGTGATATACATTCATCTTCTTGGGGTTAATTATAATATTTTTTCAAATTCTAACCCCTCTACCTTCTCTACATTGAATGATTCAAAAACACCAACGCTAAAACATCTACTTTAAGATCCTAAAATCTATAACTAACTTATTAACTATTTTTATACATTACCTAACTTCCTAACCACTCTTTAACTCAACAAAATGACTCAGAATGGGTGTTTTAAACCCTTTATTTGACCCCTAACCACCTTTAAAATACTCAAATCATGAAAACTAGAACACTATGTACATCAAGTAGTGATGCCTTTACATCATACTACCAAGGAGTAGAAAACTTTCCCATGAAAGCTATAATAATATTTGACTATTAGGTTCCTTGTAGCATCCATGTTCCAAGTGTAAGTCCACCTGGGTCCCAAGGCCTATTTGATATTCTTAGGCCTTTATGATTATTTCTTATGTGGGATCCTCTTTTCTTCACTCATCTCTTGCTTATTCCTTTGAAATCTTATGCTTGTGTTTTGATCTTCCACCTCATCACCTTCAACTTCTTAGTGATCTCTTACTACCAACCTGCACATGGAATACAAAAATTAATGAAAATAATATGCTATTTATCATCTTAACAATATATTTCTTGCTCATGCTTTTGTGCTTTCTCCATTCTTACTTCTATTTCTTGTGGAATTAATACTATATCTAATTCCTCCTCTTCACTCTCTTTGACATCCCATATGCAACTATCTTCTGCTACAACTTTCTTTTCATTCTCCACTTTGTCACCATTCAAATCATTCTCCAAATCTAATATCTCCCTTTCTAACTACTCAACACTTTCATATGTAAACTAAAAATCATATTTCTCTTTTCTTTCCAAGCCTTAAATGAGGTCCTCAAGGTGGTCTTCTTCCTCTTGATCATGTCTATCACATACTTGGCTAAAAATTTCATCATGTTCACTTGGCTACTCATTCTACCAGAACTTATGCATCTCCTTCTTCAATTGGTTTCATATTATCCTCTTCTTTTCTCTCTCTTCTCTCATGGTTTTCATTCTCCTTCTCTTTAAAATCATTTTGATTGGCCATTTGATTGACTTATTCTTCATCACCCATCTAAAGTGTGGGTTCTCAATCTCTCTCATATGTTTTATCATAAGGTTCATCAAGGATATCTTTTGATTCATCTCATGCATCTCTCTTTGAAAGTATTCTTCTTATTAATTCCTTCTCAACTCTCTTTCTCTTTGCTTTCTCAGTTGGTCTTTTGTATTAGGTAACTCCCTCATCATCCTCTTCATTATTTGTATCCTTTCAAGCAAGTCTCTTTCACCTTGTTCCATTATTTATCCAAGCTATCTCCTTATATCCAATTCTTTGAGCTTTCACTTTTCTCTCTTTTCTTGAGCTTCTTTATCTATCTATTTATTCTTAAGCCTTTTTTGGCTTTTAAACTACCTTGGCTATCTTCTTACATTCACCTACATTTTTTTTAGTAAGTCATAGTAATATTTTAATGAAATTGAACAAATAAATAAGCTAAAAATCAATCAATAAACATATATCTTTGTATGAAAACCTTCTTCTCCACTGTTTCCCAAAGACACTTCCACTCTGATACCAAAATGATGTAGAGGGCTTCTCAAATCTGTCATTCATGAAATGAAAATAAGAACCAAAAAAATAATCTCAATTACCTCTACACATATCCTTTAGTATTAATTTTTCTTTTTTTGATCTTTTTTCCATTCATTCTCCTTCTAGTCTCCCTTTTTTACTAATCACACTTAAAACACAATCCTTTGATCACCTTTCTTTGCATCTTGTTCATTGGTAATCTATGTAGCTTGTACAATAGACAAGTTAGTTCACAAGGTCTAAATTAATACTTCACCTATTTATTCATATTGGCAATGGATTTAAACATCTTCATTATAATATTTTAAGACCTCTTATACCCAATAACAAAATTCACCTATAAATCTCTTCCCTTTACACAACTCTTCTCATCCTATCCATAGCATCGAACCCACTATACAGACCTTTGTTTAACTATTAATGCCAATTTGAACATTAATGGTATGAATACATGGGTTACATAAGGTCTGAGCACCTTTTAGTATTTAGACTTCATAATAACTTTTAATTCTATACAATAACTATAAATAAAATGACTTACCAATCTCCTTGCACTTTAAACAATCTTCTTCCAAACTCTTTCTTGGACGAGAATTTTATCAATATTCATTAAAAAATTTAAACTTATCTTGATCCTCCAAGAAATAAACACTTATACTTCAAGAGTCACTTCCAATCTAACTTCATAGAAAATTCACAAAGCATGTATTTGGACTCTATCTTTCAACAGTGTCTACAGTCCAGCACATTGTCTAGGAATGCAATACTATTCTAAACACTTGGATTCCAGTCATAGCCTTAGCATAAGTTATTAAATAATTATATTTACTCCTTTAAGCCTATATTCACAATTTTTTAAATCATTTTCCTAGTTCCATTATTGGCACATAAAAAATTTTCAAGATTCTATATTGTATGTGGTGACAATGCACAACTAATAAGACTTTGTGTTTTTTTACCTATTTGATGGCTTCTCAACATTTACACATATCTCTTACACCTTTATAAATGTTTAAGATATTTTTGTATATCTTGTTCAAGAATCATCAGAAGATATTACCTTGGCTATGTGTGGTAACACAACTAGTTATCGGTAGTCCTAGTGCCTAGTTAATGAAAGATGTATTCAACTACATAAAGGTTGTCAAGAATCATGATAAAATCAAAAGATTATTTATTACTCAATGGTTCCACTACATTATAGCCTTCATGAAGAGGTGTATATGATCAATGGTGTGTATCAAAAATTTTGTCTATCAATATAGAACTTGAATTGCAAATACTTTAGGATCTATCACCTTAATCATTAAAAAAATAATGGCACTCAATGAGAAAATGCTTTATTACCATTAAATAACATATTTCAACTTACCAGTCAAACATTCCTCTAATCGATTATTCTATTCATTCACTAATTTACTCTTTCTATATTGTTGCATACACAAGAATAATAGTTAATATAATCTCTTTTAAACAAAGTGATATATATTCATCTTCTTGGGGATCTTTAAAATCTTTTTTATAATTCCAACCCCTCTGTATTCTCTACATTGAATGATTTAAAAACACCAAAGCTAAAACATATATTTTAAGATCCTAAAATCTATAACTAACTTGCTAACAATTTTGTATGTTACCTAACTTCTTCACCACTCTCCAACTCAATAAAATGACTTAACATTGGTGTTTTTAACCCTTTATTTTACCCTAATTACCTCATAAAGACTCAAAACATGAAAACTAGAACACTATGTACATTAGGTAGTGATGCCCTTGTATCATATCCTAAAAAATGTAGGTGTAGTTATGATCTACAACATCAATTAAGGATGATGAATTTGATAAATAATATGAGTCACCTGTTGGTGTTAAAGGAAAAGACTGGTGTTGAATCTAGTATTGAATTTGATGTAAATGATGTGATATTGATGGAATACTATGTTTTAACTGAGGCCATATAGAGGGTCTATAAGATGACATTATTTTCTAAAACTACCTTCTAAATATTGTGTTTGGTAATGGAGGCTTTAAGATGAAGGGACTTGTAGAAATTATGGACTTAGTTAGATGGGTAAAAGGAATATGTTGGATAAATAGTTGTCTAATTAAAGATAGACTCATGGAATAAAGATTTATTAGAGGGGGGAGTACTAGGCTCATCATAAATGGACTCATCATTGAAGAGGGGTTTATCAAAGATAGGTATACCATGGAAGATGGGCTCGATGTCTTTACCTTAGTTTGGAAGTGGAAGGGATTGATCATGATATTGGAATATCCCTTCTAGTTCACCCATGGATGAGGATACATATGATTCATCCTTGAATTCAATGTCACCACTATCAATGAGATCTTGGAAAAAAAATTTAAAATTTAGGTATCAAATTACCCTAGGTTATATGATATTAATGGTATTGATTTTCTTTATACCATGAGGACTTATGTTTATTTATATTAAGATGTTTGATGGGTGTATAAACCATTATGTCAGTAACTACTAGTTTAGGAAAGACAACTTCCATGAATATAGAAAGAGGAGTGTATTTCCTCTATTCACTTTATTTATAGGTCATGGAAGCATTTGAATTAGATATTTTGGGTGACTATTTTTCTAAAATGTACTTCCCTTTGCTATAATTATAAATATGATTGGGTGACGGAAAGTTTGATAGTGATTAGGTAACATGCAAGATAGAGGTAGGCTGACATGGATTGGAATGGACTAGAGGAAATATTATTTGGATAGGGTCAAATCCTATAGAAAGATAGGTACCCATTTCTAGGATATATAAAATAAGTGCATCCTTGTTGATAAAAATATATTTTCATAATAAGGCAATATCCAAATCTATTTTAGAGTCCATGGTTCAAAATGGGAGAAAGAATGGATGACATGATATTCCAGCCCCGATCATATGATTAAAGGGATTTAATGATAAATTTAAAAATAAGAAAGTGGGATGAATAAATATACTTAGATCAAAGTTTTGATTTTAATTAGATTTTAAGTTTGACTTGGTGATGTGAGATAGGATGTGACAAGTTTGAGTCAATCAAAGTAGGATGTGATCTATCTAAATGTTAGATAATAATACTTTAATTGATGGTTGATGATGAAGGGATAATAAAACACCCTTATATTTTATTGGGATAGGATTGACTATCTAAAGAGAAAAGATTGGGTCATGAATGACTTTTGAAGAGGTTTTGACTTGATTTGGTAAATTTAGACTAGCTCAAGACTAAGATGATTTACTCAAGTTAGATTGGATGATTTGGTTGATAGTATTATACTATTATAATTATAAGACTTTATTGGATTAATGATATCAAACTTGTGTAGGTGTAGATGCAATAAATCATGGGATGGTGACCCTTATGAAAGTGGATATACTATAGACTTTTATGGGATTAAGGATGATTGGTTGAAGAGTGTGTGTATTGACAAGAAGATGTAATTTGATTAAGATAAAAGTAAGATTAATGTAAACTAGGAAGGGGTTATAATTAGGATGATGTGATTATGGTTTAATTTGTGGGGTGTGGTAGGATATGACTAGTACAAAATAAACAAGGTAAGTCATAGGCCAAGCTATGAATAGGATATAACTTATATGAGAGAAGTGACGAGCTAAGACAAAGGATAAATTTTGGGAAAGATAGGTGATGTAATGATGATGATAGAGGGAAGATGAAAATTTAATACTAGATGATGATATGTGGATAATGATTGGTCAATATTTTAGTTGTCCCTTAGGAATAAGTGTTGACTAGGTTTGTGTGTTGGTTTAAGGTTTAACAAACAAGAATGGTCTCAACAACACATAAACAAAGAAGGCAAGCCATAAATCTAAACTATTGACTAACACAAGAGTGAAACTTGAAACCCATATCATCAAATGTATTGCTAAAAGTGGTGATAGATTGGTCTCCCAACCCTCACTCAAAGTTTAATCGTGGTGATGTTGAAGGTAAAATAACTGAGAGGGAGGGTGAATCAATGAGCCCAGATAATCCAATAAAAATTTCAATTCCTTCAAACCCTTAAACATTCAATACATACACTTAGGAGGCATAAACATAATTCATAGAAATTAAAATAAATATAATGCAATATCAAACACATAACATATGACATACATGGGAAACCCTCTTAGGGAATAAAACCCATTCTCAATCCTACAAACATATAGACTAAATATACTATAAGAGATTACAAAAAAGAGACTGATTAAGTCCTTCTAACTAGAAACCTTGGTCAAGTCCTTATAACATAATTCATTTAGTGAAACACCTATTTCACAAGAATCAAATACCCCTAAGGAAGATCAATTCATGTAGACCCTACTATGAAATGAACACCTCCACCTTAGAACTAATGTCTTTAACACCTGGTGATAGACATCTGATAACACAATAGTCTTGAATTATTCCCATTTCATATATTTTATAGTTTTAAATACATAATTTACTCACATTTTTCTTCTTCACTCTATTAAATTAGGTTTATACTACACTCTTAACACATATTCCACTAATCTACACAAGCCTCCACTTTGAGCACCTACTCCTAAGTCTCTCATACATCTCTTTTCTAAGTCTAGAAACCATCACATCTAGTTTTACTATTTATAAATAATTCATTAATTATCAAGTACACAATATTTAATTTTCATCCACAATACATTCCTTCACCCTTAAGGCATCTAACATAGGTCACACTTAATCACAACATACTTTAAAATAGGCCTAAGTCACCTTTTAGGTCCTATGATGACCCATTCACATTTTTGACACTTCTTCGAGCAAAATCAGAACACAAGAACACTTTAAATGTATATGGACCCATTCCACATGATCCATAGGTCCTTATTAAGTGCCCATATCCATCCGAACACTCTTCTAGTAACACCCAATTAGCTCAAACACCTCTTTGTACACACACTCATTATAAACAAAAAACATAGTCAACTTCTAAACATTTATTCATGATACATATGATTATTTACACCTCAAAAATACATAAAAAAATATTATTTATGAAGTCTATAACACCTTAAAATATATAATTCATTATGTCACATTGAAACAACATCAAAGCAAACTCAAACACCCTCCTCAGGTCCCTTGCAGAACATATATGAAAACATAGTCAACTTTAAACCTTCATAAATTTGACTATACACATTTTGATATATTCAAATTTATATTTCCAGATGTGCCTTGAAGTCATATACAACTTATATTTTTTACTTCACTATCAAATTATGCCTCGATTGAAAGTTAAGGCCCAAAAACTAGACACTGGTCTTTCTTTTACAAATTCAAATATTTGAATTCAAAAGGTCACAATTAAACTTCAGTCACTTTGCTCACTTCTCATGTCTTTGAATCTTATATAAAATACACACCATTGATATTATTCAAAATTTAAATCATAGTACACCAAGTCATAAATTTTAAACTTCAAATAATTGACCTCATCTCATTCAATCTAGCAATTTTGACCTCATACGCTCTATCAATCTCTTCGAGATTGTCCTCGCTTTAACAATGCTAGACAACTGTCACTTTGAAATCTTAAATTTAATATGAACCATTTATATTGATCAGTATAAAAAAATGCTCACCATTTTTATTTTTAAGAAGCTTGGTTTTTACCTCTACTCAATGTTAAACATCGAACACTTGTCCTCATCTCACTGCTTCCTGACACCTTGGAATAAACATGCTTCGTTGATCCTTTTGAAAGGAGCTCGATATTTAAATTCATTAACAATAAAACACATTGACTCATTTTAATTGATACACTCTATTTATCTTGATCTTTATGAATTCCCATGAGTTGTAGTATCTCCATTTGGTCTTGGTCTTTACCCTTCGCGAATTTGGCTAAGTATGGGGACCATTACAAATTGCCTGGAAGGCCAACTTTGATCCTTAATAACTTTTAACTCGATCATTATCATGACCTAAAACTTGAGGAATATGATATAATTATATAATTAAATCTAAAAATGTGTCAAAATTCTCTTGAAACCTTCATACATGTTAGATATAACTTCATCAATTTGCTCACTCATATTTTTCTGCTACAGAGCCAACTATGTCAAGAACTATCTAGAAGGCCAAATTTGCACATGCATATCTTTTGATGTGCTTCATCACATGAGTTGAAATTTAGTGCATATTAACTAGGAAAAAAATTTAACAAACCCATATAATCAACTTATCTTTAAACTACCACACATGTGAAATATAACACCATCAAAATGCCTAATGAGCTTTTCTTTCCACATTGTAAATTTGGCTAAGTAGGGGAAAACACTGTCAAACTGCTTGGGAGCCAACTTTCACTTTCATATATTATGTTGTGCTTCATCACATGACTTGAAATTCAACACATATAAACTAGGAATAAATGTTATCAAATACATATGACCAACTACCCCTGACTCATCCACACATGGCAATGGTGATGTCAACAGACTGCATACTCAAATTTTTTGCCACTAGACCAAAATTGTCTAGATGAAAACAAAGGTCAACCAAATGAAATTAACTCATACACATAAGTGCTCAAATAATTATTGAATTTTGATAGGACCCATTACACATTCTTAAATCACCATGCTCATCCCTAATCATCTCTAACCATGCCAAAACTGAAGATCATTGAAGCCTCCTTCAAGCATACTACACACTTTTTCATTGTCACTTAGACTAATAAGACACTTGACCACCTCCATGACATCACCATGACATAATTGACAACTCTACAATAATCTGCCCTTTTTTCATTGATGTTAGCAACCATCATATAGCAATATACATCTCATCTTCCTTCTCTCTCTTCAAGTACTTTTACAATAGGAACTTTCTCCCCCTTTGACACAATGACAAAGTGAAAACCAAGTAATATCAATGACCTAAATATAATATCAACAAGAGAGGACCATCTTAGAAAAATGATATAAATCCCCTTTACCTTGAGCCTACCTCTTCTTGTCTTGACAACTTCCTCTTGCTACATGCCAACATTATCTTCAACCAAGCACTATAACCAATGAATAAAGAACATAAAAAAACACTAATATCTGATAAAAATTACTAAGAAACATCTAAGAGGGACTCCCCCTAAGATTTATAATCCATTTCACCTCTTGATCATCTTGATATATTCACACACCATGAAAAACCACCACACAAGCTTGCTAACCTTCTCTCTCAAGCCACTTATGGAGCAATGCTCATGAACTTGTTACTCGCCCTTAACCAAAATACCTTTTATTGATTCCTAGAGAAAGAAATGGCACCCAAAATTTGTCTTAGATACTCAAATGTATATTTTAACAATGGTTTGGTCATAATATCTACAAGTTGCTCTTTTGTAGGCACATACTCCAACTTAACACTTTGATTACTCACTTGTTCTCTCAAGAAATGATTTTTAATAAGAATTTACTTAGTTTTTGAGTGCATAACAAGATTCTTTGAGATAATAATTACACTAGTGTTGTCACAATAGATAGAACAAGTTCCATTTTGTCTTACCTTATAATCTTCCAATGTTTGTTTCATCCACATGACTTGTGTGCAACAAGTAGTGGTTGTTATATACTCAAATTTTGAAGTTGATAAAGACACTGAGGCTTGTTTCTTACTTAGCTAGGATACGAAGCATTCCCCAATGAAGAAGACCCCATCACTGGTAATTTTATCATCCACACATCCTACCTAATTTGCATTTGTATATGATCTCAAAGTGAATTATTTACTCTTAGGATACCATAAACCATCTCTATAGTACCTTTGAGATACTCAAAATTATTTTGACTGCTTTCAAGTGAGATTTTCTAGGGTCACCTTGAAATATTCTTCCAAGACCCATTGCTTGCATGATATCAGGCCTGGAAGTAGTAGAGTATAATATATTTCCAATCAAGGATCTATATATAGTTTGATCAACCTTTGGTGAGTCATCTAGTTTACTTAACTTGCATCATGTGATCATTAGAGTACTCATTGGCTTACAATCCAACATGTCAAACTTCCTTATCATATCCTTGGTGTATTTATGTTGTGAAATAAATAATCCTACATCAATTTGGTTAATTTGTAATCCTAATAAAAAATAAAGTTCTCCTAATATTGACATTTAAAATTCAGTCTTCATAGCATCTGCAAACCCTCTACTCATATTTTCATTGTCAGATCTAAAAATTATGTCATTAACATATATAACCACTATCAATTGATGATTGCATTATGTATTAATGTACAAATTACTATTATTTACCCCTATTTTAAAACATTGACTCAAAATATACTTATCTAATCTATCATACCAAGCTCTAGGATCTTGTTTAAGACCATAAAGAGACTTATTTAGTTTGAACACATAATATTGATTACATGTCTTGGAGTATCCTTTAGGTAACTCAATGTATACTTATTCTTCTAAGTTGCCATTCAAAAAAGTAGATTTTGTATCCATTTGGTATACCTTAAAACCTTTAAAACTTGCATATGCCAAGAAGAGTCTAAATGCTTCCATTCTTTCCATAGGAGAAAAAGTCTCATCAAAATCTATTCCTAAAACATGAGCATATCCTTTACACACCAATCTAGTTTTTTTCCTTGTGACTTCTCCTTTCTCATTCATTTTGTTTTTGAAAACCCACTTGGTACCTATCACATTTTATCTTTTGGCCTAGGAACAACGTCCCATGTTTCATTCTTTATTATTTGATCTAGTTCTTCACTCATTGTACTATTCCAAATTTCATTTTTGTAGATTCCATATATGTTTTGGGTTCAATCATGGATAATAGAGCTTAGATTTTTTGATTTTGATTGATCAAAATTATCCTTCTAGTATGTAATCTTGTACCAACATCTATAATAACTTGAGAGATTAGATTATCTTTATGGATTCTTATTGATGTGGCATTATAGTCTTGTCTTTATTCTTCCTCTCCATCATGTGTTTGAACAGATAACTCATCATTGTTTGTAATAAAATTCTAAATTAAGTCACTTATCTATAATTTTGGCTTCTTGAATTTACTTGTCTCATCTATCCTCACATTTAAACTTTTAATAATCTTATTAAGTCTCTTGTTCAACCACTTATATCCAATACTAGTAGAAGAGTAACCTAAGTAGATGCCTTCATCAAATCTTGAATCAAATTTTCCAAGATTCTTTTCATCCCTTGTGATGAAGCACCTACTCCCAAACACTCTAAAATGTTTGAAATTAGGTGATCTATTATTCCATGACTCATAAGGATTCTTATCACCTTTCATTATGATTTAACACCTATTTAGGATGTAAACTGAAGTGTTGACTACCTCTTACAAAAAATTATCAGATATTTTGGCATCTTGAAGCATGGTTCTACTCATATCTTTAACAGTCCTATTCTTCCTTTCAATAACACCATTCTATTGTGGTGTTCTAATAAAAGAATATTTTCTTATTATCCATTGTTCATCACAAAATTCATCAAATTTATGAGACCATAACTCACCTCCTCTATCTAATCTCACACACTTGATCTTTGAAACCTTATCATTTTTAACAAGTGCTTTGAATGCTACAAATCTTGTAAAATATTTTGATGTTTATTTAAGAAATAATATCCATGTCATCCTATTAAAATCATCAATGAGAAGCATGAATTAGCTATTACCTTGAATAATTTGAGTTCTCATATGTCCACATAGATCAGTGTGGATCAACTCCAATGGCTTTGTAGTGAATAATTCCTTAGATTTTTATCTTCTCTTGGTTTTATTCTCATGAAGACATGCCTTGCAAAGAGAATGAAGAATATTATAAATCTTGTGCATATGCCTTACCAATCCTTTTAAATTAATCTTCACCATATTATCAAAAAATTTATGTCCAAGTCTTTTATGCCAAAACCAACTTTCTTCCAATTGACTCATGAAGCACTCATCCTTATTAGATTCATGGAGCACATACATGTTTTTATCTATTTTATGAACATTTACAACTACTCTACCATATTTTTCCTTTCTTATTTCACATACATCATCATGAAAAGTTATAACATTTTCTTGTTTACACATTTGGGTCACACTTAAGAGATTATGTTTCAAACCTTCTACATATAAGACATTTTCAATCCTAGTATGACCATTATATAAACTCACAATACCTTTGCCAATAGTAGATTTGTTATCACCAAATCTCACTAAAGCTAGTTTTGTCTTCTCAAGAGAGATAAACTTTCTCTTATCTCCTATCATATGATTTGAGCAACCACTATCTATGAACCATATATTTTTCCAATCTTATTAAGTATGCAAAGCTTCTTGAACAAATATTTACTCTTCCTTTGGTGGACTACTTGAATTTTTCTTCTTTTTTTCTTCATTTTTAGACTTAGTCTTCTTGAACCATTAGATGGTGTCAATGGCTTGTATATCCTTTTTCCAAAAGTATATTTTATAGTTCTTGTCTATGTGACCTTGTTGGTTATAATTTTAGCATATGAGATCCATTTTGATGTCTAGAGAGAGAGCACAATCATTATACCTATGACAAAAATGATTGCATGAGAAGTAATACCCATTGAAGACATTATTCATGTTTGAATTTATTTTCTCTTAACTATTACCAATCCATGAATTTTCATTCTTGACCCTTTTGGTGGAGTTGAAATCCCTTTTATCCTTGGATAAGAGCACATCTGATTAATTCATGACTTTATATTCAAATTTTTCCATCCTTTGATTGAGACCTTTATTCACCATGACCTATAAATTATTGGTAGTTGCCTCTAGATCTTACACTTACATCTTCACATCATACATGATAGCATTGACATTTGATAAAGCACATACTAGTTTATCTTAAATACATGCCACAACCTTTTTATCAACCATTATATCTTTGATCACCTTTAATTGGTTAGAATTACAAGAAGGACCTACTCTGATACCAATTGTTGAAGGTACAATCACTGAGAGGTGGGGGTGAATTAGTGAGCCCAAAAAATTGAATAACAATTCCAATTATTTCAAACCCTCTTCAATACATACATTTATGATGAATGCAAATCATTCATATCAATGAAGAAGAAATATAATGTAAGATCAAGCACAAACATATGACATACATGGGAAACCCTCTTGGGGAATAAAACCCACTCTCAAGCTTGCAAACATATGGATTACATGTCTTATGAAAGATTAAAAACAAGAGAATGATCAAGTCCTTCTAACCTATGGACTTTATTGAAAGACCTATTTCATAAGGAGTGACTTCCCTTAAGGAATATCAAGTATTTTAGACCCTCTTATGAAATGAACACCTCCACCTTAGAATTAATGTCTTTAACACCTGGTGATGGACCTCTAATAACACAACCTTCTTCACTTTTTCACATTTCCTCTATCTTTTACACTCTTCAATACTTGATCTGATCACACATGTCTCCTCTTAACTCTACTCCAGTAGTTCAATATTACACTCTAAACACATATTCAACCAATCTATACAAGCCTCCACTTTGAGCACCTACTCCCAAGTCTCTCATACATCTCTTCTATAAGTCTAAAAACCATCACATTTGGTTTCACTATTTATAGATAATTCATGAATTATCAAACCCAAAATATTTCTTTGTCAGCCAAAATACATGCCTTCACCCTTAATGCATCTAATATGGGTTACACTTAAGTACAACATACATTTAAATATGCCTAAGTCACCTTTTAGGCCATATGATGACCCATTCACCTTTTTGACACTTCTTCAAGCAAAATAAGAACATAGGAACACATTCCAAGTATATGGACCCATGCCACATGATCTATAGGTCCTTATTAAGTTCCCATATCCATCATATCACTCTTCTACTAACACCTAATTAGCTTAAATACCTCTTTGTACACATAATCATTATGAATAAAAAACATAGTCAAATTATAACCATTTATTCATACTGCATATGATTGTTCACACATCCAAAATCCATATATAATATATTTATGAATTCTATAACAATTTCAAATATCTAAGTCATTATGAAACATCAGAACAAGCTAAAACACCCTTCTCAGGTCCCTTGTAGAACATATACTAAAACATTGTCAACATTGAACCTTCATAAATTTTAATATACACATTTTCAAATCTTAAAATTTATATTTATAGATGAACCTTGGAGACCTCTAAAAATTATAGTTTTAATTCACTATCAAATTCTACTTGGATCAAAAGTTATGGCCAAAAAAATAGACACTAGTCTTTCCTTCACAAATTTAAATATTTGAATTTAAACAATCACAGTTAAACTTTGATCACTTTACTCACATCTCATGTCCTCAAATATTAGATCAAATAATTAACATCAATATTATTCAAAATTTAACTCATAGTGTGCCAATTCCCAAATGTTAAACTTTAAACATTTGACCTCATCTTGTGTAATTTGGTAACTTTGACCTCATATGCTTCATAGAACTCTTTGAGATTGTCCTTGCTTTAACAATGCTATACAACTATCACTTTGACCTATTGAATTTAATAGTCACTATTGATCTTAATTAGTATTAATACCCACTCATTTTTTATCTTCTAAAGAATCTTGATCTTCACATCTACTCAATGTTAAACATCAAACACTTATCCTCATCTCATTGCTTGCTAACACCTTAAAACAAACATGCTTTGTTGATCCTTTTGTAAGGAGCTCAACCTTTAAATTAATTAACTATTTAGCACATTGAATCATTCGAATCAATATGATATATTCATCTTAATCTATATGAACTCCCATGAGTTTTAGGATCTCTATTTGGTCTTGGTCTTTACCCTTCATAAATTTGGCTAAGTATGGGGACCATTATAAACTACTTGGGAGGCCAACTTTGCTCCTTAATAAATTTTTCCTTGATCAATCTCAAAAATTAAAACTTGATACATATGATCTCCTTATATAAGGGAATCCAAACATGTATCAAACATCTCTTGAAACCTTTTCATGTGTAATATATAACTTCATTAATCTACTCACTCAATTTTTTCTACTACATAGCCAACTATGTCAAGAACTATCTAGAAGGCCAACTTTGTACATGCATAACTTTTGATGTGCTTCATTTTAGGACCTAAAATTTAGTAAATATTTTTATGAATAATATTAAACAAACCCATATGATCAAAATGCCTACTTAGCTTTTCTTGCCACATTACAAATTTGGCTAAGTATGGGAAAACATTGTCAAATTGCCTAGGATCCTAAATTTGCACTTGCATATCTTATTTTTAACTTCATTGTATGACCTAAAATTTAGTTCATAGTAACTAGGAATAAATGTGATAAAATTTATATTACCAAATACCCTTGACTCATCCACATGTGGTAATGCTAATGTTAGCAAATTGCCTACTCAGATTTTCTTCCACTAGACCCAAAATGTCTAGATGAAAACAATGGTTAACCAGATGAAATCCACTCATACACACAAGAAATCAAATCATTATTGACTTATGATATAACACCTTACACATTATCAAATCACCATACTCATCCCTAATCACCTCTAACCATGCCAAAATTAAAGAGCAACCAAGCCTCCTTCAAGCATACTACACACTTTGTCATTGTCACTTAGACTAACAAGACACTTCATCCACTCACTTGGACATATCCATGACATCACCATGACATCATTTATAAATATCCAATAGGTTATTGAACTTAGGGGATGATATTATCCCTTTTCTTAGATTTCTAATATGACTAAAAAATATTATGCTATGTTTATATAGGTTCACTAGGTGAGTCTTTGATATACATGAGGTACAGTTGGGCCTAAGTCCATGCAAGGTGTTATCTAATGCTATATATTGGAGAGTTAACTCATAAATTCATGATATCCTATAGGGGAAACCCACTTAGCCTAAATATAGTTGTCCCTAATATTTATACTCTATCAAAACATGGAGTATGATTTAATGCATGGTGATTAAATCCACATCATTGACCCCTAAATACTATAATAAGTGTGTGGGTGTCAATTCTATGTCACGTTACCCATAGAAATAAAAACGGGAAGGTTTGTTAATTTTTTTATCCTTAAATAATTTCCACTAAGGATTTAATGAGGAGAGCATACATAACCTTAGTCTTCAATAAATATATAGGTAACCAAAAAAACTTGGTTGTTTTAGTGTTTTGACAAGAAAAACAAATAATGGATAAAGATGATTAAAAAATGAATTTTTTTAGGCAAGTCTTCGATTGATCGACCTATGAAATAAAAGATCAGTATCTTGATTAAATTGGATTCTTTAATCAATTTAGATGTACCAAAAATTGTTAGTATTATTTGAGTTCAAAAAACTTGAATGGAAACATACAAGGCAAGATGTTAGACAAAGATAAAATTTGACCAAAAAAATAAGTGATTAGTTTAAATCAATCAAAATAATGAACATGAATAATATCACTAGTTAATATGTCATACTAGAAGTAATAAACAAGGGGCCAAGTTATATGGGTCTGGGGCAACAACCTGTAATAGGGTCAAGGTGTAGTGCCCCTTATACGGTTCAGGGGTAGATACCCCAATGTGTTCCCTATAATGGTAAATGGTAGGGTTGAGGTGTAGTACCATTGGTTCCAAATGTAATTTAAAGTTTGTGGGACCTTGAAATTTCTAAAAATTCACCTAATTTCACCCTAAGAAAACCCTCTTACTTTAAAAACAAATGCATTAAAATGAAGAATTTGGAGGTCAAACAAAGGGTTATTAATTTATGTTAGAAAACTTGAGGGATAAGACTTATAATGAAGGTGTTATATTAAGAAAAAATTTAATTTAGAACAAGTTCATTTCTATGCAAGCTAACGTGGATTTTACACAGATCAAAGTCACTTATACACAACATAGTTCTATGAAGGCTTGAAATGTTAGACAAAGATAATTATGGCATGCCCAGTGGGACCCATTGTCTTCAAGACAACTAGTAAAGGTGAATGTTGGTATTGACAACATCAACTATAAATTTGTGTGCTACTCATAATTTAGAGACTCCATTAAAGGTAAAATATGGTTCAAGGCCATTATTTTTTCATAAATTTTCTCTCATACTTTGTGGTCCTTACTAGGTCATCATCTAGTAGATTTTTCAATCCTTTCAATCCACCTATTTAGCCTAAACTTCCTCTTGAAGTTCAATACCCTCATCCTCATCTTCCTTTTGAAGAGAGAATATTTTTCTATCCAAGAAATTGAGGAAATTGAAGATCTTTAAGAAAACATGGCTAGGAAACATGCCTTTCCTATCTCTAATACTAAAAATCTAATTCACCTTTAGGCCTATGATGACATTCCTCATAATGATACAAAGAGTGTGCCTACATTAAATGGTGAAAGTCATGTCACATTGAGTGAACACATCATGGATATCTCCAATTTTTGTAGTTTTCACAATGTCACTAAGGAGAATATTTCCATTAGACTCCTTGTCATGTCCTTTAGAGGGAAAGCACTTGATTGGTATAGGACTTTGCCCAGTGGATACATCACATCATGAGATGACTTTGGAGTGTTTCTAACTTCAAGGTTTGAAGATGAAATTGACCATACTTATATCATACATCAGCTCAATGTGATCAAAATTTCTCCCAAGGAAATAATGCATGAATTTAATGAGAGGTTTCAAAAGACTTATTTTAGATTGCCTTCTCCCATAAGACCACTTGCTAGATTTGTGTTCCCTACCTACTTGAGAGCCATTGATACCGATATTTCTATCATGCTTCAATCCATGGGTGGTTTCACTCTTATAAAATAATATGAACTTGTCATTAGAGATAAGAATGGCCTTATTCAATTAGTAAAATTGCCTCCTACGGTGTCTATGCATATACTAACACGAAGCTCTAATGCTAACACCAAGCCTAGAGTTATTCCTAATAAGGTATATGATGTTATGGATCCATATGTGAAAATTCAAATTTTAAGAGCTAAATTTAGGCAACCAAGTGCTCATCAAAATCCATATCCCTATTAGTAGCAATATGGCCAATAATATGGGAGAGGAAGAGGTCAAAGGAAGCCAAACTTCAATAGGCTTGCCAATGTGTACAATCCTAATTGTACCACTAATGCAAGGGAGATGGTACCTTTGCATAGTAATTTGGTGTAAGGAGAAGATTGGAAATAAGAAAAATTCATGTATACCAATGAGGGTAGGGAAAAATATCTAGTTTCTGAAAGAGGGGTCACTCCTCTCCTATTAGGTAAAGATGAAGTTATGATGTAAGTAAATTAAAGTTGGTATCCTCATAGAGAAAGCTTCACGAACTTCTAGGTGGAAGATACCTTTATGCTCAATCAAGGAACCTCTATTACATACAAAACTAGAGATAAGATGAAGGATTTAGGAGGTGATAATACCATGCCTACAAGTTCATCTAATCCTTCTGTAAGGAAGTAAAGCATGGATGCAATCATGTCTATCCCTAATGCTCTTACACCTTATTCAAATCAAAACATTAGAAGGTCTGCTTAAGGTGCTTCAAATACTAAAGTTTTAAAAAATTATTTACCTCTAAGGACTCAAGAGAAGGTGAGTACTATTGACCTAAACATAGTTTATTCTTTGAATAATTCCAAAGCATATATCTCCTTATGGGATGTCCTTCATATTCCTGGCCAAAAGAGCTATTAAAAAATATGTTATCCACTATTCCTAATAGTCCTTCACCTTCAAGTGAAAGTCATGGTCATGTTTCTCTCAAAAATTCCATTAATACCATTATTGAACCATCTACTAAAGCTAAGAATCCTCCATCCTTCTACCTTACTCTCATTGTGGGTGATAAATTGGTACATAATTACAAGTTGATAGTGTTGTTTCTACATCAATCATACCCAAGGTTATAGCTAATAAGTTGGGCCTAAAATATGAACCCCATAGTAAATGGAGTGATTCAGGTAGATGGTACACTTTCTAAGACAATAGGGTTGATAGAAAAACTTGAAGGTTTTCCTCCATGACTATCCTAGTTTTCCCATCCTCTAAGACATAGTTATTATAGATGTTCCTGCTCATTTTGCATTCTACCTTTCAAGAGACTTTACAACCAAGATATGTGTCTAGCTCTTATATTATTGGTCCTTATTGGCCTTTGGGATAATATATGGAGCCAAGGTAACCATAATAACTCAACCTCTTGTAAGGTTTCACATTAAACCTTATGTTGAAATAAGCTCTAACTTGATTTGTGTGATTAATGAGAAGGAGGAATCTAATGTGGATGATGGTGCTTCTTCCAATATTGAAGGCATAACTGAATTTTTTCTAGATTAATATGGTTTAGATGCTTATGATCATGATCCTTATGCATAATTTGAGCAAACTAACCTTGGTACTTATATCATCCATGAAGAGCCATTTGAAGGAGCTAAGGTAAGCATCAAACATTCCTTTTCATAAGCTGTTAAGAGTAATTATTTGATTAATGTATATTATGATGATGGATTGAAGAATATAATTTATCACCATGGAGGAATAAATGATCTATTTATACCTAATATTGATCAATTTTCCCTTGATGATGAAACTCATGATGAAGAGGAAGATGACCTATGGCAAAAGTTCAATGCCATTTGTCAAGAGTTTGATTAACTAAGTAATGTTACTTCCCTCTCAAGAAATGTATATCTAATGTGTTTGTTGATAAGACTAATAGTAATGATCTTAAGTGTTCTATCAAGCATGAAAGTAAGGGCCTTGTTGTGAATGAAGATGGACATCAATCTATTTTTCAAAAACCTACAGTCATAAAAGGACTTAGTGGAGTCAAAGTAGAAACTTTTATTGTACTTCAAGGATAGTCAAGAGTTATATATGATGTTGAGTCACATTAAAAGGTATGGAATCATAAATAAGAGGATCTTGATAATATAAAGAATCAAGTACATGTTTTCCTAGAAGAGGATAAAGATGAGGTAGTTATTAAACATTCCAATCTATAGTTTGAGTAAGGCATATCAGCTATGACCATGATCAAGAGGATTCCAGCTCCAATAAAGGATCTTAGAGATCAAGAAAGATCATTCATGAAGGATCCAAATAGTTCACTTATATTCCTAATAAGATCCAAAGGCAATAGGATTCTTGACCAGATCCATATGCAAGTGGTTGATGATGAGCATGCCTCTCATGCTAAATGGCCTTCATGGAGTGACAAAAATGCAAGAGGAACCATATTTGACCCTAGTTGAAGAATGGTAATATGTTTGTTCACCTTAAGAGTGAGTATTTATAAATATTATAATAAGTGTGTGTATTTTTTTAGTTGTGTTGTGTTCCATAAGTGTTCTAGTTGAACACATGTGTGTTTCTTTTGGGTGTGTATTATTTTGTGTGTCTTTGCTTTATATTTGGTATGGTTTCAAAGGAAAATTGTGTGTCAAACCTATGTATAGATGACTCCATGGCCCAATGGATAGGATTAGGCTACTAGTTTTGTAATATCAAGAATACCACCCTTGGGAAATCACCAAGAATGTTGACCATTTTAACCACAAGTCAAAATGAGACAACCCCCTATACTCCAAAACTTGATATATGTGTCTAGTATAATTTCTTAGGGTGTTTAATGTTTCATTTGATGTCATTTAATGTCTTATTAGCCTTGGTCATAGTCCATATTAGTCCTTATGTCATTTAAAGGTCATATATGGGTCATAAACGAAGGTGGTACAATTTTCAAGGGTTTACAAGTTTTATAATATATATTCCAACATATATTATATTATATTACTTGTCAATAATGTCATTACTAATTTAAATTTGTAGGTCCCTAACTAAAAATTCAAGAAAGCAAGTGAAAAAGAGGGAGTTTTTGTAGTTATATGGCCTATGATAAAAAATGGAACATGGAATAACATTATGAAGTGACATTTAAAATTATTTTACTCCATTTACATGCTTAATATACTTTGGAAATGTTAAAATTAGACCCAAACGATTCTATCTCTCCATCGCTCCACTAAGCAAGCAAAACTAGTCAACAAGTTTATTCTTAGTATGGCCAGTAGGACTTCTAGATCAAATGATATTGGTGGTGGTTAGTAAAATTTTTTAGATTAAAATTAATGGTAGGATTTCAAGGATTGGCTTCCCATTCTTTATGAACCATCCTTTATAAGTTGGCTATCATTTTCTACATACTAATGCCCACACCCTGTAGGTTTTGCTTGTGTTTAAGGTTATCTATATAATTTAGCTTATGAAATGGATTATATAGGATATGATATTCCTTATAAAAAAAATCCATATTTTTTTTCATGTTTTAAAGTGTTTTTATGAGTTCAAACATCTTAGGTTAGATGTGGAGTATTTTAATGAGGCTATTTCAGATTTCATCAATTACAAAAGTTATCTTTCTCTACATTGGCTTCAATTCAATGTGATGATGTTTCATGTACCTAAAATTCCATCATAATCTCCTTATTCCCAAGTTTAATATCCAAATCTAGAATCATGAAGGTTTTAGTCAATAATGTTGCACACAGTCAGCTCTCTATAACCTTCCAAATGTAGTCATGGTGTCTTAAAGTGTGAAAATGGTCATGGAGGTGTGATAAATAGTTTAAAGGTGTTTATTACCTTATTGGATCTTGTTTTATAATTTATATCCTCCAAATATTACTTAAATAGTTATGATAGTAATTGGAAACCAAATACTCAATCATATGCCATTAGTATGCACCTATAAGTACCTCAAAAGGACGTTGATCACATTGAGGTGAAGAATTCAATATAGTTTGAGTCCCCATGAAGTATATAATATTAATTTAAATACCTTATGAATGTATATATATATATATATAGAATCATAAATCATATGTACATTCTACATTCTATCATCACTACCTTGTTTATCATTATCTATGCATCTATAGGTGTTCTCAAGGGAATGCCACATTGATTTGGGAGTATTGAAACTTTTTTCAAATCCTTCAAGGTGGGAAGGATATATTGGGAGACCTTGACAAGGTATAAACCTCACTTAATGCTTATATATCATACATAATACCTATACTCATAGTCACTACCTGTATACAGAAATGCACACCTATAGATGGCCCCATAAAGATATGAGATGCTTCATAGAGGAGATGTGACATGCTTTGAAACCTTCAAGAGGCTTGAGTATTTGGATGAGACCATGATATTAATTATTTAAGCATTGGATTTTTAGGTAGAGTGAGGAGTCACTTCAAGAGAAGATAATTTGAATTTAAGGACAAGTTTCCCTAAGACCCCAAAATAGAGCCCCAACCACTTTGGGTGCTAATATATAATAGTGTTGGATACAGTTTTGTTCAATCCAAATGATCGTACATTTTATCCATATCAAATTATAACATCTTAAAAAATGAAGTGATTGGTTTATCTAATAGGGGTGTATACTAGAAGGATCCAAAGTTACATATTTGTTCACTACAAACATTCAGTTTTGTCTACATGATTTGATCTTCCAAATGACCTTCACACCCTAAGGTTAAAGCATAGAGAATATCACCATGAATAATGTTTCCAATATAGTGAGGGGAACATTAATTATTGAAATAAAATCAAAGAGATTTGGGGCACAATTTTTTTTTCTATATACACACCTCAAGTGCACTCTTGCTTAGAAGGGTCACCTAAAGCCTGACAAAGTAACCCACAGTCTCACAAATCAAACATTGGTAGTCAGACCTACAAACATGAACATTTTAAAAAATAAAAAATGAATCCAAGACTTATATAATAATCCAAATGTGTATGGAAAAAATTTCAAGTTGGATACTCACTGACAAGACCCCTATTTTACCATTAGTGGTCAACTATAGTTTATTATAGTTTGATAGGAAACTAGAAAATTATGGTCTTCGTGTTGACATAGCTTGAGATTGATATGAATGGATCAAATTGAGATTAAAAATGGTTTAATAAATTTAATATGACCTTATGGTAATGATAAAATATATAATAGGCAAATTTCACTTATAAGCAGGTTCCTATCTAAAGAGAAACACAGTCACAGTGGCTTACTAACTAGACTTGTCAAGTAAGAACCATATCTTGAGAAACTATAAAATAGGTTATATATGGAAATGTTTTAAAGAGACTCAAAATTATAATTACCACATAAATATATCCTCATATCAATAAAATAGGGGAAAGAGATATTCTAACAATGCAATCTATAGTCACATGTCTAAAAGCATGCATAGTCAACGTTTTCATAGTCTACCTTAAGGGTTTTATGATAGTTGGAGGTGATAAAGATGAGATAAATAATTGAAATTTATCAAAAAGGGTCCTTAAAATTTTTATAATCCCACCATACCTTCCTTATGTATGTGTCAATAGGGAAAGTGCCCTCTATTTTGTCTCAAATAGAGGGCACTCCTCAAAGATGCAATATGCAAGTCTAGAGGAATGAAGCTAAGAGGGTGAACTATAAGTTGATTAAAATTTTAAGGAGTATTTTTTATGTTTAATGATACATGGAACAATAATAAAACAAATTCATATAGGTTGAGAACCAAGTAGGGTGGTCTAAATTCATAAATATGTAGGCAGAACCACTAGGTCTAGTGTAGGTCATAAGTCCAATTGGGGGTCAGTATCATTTGTAATGCTAGAAAAACATTATTATTCATTTTAAAATGTTTATATGGATATATAAGGTGTGATAAAACTAATTTAATTCAAAGGATAACTCATAGAAGCCATATTTTGGCTCAAATCAACTTAAGCCTGCACAAAATTAAGAGAGGAGCTGGAGTAGGCAAATTTGGAAGCTTATACCAATTTAGAAACTTTGAATGAGAGCCTTAGGAGGTAGGATATGTTATATAAGATACCTAACTTTAATTTTTAGGATTTTTTTTAGGGTTTAAATTCATACCTTTATGAACAATCATTAGAGGTCAAAACTACTCTAAACCCTCTCAAACCCTTACCAAAGACCTAATTAGGAAGATGAAGAAGGAAAATAATCAATATTGGATATAATGGATTGTTAAATTGTATTAAGTTTCATATGATTCTCTAGGCATCCTCCATATCATACTTAGTTATACCCTACATATACAAATAGGGTGTAAAATGTATTTTCCTGACTATTTTTGGTGTTTTGAAGGTATGGAAGGGTTTAAAAAGATACAATACACTTTTATAGATATATTTGGACTTAAAATAACTCAAAATATTCATTTTATTCTTTAGATAATCTTACAAGTGCCTTCACCTCAACCAATCTAAACTAGTATAGTAAGCAAGCAAGTGAGAAGGTGAATACTCTAAGTGGGAAGCCTTTTAAGGTATTATTGAGGAATATAAGGATATTAGGTATTCTAATAGGTGTCATAAAATCCTATGTTTATAATGGTTTGGAAAATTGAAGTCAAATTTGGTGTCAAGTGTGCAAGGTGAGTGAAAGAGGAGTTATTTGGACTGTAGGTAGTGATAACTCATCTCCAAGATAACCATGATGATTAGGGACACATATAATTCATGTTTTATCATGTATAAAACCCATCCATATTACTTAAACCATCATATATATCCCTAGTCTACTATGGTATGTTCCAAAAAGGCCAAATGATGAAGGCAATTTTTTGAGCAAGCAATTGAGGAGTTCTATACCACATTTTAGGAGTTTCATGATTTGAGGGACATTTTTCCACATATAAATTTCATGGTATATTCCATATTCCTCTCCCCTTCATGTGTAACTTATTTTCTCAACATGACACATGTCCTAGTGACTCTTGAACTTCATTCTCTTCTCCTCTCTCTCCAATTCTATAAGTAGTAGCCATTTTGGCTCTTGTAAACTAATACCACACCATGTATGGCAAAGCCTTATTGGATTGAAATTTAATTTTTCCTTTGAAAAATACATTCAATTATATTTTTGAGTTAATGAACATTTGTCTAAGTGTGCAAAGTGATGTATGGTGATGCTAAGTAATAACATTCTATCCTTACTTCTCCTTATCCTCTCATGTTTATGCAAGAGTTCCTATTATAATAGGCCATATAGATTTTATATAGTATGTAAGGATCCTTTCAAGTTTAAAAATATCCTTAGAGTGTGAAATTTTCCCTATATCTCACTTACCTTGTGTTGCCTCATGCATATCCCCTCTATACTGAAATAATTATGTTAGAATATTTTAGGACTTTAAAGCTAGTTTGTATGGTCTATTTCTTACTGAAATAAGTATGATGGTATTGTGGAAATATTTCTGGTGTATCATCCCCTTCGATTGGTTTCATCTCATGAAAATTTCTATTTCTTTTCCCACAAATAACTAATTAAGTAGGTGATAAGCATTTCAAGGTATATTTAGGGAGCTAGCCCTTAAATCTAGAGGTATACTTATACCATAGGTACATCCACATACCTAGAAGTATATCCATGTTTCCCAAATCTGGAGGATGATTTAACACCCTCCTCTAGGGTGAAATATTTGGTGATAATAGGTTCATTAGGTGAGTCTTTGATATGCATGAGGTACAGTTGGGCCCAAGTCCATGTAAGGTGTTGTCTAATGCTATATATTGGAGAGTTAACTCCTCACTTCATGGGCTCCTATATGGGAAAACCCAATTATCCTAAATATAATTATCCCTAATATTTATACTCCATCAAAACATGGAGTGTCATTTAATGCATGGTGATGAAATCCACATCACTGACCCCTAAGGACTATAACAAGTGTGTGGGTCTCAATTCTATGTCATGTTGCCCATAAAAAGAAAAATGGGAAGGTTTGTTATTTTTTTATCCTTCAAGTATTACCACTAAGGATCAAGGAGGAGAGAATATAAAACCTTAGCCTTTGGGAAATAAATAGGCAACCAAAAAAATTCTTTAACCTAGTTGAATTAGTGTTTTGACAAGAAAAATAAATAAGGGATAAATATAATTAAAAAATAACTTTTTAATCCAAGTCTTGGACTGATCAACCTATGAAATAAAAGAATGGTAGTTTTATTAAATTGGATTCTTCAATCATTTGAGATGTACTAAAAAATTTTAGTACTATTTGAGTTCACAAAACTTGAATGGAAAAATACAAGTCAAGATGTTAGACAAAGACAAAATTTGACTTGAAAAATAAGTTGTTAGTTTAAATCAATCAAAATAATATACATGAATATTATCACTAGTTAATGTTTCATACTATAAGTATTGAGTAAGGGGCCAAGGTATATTGGTCTCAGGCAGTATCCCCAAATAGGTTCAATGGGCAATGCCTCTTATAGGGTTTAGGGGTAGATCCCCCAACACGTTCCTTATCATGGTACATGGTAGGTTTGAGGGGTAGTGCCCCCGATGCCAAATGTAATTTGAAGCTTGTGGGACCTTGAAATTGATAAAAATCCACCTAATTTCACCCCAAAAACCCCTCCTATTTTTAAAATAAATGCATTAAAAATGAAGAATTTGGAGGCAAAAAAAGGGTTATTAATTTATGTTGGAAATCTTGAGGGGTAAGACTTATATTGAAGGTGTTATATTAAGCAAAAAATTAATTTAGAATAAATTCACTTCTATGTAGGTTAAAGTGGATTTTGTACAGATCAAAGTCACTTCTACATAACATAAAGCCATATTTGTAACTTAAAAAATAACTTATGTGAAAAAAATGTTTATAATAAGACAAAATCACTTTTTTAGTTGACAAAGTCACTAGTGGGACACAAATCCATTAGTCTATAGTAGTGGTTTTGAAAAATTATAAATGATTTCACTATGATATACCTGATAATTCCAATTATTATTGAAATAAATTCATTGATTGCCAAAATGAAGTTGTTGATTGAGAATATGTAAATTATTATCTTTGTTAAAAGTCTACATAGACTAGAAATAGAATCAAGTTAAGGATAAAATAAATTTTAATAGACTATAGATAGACTAATAGATGATTAGGAGCAAGGCAATCATAAAAAACCATTGAAATGAAAACAAATATTTTTAATGACAAAACTACTATTGAAGTGAAAAACGTTGTTAATTTGAATCTTACCTAGTAGAAATTTTGTCAAAGTTAACCTGTATGATTAAAAAAAAGTAATACACAACCACTTTCACACATAATAAATCACTTATTTTGAGAGGATGATATTTGTGGCTTTATAAATATATTAAACAAATATACAAAATTACAAAATTACAACTACCATAAATGAAATCTCTTTTGGAGTAAATAATATTGCTATTTTTGAAATGATATAGTCGTGCCTTAGTGTTAATTCAAAATGACCAACAAAGTCTGAGTAGGATTAGTAGTTTAAAAATCTAGTTAGAGAAAACACCATATCTATTAGTCATAAATACGTGTTGACAAAGCCATTTATACACATTCCAAATCCATTGACTTCTTGTAGATGCAAATTTTCATGAAAATTAATTTTTGGGTGGTTTATTCTTCTCCAAAAGACACCTGCACACCCATTGAATCTCACAATCACTCAAAAATCATAGGTTATATGGATTGTCCTACCTTGGTCACTAAAATTTATATATTAAAAATTGGAATAGAGATTTAAGATGTAATCAATAATGGAAATCACATACAACTACTCTAATTTAAAATATACCTCTGATTGGGCAAGGTAGATGAATCTAAATGCAAATAAAAAAAGAAATAAACTTAATTTTTACCTCACTTCTTGCAAATCAATTCACCTCCAAATAAATGATGATTCCCCAAGATAAGTGGATTGATTTGTTGTAGACTCAAACTTTGTACAATAATAGTTTGACAAGAGACTAATTTGGCATGAATGATTTAACATTATAATTCATTGATCTTGAATGGATGATGGACATGGTTTTAAATAGGAGGAATGGAGGTAATTCTAAGGAATTAAAAATTATTTATAGTTATTTAGAGAGTTGGAAGGGCGATTGAGGGTTCTAGACCCTATTAGAAGAGCCTAAGTTTGATTAGGAGGTTAGGTGAGAATTAGAGACTAGGCTTGTAAGAAATCCTAGTGATAGGTAGGTAAGTGGGAGGTGAGTAGGTGAGGGAATTATAAATTCTCAAATATTGGGTAGGACATGATTAGTTATTGATAATATATAATATTATAAAAATTAATCAAGACATGGGATGAGAATAAGGTTAATATATGATGAGAGGAAATGTAGAAATATACAAGAAATGTTAGAATAAGACTAAGATGATGTTAATATGATTATTAGTGAAATGAATAAAAAAATTAGTGTTGAATAATAATAATATTTGTGATTAGAGATGATTAAATTTAATTGTATACAATTCCATCCTTTATATCCATATTTAGAACATTAGATTTTTTAAGTAACTTTTACTTTTTGACATCTTTTGTTAGAAACATTGTTTTAAATATTTGATGTGTCTATTATTATTTTTGTAATGTTACCTTTTCTATTTGTGTTTTATTATTTGAATTTTTCTCATTTTTAGGTTCTTACTCTTTGACAAAATATATCTTTGATTAATTTGAATTATTATTGGCACTATATACCAATCTTTGTCAATCATTATTATCGGATGTAGAGATAGGATGAGTTATGCCTTGTGAATGTTTTCCCAATCCTTGATCATGATAACCAAAGTTTTTTAAATATTTATTTCCAAAATCATATTGTTTGGAAAAATGAGTATAATTTTTGAGAGGTAAATTTGTATCCTTTCCTTGATCTAATTTGTCTTTTTGAACCTTTTCTTTTTCTATGTTTGATATTTAATTTTTTTTTTAAATCTAAATTTCTCTTTATTATCCACATTTGTTGTTTTGATATTTTTGGTTTAGGTGAGGTACTCACAAGTGAGTGGATTTATTGTTTGATGTATCAATTTTAGGACCACCACTACCTTTGTGACTTTTTATCATGTTCTTTAATGTAAAAATAAAAATTTATATGATGCCCATGAATTATATGACATCCAAAATAGTATTTGTATTTCTTAATAGGAGGTGGAGGATTTAGTTTGATAACTTTGTCTTGAATAATTTCTCTTAAGATTTCACTTGGACTCTTAGTAGCCTTTTGGTCATTTTTTAAATCCCTTGTTTTAGATGTATGTTGTTGTATCTTTTCATTTGGATGTAAAACCTTGTTTAGTACAACATTAGTAGATGAGGATGAAAAATACATAATTAACACTACCATGTGTTGGATTATATAGATATGTAATCTAATTTTCCAACAATGTGATTTTTGAACTAAAATTATTTTGCCACTCTTCTATTGAATTTATCATAAAGATAAATTGATATTTTAAGGATTCATAAGAACAAACCTTAGGTACCTCAAATTGAATATTCATACATACGCCATCTAACTTACCCCTTTAATGAGTGATAGAATGGAATTGATTATAGGGATGATAACTATCACCTTCCATAGGGATAGGAGGAAGAGTCTCAATACTATTACCATAAGAGTTGTAAAGATGGATTAAATTATGATTTTGTTTTGAAACTCTCTGATTATATTGATCAATTTGGTTACTCCTTTTAATTGATTTCATCAAACATGAAAAATAACAAGTAACAACTACCATGATGTACTATAAAATGAAGTAACCAAGAGATATATCTAAATTAAACATGCCTTTTTGAATAAAATAAAAATATGTTTTTTTTTTAAAAATGTTTAATCCATTTTTCAAAATCAAAAATCAAAATGTTGTAGAAAATAAACAAAAAATCCCAATCCACCTAGGGTTTCAATGGTTGGGTTCACCAAATATTTATCCCTAAAATTTAGACTAGGGAATTATTGACCATTTTTACCATAATCAAAATGGGTCAACCCCCCATAGTTAAAATATTTAATAGGGGAATAATTATAATGTCATACGGTGTGTTTTAGTTCATATAATGTCATTTAATATGCCATTCTAGTTTTGGTCATTATCTAATCTAGTCCTTGTGTCATTTGATAACTTAGAGGTCATTTTGGAGTCATATTTGAAAGTGGTAGATCTTCATGCTGATCAATGCATTTTGAGCATAGATCAGATCGCTAATGGATGAGCAAATGGATAGTGTTGTAGAGACCCTATGGGATGTTAAGAATGCTTGGAATGACTTAGGAAGCTACTGGTATTCATCTATTTCTTCATTGAACTCATCTAAACATCTTGGGTCTAATGGAACAAATTCTTAGTATCTACTTTTCTAATGTCATAATTGACACATATAGATGAGTCAGGGAGAATATATCATTTGGATCTATTCACATTACTCCCAAGAACATATGCACCAAGTTCTAAGTCATCCACCTAAGCACACTAGAAGATATGAAGATCTAAAGTTGGCCTCTTAGTCAAAATCTACTAAGTTTCCATACTTAGCCAATTTGCAAGGAGCTCAAATAAAGCTGAGTGAGTATATTGACAAGGCCATATCTCACATGTGTGGAATTTGTAAGATAAAACAATCATATGGATTTATTTAGCTTGGTCCCTATTTGTTACGTGCTAAGTTTTAGATCATCCACCAAAGTGTGATATAAGTTATTTATGTTCAAAGTCAGCTTCTCAGTCACTTCATGTGTGTTTTCCCATACTTATCCATTTTCAATATGTTCCAACATAGTTGAGTGAGAATCTTCACAAAGTTATATCTCATACATGTGGCAGTTGTAGGTGGAAATGGTTATATGGGTTTGTTCACATTTATGCTAAGGACATATGCACTAAGTCCCAAATCCTCAAGGAAAGCACAAATGGAGTTATGCATGTGCAAAGTTATCTCATTTGTTGTATTTCTCTAAATTTTCCATACTTAGCTAAATTAGCTTAACCATCACTAGGACATCACGTAGGAGTAGATATAGACTAGCGAGCTTGAGAATATAATATCTTCATGTAGAACACTCCCAGGACCAATAGATTAAATGGATTCATTCCTTTTAGCATCAAAAACATATTTTGAAATTTTTATGCCTCCATGATTCTCAGTTTTCAAGATATAAATCTACAAAGTTAGTCAAAAAGTATAAGACGCTCATGCTAACATCAAATTAAAGCCACTACAAAAATCCATATAACCCTAAATTTGATCACCTATGAGGCATCAGATATGTTCATGGGGACATCAAATGATGGTTGATAGGATCCCAAATTTAAGATAGAGCAAGACAAATCCTATTGAGCATAAATTTGATGGTCATGTGACCGCCAATGATGATCCCATGAATGTCATTTGATGGGAGAGAGGATGTTAATTTTAAGATCATGAACTAGTTTTTGGCTTTCAAATAGCAGGTCCTAGTTGATGTAATGATCCATGTTAGATTGTAATCTTAGATATAATGATAAGAAGAGGTCAAAATGTTAGTGAATCTAAAGAGTCAACATTGGAATGATAAGTTTCAAAGACCTATTCAATTGGTAGAATATCAATGTTTCTTGGGCATTCATATCGATTAAAATAAATGGAGAGAAATAGGTCAATATGTCAATAAGTTGAGTTGGATATCAACAACCAATAAGAGCAAAGGTAGTCTAAGAGAAATGTGATTGATCTAAGTCAATTTTTGATGAGTAAATGCCTAATCAAAGGCCCATTTTTTATCGAAGCAAACAAATATTACAAGCATGGCCAAGGATACAATGAGCAATATGGAAAGGGAATGCCACATGGATAAATACATAAGATCAATGATTCTGACGCATAGCAAGCTATTTAGACTCATGCACAGCCATGAGAGTTTAGTTAAGGTCCAAGATGAACATTGAGTACTAAATGTGAATAACCTTTTGGATCTTTGAGATTGATTTTTAGGCTTTGCTTTATTGTGCTTGGAATATGATGGTCATGTGGAGATAATCTTAGTGCATCACCACCCATTGAATAAGTTCCATTTATGTAATTCTAACTATTTTCTCCATAAACAATTAGTAATTTAAGTGATAAAATTGCATGATACATTTGGGGAGCTAGTCCTTTAAATCTAGAGGTTCATTTCCATAATAGGTACACCCACATACCTAGAAATGTTCCCATGTTTCCCAAATCTAGAATAGGCTTGAACACCCTCTTCTAGGGTACAATATTTGGTGACAATAGTTTTGTCATGCCTATTAGGACCTATCTCCATAACAATTAGTCAAGGTTAATGCTGGTATTGACAACATCAGTAGTAGGTTGATGTGTTACTCAGCATCTAATGACTCCATCAAAGTAAATATAATTAATGGTTCTCACTAGGTCAACATTTAGAGGAGTTCTCAATCCCAATGACCCACTCTTTTAATCTAAACTTCCCCTTAGATTTCAATATACTCCTCCTAATATGCACTTTGGAGAACCAATAAATTTTTCTGAAGAGGAAGAGGTTGAAGAAATTGAGGAAATTGAAGATACTAAATATTTTGAAGAGTTTGAAGAAGAAATGGATAGACCTCATGATTTCCCTACATTCAACACATTAAATCTAATTCACCTTCAGGCATATGATACCATTCCTCCCAATGCAATAAAAGGTGTGACCCTATTCAATGGTGAGAGTCATGTTACACCGAGTGAGCACATTAGATATGTATCTAACTTTTATAGCTTCCATAATATCACTCAAGAAAATATTAACATTATACTTCTAGCCATGTGCCTTATATGGAAGGCTCTTGATTGGTATCAGACTCTAGAAGTTGGATGCATCATGTCATGGGATTAATTTGGAGTGTTGATGACTGTAAGATTTGGAAATTAGAGTTATCATGCCTCTCTCATACACCAAATTAATATAATCAAGAGATTATATAAAGAAACAATGCATGATTTTAATGATAGATTCCCAAAAAATGGAATAGACTACCTCTTCCTATGAAGCCACCTCCCATCTTTATGTTTCCAACCTATTTGAGAGCTAGTGGCACTAAAATTATTATCGTCCTATAATATATGGGTGGTTCCACTCTGCTTGAAGCATATTAAATTGCTATCAAAGATAAAAATAATCTCATACAAGCTGGAAGATTGTCACCAAAGTGTCTATGCCTCCATTATCTCATGCTTCTATTGATGCTTTGAATGTGGCTCAAAATCCTAATGTTAATACCAATCCTAGAGATGTTCTTAAGAAGGAGGATAATGTCATGGATAAAGATGCAGAAATTGAAATGCTAAGAGATCATCTTAGGAAAGATAACATACAACCAAGCACCTATCAAAATTCATATCCTTATCAACAATAATATGGTCAACAATTTGGAAGAGGAAGAGGTTAATGACATCCTAATCCCAATAGGATTGCCAATGCATATAATCTCAACTATACCACCAATGAAAGAGAGATGGTTCTAGTTCATAGCAACTTGGTGCAAGGTGAAAATTGATAGCAAAGCCAATTTATGGATTCTAATTAAGGTGGAGAATAGACTTTTATTTCTTAGCATGAGGTTACTCCTCTCTTATCTATCAAGGATGAAGTTATGATGCAGATAAGTGGAAGTAGATAGCCTCAAGAAGATATCTTCACCAAATTATTAGTTGAATACACCTTCATGATTAACCAAGGAACCTCAATTATAGACAAAAATAGGGAAAAAATAAAGGATTTAGGTGGAGATAGTCATGTGCCTACAAGTTCATCCAATCATCCTCCAAAGCAGTAAAACATGGTTGTAAGTGGGACAGTTCTAAAGGCTCCTACACTTCCATCAAATTAGAATACTAAAAGGACTATTCAAGGCATTCCAACTCCCCAAGATGTATTAATTTCCTTGCCTCCAATAATCCAAGAGAAATTAGGTATGTCTTCTTTAAATATTTTATATTCATTGAAAAGTACTAAAACATCCATTTCTTTTTGGGATGTTTTACATATGCATAATAAAAAAGAACTCCTACAAAAGTAGTTATCTACTATCCCTACTACAGTCCCTCCTTTAAATAAAATTCAAATTCATGTTGTCCTTAAAAGTGTCCCTAATACCATTGATAACCCATCTACCATATCTAAGAAACATTCTCTATTTTATCTCACTCTCATAGTGGGTGATAAGCTAGTCCATAACTACATAGTTGATAGTGAAGCTTCAACTTATATCATGCCTAAAGTTATGGCTGACAAGATAGGCCTAAAATATATGCCACATAGCAAAGGGGTCCTTCAATTAGATGGCACACCTACAAAGATAGTGGGGCTAATTAAGAACTTGAAATTTTTCATGCATGATTCTCCTAGCTTCCACATCTTACAAGACATAGTTGTTGTTGATATCCTAACCCACTTTGTAATCTATCTATCAAGGGAATTCATAACCTAAATAGGTGGCTACATCTTAGTTGAATAATCATTCTTGGCCTTTAGAATAAGGTATGGGACAAATGTGATAATTATGACACAACCTCTTATAAGGTTTCATATTGAACCTTATATTGAGATGAGTTCTAATTTGAATTATATTGTTCATGAAGAAAAGGATTCTATTGTAGATGATGGCACTTCTTCCAAGATTGAAGGCATTATAGATCTATTTCTTGATGAATATGGTGATAACACTTATGAGCATGACCCTTATTATCTCATGGAGGAAACTGATTTGGGAGTATATTATATACATGAAGAAGGAATATCGACACCTCTAATTTCCAAGGAAGAAGCTGAAGAATATGAGATGTGGGAAATGTTTTTGATGGTTCAAGAAGTAAAATTGGTGTAGGATTTGGGTTCATGGTAGTCTCCCCAACACTATGCTTCATATAGATTTCATTTTAGTTGTACTTGCAATGTGGCTGAGTATGAAGGTTTAATTTATGGCCTTCAATGGATAAGGAGAAAAGAAATCAAGAACTTGTAGGTATATGGAGATAGTGAATTAGTTGTTCATCAGGTTATAAATGTGGTTATTTCCAAGAACCATTTAATTAAGTAATATAAGCATAGTCTATGGTATTTTATTGAATATTTTAATATATTCAACATATAGTCAGTCCCAAGGGATCAGAATAATCATGTTGATAGACTAGTTGCCATAGGAGCTCAATTTGATACTCCCACTACCATAAAAGAAAATGGGAAGTAGTCTCACATTAAAATCATTATAATAACTTTTTTACCTAATAATAAAATTCCTTGGAAATTTTTTGATAGTGATAAACACATTACATGCTTCCTATAAAATGAGGCTAGGATTTCTTCAAAGAATCAAAATAGACTCCAAGAATAATTAGGTGATCAGATTGTGCATCCAATGAAAAATAAGATACCTAAGGTTATAGTGACCTTTTAAAGTATCTTAAATGATAATGATCAAAATAATAAATAAAAGGCTAGTATGTCTACAAAATAAGATAATTATGAAAGAGTCTTGATCTTCAAAGATAGACTCTTCAAACTAGGCAAGGTATGTTCTACATTAGAAAAATAAGCATTCATTGATTTATGTAGATAATTTCATGATATCTTTACTTGGGAGTATAAGGACCTAAAAGGATTTGATCCTAGCCTAGCACATCATACTATTTATTTGGAACCTAGAGTTAAATTGGTTAGACAGAAACAAAGACCCATCAATCCTAAAGTACAACAACTCATGAGGTTAGAGCTCACTAAACTCCTTAAATCTAAAATAATCTTTCCTATCAAGAATTCAATATGGGTATCTAACCTTATGCCTATTATAAATAAGAGTGGGGAGATAATACTTTGTCTAGACTTTAGGGATCTTAATAGGGTGTCACTCAAAGATCACTATCCCTTACCCTCAATGGAGCAAATTCTTCAAATTGTTTTATGTTCTCAATGTTTCTCTCTTTAGATGGATACTCAGGTTATAATAATATTTGATTCAATGAAGATGATAATTTTAAGATATAATTTACCACTAAATGGGGAAATTTTTATTATAGGAAGATGTCATTAGGTTTGTCAAATGTTGGTTCTACCTTTTAGAGAGCAATAGACATGGCTTTCAAATGTTTGATTAATGAGATGCTATTGGTTTATCTAGATGATATAATAATGTTTTCCAAAGATGATAATGAACATATGAAACACTTGAGATAAGTGTTTTAAATATGTAAGTAGTATGGAGTATCTCTTAATCCAAAGAAATGCATCTTTATTACTCATGAAGGTAAGCTCGTAAGACACATTATTCCAAAGATGGTTTAGCTATTGATCCTAAAAGGATAGAGTCTATTTTTAGTTGATCATTTCCCTTGCATAAGAAATTTATTCAAATCTTATTAGGTAAGATAAATTTATTAATGAGATCTTTACCTCATTTTGCATCTTTGGTGAAACCTATCACAACCATGCTCATAAAGAATCAGGTATTTTCTTGGACCAAAGAAGGTAAGAGTATATTTGAATCCATTAAAAAATAAATTGCACAAGATCCTACTCTTTTAAATATTTAATTTGTCAAAGAATTCATGTTGTATTCATTTGCTAACCTTGATACTATCTCAGCCATGTTAATACAAAAGAATGATGAGGGTGTGGATTAACCTATTGTATTTTTTAGTCAAGGTTTAGAAGATTATGAAGTAAAATACACTTTTGTGGATAAAAACATACTTTATATTGTGAGAGGGCTAAATAAGTTCAGGAATATGGTTTCAAACAATAAAATTCATGTTATGGTTTCTCATCCTAGTACTAAATATTGTCTTTTGAGCAAAGACCTTAGTGAGAAGAGAGCAGAGTGGATCACTAAGGTAATGAAATTGTTGTTGACATCAAAATAATAAAATTGATAAGACGTAAAGTCATTTGTGAACACCTAGATTCAAACCTTCATGAGTAAAAATAAGAGGTTATAATCAATCATGATTGTTCACAACCAGCTGGTTCCTTGCCTGTATAGAGTTAGACATTATATGTGATCAAATTTCTTTAGAATGGTGAGTATCCTAATGGCATGAGTATATCACAAATGAGGTATTTTATATTGTAATCTATTCCATTTTGTCTTGTGGATAGTGTGCTTCTTAGAATATATATTAATTTTGTACTATTGAGATGTGTTGATAATGATTAGTTTGGAGTGTTGCTTGAGAAGTTTTATGATGGGATAATAGGAGGTCATCTCTCTCCAAGAACCATAGCTACCAAGATCACGAGGGTTGGTTATTAATGGCCTAGCCTCTTCAAGGACTAAAATTCTTGGGTGATAAGGTGTGTACAATGTGCTTTCTTTTTAGGAAAATAAAAACTTGTATCCCATCCTTTGAAGTCAATCCAAGCAGATCAACCTTTCATGCAATGGGGTCTAGATTTCATTAGCATGATAAATCCCCCTTCAAGTGCTAGTCATAAATGGATACTCAAAGTAATTTATTATTTTTCAAGATGGGTTGAAGTAGTAGCATTGAAATAAGATAATGACAATGCTATCCTGGACTTCTATGAGAGAATCATAACAAGGTTTGGCACTCTTGATACTATTATCTCAAATAATGTTCTTGCTTTTACGGGTGCTAAGATAGATGATTGGGTAAATAATAATGGAATATTTATGAGCACTTCATCCAACTATTACCCTTAAGGTAATGGATTGGTTGAATCTAATAATAAGAACCTAATCAAAATCATCAAGAGAACCTTGGATCAAAACCAAAGGGCTTGGCACACCAAATTGAAGACAGCCTTATGGGCTGATAACTCCCAAGAAGTCAATAGGAAATTCTCCTTTTGTGATTTTATATGGAAGAGAGGCCAAGTTATCTATTTTTTAAGAGATACTTGCCTTAGAATTAGGACATTAGTTAGAGCTACTGGAAAACACTCTATGGAGGTAAGATTGATAGAATTAATGGATTTAAAGGAAACTAGAGAGAAGGCTCATTGAGCTTTGGAGCATCACCAAGTATTGATGAAGAGGTTTTTTAACAAGAAGGAAAATCCAAGATCATTTCAAGAAGGTGATATAGTGTTGAAATGGGATGAATATAGAGCAAAACTAGGGTGGCATACAAAATTTGATACTCTATGAAGTGAACCATATGTCATCATCAAATGCAAGCAAATCAATTATTTTTAGCTAGCACAGATGAATGGAGAATATTTGCCTATCCCTATGAATGGGATACATTTGAAACCTTGATATTAAGTGTTTTTAGTTCTATAGACAGTATAGTAGGTGTGTGTTTTATTTCATTGTGTGTGTTGTGTTACCTAAATTTTATAGTTGAACATACATTTGTCTCTACTTTGTATTTTGTCCTTGTTGTTTTTTGTTGTTGTGTTGTCAAATGAATTTGTGTATAAATATATTTTACATGTGACTCCATATCCCAATGGAAAGGATTAGGTAAGTGTTCATGGTATAGCAAGCATGCCACCCTTGGGAAATCACCAAAGATGTTGACCATTTTTACCATAGTCAAAATGGGTCAACCCCCCTATAGTCAAATTTTTTAATAAGTAGCTTATTATAATGTCATAGGGTGTGTTGTATTTTATCTAATGTCATTTCATATGCCATTCTAGTTTTGGTCATTGTATAGTCTAGTCCTTGTGTCATTTGATATCTTAGAGGTCATTTTAGAGTTAAATTTAAAAGTGGTAGGTCTTCATGGTGATCAATGCATTTTGAGCATAGATCAGGTTGTTAATAGATGAGTAGATGGATAGTGTTACAAAGACCCTACAGGATGTCAAAAATTCTTGGAATGAATTAGGAAGCTCTTGATATTCATCTAGTTCTTCATTGTATTCATCTAGACATCTTGGATCTTGTGGAAGAAATTTTGAGTAGGAACTTTGTTGACATTATAATTTCCACATATAGATGATTCAGGTAGAATCGATCATTTGGGTCTATTCACATTAGTCCCAAGAACATATGCACCAAATTCTAGGTCATCTACCTAAGCATAGTAGAAGATATGAAGATTCAAAGTTGGCCTCTTAGTCAAAATCCATTAAGTTTCCATACTTATCCAATTTTTAAGGAGCTCAAATAAAGATTAGTGAGTATATTTATGAGGCCATATATCACATGTGCATTAGTTTCAAGATAAAATGATCACATGGGTTTTTTTATCTCAATCCGTAGTTGTTATGTGTTAAGTTTTAGATCATCCTTTTAAATGTGGTAAAAGTTATACATGTTTAATGTTAGCTCCTCAATCACTTTCTACGTGTTTTCCCATAACCATTTTCAAGAGGTTCCAATAGAGATAAGTGAGCATATTCACAAAGCTATGTCTTACACATGCAATAGTTGTAAAGGAAAATGGTCATATGGGTTTGTTTAAATTTGTGATGAGAACATACATGTTATGTCCCAAGTCCTTTGCCAAATCACAAATGGATTTATGCATGTGCAAAGTTGGCTCCTTAGTCATATTATGCTAAGTTTTCCATACTTAGCCAAATGAGGTCGATAGTCACCAATATGTCATGTAAGAGTAGATATGGACTAGTTAGATTGAGCATTTAATATCTTTACCTAAAAGGATCTCAAGACTAGTAGATCAAATGGGTTTATTCCTTTTGGAATCAATAACATATCTTAAAAGTTTGGTGCCTCCATGATTCTCATGATTAAGATATAAATATGCAAATTTGGTTAAAAAGCATAAGATATTCACACTAATATCAAATTAAATCCACTAAAAAAATCCATATAAGCCTAATTTTTATGGTTTGTGGGACATCAAATACGTCTGTAGGGACATCAAATGATAGTCAATGGGACATTACCTTTAAGATAGAGTAAGATAGATCCTATTAAGCATAAATTTAATGGTCATGAAACCATAAATGATGATCATGTGAATATCATTTGATGGGAGTGAGGAGGCCAATTTTAATAACATGAACTAGTCATTGGCTTTCAAATAATGAGTCCTATTCGATCTAATAGTCCATGTTTGATCGTACTCTTAGATCTAACAATGAGTGGAGGTCAAAAGGTTAGTGAATCTCAAGATAAAATATAGGCATGGAAAGTTTTAATAACCCATTCAACTAGCATAAGATAAATGGTTCTTGGGAATTCATACCAATCCAAATCAACAAAGTAAAATAAATCAATATATCAATAAGTTGAGTTAGATCTCAATAGCCAAAAAGAGCCAAGGTAGTCTGAGAGTAATGTGATTGGTTTGCATTGATTTTTGATAGACAAATGTCAAATCAAAGGGCTATTTTTGATTGGAGTAAGAAAATATTATAGTCATGGCTAAATATGAAATGAGAAATATGGCAAGGGAATTCCACATGTACAAATATGTAAGATCAAGGATTTTGAATTAGAGTAAGCTCTTTAGACTCATGCATGACCATTAGAGCTTAGTTAATGTCTAAGATGAATAGTGGCTACTAAATATGAATAATGAGGTCCAAGAAAGTAATGAACAACTAAAAATGGTAAATACAGGTGTTTAGAATATAGCTAGTAATTAGGGGAACATGTTATGACTGTTATATCATGTTTCAATCTCCCTCAAACAATGCATATGTGTTGAATCTCTTGGTTTAGTTTCAAATGCTTGAGAGATGGTTCATGATGAAAGTAGTTTCATAAAGGCTAGCCAAAGAATCTTTGTACCATTTTGGAAATGTTTATCATGGTTTATAGGGACATCTATCCTAATAAACATTCATGATACATTTCACACTTAGTTCCACCTATAATGTAACTGGTTCTCATGCCTGTACATGTGTTCTAGTGACTCTTGAACTTTATTTTCTTCTCTCTCTAAATTTTTATAAGTAGCTACCATTTTGGCCTTTGTATATTGATACCACACCATTTATGGAAAATCCCTACTGAATTTATGTCTTATTTAACCTTTAAACATTAATGCAAGTCTATTTATAAGTTCTCAAATAATTTTCTAAGTGTGTAAGTGATTTATAATGATAACAAGTGATAATCCTCAATGCTTCTTTCCTTTATCCTTCCATATCTGAGTAAGATTTCTTGGTCTAATATGTCATATAGAGTTTACTTTAGTGTGTTAAACTCTTTCAAGTGTATAATTGTCTTTGGAATGTGAAATTTACCTTCTAGTCCATTTGCCTTGTGTTGTTTCACACATCTTACCTCTATATTGAAATATTTATGTTAAAACCTTTTAGATCTTTGAAAATAATTTGTATGCTCTACTTTATTGTGCTTAGAATATGATGGTCATATAGAGATAATCTTGGTACATCACCTACCATAGAGTAGGTTCCATTTATGCAATTCTAACTCTTTTCTCCATAAGCAAGTAGTAGTTGAACTGATAAGAATTACATGATACATTTAGGGAGCAAACCCTTTAAATATAAAGGTTCATTTCCATAATAGGTATACCCACATACTTGAAAATTTTCCCATGTTTCCCAAATCTGGAAGAGGTTTGAACACCATCTTTTGGGGCGTGAGATTTGGTGACAATAGGAATCTAGGGTTAAATGGGTATTTTATCACTTTGTCTCAAATCATTTCTCTTAGGATTTTACTTGGACTCTTAGCATCCTTTTGGACACTTTTTAAATCACTTGTTTTAGATGTATGTTGTAAATATTCATTTGGATGTGAAACCTTTTTTTGGCACAATATTGGTATATGAGGATGCAAAAACATGATTAAAACTACCATGTGTCAGATTATATAGGAATGTAATCTTATTTTCCAATAATGTGATCTTTGAACTAAAGTTATTCTACCACTCTTCTATTTAATATCTCTTAAGTATGAATTTATATTTCAATCCTTCATAGCCATTAACCCTAGGTACCTCAAATTAAAAAATTTTGCATACATTATCTACCTTACCCTTGAAGGAGTGATAGCATGGAATTGGTTATAGAGATGATAGATATCACCTTCCTTAAGGTTATGAGGAAGAGGATCAATATAATTGTCATAAGAGTTGTAAAGAGGGATTAAATTCTGATTTTGTTTTGAAACCCTCTCATTATATTGATCAATTTGGTTACTCCTTTTAATTAATTCCATTAAACATGAAACATAACAAGTAACATCTACCATGATGTACTATAAAATTAAGTAGTTAATATATATATATATATATATATATATATATATATATATATATATATATATAAACATGCCTTTTTGAAAAAAAATCTATTTTTTTTGAAAATTTTAAATCCATTATGAAAATAAAAAATCATAATGTTGCAGAAAATAAAATGAAAACCCCAATCCACCTAAGGTTTCAATGGTAAAATTTACCAAATATTTATCCCTAAAATCTAGATTAAGGAATCTATGGTTAAATGAGTAGATATCTCCTAGGGCACAAGGGTGGTAAACTATCTCTAAATCAAGCTAATTAATTATAAAACTTAGATAAACATATACTAAATTTATTATGTTGAGATATGCCAAAAAATAAAGTACAACTATGTTATATATTAAAATGATAATAAAAACAAGGTACTTAGTTGGTTCTAATGATAACATAGATCTTGATTTGGAACATGCATAAAGTAGAGTGGAAAAGTATTTTGTATCAATTATCTGATTCTATAAATTGTACCTCTATAGCTATAGACACTTACATTGACCTAGGATGGTTACATTGATGTTTTTTATTTAGATTAGACATATCTCTCTAGTAAAAAATTCTTACTAAAACTATATGTGACCACCTATATGAGTATAGGTCTTATGTCACCTTCACTCTGGTGTGCTCATAACTAGATCATGGGTTGTTCTTTATCTGATAGTAAAACCCTAGTTATTCATCTTCATAATCATTGTGTGTAAAATGGATTAGTGGGAATATGGTGTTGATTTTCCCCAAATACCCCCATTTCAATGAGCATTGACTACATATCTAATACTCTAAAGAAATTCTGAGACTTATGTAGTTCTCCCCTACATGTTGGATTATGTGTGAATCATGTGATGTGTGATAAACATATAAAATATGGATCATGAAATTATATTTCAGTACTTTAGACCTATAGATGTGATTTACCTATGACTGATATGGAAATATAATAAAATAGGTAAGCTTTCACTGATTTGAGTGATTGGCTAAATGTTTTTGGTATGTTTCCTTATGAGTTGCTAGGTCTATGCTTGGTTGAACATAGGAATATGTTTCATTTGTAAATTAGGTTATGTTAGGGCACTATACACTTGCATCATAATAGGATACTTGTGTCGACATAGGGGTCTAATTAGGATGCAAGTGTCTAAGAAATTGGAAAATACAAGTAGGTCTAGAAATTTTTGAGATAGACAATAAGTAGGTTTATAACATTCTAAGTATGATATAAGGTATAAATCATCATATTAAAATTGGTCTAACTAATATATAATCAATTAGTCATTGAGAGATAAAGTATGTGAGCCTTTTGGTAACATAAAATTTGTAGAAGTTGAAGTTAAATCCATGATATATATTTTCCAAGGGTACAAGATTTAGGTGTTATATAATTCAAAATTTGTGTCTATATGAGGATGAAGTGAAAATTTAGAAATATTTTGAAGATGTTTTAGATATTTAAGTGATGTGATAATAATATTATAAATGATGACAATGAGTGATTAATTTATGTGAGATGGATAGTAAGCTTAGTATGTTAGTGTAGAATGTAGGGGATATTATATTTTGGATAGGGAAGTTCAATATTTGCATAAATATATTAATTAATGTATTATTAGATGTAATGAGTGTAATTTAATAATGGAGCGAGTGAAATTAGGTGTATATATCTTTCCCCTCTTTCAAAAGGCATTGATACTAGAATAATTAATGGTCTTTCAAAGAATAAAGACATTTATGGAAGTTAATATGTCAGAGTATGGATGATATCCACTCAAGGGGATACATAGAGAAGAATGAGACATATGGCCACTCAAATAAAAATAAAGTATGGGAGGTGTGAATGGTCAAAAAAAGTGGGGGACAAGATGCAATAAATCGGATGATAGAGAAAATTGAGTGTAGCAATGATTTACCAATAGATGATGTCCCTAGAAAATACATATGCAAGGGAGAGGAAAATGAGGGTGTCACATGTTTAAACATGGCCCAAAATGGGAATCAACTATGATAAGATGATGATAAAATGCTAATAGCTTTAATGTATCCCAAGAAAGGACACATGATAAGAGAGTTGCAAGCTTAGATTAGATGAATGTCTGCAAGATTTAAACATATCTAAGGCAAGTATGCATACCAATGAGAGATTCAGGTAAAATAGATGTTTGATGAGTGTTGATGGTATGGTTATATCTTTAGACATATCTAGGCATAAGCTCATGCTGGGAGAGATTTAACCCTCAAAATGAAATTTTGATTGATGATTTGATGAGTGTGTCTCAAATAATGGGTTGTTATGATATAAAATAATGGGATTTTAGTGATTAGGGGATGATGGGGAAAAATGTAATAATATGGTCAATCTAATCTTGGGTGTTTGAAGTGATTGAACATTACCCACATTATCTTAAAAGACCTTATGCTGATGTAGTTATTTCTAATGGGGAGGTGGAGGATGATAGATGATTAGATATATTATATGATGACTATGATGATGATACCCCAATTATTCCCCTAGTAAGATGATGTATGATAGCATAAATGTTAGATTAGTGATGATTTTGATTGTTAGATATGCTTAGAATAAGGCTAAATGATTGGATTTAGATTTTTTTTTTGATGGTTTGATTGGTAGATGGTAGAATAGATGACGGGATTCAAAAGTTGATGATTGATTAGAAGATATAAATGTTGATTGTATTTAAAAATCAATCAATGCTTAATTATTATAACCATTATTTTATCATCAAATTCTAAGAAATAATTTTTAATATAACACTACATAATATGCATCATGATATTTTTATATGACTATGATGACATTTTGCCAACATGCATAATGAAATGACATAAAAGACATAATTATCAAAAAAATAGTGTACAAGTAACATGTATCGTAATACATCATTAGTATTCTATAAACCAATATTAAATAGTTTTTTTTTTCTAATGCTAAAAAAACAAAAGATATGGAAACAAAAGACAAGGCAATCAACTTGAAATTAACTATATATAAAGAATATTTAAAGACATACAATACCACTCAAACAATGAAAACATGCACAAAACATATTATAAAAGGAATACACACATATGTACACACTCAAAGATTAATTTTGTGATGATTTTTTATTTATCATGTTGATAATCTTGGGGATGGGGAATGATCAAATCATCATTCATTTTTAGTTGTATTCGATGTTTTCCCTAGGCTAGACAAGTCATAGGGGAATATGTGAAAAATTATATTCCATGACTTGTTGAGTAATTGGCATGGGATAATGAGGTGAAGGATGTGGGATAAGATAATGTAATATTTTATGAAAAAATTAAGCCAATATTATATATAATATCTATGTGTTAAGGGAAAATGTAAACAATCAATAAGCTTAGAAAAATGAAACCTAGACTTGCCAAGATGACAAGACATGATAGGTGATGAGATGGCATAATTAAAAAGAACAAGTGATAAGTAGGGTAATGGAAAGGAGTTTATATATAACTCTCTAAGGGTGATATGTTCTTTCCCCTATTTGATGTATCAAACTCCTTCTATTGAAGTGGTGTAGTCATGATGAATGTCTCCCTAGAATATTGTTGTATCTACAACCTAGGACTAAGGTCAAAAAATGGGAGAGATTGTATGATGGATAGGATATGGAAATAATAATGGGATGGAGGATAGTAAAATATTATAGTATGGATGGAATACCCCCAAGTATATTAGGTTTTCATCACCATAATTATCCAAGGTAATGGAGAACTGGTTTTCACCATTATATGTTTTTTTAAAATAAGACTACATACAATAATGCATAAGGATGGGGACTTTTGATGTCATATCCTCATGTGTGAAAAAAAGAGATATGTGTGATTCTTATGATGTTGATATTCAATTTAAATTAGTTTTATATAATCATCATTATCTTATTTGACTCTAGATTGTGATGCCTCCAAACATCTTAACTAGGTGTTATCATACCTTATACAAAAGATGAAGGTGCCTGAGGATTAGTGGATTTTATCTTTAGGTAAGGAAGAAGTGATGGATGATTAGGGGTGAAATTATTATTCACACACACCATTAGATATTTTGTATTTGTTTTTTATATTTTATAACACATAACAAGATATTTTAAGGTATCCAAATATTTTTGGACTCTTTTGCTCTTTGATCTAAAGATTTTTAGGACTATCGACCATATGGTTATTATTTTTGGAGTCCTTTTTATTTGTAAATTCTATCTGACTTGGACTACCCCCTATCACATTTAATAAGGTTTCACTAAAGGAAAGTGACTTTTGACATTCTTGAGTTGGATTTTGACTGTATAAATGACTTTGATTTGGCCAACTAGCTGACTTATATTGACTTTGATTTACTACTAGATCAAAAAAGACTTTAGCCTTATGCTTGATTATCTAAATATATTATTTAATCCTTATAGATTTATGACATGACATATTTATTTGAGGTAAATAAAAAATGTGTGTTTATTCTTATTCCCATTGATTAGTGTGATGAAATGAGTGTTAATGGGAAGAAAAAGATTGTTAAGGTATGAATCTGAACGGGAGGGATTAATGATATCAATGAGTGGGTATTGGGTACCATGATCTTCATATAAGTTACTAGAAAACCTAGTATCAACACTAGGGAAAGCATCCTCAAGGTTAAAAATAGTGTCACTAAGGGTCGTCATAGGACAAACATCAAAAACTAGATCAAATCCATTCTGATAATTAGCAGTCGATGAATCTTCCTAAAGCCCATAATGTTTTCTATGATATTATCTTGTTGAAACAAATCATGAGATATATTCTTGTCTTAACCATTATCTAAATTAACTATAAAAATGGATATATTTTCATAAATATTTGTATTAACCATGTCCTCATACATGTTATAAGTAGATATTTCAAAGTAATAAGTAGTTGACATCACTTCCCTCCTGGTGGGGGATCCATAGTTATGGGGATGACATGGGGAGGTTACCAACATTGAATGTTTGGTACTCATACTCTCCAAAACCCTTTGAAATGTTTTTTATATAAGTGGACTCATGTGGAGTAAAAATGGATGGTAATTCATTCATATGGATATACTTCTTGGACTTAGGATCATATGGATATACTTCTTGGACTTAGGATTATATGGGACACTTTCAGTGCTTGGATAGTATAGTTTATAATCAATTCCTTGCATCATTTATCAATTGTTGAAGTATTATGTATTAGTGTGAATTGTGACTTCTATTATATAGTGTGGGAAATTTAAACATTCTTAGAGATTATATGGAACAACCCAAATCTCATGGATCTAAATATGACCTAAGATAATGTCATAAGTTAGGTAAACCCTGGCTACATGGATAAGCATCTTATGCACAATCAGACCCACTGATATAGGGAGGTATATAGTTTCAATCAACTACCACTCATTATCATAATAATATTTTTAAATTAGGTTAGGCCCAAGTCTAGATAATGAATATCCCAACTTATTGACTATATTTATGTTATAAATATTTAAATTTGATCCTCTATATATAAATGCCCATGAAATCTTTTGGTCTGCAATGGACACATCGATATAAAGGGAGTACTTGTAATTAGGGTCAGTTGGTGGCATGTCATTGGGGTTGAACGTGATATTTTGAAATGAGGATAAATATCCAATAATGGTTTTAAATTAGATAGTATCGATGTCTGTGGGGACTTTATACTCATGAAGGATTATATTAAGGATGTCATGGTGAACAATCTAGGTTTTGAGAAGATGCATGTTGTAAATTTATGCAAGGACTTTCTTGAGTTTTTGAATGATATCATAATTTCCTATAAAAGTGGATGAGGAATTTTTAGAGACATTAATATTAGGTAGATCCTTTTTTGGTGGGTTCTTAGGAGGTTCCCAAAGACAATAGTTTGTCCATGATGAGTAGTAGTAGCATAATCAAAATATGTCCCTTTAACCTTGATTATTTAATGTAGAGGGACTAGAGGATCTTAAATAATCTTGGATTTGATTTTAATGGTAGCTACATGATGGTTATATTGGTAAGGTATCATTGATTGTGAATATGGTTTGATTAAGATGATTTACCTTGGTCCTTAGATGTACCTTTATGTTTTTTTTTATGTTTGGGGAAAGGGTCTTCGTAAATACCTAGTTACTAATTTTTAGAAGAAAATAGATTTTCTTCACCCTCAACTGATATTTCACCTTTAATATGATTTAGAATTTTCACACATATCCTAGTGTCATACCCCTTGACATAGTGATAATGGAAATATTCATATTCTTTAAACCAATCTGAACATGGCATGTTTTCATCAAGGGTTTTGATTTTTGGAAATGTGATCATATCAGCATGTATACATTTATTGAAGACATCATTTAATGGTTCACCAATATTTTTGTAATGTCATTTTTTGGATTTGGTCCTTGGATTACATCTAGGTATGGAGTTTTGACATTTTTAGAGTTTGTCATGCCATCGCCCACCATATTCTTATTTTTGTCAAATAATTTAGGCCTTTTAGGAAGGGTACTCATTTTCTCCTGATCATTTCTTAAGAATATTTTTATTATCCATTTTAAAATTATATCCTTTTCAATTATGATTCTTTTCTCAAGAATCTCATAAAATATGTTGACACAATGTAGTTTCTATTGGAAATATAATTGTAGATTCAGGTTATTAATGAAAATAGTGGTGAGTTAATTTTTAGGGATTGATCACAAGAATCTACTTGTAAGACATTTCATCATTTTAGGAATGATGAGAGACTTTCTCTATTTATCTACTTTCTGTTATAAAAATCATGCACTGTGAGCTCATGTTCCACATTGTATGATAAATGTCTGAAAACATTTTATATTATGTGAACCATTTCAAGGTAGGTCCTCCAAGACTACACAAAAATTATCTAAGTAGGAATACATTACTATAAGTAACCTCTTGGTAGTACATGAAAAACTATGTGATATGATCTTGGGGGTCTCCCTTTTCCTTATAGTCGATGAATTTGTGTGGTTCAAATTGAGGAGGCAAGGGAACCCATAATAATTATTTGTCCAATGGGTAAGGGAAAAGGTCCTCAAATTTGTATTTATTTTTATGTGATTTTGCAATCAACCCCTAGAGAGTATCCTTTATGTCTTTCCATTCCAGGGCAAACACAAGATCAACAAGTGTGGTGGATGAAGATCAAGTTAGTTTTGACTTTTAATGGCAGGAGGTGGACTAGGTTCTGGTGGACCTTGAATAACTTGTGGATTATTGGTCTCAAGATTAATTTGGGATGCAAGAGAGGATACTTATTGGGTAACTTGGTTAAGTTGTTCAAATAATACTTATTTATAGTCTTGTTCTGCTTGACCTTATAAGACATATTTCCTTTTGTTAATCATGATTTAGTTTAAATTTGCAAACTCATGTTGAGATTCATCTTCTTTATCTATAAAATAATTATGGCTATGGGTAGGAGTAGGTCATTCCTATTCAGTAATTCAAATAAGGTTCTTTAATTTATATTGATCCTAATCAATGAATCACCAATAGATGATGCCCTAGTAAATACATATCTGAAGGAGTGGAAAATTATGGTGTCATCGGATTATGATAAAAGGCTACTATATTTAGACACATATCAGGCAAGGACATATGTCAAGAGAGATACAAGATTGTATTTGATGATTTTTCATAAGTTTTAGACATATTAAAAGAAAGGATGCATTTCAAAGAGAGTTACAAGTAAAATATATGTTTGATGAGTTTTGATAAGAGGGTGTTGGATTTAGACTTATCCATGCACATAACCATACTAAGAGATCCCTAACTATTAAAATTAATTTTGAAAAATGGTTTGACATTTTGACTCAAAGCATAGGTTGACATGTGATAAAATGACATGATTCGAATGACTAGGGTATGATGGGTAAGAAGGTAATAAGTTGGTCAAGCTAACCTTGGGTGATTTAAGTGATCGAGTGCAACCCACATATTCCTAAAATACTTTAGGCCGATGTAAAGTTTTTTAATGAGGTGGAGGATGATAGATGACTAGTGAGATTATATGATGATGATGATGCCCTAAGGATCTCCCTATAAGGATGATGGATGTTATCAAAAATGTTAGATTAGTGATTATTATATATTATTATAAGAAGGATGGATGATTGGACTTAGATGATTGATTTGATGATTTGATTGGTAGATGGTAGAATAGATGATGGGATTAAAATGTTGATGATTAATTAGAGGATATATATGTCTATTTTCATAAAAAATCCATCCATGCTTCATTGTTGAAACCAATATTTTATTATCATAGTCCAATCAATACTTTTTAATATAACACCACACAATATACATCATGATATGTTTATATGACCATGATGAAACTTTTCTAAAATGCATAATGGACTAACATAAAAGACATAAAAATACAAAAATCAAGTGTACTAGTAACAAGTAGTGTAATGCATGATTAGTATTGGATAGACCAAGATGACATCATTACTTTGTGGTAATGTTAAAAAACATAAGACATAGAGACAAAAGACAAGGTAATCAACTTGACATTAATTATATACAAATAAGAAGAAAATACATACAATGCCACACATATAATAAAAACATGCATAAAACATATTATAAAAGGCATACAAACATATGTACATACTCAAGGATTAATTTTGTGATGATTTAACCTTTTTCATGTTGATTATATTTACAATGGGGGGTGATCAAATCGTCATTCAATTTTAACTATATTGGATGTTTTCCATAGGTTAGACAAGTCATAGGGGAATGTGTGAAAAATAGATGTTATGACATGATAAAAAGTTAGCATGGGATAGTGAGGTAAAGTATGTGGGCTTATATTATGTATGACACTTATATGGAAGGAATCCATGATTATATACTATGTGTGTGTTGAGGGAACATATACATAAGTAGTATGCCTAGAAAAAGGAAATCCAGACTTAGTAGCCCAGATGACAAGATGTGATAGGTGACATAATGACAAAAGAAAAGTGGAAAGGAGGGGAATATAAGGGAGGTTATATATAAATATCCAAGTGTATTCTATTCCTACCCCTCTTTTATCTACCAAACTCCTTATACAAAATTGGTATAGTCATGATGAATGTCTCCCTAAAATACTATTATATCCACAATCTGAGACCAAGATCAAAAAAATGAGAGGGATGGTATGATGGATAGGATAGGGACATCACAATGGGATGAAGGATAAGACAATATGATAGGATGGATAAACTTCCACCAATTATATGAGGTTTTAATCACCATGCATATCCAAGGTGCTAGAGAATTGGTTTTCACCATTACATGGTTTGTTTTATAAATAAGACTACGTATAATAATGTACAAGGATGGGGGATTTTAATGTCATATCTTCATGTGTGGAATAATGAGAGATGTGTGATGTTGAAGGTGTTGATCTACAAGTGACACTAATCATACATAACCATTGTGACCTTATTTTACTCTTTATTTTGATCCCTTTGAACATCTTAACTAGGTATCATCATACCTTCTATGAAATATGAAGATGCTCATGGGTAAGTGGATTTTAGATTTAGGTGAAGAAGAAGTAATAGGTGATTGGTTGGTGGGATTAGTAGTTGCACACACTTTTGGATATTTTGGATGTTTTTTTTTTTATGTTATACCACATGGCAATGTATTTGACAAGATCTAATATTTTTGGACTCTTTTGCTCTTTGATCCAAATATTTCGAGGACTATCAGCCATATGGTTATTATTTTTGGCGTATTTTTTATTTATATATTTTAACTGACATGGGATGCCCCCTAACACCTTGAATAAGGTGTCATTACTTTTTAATTTGTTTATTTCTATTTTGAATCCATAGAAGACTTTGATTTGGCCAACTAGTTGACTTATATTGACTTTGATTTACTACTGGATCAGAGCTGACTTTAATCTTATGCTTGATTATATGAATATCTTTTTCAATCCTTATAGATTTGTCACATGACATATTTATTTGATTGGAATCTAATGTTATGTTTTTATTTTTATTCCCATTGAGGAAAGTGATGAAATTATTATCAATGAGAAGAAAAGGATATATGAGTGATGAAATTGAAGGGGAGGGATTAGTGATATCAATGAGTGGGTTTTGTTTACCATGATTTTCATAGAAGTTATTGGGAAACCCAAAAATAATATCAGATAAAGTATCCTCAATATTTTTAAAAGGGTCACTAAGGGTCATCATAGGACAAGCATTGAAATATTGAAGAAATCCACTCTAATAATCAAAAGTTGACAAATCTTCCTGAAGCCCCTTAGTGTTTTCTATGATATTATCATGTTGAAACAAATAAAGAGATATATCCTTATGTTGATAAATATCTAAATTAACTATGAAAATGGAGACATATTTAGAAATATTAATATTAACTAAGTCTTCATATATGTTATGAGTACAGCTTGAAAACTAATAAGTAGTCCACTTTACTTCCCTCTTAGTGGGGGATCCGGAGTTGTAGGGTGACAGGGGAAGGTTACCAACATTGAATGTTTGGTACTCATATTCTCCATAACCTTTTGAAATAATTTTTATATAAGTGGACTCTGGTGGATGGTAATTATATCATATGGATATACTTATTATATATATGGTACACTTTCAATGCTTTGACAGTATAATTTGTAATCAAGTCCTTTCATATTTTGGTAATTATGGAAGTATTGTGAATCAACATGAGTTGTGACTTATATTCTAAAGTACAGAAACATTAAACATTGATGGAGAGTAAATGGAACAACCTACATCTCATGGATCCAAGGATGACCCAATATAATATTATGATGTATGTAAAAATCAACTACAAATATAAGCATCTAATGCACAATAGGACCCATTGAGATAGAAAGGTATATAGTTCCTTTTGAATTTTGTTCATTATCATCATAATATTTGATTAAAATTAGGTTAGGCTCAAGTTTTCAGTCATAATATGACTTCTTGATTATATTTATGTTACAAATATTTACATTTGGTCCTCCATCTACAAGAACCTATGGATACTATGGCATGTAATGGACACCTTGATATATAGGGAGTAGTTATGATTAAGCTCGATTGGTGGCATGTCCCAAGGATTAAAGGTGATCTACTACAAAGATGATAAATTGAAAACAAGGTTTTGAAATTGGATAGCATAAATTTCAAAGTGGGGACTTTATCATCATTAAGTATTTTATTCAAGATGTCACCATGGAGGTTTTGATAAGATCCATGGTGTAAATTTATGTGGGGATCTTCTCAAACTATTGGATGATAACATAGTTTCCTTCAGAAGTGGATGAGGAATTTTTAGAGACAATAATATTACATGAAGCCTTTTTTAATGGGGTCTTAGGAGGTGCCCCCATGATGATAATTTTTCCATGATGAGTAGTAGTAATACAATCAGAAGCTATCCCTTTGACCTTGATTATTTGACCTAAATGGACTAGAAGCTATTCAAATATATTGGCCCTAATTTTAATGGTAGAAACATGAGGGTTACATCAGTAAGGTGTTTGGTGATAGTCAACATGGTTGGATTAGTATGATTGACCTTGGTCCCTAGAAATACCTTTATAAATTTTGGTTATGTTGGGGGAAAGGGTCTTGGTAAATACCCAACTATTGATTTTTAGAGGAAGATGAATTTTCTTCACCCTCCACTTCTATTTCACCTTTATCTTGGTTATTGAGTTAGTTTAAAATATTCACACATATCCTAGTGTCATGCCTCTTAACACGATGATAATGGAAATATTAATCTTATTCGAACCAATTTGGACATGACATATTATCATCAAGGCATTTGGTTTCTAGCAATGCTATCATATTATAAGCTATAAGTTTATTCAAGACATTCTTGACTAGTTAACCAACATTTGTATAATTTCCTCTTCTAGATTTGATCCTTAGCTTGCCTCTAGGTATGGTGATGTTTGATGCATTAATAAAGATATAAGTGTCAGAGCCTTGAAAATTTTGGACATGTTTAGAGTTTGTCATGCCATCACCCACCACATTCTTATTTTTTTAAAATATTTAGGATTTTTAAGCATGATACTCATTTGATTCTAATCATTACTTGAGAATATTTTGATTATCCCTTTTGAAATGAGAGTATTTTCAATTATGATTCCTTTCTCTATAATCTCATTGAAGGTGTTGACACAATGTATTTGTAATTGGAAAGATAATTTTAGATTTATTTTGTCAAATACAATAGTGGGGAGATACTTTTTAGGGATTTAGCATAAGAATATACTTGTAATACTTTTCCATATTTGTAGGAATGATGATAATCTTTCTCTATTTATCTGCTTTTAATTATACAAATCATGCATTGCGATCACATGTTCCACATTATATGAGATATGTTTGACAATTTATTTTGTTATATCCTTGAATGATGTGAAATATCCCTTAGGTAGGTGTGTTAACCATTCCAAGGTAGGTCCTCCATGATTGTGTATAAATAATTTGATTAGGTATACACCACTTTAGGTAGATTCTTAGCAAATCATGAAAAAATCTATGATATGTTATTAGGGGTCTCCATTTCCCTCATATTTATTGAGTTTGGGTGGTTAAAAATGAGGAGGGAAGGGAACATATAATAATTATTTATATAATAGGTAGTGGAGAAGCTACTCAAATTTATATTTATTTCTATTTGATTCTAATTTCATCCCCTAGAGAGTATTCTTTATGGATTTCCATTCTTGGGTAAACACAGGATTGAGAAGTGGGGTGGATGATGTTGGATGAGGATCAAGTCAATTTTGATTTTGATAGATGAGAGGTGGACTAATTTTTGGTGGATATTTAGGAGTTTATGTCAATTTAATATAAATATTAATTTGGGATGCAAGAGAGGCTACTTATTAGGTAATTTGGTTAAGTTTTTTAGGCATGACTTATTTGTAGTCTTATTTTTCTTGATCTTCGAAGATGGATTTCCCTTGTTAATCTTGATTCAATTGATATCTATGGACTAAATTTGAGCTTCCTCTTACTCATATACAAATGGATTATATATATATATGGGAGTATGTTATTCCCATCTAGTACTTAATATAAGGTTATTTAATTTATCTCAATCATAGTTAGGAATGAGTCTAATGCCTAATTCAAGAGTTGCACTACAAATTTGTCTATATTCTCATAGATATATTGTTGTATTTGGGATATCCCATGATAAATATTATGGAATTCATATTTTGTGTTTTGATTATGTATGTCTACATAAATAAGGTTATTGCCATCATTATTATGTTTTTATTCATTCCCTAAAAGAGTGTCAATGTCATTGATATTGCTAGTTTCTCCAAACTTAAGTCATTGGGGAGTTTGGATCGACATGATGTCGATGTGTGGAAGGACACAGATAGTATATATGGTTTAATATGAGGATATTTTGATGAATAAGCTTACTTTGACCAAAGATAATTTAGCTTATGATATATGATATAATGACTATAAATGAGGCATTCTTTAGTAAATTGTAATGTAAATCATTGAGCTAGTTTGATTAATATGGGTAGGGTATACTAACCATAGGTTTGAATAAATTTGGATTGTGATCTTAAGCTTGTGACTTGATTTGACTTGGTTAGTTTGATGGGTGCTAGATCTAGGCTAGAAAGTATTTGATTTGACTAGGTTTGACTAGGTTTTGGTTGTTGTTAATCAAGGTTGATTTTATATAGACTAGCTCAATAATGCAATTAGATGATATTTTCTCAAGGATGGGATAAGTTGATAACGATGGGGTTAGAAAGGTGATTTGATAGTGAGGTTGATTATGTGATATGTTTGATTATATAAAAAGAGTGATGGTGAATTAGACTTCAATCAAGCTTACAATATTATGGTAAATGATATAATATAATTTGGTCCAAGTGGATGTATTAGATGATGACATGATGTATTATTTTCATTCATGCATGTTTGGATGATAGGTTTAATGTATAGACCTTATTTTGACTCAGATGGTGTGTCTTGATATATAATAGTTAAATTATGCAAGTAGATGGGATTTTCTTAAGGATGGGATGGGTTGACAATGATGAGGTTGATAATGTGGTATGATAGTGAGGTTAACTATGTAAGACATTTGACTACATACAAGGGGTGATAGGGAGTTAGAATTTAATAAAACTTATAGGATTGTGATTAAGTGAGATAATATGATTTATTCCAAGCATTATGAGTTGAAGGGGATGTACTAGATGATGATAGGATGTATGGTTTTGATTGATGTAGGGTTGGATGATATGGTTAATATATAGACCTGGTATTGATCCAGATTGGGTATATTATTTAGTGTAGGGTATATATTTGAAAATAACACTGGTATCGACAACACACAAATAAATCACACAAGCCACAAACCTAATTCTAATAACTAACATAGGAGTGCAACTTGACACCCATCCCATCAAACAAGTCACAATGAGATGTGCATATATTGGTATCACCCAACCTTCTCTCACTGTTCATACCTTATGAGTGATATTTGGTGATATTTTATTTCCTTTAACTAGATGCCTATTTAAGAAAAATTCTATTATGCTAGGTTTTACTATCTCTCTCAAGGATTCCCCTAAACATCTTATAGTATGTAGGGCCTGAGTCTATGTAAGGTGTTATCTAATGCTTGTGTCTTTAAGTGTTACTTTTTCACCTCACAAAATCCTATATGGGGAGTTAAGCTTGGCTTAACAATGGTTATCCTTGATATTTATACTCTACTAAAACATATAGTGTGGTCTTGTGTGTGGTGATTAAATCCACATTAGAATCCCTTAAAGACTATGGAAAGTATGTAGGTATCAATTTCATGCCATATTTCCCCTAGAAAATGAAAATGGGATGTTTATTGATGGTTTATGATCCCTGGTAACTTCCCTATGGGTGCAAGGGGAGATCATATGGTTTTTTATCCTTGTGTGATAAACAAGCATCCAAAAGAGTATGTTATATTAATTACAATTTATTTACAAATGCAAGTAGATTATATAGACACTAGAAAATTGTGAACTTACATTTTTCAATGACCAAATGCCTCAGGACCCCCTAAATAATTCATAAACCTTTTTAACCATTAACAAACCCCTCTTAACCCAACTAAATCACTATTTTCCTAGTCACATAATACTATTCAAAAATACTATTTGAAATTACTATGCAAAAGTACTATTCACTATCACTATTTATGATGACATGGAAAGTGACATGGAATGTAACATGTCAAGTGACATGGATGGTGATATGGGAGGTTATATGGCAAGTGACATGCCTTAAAAGTGATATGGCTTGATGTGGGACATCATACCCCACCTAGGACCCTTCCTAAAGTGCTTGATGACCTCATTTAAGCATCACAAGGACCCCCCTTGAAATATGGTGAATTTACCCTCAAGGGAGCATTATTCAACATGTATTTTACATGAAATTAACCTCCAAAATAATATACCTACCTCTTTAAGACAAAGGGCACCCATTTTTGACTTCTTAACCCAAATGGGACACTGACCAACCCAAATGGGAATCCCCACCCACCTCATTTGGACTAATTCATACACCACATATAAAATTTCATCATACCTCTATTATTCCTCTTTTGGCATGACTCTTTACAACATATGTTATAAATCTCCCCCCTTTTTTCACCTAGGGTGAAGTTGAAAAGTGGTAAATTAGTATTTTTTGTTATTAACATTTTGTTGCAAGATTTTGGAGGAGGTTATCCACTTGAGAAGGAGGTAATTCTCATATTGGAGGAAAAAAAATTCAAATCATTGAATCTCTATTAGAATCACTCCAATATTTCATTAATAATATCATCAACAACACCATAATCGACAACTATCTCAAAGGTAATCTTGTTTGTTTATTTCATTTCAACTTATTATATCCTTTGGCCTCTTCTCTCTTGACTTATAAAATACACCCTTGGATTATTATTTCTTGAATCCTAAAATATAAACCTTTTACCTCCTCTTTTTATCCCTTTATCCCATTTATCCCATTTACTTCATTTTCACCTTCATCCCATATATCCTTTTTCCCCTTTACCCATTTTCCCCTTTTGCCATATTTGTTATCTTGACCATTTTACTCTTTTAAAACCTTATAATTTTATCATTTAAACCACTTACCAACCTCAAATAAACCATCCTTTTTACCCTTACCAAATTACCAAACCAAAATCATAACCCTTAACTTGGCAAATTTTCAGCATTAGCATTATTCAAACTACTTGCTTAAGTTTAATCATCTTAGCAAAGTATTTTGGTTTCTTAATTGATTTGTTGTTTTTAGTATCAATTTGTTGTTAATTTATGCTACCCCTCATTAATTTTATCAAACTTAAATTGTTTTAAATTAGGTGGATTGACAACCTCCTAGAAAGCTTTCACTTCTAGGATCTAGTTTACGCTAGGCAATCCACCCATCTCCTTGTCTAAAAAATAAGTGTGTGGAAGTGTTTTATTATTTTCATGTATTCTTCCATAGCCAAAGAATAGTTATACATAATCATCTAGATTCAACATGTGCACTTTTAACAAGTTTTTCTGCACACCCCTTATCACTAGTTTCTTTCTACCAAAACTAAGATAAAGAAAAAAAAATAGAGAGAAACATTTTGGCACACCCGGTGGAACCCCTTATGGGTTAGTAGTTTTTTAGGAATATAGTTGCATTTAGTGAAAGTTAAATGCTCTTACATTTATGTTATTTATAAATTTTGAAAAATAAGAAAATCTTTTCTTTCTTCTTTTCCAAAAAAAAAAGTTTTCATCCTAGGGATAGGTTACATTTTACATCTTGCATTTAAGTGTAATTTAGTTATTCTTTGTTGAATGAAAAAACATGAAAAAATTATTTTGGATTAAAATTGAGTGCATTCATTTTATTTATTGCTTAATGATTATCTCACCTAAATTAGTTAAATTCATTATGAATTAATCATAACACACATATGTTACACTACCAAACCACACATAAATTAAATATCAAAACTTATTTGAGATAAGGCCCATTGGGATTTCATCACCCTTTGGATCACCTTACCTTACCTGGTGATCAAACTTGGATTTCATCACCAAGGGGAGCACCCACTCCATTCTCTGGTAGAGTATAAACTCTAGACAAATGGTATATATTGGCTAAGCACCCGCACTGGCTACGGTATCATGAAGTGAGGGAAGCAAGCCCTTAATACCAAGCCATATACTAGGTCTAGTGAAGATTATTTGAGCACCAAAATTCTACCTAAAACCATCCTTAGATGGATTTTCTAGTACCTAACCTACAAGCCAATTTCCCCTTTCACACTCTTTAAGGCATATGCCAAAAGTGATTTAAAATAAATCCTAGGATTAATTATACTTTTAGTGTGTTCTTTATTTTCTTTGGTTTTTTTTTAATTTATTTTTTACTCATTGTGGGAGGTGAGAGGTTCGTTATCTATTTATAAATTTCTCATATGGTCTTAACTAGACAATAAGTGAAAAACCAAAACAACCCACCATCATCTTCTTCTTCATCCTCATCCATGGATTATACCTTAGATGTTAATAGATCACCCCATGCTTCACCACACCATTCTCCCCCACCTACAGTGACTTCAACAACCCTAAAGGAAATTCAGATTTTACCACCATTTTAGACAATAATCCGATTACTTTACAACACTATCTTAATACCTTAGCCTACCATACTTTGATAGCTTCAGTTCCTCCTATGGATCTACCCTATGGTATGCCATACCACCTCATGGTTGGTGTTGCATCATCCCACCCATCTATTAGCCAAGCTTCATCTTCTACTATTGATCCATCTACCACTACCACCCAAACACTTGTTACCCCAATTAATACCTCTAACATTGGATAAACTTTACCCCTTGTCACTTTTATCCCTTTTGCCAATGCAGTGTCTTCCACACCCATTTCTACCATTCCCTTTAGCTTAACTAATATACCAACCTCAACCCCCTTTCATAACTTAGTACTCTCCATACCAAAAATACTTCCCCCTATTAACACTAGGATCACTATCCCTCAATAACCCTCAAACACTTTAACATTACTAACCCAAACCATGCCCCCATCAACCAACCTAAATGTGTCCCTAAACCAACCATTATCAGTTCTTCTACAAGCCCCCATGAACTCCTATCAATATATTCCCAACCCATTGGGATATATTTCACCTTCCACCCAACCCTTAATGCCTATCAGTCTTGTGAGGACACCATACCAACCTCAAATTACCACATACCAATGTGTTTACTTTTATACCTCCTACCACATATCAATTCATAGCTATAACCCAACCTTAAAAAAACTTTCCATCGAATTATGTAGCTACTTAACCCAAACCCAACCTGATCAATATTCTTGTTGATAAGATGACCTAACTCAAATCATCTATCTCTGGGTCCCATAATCTTTTATCCTACAACCAAATATATAATGAACCTATCAACCCTTCTATCCTGATTCATGATTATCTTCCTCAATGGGAACTTCCCAAATTCTCTAAGTTTCAGGGGAAGGAGGATCCTCATCAATATTTGAGGGCATTTCACCATTCTTGTTACTTGATTGCCCATGATGATGTCCTCCTTCTCTGAAGCTTCCCTATGTCTTTATCAGGGCCCATCTTGGAATGGTATAGTGCCCTTCCTAGACATTTTATCTTCTCATTTTCCCAACTTGCCAAAAATGTCTTAGAACAATTTTCTATCAATATATCTAGGAAGGTATCTATAACCAACCTTTATTCTATCAGGTAGTTTGATGATGAATCAAATGTTGACTTCATTACATGATGGTTAGGCCTCATTAATCAGTTATCTTTTTTACTGCCCCAAATGAAACTCATTGAAATTTTCTCTCAGTGATGCACAAAACACATCTCTCCCACCCTTCAAGTGTAAACATTTAGAACCTTTGATGACGTGTTCATAATGGCATACAAACTTGAGAACTGAGCCATAGATGAGGGTAAATTGAAATTGCAAAATAAGCATTCCACTTTAAAATCTAATGACGCCTCTTCCTCTAAAACAACTAACCAAATCAATTCTAAAGCCAAAACATCTACAAATTTGGTTGTCTTGAAAACTACCCCACCTCCATCTATTAACTAGCCACATCAAAACACACCTTCCGATTCTTCCTACCCACCAAACCAAAATAAAAGTTGATTTCCCCCTAAATAATTCACCCCTAAAAGGGAATATTATGCCTCTATGTTAGATAAAATTATAAATCTAATGTTATTCAAATTCCACCGATCAATCCACCTCAACAATTTGACCCCTCTCACCCTAAGCCTGGGTGGTACAATGAAAATGACCATTATGCTTTCCATTGGGTCATCAAACATGATATAAACTAGTGTAACACTTTTAAAAGTCTTGTCTAAAACCTAATTGACAATGGTGAATTAATGTTTGACAACCCTAACGCACCCCCCGACCATTCTCTTGATATTTTTTTACAAATTATTCCCTAACCATCATCCACCTACCCAAATCCATGACAATCAATTTGAACCATCTTCATCTCATGAGGCACACACAATCAACATCATCATAAATGAGCCCATGGGGGATGAGCCTCATGTTGTCATTTCTTCTTCACCAACCTCACCTATGGAAGAAACAAATTCACCTCTTATCCCTTTGGAGTGTTGGAAATATTGTCATTGATGTCAACATAGTCATTGATGTCAAATGCATAAGTATAGCAAAAACCATCATATGCATAGCAGCGATTATGTGTCAGCAATAAATAATCAGTAATCTACCTATGGAAAGGACTAGTGCTTTGTTTAATAGGCTAATGATTTATTCTATGGCCCAGTGATTTGTTCAATGGGCCAGCGTTTTGTCTTAAGGAGGCAACAAATTAATTTATGGGCAACACTTAAATAAAAAGTAGACCAACTAAGCAAAAGAAAAGGAAAATCACCCCACTTGGGTTATTTAAATCAAATAAATTAAAAAGACACATCTTTTTTTGAAGAGGTGTCTCTTGGAATGGATGCCCCTCTTGGGAAAGGTAGCAAAGGCTATAAAAGGATAGATGAGTAGATGAAATAAAAACAAGATGAACAAGCACTTGAAATATATTTTATATCATTCAAGTCTAAGAGGAGTGTGGGAGAAGAGCTGAAAATGCATTAAAAAATAATTAAGAGAAGAAAGAGAGAAAATAAGGGTTCTATCATTCATTGAGTTAACAACAAATCTACAGTGGTAATAAGAATTTTTGTAAAGGGTTGGTGCTTCTGTGAGTTAGTGCTCAAAAATTAAATTTGAGTTGGTATTTGGTAGAAGGGGTTGGTAGTCTTGTGGGTTGGTACCCAAAAATTTTAATTTGGGATTGGTGTCTCCTATAGGTTGGTTCCTATGAATATTTGAAAATTATATTAAGAGAATTTCTTCATAGTTTTCTCTCGAAAGGGTTTCCACATAAATCTGTGTCTATTTGCATTGTGTGGTTTTGCATTATATTATTTGATTGCTTTGAATATATTAATTGTAGAATAATTTAAGGTTTTAGATTTAAGAGTAATGGTCAAAAGCAAAAAAAATATATCTTATATTGATTCACCCCTCCTCTCAGTATAAGCTTGTGCTTAACATGGAGACCCAAGTAGAAGGATCTATAGCCCCCACTTCTCCACTTGATCAAACCATATCCATACCCACCTCTCCTTTCATAGAACTAGCCATTGATCTAACCACCCCTTCCTCTACCCCACTAAGTGAAATAGTAGAGATCCCATCTTCTCCTTTGGATACCCTAGTAAAGGAAGGATCTGGGATCATACCTACATCCTTGATCAAGAAAGCATCCCCTCTCGTACTCCCACACAAGCAACCATTGTTTTGGAACCTTCTAGCTCAAGTAGAGATTAAGGAACCATCTCCCCTTCTTCACCCAAGGGTTTGACATTTGAAACAATAGATTAAGGAACAAAACCCATTTATAATCCCTTTTCTTAGTTAGTGCAAAGTTTGGCATTTGCCTCACAACCTAACCTAGATAGAACCACTTCTTGCCATCATTTGGGGCTTCCATACCAAAATAGAACCAAGCCCTTGACTTCATTAGCATCCACTTTCCAACCTATTACCACCCCATCATTAAACATTTCTTTCCCCCAAGATGTGAAGGAACCATATCACCCACCTCCACCTAGATCATCTCATAATCTTATATCTAAACCAACCAATAATTTGGGTATCCTTCCCACACCTAGTATCACCCATTCCCCCATCAAATCAAGCCTAATCCCTCTAGGACACCTAACAAACCACCAACCAAGATAGACTGAAGGGTATAATTACTTAAACCTCATCCTCAAGTTAGATCTATGTTGCCTCCTTCACATTTTCCATATATTTTAGGACCCCACCTATCTACCATCCCAGTCACTTATTCTATTTCAATTAAACCAATGCCCTTTTCTATGCCTACCCCTCTACCACCTCCACCATTGACTTCTTCATCATTCTTAGCTAAATTTATCCCCTCTACTTTTACACCTATTATTAACCTCCCATCCTCTACTTTGAAACCATCTACCATTAACCTAATCATAGCTAAGCCAACCCAATCTAAACCATCTACTAAAATTGCCCAACCATCAACCCTATTTAACATCAAGACCATGCCTAAGAGGTTTCTTATTTCCTCAATGAGCATCTCAACACCCTCAACACCTCTAAAGGAATATTAATCTATTATTTTATAGAGGCTATTTCAAACCTCCTCCATTAAACTTCCACTTATTAAACCATTCACCCCTTCTAACACCAAACCCTCTTAGTTCAATGATACTTAGATATGTGCATACCATAGGACACCAAGACATAAAAAAAAGAGTTACAAAGCTATCCAAGCTCTTGTTCATCACTTATATGAGGATGATCTATCATCAGGTGAACCACTTTGACCTAACTTACTAACCCAACTACTAACCCAACCAATCCAACCACTATCCCAACGTACATTGACTTCCTCACTCTCATTTATAGGCAAGGGTGAGGAGCTGAAGCAATCAACTAGTTGAATTTATCCCATTATCCATACCATCCACATAATTACTTGATCTTGAGCATAATAGAGGGATAAAGTAAGATCCAATGTGTCCATTCCATGGATAAATCCTTTAGATTCTCAACCTCCTAACCAAGACCAAACACCAACACCACCACCTAGACCTAGAGTATCCATCCTAGGTGTACCTCCCAATTCCTCTACATCCATTCAATGAACCATGTTGAAGAAACTTCATCAAGCATCGGTGAAGATGAGCCTTTATGGATACCTCCAATATACTCTAAGGAATCTGGCCCACCTCTATTTGTCACCATATATATATCAATAACATCCATGTTAAAAGGTTGATGATTGATGGAGGAGCCAACATCAACATAATCTCCTCCCATGCTTTTGATCAGTTGCATTTACCAAAGAATATCATCATTAAAATCAAAGTGATTCTTCTCTCCTTTAATGACACCATGGCCACTACCTTAGGGATGGTTGTTCTTTAAATACACTTGGGACCTCACACCATCCCTAAGCTAGTTTATGTTATAGAGTGTGAATTCCAATATAACATTCTACTTGGATGCCCCTAGATTTGAGCTATGAGTTGTATACCCTCCACTTTACATCATTATGTTAAGTTTTAACATGAAGGGAAAGTCATAAACATCAAGTCCAATCCCAATCCTTTTACATTTTACAACATGACCTATAGGCCTAATGGTGTCCTTCTTCCACCTTCATCTCCCTCACAGTCAACCAATCCTATTAACACAACTACACCATCAACCACTACCCACAATGTTTCCACCCTTAATAATGATGAAGCATCAACTAGTGCATCTATCCCTTCTTCCTATATTCCTATTGAGGAATCCTTGACACAAACTTTCCAACACCTTTCTCTTGGAGAGTACCAAAATTTAGCCTTAGATGCCTTTCCCACTCCCCAAGAATATGGGAACCTTCAAAATGACCCTTCTTATGACCCTAACATAGGTACCATCATCCCCTTTGGACTTCCCAACAATATAACATAATTTGTCTATGGGGGACTTGATCAACCACTCCTTGCTCCTATCACCACTCCATATATTTAACCTTTCACTTCTAATTTTTCCTATCGAAGAAACTCAACCTTTACAAGAACCTATCTTCATTATTATGATTAGAAAGGATTTGGTATGGGACTATATGTACAAGGACCTCATGAATTTTCCATTATCAAGAGTCAAAAACCTTGTGAGTTCTTTGGGTTTGGGTTTGAACCACTATAAGAACCCACCTCACCAAAACCTATTGATATCCCCATGGAAGAGATTCCATCTGTTCCTAATACATCTTCTCAATATAGAGACTCTGACATCATCCTATCCAATTTTTTTTATTAGTACCATTAGTTTAGGCCCAATGACCTATCAACACGATGGCCAAACTTAAACCTTTCCTCTCATCCACCTCAAAATGATCAACTATGATTCACCACCATCTATACCATTTAGTGCCAAGATGACAATTTTATCCTCACCTACCTTAGTGTAGGAGACTCTCCCATCCATAAATCCTTCCCTCTAAAAAACCAGACCATGCTTAATGAATCAACTATTGACATTAACTTAGGAACCCAAGAGAATCCTCATGTCATTAAACTAGGCCAATCCTTAGACTTAAATGAGAAACATGATTATCCCACCTACCTTTAGGACCATAACATCACATTCATTTGGTATTATCAAGATATGTCTATTATTTTCCCATCTAGAGGCTAAGCCAATATGGCAAAAGCTTTAGAAAATCTACCCTCTATAGCTCTTCTCGTCAAAAAATAACTTTAACATCTTTTATTTTTCAACTTTATTCAACCCATTGGATACCCACAATAGGTCTCTAATATTTTTCCCATTACTAAGCCCAGTAGGGGACTATGCCTTTTTGTGGATTTTTGAGACCTTAACCTTGCATGCCCCAAAGATAACTTTCCTTTACCCAACATCAACCAACTAGTTGACCTTATCGTAGGTCATGAGATGTTATCCCTCATGGATGGATTTTTAGGATACAATTAGATCTTGATCGCCCCCTCATACCAACATAAAACTACCTTCACTACTCCTTGGGGAACCTTTTGCTATTGGGTCATACCTTTTGGCTTTAAAAATGTAAGAGAAACATATCAATGGGCCATGACCTATGTCTTCCATGATATTATTCATAAAATTATAGAGGCTTATGTGGATGACCTCCTTAGAAAATTTAAACATTGCAAGGACCATTTATCTATTCTTATGATCATTTTTGACTGATTGATCCAATTCCATGTTTAGCTCAATCCCAAAAAATGCATTTTTGGGGTTTTATCTAGAAAGCTTCTAGGATTTATCATCTCCCTCTATGGAATTGAGATTAACCCTACTAAAGTCAAGGCCATCTTGGAAATCCCTCCTCTAACAAACCTTAAGCAACTTCACAGTCTACAAGGAAAAATCTAATCTATTTGTCACTTTATCTCTTAATTATCAGACAGATGTCAACCCCTTTCACCACCTCTTAAAGAAAGACACCTATTTTAGATGGACCAAATACTGTCAACAATATTTTGATTCACTCAAAGAGTACTTTCTTTCTCCACCTATTATTATCCCACCTAGGGATGATTAGCCTTTTTACCTTTATGTATCTACCATTGATCACTCTTTAGGTGCTATGCTAGCTCATTAGGATGAATAAAATAAGGAGCAAGTCATTTGCTATATCAGTCACACATTTATAGAGTATGAGACATGATATACCCATCTTGAAAAGCTTTATCTCACTCTCATTCTTATTGCCTCTAAGTTTCATCACTACCTTCTTAATCACAAAACATATGTTATCACTAACACCGACCCACTCAAGTATATGCACTCCAAGCCATACTAAAATCATTGTATGGCTAAGTGGCTCATGCTTCTTGCTGAGTTTGATCTTGATTTTATTCACCAAAAATACATTAAGGGGTAGGTCATTTCTAATCAATTAGTTGAATCCCCTCTCCCAGATAACCATCCCATTCCATTAATATTTCCTGATGAGTATATTGTAACTCTTTCTTAGGGAGAACCCTATTAACAAATGATCATGTTTTTTTATGGATCTAAATGCCAACATGATGAGGGTGTAGGCATAATTCTCATACCCATTCATGGTGAACCCCTTCCACTATCCTTTAAACTCAACTTTGAATGTACTAACAACATGGCATAATATGAAGCTTTGGTCATCGGTTTCCAAACTTCTCTCACCTTAAAAATCAAAACCATTTCTATCTTCGATGATTCTCAACTCATGAATAACCAGGTCAATGGGTCTTATTAGTGTAAAAATGACATTTTACAAAAGTATAAGCTCCTCATTGATGAGCTCCTAACATCTTTTGACCATTATCAAATCCAATTAGTGCATCGATCTACTAACAAATTTGAAAACACAATAGCCTCTCTTACATCTCAAATACCCTCTCAACATGTGGAATCCAAATTATTTGTCACCATCCATCATTTTATTAGGCTCTTGTATATCAATGTAGACCTTCCAACCATCTACAGTGTGGAGGCATCTCTTTTTGATGTCCAGTATGACCAAACCTTTAATTACCTTAGCTTTAGCATCATTCCACCTGACCTCTCAAAGAATGCCCAAAAGGCCTTTATTTAGGGCACCTCTCATTATACCATACCAAGGGGAATCTTATATAAAAATGACTTTGATGGTCTTTTCCTCCATTATTTATGTAGTCATGATATTCTTCATGCCATTAAAGAAACCCATGACGGAGTTTGTGGGGGACATTTTAGTGGCCTCATTATCACCAAAAGAATCTTATGCCTGCGTTACTATTGGGCTACCCTTAATCAGGACTATTGTGACTATGTAAATAAGTGTGTTAAATGACAACAACATGATAATTTGCATCATGCACCCACTCACAGCCTTTAGGTATCCATGGATTATTGGCCATTCTCATAGTGGGGGCTGGATCTCATTCGAGAAATCAATGCTCACTCTTCTCAATGACAGCAATATATCATCATCGCTATAGAATATTTCACTAAATGGGTGGAGGCCATCCCCGTTATCTCCATTAAAGTAAAAAAAATATAGATTTTATCAATCATCACATTATCTATCATTTTGGGGTCCCTTAAAAAATCATAACACATAATAGTTTATCATTTAAAAATAAAAAAGTTCAAGCCTTCTATGATGCTTTTGGCATCAAACTCAGCCATTCCTCACCTTACTGTTCTCAAGCAAATAGATAGGCAGAAGCCTCCAACAAAACTCTCATCAAAATGCTGACCAAAGTTATAATTATTTTAGGCTAGGATTGGCACATACACATCTCATTTGTTTTATGGGCCTATCACACTATTATCCTAATTACAATAGGTACAACACCTTTTTCCCTGGTCTTTGGCACATAGGCTATTCTACCTCTTGAAGTCCAGATTGCCTCTCTTCATATTTACTTACACGACATCATTTTTGAAGAGGATTATTATCAAGAACACCTTACATGCCTTGAATTACTTGATGAACATCACCTTTTTGCCCTTAACCATCTTTTCATCTATCAAGAGTATATTACCTATGCTTATAACAAGCACCTCAAACAACAAGAATTCAATATCAGAGATCTCGTACTAAAAAAAACCAACATGTGACCAACATGGAGAAGAATAAACAAGGCATGTTTGATTTCAATTGGATTAGACCCTACATCATTACCCATAAGTATGGATTAAGAGCTTATCATTTTTCCTCTCTTAAAGGCAAACTAGACCCTGAGCCTCTCAATGCTTTGCATCTGCATCAGTTTTTCTATTAAATAAGGATCAAGCTCACCTATTTGTCTAACTTAAGATCATCCCTTGATTATGATATTTTAACCTTTACCGACCTTCCTCCTCCCCTTTTGAGGATAATTGATTACAACATAAAACCATGTGATTAACCATCACAGTCATGGCCTAATCCTAAATATGGGTACCATGGTTCTACCCATAGAATGGTTCTCATGGATACTTTTCATCTCTAACAAGATGGAATCCCATGGTCATTATCTCTCAAAACCACACCCTTTCACATATCATTGACCTTATTGTGTAAATTTTTTCCCTCGTAAAGGTAAACCTTTAAAATTAATTAGATTAGTTCATGTCTAAACACATTCCATCTTGCTAAAATTACCTGGGTTAATATCTTAAGTATTGCAGACTGCTCCCTAGAAGGACATTTTCCCAAAAACAAAATAAAAATTTATAAATGTAAGGTAGAATGCTCCCTTGAAGGATATCTATCAAGATCATTAAACAAATCCAATAAGCTTAGACTACTCCCTTGAAGGATGGCTAAGTTCACTTTGTCAAAAGTAGAGCAATTTATTGGAAGCTTCCCACACTGATCAGCTTCCCATATACATAAATAAAGTAAAAGACCCACTATCACAACAAATTCTAAAGCTGCAATCAGTGCTCTCATAACATAATAAGTTGGAAGCCACAATTGACTTCCACATATAGACTTCTCACATTGATCAGTCTACATCTAGCATACGACATGGACTTGTCTATTATAGTTCTTAGGTCACTTATAGAAGGGGAAAATTAATTCACATGTGGTTATCATACATATCACCCATTACCCTTCACACCACCCATCACCCATCTTTCCTTTAGACTATCTATAAATCAAGGGATCTAGAGCTTACTTGACACCCTATGATCAAGAAACTATTTTTTATCAACTAATGACCACTCATGCACAACATGTGAGGTGCTTATATTCATTAAGCCAATCCCACTTCGGGTCTATTTTCAATCCTTGTTATAAACAAAGCATTGTGTTTTATTCTTAATGTGCTTAGTTGGTGTTTTCCTCATGACTTTTACCATTTAGTGTTTCAATAACAATAATCATTATTTTTAAATTTAGAGAGACTATAACAACCACAACCATACCAATCATAACCATAACCATAGCATTCATAAGTATCCACATAACCTTAATCATGATACCATTCAACCAGTGACATCCAATACATTTTGTACATAAATTGTGCAATATTTTATTTAGGGTTCAAGGATTTACATGACACATACATAATAATTAGATTACACATGGCCTAAAGCACATGCATACATTGGCATACCTTATGAAGAAGGCATCATTTATTTTAAAAAGTTTTCCTCATGAGCTAGATGGTAGCATTAGTGTGGGATGAGGGGATGGCAATCCTATTCATTATTTTTGTTGTTTTTTTATGATGAATGTGGTCAAATATGGTAGTATTAGTGCATGGAGGGACATACACCATCATTTTCAATGGAAATTTGAATAAATATTATGTGAAGGTAGATGTGCTTGCATGAAGGACATGATCTAATCTTGGTACTAGTCTTTGTCATGATTCCTTAAATAGAATACCTGCCCATTCTTCCTCACTGACCTGGTTCTCCATTCTATTAACCAAGAAGGTCATATGATGTCATTGATTCCCTTAAATAGTCTTCCCACTAGAAACAATCATCTCTACCTACCTTTTCACATGGACACATCACCCTTGATATGATTGGTCATCTTGATAAAGCCATTATGCACCATCATGATATATTTTTGTTGCCCTTATCATTTGATTTACATATAATGTCTTTCTTTGATTTGTCATCTCGTGACCCTTGTAGTCTTGGTGTTCATTTATGTCATTATCACCTTTATCTTAGTTGGCATAAATTAGCTTCAAACCATGGGCTACTATAACGATCATGCCCTCAAAACTACCAGTGTTACTAGTGGTGGTAACTCCTAAATCCTTACTACTATAGAAAATCTTCCATCAGAGGTAGGCCACCATTAATTCACACCAATACATTCACCTTATTATCCCCTCTACCCTCCCCTTACTACCATCCCATTACCATAAGCTCTGAACATTAGACCCCAACCATTGGTAATAACTACTCCAACATGGTAGTATTTTCTTTTATGTTAGCCGAATGTTAATCCTTAGCAAGGTAACTACCATCTTCTCCTAGCCATGTAGCTTCTTGTTGATTAGGCCTAAACTAGCAAAACTAATAAGTCATTGGTTCTATGAAGTTGGGATATAGGATTTAGACATGTCCACCATTTGTATAGCCTAACCACGCAGCTCTTGGGTCAAGCAAGGTCCATCTTCTATCACTCACCATCCTACTAACTTCCTTACTTGTAGAATCTACTTAACCATCAAATAAATTATTTGTAGGTCATCACTTCATTACTACCCTTAAAACTCAGCTCATAATGTTGATGAACCTTGGCCAAAGTGACTCTGTAGATCCAAATAGACCCCCACCTCCTAAAACTCAACTTGTAGTGATTGACACTATCTTTAAACTCCTACCCTTGCACAATTTTAAAAGGTGTAATCTCCTAACCAAGGCACCTCTTCTTCAAATTAGTTCCATTAAAGATCATTTGTGGTACTTAGCATTGTGTTCCCTTCTAATTTGTCCTACCTTTCCCATCTATATCTCTCATCCTACTAAATGTGGGATCATTATGGTAACTATTTACAAATCTACACCATTCACTTTCATCGACACCTTCACCAAAACCCAAAACTATTATTTTACAAATCCTTCTCCTTCAGCCTAGACCAACCCATGTGGTCCATCAAATTATGGAAGCTAATTTGAACACCACTCACCCAAACCTTATTGAACTATATTAGCCTGATGTTATGGACTATGTAGGAACTACTTCACTTCTAAAGGTAGCTTGGCCACTAACAACTAATTCCCATCCCCTTTTTCTTCTCACTCATTTCCATTGGTAACAATGCCCTCTTGCTTATGGAATTCTACAACAAGGAAGCTTTGAATTATTTCTTCAGTGTCCTTATGTTTTAACACCATCTAATACTTCCTCTTAAGTTTTTCCCTTATTGGTGGAAGAACTACATCAACTTGAGGTCTTTTTGGACTATGTAGACAACATTCAATTACTGAGGTTAGCTTGGCTATATCCTTTTTTTTTCCATTTTCACCTAAAATATCTTTCTCCACTTCTCTACCTATCCCCCCACCACCTCCCTCCTTTTAGCTTTTCAATCTTTTTTAACCACTTTCCCAGCTTGTTAATCTCTTTTAACACAAGGGCTGATAGCCTTCCTCATTGGCCCCTCTTATCTCCCATAAAACCACCACCTACTCTACCTCACTAGCCTCCCCATCACTTTCCTTGCACATATTTCATAGCTCACTCCCTCACCCACTTTTCATGTTTTGGTCTCTCTCTCCACTTATTACCAACCTTGTCCTTTATCCCCTTCAACTTCTTTCACTATCCTCAACATCTCCCCTCACCCTTGGCTATTTGTCATACCCTCTTTATCACTATCTTTTCCTCACCAATTCCACATCATACTCTGTATCTTGAAAGCTTTTTGTTTCCTCTAGTACTATACTTTTTCTTTACATGTACCACCATTCTCTACCATTTTTCCCACTGTACCCATATTCCATTCTTTTTGTTTGCTTTTTTTCCATCCTTTCATCCTTTTTATCTTCTTTTTTTCCTCCACAACTAGTTTCTCCCTAGGTATTTATCCTTTGAGAAGCCTTCCATAATTTCTTCTTTTCTTCTTCTCAGTTCTTGTCTTTTGCCTTTTATGTTCCCCTTTTACTCTTTCCATCTCAGTACTCACTTGTATTTTACATCTCTATGAGTATCCTTACTTTCTATCCCTACTTCAATTCTTCCTTTTTCTTCTTATAATCCTTGATATTCATCTCATTTTATTTCATTGTTTTCCCCCACTCTCTTTCTTTTCTCTATTTCCTTTCATTTTTATTGTCTTGAGGGCATTCCTTGTTCTTCCTAACCTTATTTTTCCTCCTATATGACCATGCTTGGCTCCTTCCATCCTTCTCCACTTTCATCTTTATCTGAGACCTTGTTGTTTTCTCTACCTATTTCTTCATGCATCTCTTGGTCTACCTTCACCTCATCCCTTGTTTAAACTCTTTTATTCTTTCCCATTGGCACTCCACCTTCTCACTCATTATATTTCGGTCACCAATTGAACTACTTATGTGTACATCTCCTTATATGCTTCCTTGTGTCCTCTATGCCCTTGCCTTAATGCTCAAAATCTAGTTAGGTTCATTACTTTAGGTGCATCCCTTTCTTTCTTTAATGCCTCTATGTGTTGCACTTGGACCCTCTTTTTTATACCTTTCTAGCTACTCCATTCACCCTACCTATCACCTTTATCCCTTTTAACCCCTTTACCCATTTTGAGCATGCTACAGCCTCAAAAATATTCTACTTGATTTTGGTTTACTATGAGATATATAAAAATCCTATAGCTTTATGACATAATTGGCCAGGATCATTGGCTCATATGACCAACTAGTCTGCCTGAGTGTCACTAAGCCATTAGGAGGAATATTCCTTCCCCACCCCCTCTGGTCTTGCCTATTTTAAATCCCTTTTACTCCAACCTTTGAATATGTTAGAATCAAAAATAAAACCACCTTCAAATGGAAGATTTGGGATACCCACATGGGGATGATAGCTACACCCTCTCACATGCCCTAACCTTCCAACCAATAATTTCCCTTGATTATCCCTTCTCAGACTACATATTCTTACACCTTGAAATATCCCTAATCTTTAATTTCAATCCACAACCTGCTCAATCATTTAATTAATATTATTATTATTCACCTCACTCCATATTCCAAAACCCCTTAGCATCTTTCGTTGAATTCCCTCAAAACTCAATGCTTACTTATTTTGGGGCCCCACTAACTCAAGGGTTTGAATCTTTACCACTTATCATTTACCCACTTTGCTATTTTATTTCCCCAAATTGTTGAATCATACCCTTCCATAGCCTATTAATGACATTATTATGAAGTGTGCACAATATCAACTTATTTGGATGGTGATAAAAAACACATTAGATCACCATGATAATTCAAGTAGTGCTAAATTTTCTAAAGCTTGGTAAAGCATATTTATCCTTTTTTTTAAATGGTGACCAAAATTTCATGCTTGAACCTACTTATCCATGACTTCAGATTCCTTTTGCATAGTTGATGTAATCATTTAATTACATCTTAGGTAATCTCATCCACCATTTCTACCAAACCAATTAGAAAACTTTTTGACAACCATATTTTCCACCCTTTTGGAACTTCCCTTTCTCAAACATTCTTCAACTGGACCTAACTACATGATATCAAATTAGGGAAACCAAGTTAATCAACACTCTTCACCTCAAAATAACTACATTTGGCCTAACATTATTTTTGGATTCCTATCCATGAAACTATATAGGTAGCTTCCACTTACCACATGCATTTAGAGTCAGCTCAGCCATCCCCTTCCAACCCATACCCAATCCACCCATGCTTTCACCATGTCCACCTTGATGTTGGTTGCTTCTAACCTAGAACATTGGCATGTTTTAAAAAATATTTGACCACAATGACCAACCTTACCATGTTGAACTTTTCAACATTTGCACCACCTCATGCATGACTTGACCAATTGTGTTATTGTGTAGGAATTATTCCTACCTTGGATACTTACGACCAACACAAAACTTGTTTAGATGACTTGATAGGCCTAACTCAATTAGCTATGACCAACATTGTAGATCAATTATCCCTATCACATGTTTTTCTAAGATTGACCTTATTATTACAAACATTGACAGCTTTAACCTTTACACAATCTTGACTATCACACTTAGTCACATTTCATACACCCATTTGCATTTCACATGCCCAACTACTTTGTGGCACCACCTAGCACTTCCCCACTAACTGTTTATCAAACTTACACCTGATTTGGCCTTCCCTCATCGAATCTCAATTTTAAGGGGAACACATCCTCCCATACTTAGAGCACCCTAACCTTTGACAAAAAGGGGCAAAATGTAGACACTATAAAACTACACACTTATAATTTTTAATGACTAAATGCCTCGGTACCCCCCTAAAGAGCCCCTAAACCTTCTTAACCCTTAAAAACCCCTCTTAACCCAACTAAATCACTATTTTCCTAGTCACATAATACTACTCAAAAGTACTATTCACTATAGGACACACTATCACTATTCATGATGACATGGAAAGTGGCATGACATGTGACATGGAAAGTGATATGGCATGTGACATTTCAAGTGATATGGAAGGTTATATGGCAAGTGATATGGCTTAAAAGTGATGTGGCTTGATGTGGGACATCATACCCCACCTAAGACCCTTCCTAAAGTGATTGATGACCTCATTTAAGCATCACAAGGGACCCCCTTGAAATATAGTGATTTTCCCCTCAAGGGACCATTAGTCAATATGTATTTTACATGAAATTAACCTCCAAAATAAGATACCTATCTTTTTAAGACAAAAGGCACCCATTTTTAACTTCTTAACCCAAATGGGACACTCACAAACCCAAATGGGAATCCTCACCTCATTTTGACTAATTCATCCACCACTTGTAAAATGACACCATGCCTCTATTATTCCTCTTTTGTCATGACTCTTCACAACATATGCTATAAATCCCCCCTTTCCTTCACCCAGGGTGAAGTTGGAAAGTGGTAAATTAGTATTTTTTGTTATTAACATTTTGTTCTAGGATTTTGGAGGAGGTTATCCACTTGAGAAGGAGTTCATCCTCATCTTTGAGAAAAAAACATTCAAATCATCTAAGCTCTTATAGAATCACTCTAGGATTTTATCAATAATATCATCAACAACACCATCATCAACAACCATCTCAAAGGTAACCTTATTTGTTTATTTCATTTCAAATTATTATCTCTTTTGGCCTCTTCTCTCTTTAATTCTAAACCCCATACTTGGCCTATTATTTCTTTAATCCTAACTATAACCCCTTTATCTCCTATTTTTATCCCATTTACTTCATTTTCACCTTCATCCCATTTATCCTTTTGCCCCTTTACCGATTTACCCCTTTTGTCATATTTTTTCTCTTGACCATTTACCTCTTTTCAACCCTTACAATTTCACCATTTTAACCACTTACCAAACTCAAACAAACATTCTTTTTTACCCTTACCAAATTACCAAACCAAAATCATAACCCTTAACTTGGCCAATTTTCAGCATTAGCATTATTCAAACTACTTGCTTAAGTTTAATCATCTTAGCAAAGTATTTTGGTTTATTAATTAATTTGTTATTTTTAGTATTATTTTTATATTATTTTATGCTAACCCTCATTCATTTTATCAAACTTAACTTTTTTTAAATTATTTGGATTGACAACCTCTTAGAAAGCTTTCATTTTTAAGATCTAGCTTACGCTATGCAATCCACCCATCTCCTTGTCTAACAAATAAATGTGTGGTAGTGTTTTATTATTTGAAGGTATTATTCCCTATTCAAAGAAGAGTTCTCCACAATTATCTGGATTCAATTTGTGCACTTTTAATAGGTTTTTCTATAGACCCCTTATCACTAGTTTCTTTCTTCCAAAACTAAGAAAAAGCAAAAAAAATAGAGAGAAATAGATTAATTATTTGCCCTGATTAATACGTTATTAATCAAATGTATGATAAAAAAATTTACAATGATAATTCCTTGACAAGTGGCATGAAAAATAGATGAGTAATATTTTTAATTTGGCCTCTTCATGGATAATAACTGTAAACAAAACTGACATGGATAGATTTTGTAAAAAAAAGTGAAATTTTGGATTTTTCAATAAAAGGTTAGATCTATAAAAAAAAATATAGTTATTCAATATATTCATAGGCCATACATATTATTTCATGTTTATATAGTCCAATATCACAACTGAATAAATTATAATTTGCTCATAAAAATAAGGTTAGCTGAAAATAGTTAGAAAATACATTTACAACACAAAAATAATATCATGGTTAAATGAAAAAATTCAAAGAATTAGAAATGTAATATTTCAACTGATAAAAATTTTATACCTACATGATATTGTGGCTATGTTTTTCAATGTCATGTTTCTCATTCACAATATCATAGTTGTGTAGCTATGAGTTCACACCTGTGAACACAAACACAAATAAGATAATTTCACATAAAATAGTAACAATGTTGTGGATTTTCAACACAATGTCATGGGTATGCATATGTCACTTCTTTCCCCTCAAAATAGAGACAAAATACGTACTCATATATGATGGATATGTCTAAAAATTGATTCAATTAAATTTTATTTATGCAAAGTAACATCTTATCAATGTTTAACTATGAATAATCACAAAAAGATATAAAAAAGAATCTAATAATCCAATTTAAAAATGATATTTTTAGTTAATTATTGAATCATTAAGTGCTAATTAAATCTCATAAACCCAAAATCTTGAGTACTATCTATAAAAAATAGATAAGATATTAGTATTTTCATTGACTATGGATTAAATAAGATGAGTAGAATAATGTCATGATGATATGAATAATGGCATGCCTCCATAGTTTGATGTCATAACTATGTAGCCATGGGTTTATTCCTATGAAAACAAAGAGTTATTGATCACAAAATAATGGTTTATTATGAAATGTCACACATCAAGAGTTCAATGTCATAGTTGATCAACACAATGTCACATCTATGCAAGCATGGGTTCGTACCTTCAAAAATAGAGCCAAAAAACACAAAATTACAGTTATTATTAATATCATAGATTAGAAAAACAAACTTTAAAATCACAAAACATGAATTTGTAAAAGGTAAATAGATAGTTAACTAGATAATGATAGTTAAGATTTGTGGTTAGAGATGATATTGTGAGTGTTTTAAATAAACTTATGATTCTAGAGAACAAACTCATATTTGTACAAAGTGATGTTGGGGCATTTGATGGAAACATCTAGACATGAAATTTTTAATATCTTGGCCTCAAATTTTTATTTCAATCAGTGTTGTAGGCTTAACATCAACTCAAGAAAACAAAATTAAAGAAGAGCTCCAATTGTGGTCATCATTTATGTATTATCTAGAATTTGGACATGGAGATTCAATTTTAATAATCACTTCAAATCAATCTAAACTTATGCTAAAACTCAATACTAGGTAAGGTAGATGAAAAAAAGATGCAAACAACAATGAAAAAAAGACATCTATACCTTCATTATGCAACCAATTTACCTTCAAAATAAGTGATGTGCCCCAAATTGACAAGTTGATACTTGATTTATAATGTTGGATTTTTTTGTACTTATAACTTGGACATCAATGGAGATTGATATAGGATTTATAAGGTAATTGTACAACAAGAAAGCGTGTAAAAAAATTTCATGGCTTGTGCATGGAAGAAGGGTGGTTATCTAGAGATGGTGGATGGAATGAAGGATTATATTTGATCCAAGGTGGATTCAAATAAATGGTGGATAATATTATAGGAATTAAAAATTCTTAGGGAGGAGAAACACATTTAAAGAGGGATTCTAGATTGCATTAGTATTAACTAAACATAGTGTGTGATTCAAAGAGGGATTTGTAATAATTCTTAGTGGGGGTAGTTGAGGGTAGATTGGAGGATGAATTTAAAATTCAAAAATATTTTGAGGATATGTTAGTGAGTTAAATTATGTTATAATAAAAGTATAAATGATAATAATGAGTGATTAATTGATGTGGGATGGATAGTAAGGTCACTATTTGAGTGTAAAATATAGGGGCTATTATATTTTTGGATATGGGGGATTAATAATAGGGTAAATATATGAATTAATGAATTATTATATGGAATGGGAATAATGTAATAATGGAGCGAGATAAATTAGGTGTATACACAACTAATGCAAATGAAGGCCATGAAATGGAAAAGTAAAGATCAAAGAGCGATAGCAATTATTGGTTTAGGGTTATTTTATGCCTATTTAAAGCTACCAAAAATTTCAAATTTCATCTAGAAAACATTAAAGTAACTATTCATATCTCAAATAGGAAACACAATTGTGACCCTAAAATAAAAGTTGTTTGGACTCAAGATGGAGGAAGGTGAAAACATGATGCAACACATAAGTTTCACTTGATTTTAAATTAGCTAAAAAGAATAAAAATTGATACGCATGATGATGATTTAAAAGTTTTATTACTAAATATCATGCCAACTAGCTATATTAACATGGTCTTCATACTAAGTAAAATAAATCTTAGCTTAGAAGATCTAATTTCTTCTTTGATAGATGAAAAAAATAGAACTAAGAGAACTGATCTAGAGGAAAGTATGATGTATGGTAAGCAAGATAAAAAATATGTTAAAAAATAATCTAAATCTTATTTCAATAAGCGATTAACTTCCAAAGATTCAAATAAAATATTATTTGTTATTATTACAAATAACCTGGTCACATCAGTATAAATTACAATCATAGAGCAAAAAATTTACTTGATGGAAAAATACAAGAAAATTCCATAGTTGTTGATGAATAAAATGATTGGGAAGTGAATACTACTAAGACAGGGAATTATAGTGATAAATAATACCTCTACTAGATGATAATTTATAGGAGAATGGAAGAAACAAAGGAAGGAAGATAAATAACATCCTCTCATTAGCCACTAATGTTAAGGTTGTACAGTGATCTAGTGGCATGTTTTTTTAGTATTTTTCTATTGTGTTGTGTGGTATAAAATAAGAAGAGAACATCATCCTATTCATATTTGATATAATAAGTGAGCAATTCCAAATTTAATCTATTAGTGTTAAAATATATTAGAGTATTGATCAAATATTGTTGTAACAATCATGATACTTTTAAAGGTTGTTGGTTGAATCCTATGTAAAACCATCTGTAATGGTTATTGGTTTAAAATTTTGAATTCGGATCTATTCACCTTGATTTTGTATTGATGTTGATACTACTGATCTCTATGTTGTTTAAGTTTGATGTTCAATATAAAAAACAAATATATATAATCGAAGTTAAAAACATATGTGTGCTCTAACTTTTTGAATAAATATGAATCTTTTTATTTCCATGCAACAAAAATTTTCTTAATGATGGTGTAAAATTGCATAGGTGCTTGTACATAATGCAAGGCACACTATGCAAATATTAGTGTATATGTATATGTATAACATAAAGTGTTGTTAAATCTAATGCATTACTAATGTGGAAATATTTAAGCTTAAAGAGTGGGTTTTATTGTTTTATAGGTGTGAACTATTACAAGGTAGGTCCTCCAAGATAACACATAAATAATCTAAGTAGGAATACATTACTATAAGCAACCTCTTATTAAGACATGAAAAACTATGTGATATGATCATGGGGGTCTCCCTTTTCCTTATAGTTATTGAATTTGGGTGGTTCAAAGTGAGGAGGGAAGGGAACCCATAATAAGTATGTGTCCAATAGGTAGGGGTAAAAGTACTCAAACTTGTATTTATTGTTATGTGATTTTTCATTCAACCCCTAGAGAGTATCTTTATGGCTTGCCATTCTAGGGCAAACATGGGATCAACAAGTGGGGTGGATGATGTTGGATAAGGATCAAGTTAGTTTTGATTTTTATTGGTAGGAGGTGGCTAGTTTTTGGTAGACCTTTAGGATCTTGTGGCTTATTGGTCTCAAGATTAATTTGGGATAAAATAGAGGCTACTTGGATATATTTATTAACTTTTTCAAATAATGCTTATTTGTAGTCTTATTCTACTTGACCTTTTAAGACTTATTTCCCTTTGTTAATCTTGATTTAGTTTATATTTATGGACTTAATTTGATCTTCCTCTTCATCATTTACAAAAGGATTATGGCTATGGTTGGAAGTAGGTCATTCTTGTTCAATACTTCAAATAAGGTTATTTAATTTATCTCAATCATAATCAATGAGTCACCAATAGATGATTCCCTAGTAAATACATATCTAAAGGAATGGAAAATGATGGTGTCATGGGTTTAAACATGTCCCAAAATGAGAATCAACTATGATGGGATGATGATAAAAATCTACTATATGTAGACACATATGGGTAAGGACACATGTCAAGAGAGCTACAATCTTATATTAGATGATTTTTCATAATATTTAGACATATCAAAGGAAAGGATGCATGCCAAGGAGAGATGCAAGTAAAATATATTTTTGATGAGCATTGATGAGAGGGTATTAGATTTAGAATTGTCTAGGCACATACCCATACTAGATTCGTAACCCTTAAAATGAATTTTTTTAAATGATTTGTTGTGTGTGATTCAAATCATAGTTGATAAGTGATAAAATTATGGGATTTAAATGACTAAGGGATAATGGGGAATAAGTTAATAAGGTGGTCGAGTTAACCTTAGGTGATTTAAGTCATCAAGCACAACCCATATAGTCTTAAAATACTTTAGGCTAATGGATTTTTTCCTAATGAGGTGGAGGATGATAGATGACTAGATATATTATATGGTGATGATGATGATGATTCCCCAAGGATGCCCCTAAGAGGATGATGGATATTATTATAAATGTTAGGTTAGAGATGATTGTGATTATTATATATGATTAGAGGAAGGATAGATGATTGGACTTAGATGATTGATTTGATGATTTGATTGGTAGATGGTAAAATAGATGATGGAATTAAACTGTTGATGATAGATTAGAGTATATTGATGTATGTTTTATTCAAACATCCATCCATGTTTCATTATTGAAACCAATATTTTATCATCATATTCCAAGCAATATTTTTTAATATAAAAATACACAATATGCATCATGATATGTTTATATAACCATGATGACACTTTTCCAAAATTTATAATGGACTAACACAAAAGACATAAAGATACAAAAATAAATTATACAAGTATGATGTAGTATAATGCATCATTAATATTGGATAGGCCAAGATGACATCGTTTATTTATGATAATGCTCAAAAAATGTAAGACATGGGGATAAAATACAAGGAAATCAACTTGACATTAACTATATATAAATAAGAAGCAAACACATACAATGCCACACATACAATAAAAAAACATGTGCAAAAATATTATAATAGGCATACAAACATATGTACACACTCAAGGATGAATTTTGTGATGATTCAGGTCAATGATCTTTGGGATGGGGGATGATCAAATAATCATTCCTTTTTAGTCATATTGGATGTTTCCCTAGGCTAGACAAGTCATAGGGGAATATGTGAAAAATAGACACCGTGTTGGCATGGGATAGTGAGGTGAAGGATGTGGTCTCAAATCACCTATGATAATTATATGGAAGGAATATATGATCATATATACTATGTGTGTTTTAAGGGAACATATACACAAGTAGTATACTTAGTAAAAAGAAATCTAGACTTAACAGCCTGGATGACAAGATGCGATAAGTGATGAGGTAACATAATAAAGAAAGAAAAGTGAAAAAGAGGATAATAGGAGGGATGTTATAGATAAATATCTAAGGGTATTCTATTTATACCCCTATTTGATCTAAATAACTCCTTCTATCAAGGTGGTATAATCATGACAAATGTTTCCCCAAAATATTATTGCATCCATAATCTGGGACCAAGGTCAAAAAAAAGGGAGGGAGGGTATGATGGATAACAAAGGTTAAGAAAAATGGGATGGAGGATAAGATAATATTATAGGATGGATGGACTAGCCCAAATTATATGATTTTTTCATCATCATGCTTATCCAAGGTACTAGACAACTAGTTTTCACCATTGCTTGGTTTGTTTTTCTAAATAAGGCTATGTACAATAATGTACAAGGATGAGGAATTGTGGTGTCATATCTTCATGTGTGGAATAATGAGAGATGTGTGATGATAATAGTGTTGATCTAAAAATTACATTGATTATATATACCTATCATGACCTTATTTGACTCTTGATTGTGATCCCTTTGAACATTTTAACTAGGTATCATCATACCTTCTATGAAAGATGAAGATGCCTGAGGGTAAGTGGATTTTAGATTTAGATGAAGAAGAAGTGATGGGTGATTGGTGGGTGTGATTAGAAGTTAAATACACTTTTATAGATGTTGTATGTGTTATTTTTATGTTATACCACATGAAAATATATTTTAAAGGATCCAATATTTTTGGATTGTTTTCCTCTTTGATTTGAATATTTGGAGGACTATCGGTTATTTTTTGGGTCTTTTTTATTTGTATATTATAACTGAATTTGACTTCCCCTTGGCACCTTGAATAAGGTGTCATTAATTTTGAATTTGTTGATTTGTATTTTTATTCCATAAAGGACTTTGATTTGGCCAATAGATGACTTTTATTGACTTTGATTTACTATTAGATCATAGTCGACTTTAATCTTATGCTTGATTATCTAAATATATTCTTGAATCTGTATAGATTTTTGACATGACATTTGAGTGGAATCTAATGGTGTGTGTTTATGCTTATTCCCATTGAGGAAAGTGATGAAATTATTATCAATGAGAATAAAAGGATAGATGAGTGATGAAATTAAAGGGGAGGGATTAGTGATATCAATGAGTGGGTTTTGGGCGCCATGATCTTCATAGAAGTTACTGATAAACCCAACATCAATATCATATAAAGTATCCTCAATATTTGTAAAAGGGTCATTAAGGGTCATCATAGGACAAGCATTGAAATCTACAATAAATCCACTCTAATAATCGGAAGTTGAAAAATCCTCCTGAAGCCCCATAGTGTTTTATATGATATTATCATGTTGACACAAATCAAGAGATATATCCTTATGTTGAAAAATAGACAAATTAACTATAAAAATGGAGACATATTTAGAAATATTGGTATCAATAAAGTATTCATATTTGTTATGAGTAGATCTTGAAAACTAATAAATAGCCGACTTTACTTCCTTCTTAGTGGGGGATCTATAGCTGCAGTGTGACAGGGGAAGGTTACCATCATTGAATGTTTGGTAATTATAATCTCCATAACCCTTTGAAATAATTTTGATATAAGTGGACTAAATTGGAGTGGAAGTGGATGGTAATTATATCATATGGATATACTTCTTATAGATATGGTCATATGGTATACTATCAATGTTTAGATATTATAATTTGTAATCAAGTCCTTCCATAATTTGGAAATTATAGAACTATTGTGAATAAGCATGAGTTGTTACTTATATTATAGAGTGTGGGAACATTAAACATTGGTGGAAAGTAGAGGTAGTAACCCAAATCTCATGGATCCAAGGATGACCCAATAGAATGCTATAATGTAGGTCAAAATCAACTAAATGGATAAGTGTCTAATGCACAACATAACCCATTGAGATAGGGAGATATATAGTTCCAATCAATTTTTATTCATTATCATCATAATAATTGATTATAATTAGGATAGGCTAAAGTCTTGACTCATAATATAACTTCTTTATGAGATATATGCTTCAAATATTTACATTTGATCCTCTATCTACAAGCACTCATTGATGTTGTGGCCTATAATTACTCAGGTATTCAGTGATAGTCAACATGGTTGGATGAGGATTATTTACCTTGTTCCCTAAATGCACCTTTATGATTTTGGTTATGTTTATGGAAAGGGTCTTGGTAAATACCTAGCTACTAGTTTTTAGAGGAAGATGGAGTTTTTTCACCCTCGACTTCTATTTCACCTTTCTCTATTAGGTATTGAATTATTTTCAAAGCTTCATACATATCCTAGTGTCATTCCCATTGACATGGTGATACTGGAAATATTAATCTTCTTTAAACCAATTTGGATGTGGCATATTATCATCAAGGCATTTGATTTTTACCAATGTTATCATATTATAAGCTATAAGTTTCTTCAAGACATTCTCAACTAGTTCACCAAAATTTATGTAATGTCCTCTTCTAGATTCAATCCTTGGCTTGCCTCTAGGTACGATGGTGTTGGATGCATTAATAAAGGTAGAAGTATGAGGGCCTTGAAAAATTTGGACATGTTTAGAGTCTATCACACCATCTCCCACCACATTTTTATTTTTGTTAAACAATTTGGTATTTCTAGGAAGGATACTCATTTAATTCTGATCATCCCTTGGGAATATTTTGATTATCCCTTTTGAAATGAGAGTCTTTTAAATTATGATTCATTTTTCCATAATCTCATCAAAGGTGTTGACACAATGTAGTTGTAATTGGAAAGATAATTATGGGTTCAGGTTGTCAAATAAAATGGTGGGAAGTTACTTTTCAAGGATTCAACATAGGAATCTACTTGTAATACTTTGCCATCTATGTAGGAATGATGTGAATCTTTCTCTATTTCTCTACTTTTAAATCTACAAATCATGTTTTGTGATCTCATGTTCCACATTTTATGATAAATGTCTAAAAATTTTCTTTGTTAGATCCTTGAATGATGTTAAAGATCCCTTAGGTAGGCATGTGAACCATTCCAAGGTAGGTCCTCAAAGACTTTTAGAAATAATCTAATTAGGTATACATCACTTTAGGTGACTTCTTATTAAGGCATGAAAAACTCTATGATATGTTCTTAGGGGTCTCGATTTCCTTTATATTTGTCAAAATTGGGTGGTTCAAAGTGAGTAGTGAAGGAAACCCATAATAACTCTTTATCTAACAGGTAGAGGAGAAGGTCCTCAAATTTATATTTCTTGATATGTGATTCTACTTTTATCCCCTAGAGAGTATCCCTTAAATATTTCCATTCGTGGGCAAACATGTGATCAACAAGTGGGGTGGATGATGTTGGATGAGGATCAAGTCAGTTTTTATTTTGATTAACAAGATGTGGACTAGTTTTTGGTGGACCTTTAGGAGTTTGTGGCTTATTAGTCTCAAGATTAATTTGGGATGCAAGAGAGGCTACTTATTGGGTAATTTGGTTAAGTTTTTCAAACATGAATTATTTATAGTCTTATTTTTATTGACCTTTTAAGATAGATTTTCCTTTGTTAATCTTGATTAAGTTGATATTTATAGACTCATTTTGAGCTTCCTCTTACTCATATATAAAGGGATTATGTCTATGTTTGGGATCAGGTTGTTTCCATGTGGTACTTAAGATAATCTTAATTAATTTATCTCAATCATAATTAGGAGGGAGTCTAGTGCCTACTTAAATGAGTTTCACTAAAACTTTATCCCAATTCTCATAGATATTATTGTGTTTGGGCTATCCCATGCTCAATATTTAAAAAGTCATATTATGTGTCTTGATTATGTATGTCTCAATCAATAAGTTTATCTCTATCATTATGGTGGTTTTGTTCATTCCCTAAAAGAGTGTCAAGGTTATTGATATTGGTAGTTTTTCTAAACCTAAGTCATTGTGGAGTTTGGATTGGCATGATGTCAATTTATGGAAGGACTAGGATGTATATATTGGGTAAGATGAGGGGATTTTGATGAATAATATTACTTTGACCAAGGTCAATTTAACTTATGATAAATGAGATAGTGACTATGGATGAGGTATTCTTAAGAAAATTAGAATGAAAATCATTAAGCTAGTTTGATTTATATGTGTAGGGTATACTAACCCTAGGTTTGAATAAATCTATATTGTGAGATTAAGATCATGACTTGATTTGACTTAGTTCACTTAATGGGTGATAGGTCTAGGCTATCAAAGATATGATTTGACTAGGTTGTGGTTGTCCCTGGAATCAAGGTTGGTTTTATATAGACTAGCTCAATAATGCAATTAGGTGATATTTGATCAAGGATGGGATAATTCAACAATGATGGGGTTTTCAAGGTGATTTGATAGTGAGTTTTGTGAACACATGATTGCAATAAGGGGAGATTATTATAGTGTTAGTGCATGAAATCAAAACCCAAATATAACACACTAATAGCTAACACCTTAATCCTATCTCAAGAGGGGGGCATAATAAAAAAACTAAAAGGAAAACACAAATACAATGAAAAATAAAAATGTTCTTTCACCTTCCTTAGATGCTCCAAATGGCTTGTTGAAGTGGCTTTCTTGGCTTGTGCTCAATGAGTCTTCATCAAAGGAGGCTTGGTTATCTCCTCTTCTCCTTGGCACTAATGGCTTAGTGATGGCTTTGGCTTAGATAAAAAATTGGGCATGATAACACTACATTAATGGATTGAGATATATTTTTAGCATTATAACTTTACACCAAAGAGCTTAAAAATCAATAGGCAAGGCCTTTTATTTATAGATTTTTTAGAATGATCAAAATGAACCTAAATTGTCTATCTCAAGATGAAGATGTGTGGCTAAGAATAAATTCAATTTTGGAGGCCAAAATCAATAAATTACCTCATAAATATTTAGGATAGAGAGGCATTAAAGAGGCATTCGAGGGCTTAACTAGATATTTTATGCATTTATGGCCTAGGGATGCCTTCCCAAGAAATGATGTCACTTGATGATGCAGAAACTCATAATAAATTTTCAAAAATAAATATTCAACAAGTTTCATGGAAAAATAGCTTAAGCTCTTGATCCTAATTAATTAGTCTTAAACATGATTTATCAATTTTGGTGCAAATCTTTGGCAATTTGTGCATAAATTAATCAAATTAGTCAGAATGTCATATTATTGTCTCAAAATTTGACTAGAATGGAATTAGGATGTGATATTAGATGTGTTGGAATTGTTATCCCATTTAGGATGTTTTAAAAAAAAAAAAAAAAATACGTGTCTCGTACAATAAATTTGGTCAAAAAGAGCAATCTAGAGCACCCAAGTGTAAAAATGTCAATTTGACTCAAAATGATTTGATCAAAGTTAGTTGTCTCATAAATTGCATTGTCCCATTTAGTGATACCCTAGACAAAATTGGCACTTTTATATGACATGTTTACATCATTTAATGTGTTTTAGTGTTTTTAGGCCAAATTGTGCATTTTGATAGAAATTGGTCAAAATCCTGGTTAGAGGTTATCGGTGGCCACTTTTAGGTGTCTACAAGGTTGACTATATGATATGATTGATTATATAAAATGAGTGATGGTGAATTAGACTTCAAAAAAGCTTACAATATTGTGGTAAATGATAAAATATAATTTGGTCCAAGTGGATGTATTAGATGATGACATGATGTATGATTTTGATTGATGTATGTTTAAATGATAGGGCTAATGTATAGACCTTATTTTGATTTAGACAGGGTGTCTTGATATATAATAACTAAATTATTCAAGTAGATAGGATTTTATTAAGGATGGATGGGTTGATAATGATGGGTTTGATAATGTGATCTGATAGTGAGGTTGACTCTGTGAGAGGTTTGATTACATACAAGGGGTGATAGTGAGTTAGACTGTAATAAAAATTACATGATTGTGATTAAGTGTGAAAATATTATTTAGTCCAAGTCTTATGAGGTGAAGGGGATGTATTAGATAATGATGGGATGCAGGGTTTTAATTGATGTAGGTTGGATGATAAGGTTAATAAATAGACATTATTTTGATCTAGACTAGGTGTCTTATTTATTGTAGGATATAGGTTTGAAAATATCACTAGTAACGACAACATATAAACAAGAGCACACAAGCCACAAACCTAATTCTAATGATTGATATGGGAGTACAACTTGCCCCACTGAAAATTCATGATAAGAGGTGCATGTATTGGAATCACCTAACTCTCTCTCATCATTTGTACCTGGTGAGTGATATATGTTAATGTTATTTTCCCTACCCTAGATGCCTATTTTATCCAAATGGTCTTATGCTAGGTTTGACTAACTCTCTAAAGGAGTCCCCTAAACACCTTATGGTATGTAGAGCCTGAGTCAGTGCAAGGTGTTATATAATGCTTGTGTGTTCGAGTGTTATTTCTCACCTCATGGATCCTATATGGAGAATTATGCTTGATTAAAATTATAGTTATCCATGATATTTATACTCCACCTAAACATGGAGTGTGGTCTTATGTGTGGTGATGAAATGCACATCAAAATCCCCTAAAGACTATGGAAATTATGTGGGTATCAATTCCACATCATGTTTCCCATAGAAAATAAAAATGGGAGTATTATTTATGGTTTATAATCCCTGGTAACTTCCCTATGGGTGAAAGAGGAGGGCATATGTTAGAGTATCCTTGGGTGACAAACAAGTAGCCAAAAGAATATGTTATATTAACTACTATATATACACAAATGCAAACAAATTTATTAATTACCCTAATTAAGCTATTATTAATCAAATGTATGAAAAAATCATTTCAAAATTCCAAGTCCTTGACAAGCGGCCTATAAAACAAAGGATTAATAGTTTTAAGTTGGCCTCTTCAGTGGTAATAGCTAAAAATAAAACTGACATGGACATATTTTATTAAAAAAAGTGAGATTTTGGATTTTTTAATAAAAGGTTAGATCTATAAAAAAATATAATTATTCAACAAAGTCATAGGTTATAAATACTATGCCATATTTATATAGTCTAATATCATAACTAGATAGATTATAATTCACTCAGAAAAATAAGGTTAGCTAAAAATAGTCAAAAAATAAATTTGTGGCAGAAAGAAACTGATAGGACCTACGTTCCACAAAGCTCTAACACCACTTGTCAGAATTAAGAGCACATATGATTACCTTTGTATAAGCAACTAAATGTGGAATTATACCAAAAGTACAAGTAACTAGAAATAAGAAATAACACATAATATGAGAGGCAACACACAATTGTATTCAACTCATTACAGAAGGAAATTACAATAAAGAGATCACACTCTTCTTCCACTTCATGGGCATACCAGTAATCTTCCCTCAAGAGTTATCTTCTCTCAATACAGGTCACAACAAACAGCTAACACAAAGTTGTTGTTCACCTCAACCAGTTAGTACAATACTCCCAGTACAACCGAGTACGAACCGGTACTCCAAGTAGATCTCACCATGATCTTGCTCCTTGATGTGTTGTTGTCACCTTGGATCTTGCTACCCCATAGATCTCCTTTTGAACCTCGCACACACACACCCTTTCAGACCAACCTGATCTTACTTATCACATGTAGATCTCCAACCTGATCTTGCACACCCTACAGATCAATCCTGATCTTACATACCTAGAAGAACCCTTGTGATTCCACCATGGGAAGAACTCTCCTAGTTCTACACTTTACAATACAGCCCCATGGGTCTATTATATAGATCCCATGCATATAATAATTAGGCAAGCAGCTCAAGACTCAAAGTAGTCTTTAACATGCAAACAACCCGTTCAACAAACTAACTATTCGTCAACAACTAGTTATGGAATGCACAGGAGACCGACGTCGGTCCCTATCTATCTAGAGGTGACCGACGTCGGCCGACTCCTGACCGATGTTGATTGCTTTCTGTCAACCCCTACCCAACGTCAGTGTGGCCTGCTGATGTCAGTGACTGTGACACTCAGCAACCCTCCATGTTTGCATCCAGGTGAAGCTTTTAGCTCCACAACCTAACAATCTCCCACTTGGAGATAAATAGTTACACCTGTACCTATACCAGTACATTGTCTAATCTGTATCCTAGCTTGTATTCCTCTTCAAGCTCAATCTTGAAGACCAACCACCACACACACTGTGGTGTTACACTTGTGTCTAAATTTATCCATTCTCAGCTTACCTTCTTTTGCCATTGCTATACTCCCACTCAATCAAAAACCCCTGAGAGTGACCTGTAATCAAAAACACTTAACATATCTGAACCACCTGTTAGTAAACCTCACTCTGAGAACCTTCAACCTCACTCTGATACCAATTGATAGGACCTATGTTCCACAAAGCTCTGACACCACTTGTCAAAATTAAGAGCACACTTGATTACGTTTGTATTAGCAACTAAATGCAGAATTTAACCAGAAGTACAAGTAACTAGAAATAAGAAATAACACAGAATATGAGAGGCAACACACAATTGTATTCAACTCATTACAGAAGGAAATTAAAATAAAGAGATCACACTCTTCTTCCACTTCGTGGGCATACCAGTAATCTTCCCTCAAGAGTTATCTTCTCTCCATATAGGTCACAACAAATGGCTAACACAGAGCTGTTGTTCACCTCAACCAGCGAGTACAATACTGCCAGTACAACTGAGTACAAACCGGTACTCCAAGTAGATCTCACCATGATCTTGCTCCTTGATGTGTCACTGTCACCTTGGATCTTGTTACCCTACAGATCTCCTTTTGACCCTCACACACACACACCCCTGCAGACCAACCTGATCTTACTTATCACATGTAGATCTCCAACCTGATCTTGCACACCTTATAGATCAATCCTGATCTTACATACCTTGAAGAACCCTTGTGATTCCACCATGGGAAGAACTCTCCTAGTTCTACACTTTACAATACAGCCCCATGGGTCTATTATATAGATCCCATGCATACAATAATTAGACAAGCAGCTCAAGAATCTAAGTAGTCTTTAACATGCAAACAACCCATTCAACAAACTAACTATTCATCAACAACCAGTTCTAGAACACACAAGAGACTGACATCGGTCCTTGTCTGTCTAGAGGTGACTGACATTGGCTGACTCCTGACCGATGTCAGTTGCTTTCTATCGACCCCTGCCTGATGTTGGTGTGGCTTGTTAACGTCGATGACTATGACACTCAGCAACCCTCCATGTTTGCATCTGGGTGAAGCTTTAAGCTCCACAACCTAACAGAAACAATATCATGGTTAAATGAATAAATTCATAGAATCAAAATTGTTGTGTCTACATTTATCGATGTCATGTTTCTCATTTATAATATCATAGTTGTGTAGTTGCGAGTTCATACCTATGAACATAAACACAAATAAGATAATTTCATGTAATACAGTAATAATGTTGTGGATTTCAAACATAATGTCATGGTTATACTTCTTTCCCCTCAAAATAGAGACACAAAACCTACTCAAATATGATGGATATGTCTAACAATTGATTCAATTAAGGGTTGTTTATGTAAAGTAACATATTATCAATGTTTATCTATGAATAGTCACCAAAAGACATAAAAAAGAATCTAATTATCCAATCAAAAAATGAGATTTTTGGTTAATTATTGAACCATGGAGTGTTAAATAAATCCCATGAACCCAAAGCCTTGAGTACTATCTAGAAAAAATAGACAAGAGATTAATATTTTCAATAACTATGGATTAAAGAGGATGAACATAATGATATCATAGTTAATATGAAAAATAGCATGCCTCCATAGTTTGATGTTATATTTATGTATCCATGGGTTTTTTCTTACGAAAATAAATAGTTATTGATCTTAAAATCATGGTTTATTATGCAATGCCTTACCTTGAGAGTTTAATGTCACAATTTTTTAGCATGATGTTGCATATTTAAAGGCATGGGTTTGCACCTTTAAAAACAAATCAAATAACACAAAATCATGGTTATTATTAATATCACAGAATAGAAAAACAAACTTGAAAAACATAAAACTTGATTTTGTGAAAGTTAAACAGACAAATATCTAGACCATGACAGTTAAGCTTAGTGGTTAGAGATGATATTAAAATGGTTTGAAAATAACTTGTGTTTTTATAAAACAAACTCATATTTGCACAAATAAATATTAGGGCACTTGCTAGAAACATCTAGATATGGAGTTTTTCATATCTTGGCCTCAAATTTGTCTTTTAATCAGTCTTATAGGCTTAACATCAACTCAAGAACACAAAATTAAAGGAGGGATCCAATTGTGGTCATCATTTATGTATTAGATATAATTTGGACATGGAGATTCAAATGTGATAATCACTTCAAATCAATCCAAACATATGTTGAAACTCAAGACTGGGCAAGGTAGATGAAGAAAAGATGCAAACAACAATGAAAACAAGATAATTATACCTTCATTATATAACCAAATTACCTCTAAAATAAGAGATGTGCCCAAAATTGATAAGTTGATACTTGATTTAGAATATTTGATTTGTTTGGACTTAGAACTTAGATATCAATGGAGTTTAATAAAGGATTGATAAAGTAATTTAACAACAAGAAATCATGCAAACTTTTTTAATGGCTTGTGCATAGATGAAGGGTGGTTATATAGAGGTGGTTGATGGAATGAAGGGTTAGATTTGATCCATTATGGACTCAAATAGATGGTGGAGAAGGAGAAAAAACACATTTAATAACCAAAGAATGAAAAAAAATCTTGGAAAATCTTAGAAGAGGTGGTGTGGGGCTCTAGGTGTATTAGGGGATTCTAAATCCCATTTCTATTAATTAAGTATAGTTAGTGTGTGATTCAAAGAGGGATTCATAAGAATGCTTAGTGGGGGTATTTGAGGGTGTATGCATTCAAAATTTCATGATGTGCATGAATTAATCTTGGATCAGATACAATAGAGTACATCTACACTTTTGATTAGTGATACACTTGTTAAGTAGGATCATGACCACTATGGGGATACACAAGACCAGATTAGGGGATCACTTGAATCAATTATCACAACACATCATGCTAGGAAGGGTTATAAAGCCTACATTCTAACATAATCTCACAATAACCCTAAAAGAGTCCTATTATTTGATGTTCACTTATGTAATAAACAAAAAAGTAAACTATTCTAATAACAAGAAAATTAAACTAATCTAGTGCACACCAAAGCTTGTGGCACAAAGTGAGGGGTTATATGTAAAGTAGTCAAATATGTATAGGGAACTTCAAATAAATTAAGTATGAGTAACAGCCTAATACATAGAATATGAAGAGTGATATTATTCGAGCCAACACTTATGTTACATCTATCTACTAAAAGAGAGGAAAACAAAGTTAGAATATACTTACTTAAATGTGAACTCATCATGATTCAATCTCTCCCTTGGCCAATGGGGCTTCATAAGAGGTTTTTGTGGTTCATAAGGATCACTTTTTTAGGATAAAGCATCTAAAACCTATCCACAAGACTAGATTCTCTGATGCAGGAGCATCTACAAAAGTTTCAAATTCTAGTGTAAAAATTCAAATTTTGGTTTTCCCTCCAAATTGTGAGATTTCAAAATTTCACCTTCAAGGTAAATGTAATTATCAAAAAGTGAAAGTAAAAAGGTGAAAAGTGATTGTTATATTGTTGAGGAAATAAAGGGGAAATGGTTGAAAATATTTTTAACCTTAGAATATTGTTAAAACTTAAAAACAACATTTGTTTGCCTTAAGCCCAATTTGGGCATAGAAGTTGGAAGAGAAATTCTTGAAAAGAGAGAAAACAAGAATAATTCATTAAGGAGAGAGGATGAGAAGAGAAGGAGGATGAGAGAGGTGTATAAGTGCAGAATAACAAAGAGGAAGAGTCCTCTCATTCAAGAGAAAGAGAATGGAATGAAGAAGAGAGAGGAGAATTAGTGAGGGAGGACCTCACTCAAGAAATGTTAAAGGAAAGAGAAGGAGAAGTCAAGAGAATGTGTGAAGGAGAGAGTAAGGTTTTGAAATACATGGATTTTGGAATTGAAATGTAAGTCTTCTATTGATCAATGAAGGAATAAATTTTTTGTTTCATGTTATGGTCTCTTTATGAATTCTGGTAACAGCCCTGCATATGTGAATGTGTGTACGTATGAAAGATGTGTGTATGATGATTATCTAAAGAACATTGTGAAAGACTGATTATTTTATATGTTGGAAAAAATATAAAGGTGGTATGATGTTATCAATAGGTTTTAAGGAGTTTGGAATTAAAAAGTCTAAACATGCCTAAACAGGGTATTCAGGCCTGTAAAATTACAGCCCACTGTCTTAAATCAAATCCACATGAAAATGTTTGTATGAAGTCTAAAATGGTATGGAGATAATATATATAGGTCCCTAAGGAAATTATAAACTTAATATTGAAGAAAACCAGGCCCTAGAAACCCTCTTGATGTCCAAAAACTCCACAGTTGAAATTCAGGCCTGTAGGTGACAATGTATAGAAAAAGTTAAGAAACTTGTAGGTTTTTGCATTGTAAGTGGATTGATCAGGTCATTTTTGATAGGAAATATGAATGGAGAAGTAATTAAATTATTGAAATGGTTTTTTATCCTCTTGAAAGTATATTTATCACACAAAAAGAGATGACAATAATGAACCCTGTTGGCTGTCATAAAAATACAGTCCAAGACAATTGAGTTGTTGAGCATTAGAAGGTACAGAAGGTTGATATGACCAAGATGATTATTGGATAAGGTGTAGGGGGTTAAAAAAATACCCTATACAAGTGATTATATCCCTTGAAACTGTCTAAAACACACCCAGAAAAAATAATTAGCTCGCAGCCTGTGACTGTCCAAGGGAAAATCCTGATTTAGCTTCTAGCCCTCAAAATGAGTTTTAAATCTTGAAAACTCTTGAAACTTTAGAATTTGACCCTTGATGATGTTTTAAAACTTTTTTAAGTGGTTTCAAGGTGCTATAGTATGGATAAGTATGGAAAATAACAATTGCCAAGTGGATCCTAGGTGTATGTGAAGGAAAGAGCATAGGCCAATATAGGAAAAGTGAATTTATCCAAATAAGTGCACTAAAAACTGATTGATTCACCTGTAACAAGATAATGGGTATCTATAATGATGATTTTTTTCTTAGAAAGTCCATCCTTCACTCTAGACAAGGGGTTTTGCACTAAAGGAGGGCTAATTAGAATAGGGCTTAAAGAAGAAAGTATAATTCCGTACAAAGTAACCTTAGGAGATTTTTAATTATGTTATATAAGGGCTTAATGGGTATCCATAAATGGTTTTACTTTCATGATTTAGTTAACTTACAAAGAGTTATGGCCAATAAATAGGGAAAACAGGGCTACAAGGAATGCTTGAACTAATAGGCCTATAATTTGAAGTTAGCTCAAAATATGATGGTTTCAGAGCTGTGTAAGATAAGTTTTCATCATTTGGTATCAGATCTTGAAGCTCTTTGGAATTGGTAACTTGTTTTTGGTTGTGATTTCTAATGAGTTGTTACAGGATTTGGCAAGAGGATCAACAGGACAAGCACGAGAAGACCCTGTGGAGAAAAGGTATGAATAATTTTGCTTTGAGTTATTGTGTTGAGAAGCAATCAAGTGAAAGAGTTTCAGGTTCAAGGCAGCCAATCCATTAAGGCTTAAGAAGATAAGAAGCCAAGGAAGGCTTAGTGAAGATCCAAGAAGAAGCTTGGATAGTTTGCCAAAAGACTAAGGTGAAATAGACTTAGGTGAGGTAAAGGATGGAGTTTGAAGCTTGAAGAGCTCAAAAGTAAGAGAGAATAGTGAATTCTAAAGAAGAAGATCCAAAGCAAGTTAAGCTTGCATTTTTGATTTAATTTTGATGTATAACAAGTTGCTGCAGGATTGAGAGAAAAGGATCAAAAGACTAGGATGCAATAGGCCTAGGTGAGATCAAGGAGATTATCAAAAGACCAGTCAAGGAGAAAGGCTTGGGTGAGACAAGGAATCAAGATACCAAGGTGGAAAATACTTGGGTGAAGATCTCAGATATGGAAGCATTGTTGAAAGCACTACAGAGCAGCAAGGTATATGAGGGCAGCAAGAGGAAAGCAAGCATCAAAGGTATGACTAATGTTGATTTTGATAAAGAAATTGCTAGTTTGAAGAAAGAGTTAGCTAAGATTAAAGATGAGTATGAGTCTTGGATGTAGATGAATAGGAAAGCATGGGTATGGCCAATAAATAAGAGGATAAAGTGGCCAATAGATCTCCTAGTGAAGAGGAGAAGAAGGCAAAAGAAGATTGCCATGAAGAGAGAAGCCCAAAGAGGCAAGAAGAAGATCTGAAGAAGGTTCTCATTGAGGAGAACAAGAGTAGAGGAGAAAGAAGAGATGAAGTGCCAGGAAGAGCACTTGGAAAGATGAGAATGTCCATTAAGAGGACACTCATGGAGACATTATGGTCTCTTGTTTTTATATCTAATGCTATTTTTGAATGGGTAATTACAAGTATGAGCAGCCTTGTGAAGGTCAAAATAAAGGCCTTGGAGAGTGAAGAGATTGGTGCAAGAGAAGACACCAAGTACACAAGTGAATTTACAAGAAAGAGAAGAGAGTTTGCTGCTGTTGATGAAGAAGAAGAGATGCATTGGGTAATGCATAAGAAAGGTGTTGATGATTTCATACAAGTAAGAGAAGAGGTAGAAGATGAAGATGACTTCCATGATGACATTGAATGCCAAGAAGAGGAAAGAGAACAGCCAAGCATAAAGGGAGAGAAAGATTGCTCCATGGAACAAGCTATTAAAGAGGTAAAGGTGAATTCCAAAATTGATTTTTCTTATTCTTATGAGAATGAAATTATTGATATGCATGATAAAGAAGCAAAGAGAAAGGTGGATTTTTCAGTTAACCATGGGTACGTGATGCCTAAATGGTGGAAAAAACAAACTCCCAAGCAAGAGGAAGTGCTGGTACAAAGACATGGTTATAGGATGCCTGAATGGCTTGTGAAGTCAAATGATAAGAAGAAGAATCAAATGTGGGTACCTAAGAAGGCAAAGAGAAAAGAGAGGATTGAAGGTGATTCCAGCAGCCACGAGAATGAAGATGAGAAAGAAAACTTTTCAAAGGATAATGAGGTAGAGCATGAGGATGCAAGGATGAAAGGTAAACAAATTGTTTGTAATGATGTTTTTGAATCCTTCAATAATTTTTTCAAGAGAAATGAAAGATGGAAAGTGGATGTGTGGACTAATATGCAGCAAGAAGAGAGTTTAAAATGGATGGATGATGGGGAAAGGAAAGAATATGCAGCAGAACAAACAAGATGGCTTCAAACAGAGATTGAAGAAAGCAATGAGATAGAAGGTAAGTATACTACAATTGTATTTGATAAGTATAATGATATTGATATAGAAGTTGGTTTATGTGAAGACAAGCTAAGAAAAGAAGAGATAAGAGGTGAAGGGCAAGTAATCCTTGTGAGTGATCAGCCCAAGTTTGATGAAGAGAATGGTGAGATAGATGAGGTCTCACTAAAGGAAGAGTTGAGAATATTGGAGGAGCTGTTTGGTAATTCAAAAGAGATGAAGGAAGGTACAAGCCATGGTGAAGACACCATTGGGAAGAGTGGAACAAGACAAGAGCAGAAGCGTAAAGAGGCAAAGGCAGTTGTGGCCAAAGAGCAGAAAAGTGGAGGTAGCCAAGAGGCTTCATGGCCTCAATGTTTTTCTACTAAGGTTGCTTTTGATGTTTTGAATGCAGGTATGGAAGATGAAAACTTTGGAGACACATATGAAGATGAAACATGGAAGCAGGAGATGGCAGCTGAGAAAGAGATGAGGCGAAGAACATACCAGAAGAGGAAGAAAAGCAAGATGAAAGACAAAGACTACCAAAGACAAGCATTGGTATTGACAACAAGACCGTGGGATCCAGGTATACAAGTGAATAATAAAGTGAAGAGAAAGCATGACATTTGAACTAAGGTTCAAATATTTTCTAGAGGGAGAGTATGATGCAGGAGTATCTATAAAAGTTTCAAATTCTAGTGTAAAAATTCAAATTTTGGTTTTCCCTCCAAATTGTGAGATTTCAAAATTTCACCTTCAAGGTAAATGTAATTATCAAAAAGTGAAAGTAAAAAGGTGAAAAGTGATTGTTAGATTGTTGAGGAAATAAAGGGGAAATGGTTGAAACTATTTTCAACCTTAGAATATTGTTAAAACTTAAAAACAACATTTGTTTGCCTTAAGCCCAATTTGGGCATAGAAGTTGGAAGAGAAATTCTTGAAAAGAGAGAAAACAAGAATAATTCATTAAGGAGAGAGGATGAGAAGAGAAGGAGGATGAGAGAGGTGTAGAAGTGCAGAATAATAGAGAGGAAGAGTCCTCTCATTCAAGAGAAAGAGAATGGAATGAAGAAGAGAGAGGAGAATTAGTGAGGGAGGACCTCACTCAAGAAATGTTAAAGGAAAGAGAAGGAGAAGTCAAGAGAATGTGTGAAGGAGAAAGTAAGGTTTTGAAATCCATGGATTTTGGAATTGAAATGTAAGTCTTCTATTGATCAATGAAGGAATAAATTTTCCGTTTCATGTTATGGTCTCTTTAAGAATTCTGGTAACAGGCATGCATATGTGAATGTGTGTATGTATGAAAGATGTGTGTATGATGATTCTCTAAAGAACATTGTGAAAGACTGATTATTTTATATGTTTGGAACAATCTAAAGGTGGTATGATGTTATCAAGAGGTTTTAAGGAGTTTGGAATTAAAAATCCTAAACAGGCCTAAACAGGGTATTCAGGCCTGTAAAATTACAGCCCACTGTCTTAAATCAAATCCACGTGAAAATGTTTGTATGAAGTCTAAAATGGTATGGAGATAATATCTATATGTCCCTAATTCAATTATAAACTTAATATTGAAGAAAACCAGGCCCTAGAAACCCTCTTGATGTCCAAAAACTCCACAGTTGAAATTCAGGCCTGTAGGTGACAGTGTATAGAAAAAGGTAAGAAACTTGTATGTTTTTGCATTGTAAGTGGATTGATCAGGTCATTTTTGATAGGGAATATGAATGGGGAATTAATTAATTTATTTAAATGGTTTTTTATCCTCTTGAAAGTATATTGATCACACAAAAAGAGATGACAATAATGAACCCTGTTGGCTGTCATAAAAATACAGTCCAAGACAACTGAGTTGTTGAGCATTAGAAGGTACAGAAGGTTGACATGACCAAGCTGATTATTGGATAAGGTGTAGGGGGTTAAAAAAGACCCTATGCAAGTGATTATATCCCTTGAAACTGTCTAAAACACACCCAGAAAAAATAATTAGCTCGCAGCCTGTGACTGTCCAAGGGAAAATCCTGATTTAGCTTCTAGCCCTCAAAATGAGTTTTAAAGCTTGAAAACTCTTGAAACTTTGGAATTTGACCCTTGATGATGTTTTCAAACTGTTTTAAGTGGATTAAAGTTGATACAGCATGGATAAGTATGGAAAATAACAATTGCCAAGTGGATCATAGGTGTATGTGAAGGAAAGAGCATAGGCCAATATAAGAAAAGTGAATTTCTCCAAATAAGTGCACTAAAAAATGATTGATTCACCTGTAAAAAGATAATGGGTATCTATAATGATGATTTTTTTCTTATAAAGTCCATACTTCACTCTGGACAAGGGGTTTTGCACTAAAAGAGGGTTAATTGGAATAGGGCTTAAAGAAGAAAGTACAATTCCGTACAAAGTAACCTCAGGATATTTTTCAGTATGCTATAAAAGGGCTTAATGGGTATCCATAAATGGTTTTACTTTCATTATTTAGTTAACTGACAAAGATTTATGGCAAATAAACAGGGAAAACAGGGCTACAAGGAATGCTTGAACTAATAGGCCTGTAATTTGAAGTTAGCTCAAAATATGATGGTTTCAGAGCTGTGTAAGATAATTTTTCATCATTATCCAAGTAAAAAATGTAAGCTAAGACTCCTCAAGTAGAATGGTGGAAGAGTAGATTGTGAAGAAACACGAGTGAATAATAAATCTTTATTACATATTCTTAAAGTGACTGAAATGACCTTGTATATATAGGAGTATCTCACTCAAAAATCATTCAAACAAGTCAGTTGTGCTAGGTCAATTGGGTCGACCTAGTACATTCTTGGGCTAATGCCTAAAGTCTATGCTAGGTCAACTAAAAGACAAACAAGTCAAAAGAGCTAAAGTGACCCCAGAATACACTAGGTTGACCAGGTCGACCTAGTACACTGAACTGGTGAAAAGGATGTAAACTAAGGAGAAGAAGGATAAAAAGAGGAAAATACTATAGGAATGTGCAAGGGAGGATAAATAGCTTAGGGAAAGGATTTAGGAGCTAAATTAATTGGAAATAATGTGGAAATAAGAGACAATAATCCTATGAATCACCAAAGGTCTGCCCACCCCTTTCCTGATGCATCCCTTAAGGCATGCACTTAGAGAGATTGAGTCACAATGGGTTCCTACAAGATGTAAAGCATCAGTATTTGATAAAAGTTAAAAATATTATGTGTATATATATGCCCCACTCGAAGCTTGTCATGTGTCACTAAGGTGTAAAAGGGGATGGTGCTTCAAAAAATAACATAAGGACACACACAATGTTGATGCTAAAAAAAGTTGAAATATTTTAAAAAGCATAAAATAACTAAAATTAAATGACAGAAAGGGAAACTAATCTAAGAAATTAAATAACTAAAAATTAAATGTAGTGTGTACCTTGACATACCTTTTATCATGGGATGGTTGTCAGCTATGTTTTTAGTTTTTATTATGTAAGGTGTAGAGATTGCTTTTGGCAAACCCAAAAATATAAAACTAAGGAGAAAAATAAACAAACAGAAGAAAAGCCAAGATAACTAGTGCTATGTGGATAGGATGTACTTGGGAATTTGGCAAGTTGGGTGACAGGTGTTATGTTAGACCAAATGACCAAGTCAAACAAGAGTAAATCAAGGAACTAAAAAGCTAAGGCTACTAAAGATAGAAAAACTCAAACAAGTAAACCTATAGTAGGAAAAGGAAAAATCACCAATTCAAACCAAATATACATGTTTAAAAAGGAATTATAAGCAAGACAAATCAATGGTAAAAATAAAAACAAAATGGTAAAACAACATTGATGATTGAATAGTAGAAATCCAAATCTCACTCAACAATGGAAAAAGGTACATAAAAGGGAAAATAACATTGATGAGTGAGTAGTAACAAACCACATCTCATTCAACAATGGAAAAAGGTTACAAACTTAGTTGTCCATAACAGCAGGACAACAAAATCATAATAAATGGAAAAATGAAAGTAAAGTAAGTCTAGTAAATGAAATTTTTTTATGGTATACAATATGATCCAAATTTGCTCAAACATATTTTTTGCATCTAAAGATAGATAAAACTAAAACAAAGTAGTGCTATCATGTTTTTAATAAATGAAGAAGAGGGAATTTAAGTAAGAGGGAAAATAGATTTGGAATCACAATTTGGCTATCAAGGGGGGGAAATGAAATGGGTGGAGGGGATAATGAAGGAAAAAACCAAGATAGAGAAACTCTTTGTCAAAGTCAAGACACTCAAATTTGGTTTGTCAAAACAAGAGGACTATCGATCTTAGGGACTCTGAAGAACTTCTCTTAGCTACACAAGTCTTAGGTCAACAAATGGAGTATATATATCATCTCATGAAGGCTATATTCATGAAAATTAAAATGTAGCTACCTCCCCATGACATGTTCCCCACTCTTCAAGACCCTTTACAAGGTTGTCAGTCTACTGTGAATATTGGGTACTTGCATGAGAATGTAGGTAACACCATAGATTTTTTTGAATTCCCCTATTCCAATCTACTAGCCTACTACATCCCAAAGGACTTTGGCTCTATGTGAAGCCAACTTTGGAGTTTGAGATTTGATTGGAGATAGGAGATGTGCTTGTAATCACATCTTTTGGTGTGAATTTGACTTTTAATATTTTTATGTTTCCTTTTAGAGATCATTACCTTTTATTTTCAAATGATTTGGCTTTTATCTTTCTTGATAGCTTTTCTTATTCCTCCTCCATACAGAATTGGAAAACTAAACATGGGTGCTAAATATGACTTTCATTTGAAAACTTTGGGACAAGGTTGCTAAGAGAGAGAAACTTCAAAAATTATGGGGTCAAAGAGTCTCATAAATCCAAGTGAAATAAAAGTGTTATCTTAACTTTAACCTTTTTTTATCTAATGAGAAGATGAGAGAAAGGGAAATCAAGAGGAATGACACATAGAATAATTTGAATTGCTTCAAATCACAAAAAATGTGACAAAGATTAAAAAAATAAGAAAGATACAATGACATCAAAGGTGTGATTCCTTATCATAAGAGAGGGGAAATGAAGGAAAACATGCTAACATAGATTGTTTGTAAATTCCATCTAGCAAAAGAAAAAAAAAGCTAAAGTTTAAGAACAAAGATCAAGAACAAGAAAATAATGGTAATTTTATGAGGAGGGTTGGGTCTTATCCATGGTCTTAAAAAGCAACTCATAAAAGAGAGACCCATGAGGGTGGTAATAAGCAAAAAGTAAGGGAGCCTTTTGACAAATCACCTCAAAAAGAAAAACCCAAATGATGCCAAAATAACATTGGCAAGTAGCATCAGAGAAGGAAAATAAGATGAATTATGGTAATTTTGTGAGGGATGTTGGGTCCTATCCATGGTCTTATAAATCAACTCACAAAATAAAATCACAAGGAATGCTAAATCAAAATTATCAAGCAAAAAGAATTAAAAATAAGATAAAATGTGAGAAAAAATAAGGAAGACTATGGTACATCAAGAAACCAAAATGCCAAAAAGGGAGGACTAAAGGTTTGTGAATAAGAGGGAACTACTACAGAGGGAGAGACACGTGCTTAAGTAACCTACAAAAAGTATTAGATAGATATAGATATAAAGGATAAATAAGAAGGAAATGATTAGGTGAAGTATTTTTTTAGGAATTGAGCATTGGTGGGTTCTTTGAAAACATGGCCTTCATTATTTTGAAGGTGGTAGGTACTTGGACCAAGAATATCTTTAACTAAGTATGGGCCCCACTATTTTTGGGCATACTTATCTTCTTTGTCATGAGTGTAGTCTAATTTAAGGACAAGATCACCAACATTAAATGTGTGAATTTTGACATGTTTATTATGTTTTTAGGCAATGCAAGCCTTATATTGGGGATTATGTTGTAAGGAAGAGAGGTGACATTCATCAATTAGATCAAGAGTATGAAGGAGATCTTCATGCAATTCCTCATCGAGAATGATGCCATGAAGAGATATGCGAAGAGAAGGAATCTCAACTTCAAGAGGAAGAACTGACTCAAAATCATAGACCAGAGAAAATGGAATTGCCCCAATGACAATAGGAATGCTATTTTGATAGGCCCAAAGTGTGAGATAAAGATGAATATGCCAATCTATGTAGGTTTCATGAATTTTATTTTGAATTATTTTATTGAGAATCTTGTTAGTGGCCTCAGCTTGACCATTGCATTGTGGATGATAAGGAGTGGAAAATTTGTGATTAATATTAAATTTGATGCAAAGTTGTTTAACATGTTTATTTTTGAAATTAATACCATTGCCATAAATGATGGTGTGAGGAACACCAAAATAAAAAATGATTTGGTTAAGAATGAACTTGGAAATGGTAGGATCGGTAACATTAACAAGGGGCATGGCTTTAACCCACTTTGTAAATTACTTGATAGAAGTGATAATAAAGATGTGCCCATCTTGGGAATGAGTAATTTTACCAATGAGATTGAATCCCCATGTGAAAAATGGCCAAAGAGATTCAATGGTTTGAAGTTCAGCTGGTGGTGAATGAATGAGATCATTATGAAGCTGACAAGGATTACACTTTTTAGCATATTCAATAGTATCCTTTTCTAGAGTAGGCTAATAGTAACCCATACATAGGAATTTGTGAGTTATAGTGTGTCCACTATAATGACCACCATAAATTTCCCCATATGCTTGTTCAAATAGAGGAGGGACCTCATCTTGCATGACACAACAGAGCAAGGTACCTTCAACATTATGATAATAAAGGATGTTATGTCTAAATATGTACTTGAAATATTGTTTGTGGAGACATGTATTTTCATGATAATCTAAGTTAGGAGGATAAGTTCGATGTTCTAAGAATTGGATGATATCTTGATACCATGGGCATTTTCAGATGGTGACAGACTCGATGTGGCAAATAAGTGAATCAGGAGGGTGAGTAGATGATGGGTATTTGATTATTTGTATGATAAAATAAGGATCATAAATAACTTGATGTGGATGAAAAAGAGATGCTGAAGAGGCAAGAGAATCAACAATGGAATTTTGATCTCTAGGAATAGGCTCAATTGTAAAAGAGATAAAATCTTTGACATGATTGATTACAATTTGATGATAGGCAATAAGGTTTTCACTTTTACATTGATAGGCACCACTAACTTGGTGACAAATGAGTTGAAAATCACCCAAAGCATGAAGATATTATATGTCTAAATCAAGATAAACTCTCATACCTAAGATAAGAGCTTTGTATTTGACCATACTATTGGTGACATCAAATGTAAAACAAAAATCTAAGGGAATTATCTTTCCAAGAGGACTAGTGAGAATGCAACCTGCCCCAACTCCTTGAAGGAATTTTGCACCCGTCAAAGTGGAGGGTCCAAGTATCCTCATGTAATTCAACATTAATTTTAGGAAGCTCCTCGATAACTACCTTTGATTTAGTAGTACTAGAGGGAGGGGAAGATTCATCAAGTTGATTAGCTGAAAGATTGATAATACAGCTATGAAAATAATCTTTAAGAGAAATTTATTGATTAAGACCTTAAATATAAAAGATATTATCATCTAGAAGGTTATCTTGAAGGGAAGAAGTGGCTGGAATAGGAGTTGCAGTAAGTTGGTCAGCTATGACTTGTCCTTTGATATATTTTTACATGACAATGCAAAGATCAAATTCCATTAGTAAAACCATCCACTTATCAATTCTATCTCCTAAAATAAATGCTTTAGATAATAAATGATGAATGGTGTTAGAATGAATGATGGCATATGTGGTGTGATAAAGCATGTAGTGACGAATCTTTTCAATGGCAAAATAGATAGTGAGACAATCACACTCAATTTTAGTATAACATGTTTCATAATCGATGAGGCCTCAACTAATATAGTAGATGCCATACTCCTTGCCCATATCATCTTATTGGGCAAGCATTACCCCAACTAAAATAGGTGTGGAAGAAGTATAAATAATTAAAGGTTTATCATTAGAAGAATGAAGTTTAGGTGGATGAAATAATGACTCTTTCATATTATCAAATGCTTTTTGACATGGATTTGTCCATTACAAGGCTATAACTTTCTTAAGAAGGGAATTAACAGAGTGAAGTAAATAATCTATCTTAGGAATGAATCAACTAATTGCCCCAAGTTTGCCTAAGTAGGTATGAATATCAGGAATAAAATGAGGAATGGGAATGTTAATAATAACATTAATATTGGCTAGATCAACATCAATGCCATGGAGACAGACTAAGAATCCTAAAAATTTGCTAGATGTAACTTTGAAAACACATTTCAAAGGATTAAGTTAGACTTTAAATTTAAGGAGACAGTCAAAGATGATGGCAAGATTGGAAAGGTGGTTTTTATGATGCTTGGATTTGGTGATAAGATCATCCACGTATGTTTTGATAATTTAATGAATGAGGTCATGAAAGATATGAGTAATTACATGTTGGTAAGTGGTCCTAACATTTTTGAGACCACATGGCATTTTTACATAACAATAGGTTCCCCATTCCATGGTGAAAGTAGTCTTATGTTGGTCCTCTAGAGCTATATGAATTTGATTGTATCCCAAAAAGCCATCTATAAGAGATAACATTTTATATCCAATCATGGAATTGACATAGCATCTATTGAAGGCAAAGGAAAGTTGTCTTTAGGATAATCAATATTAAGATTATGAAAATCAATGCAAATACGAATGACCATAGTGACCTTTTTCCAAATAGGAACAATATTAGAAACCCATTTAGAGTAATCCATAGGTTTAATAAATTTGGCATCAAGTAGTTTGATGATTTCCTTATGGAATAAGTTGGTAACTTCAAGAGGAAATTTGCATTGATTATAATGCACAGGTTTGGCATTAGGATAGGCAATGATGTTATGGACCACTATTCTAGGGTCAATGCTAGGCATATCTTGGTAAGACCATGCAAATGCCTCTTGATACTTATCAAAAAATAGGCTGAAATTATCATGTTCAAAAGTTGAAAGTTTTTTGGAAAATTTGATTTGTTGAGGGCACAAGGGAATACCATATTCAATACGAGTTATTTATTTAATAAGCATGGCATTACCATCTTGAAAGTGGTATGGTACATTAGGTAAGGAAGAAATTGGGTTAGTTTTAGGATTAATCCTAGTGATAAATTTGTTGAATCAAGGAGTTTTAGTCTTAAATTTTCCAAGTTTATGATGTTTCCAGGGGAGTTGAGGTTCCTAAGCATAAAGTAATTCAAGAATAGCTTCATCACTAGGCAAAGTAGGAAGAGGACCGCAATACTCGACATCTAATTCTAGATCTAGAATTTGGTTACCATGACGATCATATTTAGAATGAATTTGATGAACATTAGTTGTCTTGGGATCAAGTGTGATTGTAGGAGTAAAAGAAGTAGATGGAGTAGATTTTTTGGGACGATCCAAAGGAGGTAGAGAAGGTGAAGGTGCTTTAGGAGTTTTGGAAGGTACAAGTTGTTATACCACCCAAGGGGAATGGATAAGAGGAGGATTGATAGGAAGCACATAACCCTCAAGTTCTAAGTGTTTAGCTACAAAAATGGTATGCACATCTCATTTGAAAGCATGAATTTGGGATAAGGTATTTTGATAATTTAAGACATCCAAGTCTCTTGATTGAGCTTGGGCCATGATATAGTTGTCATCATATGTAGGAGAAATTGTACATGCTTGGAATTCAGGAGGATTTTCTAAAGGTGAAATCCCAAGATTACTAAATGTTGTAAGAGACATGGTGAGAGGATCTTGGAATAATTTATCCACTTTGAAATCATTGTAAGTAAAATCATATTAAGGTAAATATGGATCTTGAGCATTATATAGAGGGGGAAAATTGGTAATCTCATCCATGAGAGGAATGGTATGATCCATAGGTAAAAGAGAAGGAGGAAGCCATTCTAAAATATATGGAGGTAATCTGGTGGTGTTGCATGTATGTTATAATTCATTAGGCTCATCATCATCAGAATCTAAAAGAGTAACTTGTAAATCAGGATTCATATTGATGAACTCAGGTAAAGAAACATTATTAATTTTAGGGATCATAAGAATATGATATTGTGATTTAGGATTAGGTAATTGGATACTCCATGGGTTGGGATCAGCTTCATACTTATAGCATTTTCTTTTATGGAGAAATTTAAATCATTGATTACTAGAAGAAGCAATGGCCCTCATTCAAAGAGTCTATGGATGAACAAGGAGTATGTTATAAGATAAAGGAAGGTCAAGAACCATGAGTTTGGTCTGAAAGGTCTTAGGACCAATGGTTAAGAGAAGCCATATACAACCAAGTGGCTTTTGATTAGTCTTTTTAAAACCATGACAAGTACGATGGGTTTCTTTAAGATGACTTTGATTATAATCAAGTTGTTGTAGAAGCCATAAAGAGGTTACATTAATACCAGAACCTTAATAAACTAAATTTTTTTAAATGACGGTGGTATTAATGGCTATTTTGATGAAGAGAGGTGGATCATCAGCATGAAAAAGGATTTCATCATTAATCATGTCTTCTTCAAGGAATTCAATTGAAGGTTTTGAAGGACACATAGATTTGATGGTATTAATGTTAGTTGGTTGAGAATCAATATAATGTGGTTCTTCCTCTGAGGAAGACATATCTTCAATCTCTTGGAGTTGTTTCATAAGGAATTTTTGATGATAAGGTGAAGTGCAAACCAACTCCATAAGAGAATTCTTGCGTGTCATAGATTTAAGTTCTTCAAGAAAATTCTAATGAGATTTAGAAGAAGAGCTACAAGGTTTATAAGACACATTAGAATTTGGAGGAATAGATGTGGTTGGAGTATTAGAAAGAGGAAGTTGTTCATTAGGTGATTCTAATTCAATATTGATGGTGGTGATATCTTTAAGCAATTATTCCTTTAAAGAAGGTTTCTTAGGCTTGGTAACAGGATCTTTATGGGCAGGTTTCCGATGATAGTTAACTTTAGCCATATTGCCATATTAAGAGTTGTTAAAGTATTGATCATATCGGCATCAATTGCACAAACATCCTTAGAATTTGATTGATTATGGGAAGAAGATTTTTGGTTATTAGATGTAGAAGCTTTAGAGGATTATCATTTTTGAGAAGCATTAGTGTACTCTTGACGACAAGTTTGATCATGATTTCATGGTCAAATGAATCACCAAGCATGTAATAAATAGCACATTTAGAAAGCCCTCTACAAGATTCATGAGAATGTCCAACGTTGGCATGCAACCAACAAAAGAGATTGGGATCATACCACTTAGGAGGAGCATTAGGATAAATGAAAGGTTTAAAGGGTAGTAAAAATTGTCTAATTTGATGTACCAAAAGAGGTATGTGACATGGTCAAGGAATATCATTTATGGAAACTCTTGATTTGGCTTGAGATTTTTTACTAGTGATAGCATTGGATGTTTAGAAAGATACTTTAAGAATCTCAGAATTAGGTTTGAATTGCTTCATAATAAAGTCTTTCCATTTGGCTTGGCCAAGAGCTTCATTAAGAGTTTGAGGAGCAAATGTTCAAACCTTATATTGAAGAGTAGGAGTTAAAGCAATGGTAAATAGTTTGAATCATTTATCATCAAACATATTATGATTAGTTTTATGAGGTAGGGATTTCTATCTTTTAATAAAATCATTAGCTGATTCGTTAAGATTTTGCATAGCATTTATGAAATGGCTAAGACAATTTTTAGGAAGATCATTATTTTGTAATTCTTTAACTAAAGGATTGACCAAATTTTCAAGTTGCCAAATAGAATGTTGAGGTAATTTATTATACCATTCTAATACATCACCAATAAAAGTTATAACTAAGAGTTTAGTAGTGGAAAATTTATTAGTTTGGATCCATTCTTTGTAGAGATTACCAAAGGCTTTAAGAAATAAGGTGAGGTCTTTAGTCCCATCATATTTGACAGTTGGTGATATGTTACCAATGTCAATAGCTACAATGAAGGAACTTAAAGTCTCATTTTTAATGGTATGAAGCATCTTGTTATTCATTATTGGTTGAGGAATAACATTACCTGAGACATCTCTAAGAGGTGGCAGAATGTAGTTAGGATTAGTTTGAGGATGCATGATTAGAGGTTGATTATTTACATTAATTAAGTGTTGTTGAAGTTGCATCATCTGATTGGTATTAGAGTTTTTCATAATGTTCATTTGTTGAATTACTTGAGCTAATAGTTGGGTTGTATCAGGTGGTGGATTGTTGTTATAAGGAGCACTCCCCAATTCAGCGTTGGGGGGAAGATTGTTAGAAGAATTGTTGTTAGTGTGATTTTTAAGTAAACTTGTGTAAATCACTCCTACATTGGTTTGAAGATTTTGAGAAGTTTATTGGTAGGTTTAAAAAGGATTGGATCCATCAACTTCATCTTGAAGTGTTATTTGAACCATGTGACAATTTGAAGATGAAGGAGGAGAAGAGGTACCCCAAGAGTGATGGTTCTCTTGGGAAGAAAAGAAAGGGAGAAATGAACATCCCATATAGGATATAAATGGATTAAGACTATCCAAAAAGACTCTAATAGGAGACCTCATTCTAATTAAAAGAAAATGAACATAATGCAAAATGAAAGAGATGGAGAATTAGGCTGATAAACAAGGATAGCAAAAAATAGAACTAGGTCGACCAGGTTGAGATAGTGTAAAAACAAAACCTATATACTATATTAGGTCAACCAAGTTGACCTAGTGTAGTGAACAGGGGTAGAAAATAGGGTCTGAGATAGCACTAGGTTGACCAGATCAACCTAGTATAGTAGATAGGGAAAGATAAAGGATTGATAGTAAGATAGGGAATAAAACAAGATAATTTTCAGCTAATCCAAGAAAGTGAATGCTAAAAGTAAGCAAAAATTCAATTGAATTGATGTTAATCAATCCAATTGATGCACTCAAAATAAAAATCTTGCACCAATATGAGCTAATGCAAGTTATTGCACACACAATTGAACAAAGAGCAAGCAAACAACTTGGAAAGTAAAGCTAGCTAATTGGTCAACCTATAATGTTTAAATTTACTAAGAATGATTTCAAATGATATAAAGTTGGTTATAAATAAGGTACTAAATAACAATCTATAGATGGTTTTAGGTGATTTTAGGATAAAAGGGACTGTAATGGTAATGATATAGGATTGGTATTAGGGCCTACCCCCTCACTTCACACACTGCAGTGATAAGAGTGTTGGGTACTTAGCCAAAATATACCATTAACCACACTTTATACTTGGCCAGAGTATTAAGTCACCTTCTCCCTTGGTGATGAAATCCAAGTAGGTTGGCCTAGGTAGTCAAATGTTAAAATACTTTTTGATGTTTAAGTGATTTGGTTGTGTGTGCATAAAATAAAAATAGTGAAACTAAGCAGTTAATTAAAAAACCTCCTAATTAGACTATGTGAACTATTCTAAGCATGCAAACAACAAAATGGAAAGATATGATTAACATATAAGGTGAATTCCAACTTTGAAATAAGGTATAGTGAAAACACTATATGTAAAACAAATAGAACTAGGTCAAGAGTGTCAAACTAGCACTATTGAAAATAGGGTCTATAAAACCTACTAGGTTGACCAGGTCGACCTAGTTGTTTCAGACAACAAATAGGACACATAACTAGGTTGACCAAGTCAATTTAGTTAGTTGTGCAGAGGTAGTTTTCAAGGCTACAAACTTGAAAGGAAAATATAGAAATAAAGAGATATAGAAGAATATAAACTCACTTTGATGGATCAGAGATAGAATTTGTTGATCTAAAACCTATAAACTAGGTCAAGTTGGATGACCAAGTAATACATAAATCTACTAAAAAACTACTAAAAATGTACTAGGTTGACCTGGTCAACCTAGTTGGTTGGACTAGAAGTCTAGAAATGTACTAGGTTGCACTGGTCAACCTAGTAAGATGATCTAAAAGTTTAGAAACTATAATCTATATTGGGTCGAGATGATTCATCAAGCTATACAGAGACGACTATAAAGTGACTAAAAACACACTAGGTCAACTAGGTTGACCTAGCAGGCTAAACTGGTATTTTAAAAAGTGCTAAAAACATGTATTATGTCAAGCTAGTTGATCTAGTTGCTTGTTCATATGCACATAGAAAAATAAAACTAAGTCGATAGAATCAAACTAATATGTCAAAATATATGATATAAATGATGACAAAATAATGAAATAGATGACATAAAAGTGAACAAATCCAACAAGGATTTGATTCATGTCAAGTTCACTAGAATGTATGTAATCAGAATTGCATGATGTGCATGAATTAATCCTGGATTAGATAAGATAGAGCACACCTACACTTCTAATTTGGGATACACTTGTTAAGTGGGAGCATGACCAATATGGGGATCTGTTAGACCCGATTAAGGGATCACCTGTATCAATTATCATAACACATCATGCTAGGAAGGGTTTCAAAGCCTACATTCTAACACAATCACACAACCCTAAAAGAGTCCTATTATTTGATGTTCACTTATGTAATAAACAAGAAAGTAAACTATTCTAATAACAAGAAAAGTAAACTAATCTAGTGCACACCAAATCTTGTGGCACAAAGTGAGGGGTTAAATGCAAAGTAATCAAACATGTATAGGGAACTTCAAATAAAGTAAGTATGACTAACACCCTAATACATAAAATATGAAGAGTAATATTATTAGAGCCAACACTTATGATAGTTTTATCTACTAAAAGAGAGGAGAACAAAGTTAGAATATACTTACTTGAATGTGAACCCATCATGATTTAATCTCTCCCTTGGCCAATGGAGCTTTGCAAGAGGTTGTTGTGGTTTGTAAGGATCACTTTGTTAGGCCAAAACATCCCAGACCTATCCACAAGACTAGATTCTCCAAGTAAGAAACCTAAGATAAGACTCCTCAAGTAGAATGGTGGAAGAGAAAATTGTGAAGAAGCACAAGTGAATAATAACTCTTTATTGCATATTCTTAAAGTGATCGAAATGAACTTGTATATATAGGAGTATCCCACCTGAAAATCATTCAGACATGTTAGTTGTGCTAGGTCGATTGGGTCGACCTCGTACATTCTCAAGCTAATGCCTAAAGTCTATGCTAGGTCATCTAGAAGAAAAACAAGTCAAAAGAGCTAAAGTGGTCCCAGAATAAACTAGGTCGACTAGGTCGACCTAGTGTACTAAACAAGTAAAAAAAGTGTAAAGCAGGGAGAAGAATGATACAAAGAGAAAAAGACTAGAGGAATGTGCAAGGGAGGATAAATAGCTTAGGGAAAGGTTCTAGGAGGTAAATGGATTGGAAATAATGTGGCAATAAGGGACAATAACCCTATGAATCACCAAAGGTTTGCCCCCTTTCCCACTGCACCCCTTAAGGCATGCACTAGAGAGATTGAGTTGTGACATGTTCCTACAAGATGTAAAGCATCAGTATTTGATAAAAGTTAAAAATATTGTGTATACAGAGGGTAGTTGGCAAGATGATTTTAAATTCAAAAATATTGTGAGGATGTGTTAGTGAGTTAAGTGATGTGATAAGAAAAGGATAAATGATAATAATGAGTGATTAATTGATGTGGGATGGATAGTAAGGTTAGTATTTGAGTGTAGAATGTAGGGGATATTAATTTTTTGGATATGAATAATTAATAATAGGGTAAATAGATGAATTAATGAATTATTAGATGGAATGGGAATAATATAATAATAGAGCAAGAAAAATTAGGTGTATACACAACTAATGCAGATGAAGCCATTAAATGAAAAAACAAGGATCAAAGAGCGATAACAATTATTGGTTTTGGTTTATTTGATGCCTATTTAAACCTATCAAAAAGTTCAAATTTCATATAGAAAATATTGAACAAACTATTCATATCTCAAACAAGAAGCACAATAGTGACCTTAAAATAAAATTTATTTGGATTCAAGATGGAGGAAGGTGATAACATGATGCAACACATAACTAATTTTTACTCCATTTTAAATTAGTTAGTAGGAATACAAATTGATATGCATAATGATGACTGAAAAGTTTTGTTACTAAATAGCATGCCAACTAGTTATATTAACATGGTTTTCACACTATGTAAAATAAATCTTAGCTTAGAAGATCTAATTTCTTCTTTGATAGATGAAGAAAATAGAACTAAGAGAACTGATCCAAGGGAAAGTGTCATCTACGGTAAAAAAGATTAAATATATGTTAAAAAATAATCTAACTCTTCTTTCAAGAAGGGATCAACTTCTAAAGATTCAAATAAAAAAAAAGTGTTACTATTACAAACAACCTGATCACATTAGTATAAATTGTAAACAGAGAGCACAAGATCTACTTGATGGAAAACTACAAGAGAATGCCATGATTGTTGATGAATAAAATGATTGGGAAGTGAATAATACTAAGATAGGGAATTTTAGTGATAAAGAATACCTCTACTAGATGATAATTTACAGGAGAATGAAAGCAACAAAGGAAGGAAGATAAATAGCATCCTCTCATCAGCCACTAACGACAAGGTCACACAATGATCTAGTGGCATGTTTTTTCAGTATTTTTCTATTGTGTGGTGTGGTATAAAATAAGAATGGAACATCATCCTATTCATATGTGATATAATAAGTGAGCAATTCCAAATGTAATCTCTTGGTGTAAAAATAAAGTAGAGTATTGATCAAAGATTATTATAACAATTGTGATACTTGTAAAGGTTGTTGGTTGAAGCTTATGTAAAACCATTTGTAAAGGTTGTTAGTCAAAGCCTATGTAAAACCATCTGTAAAAGTTGTTGGTGAAAGCCTATGTAAAACCATCTGTATAGGTTTTTGGTTTAAGCCTTTATAAAACCATCTTTATAGGTTGTTAATTGAAGCCTATGTAAAACTATTTGTAAAGGTTGTTGGTTGAAGCCTTTGTAAAACCATCAATGTACAGGGGTGGGGGATGAACAAAAATGTGGGTTACTGTTCATACTTGGGTAGTTGTATCCATCCATGAAAGTCATTTGTGAAAATGTATTTTTGGAGAGTTGTGTGATACCGCATGTAGATCAAGATCATGAGCAAGTAGAGATGACATGTTGCAGTTCCAAAATGATAATGTTTTTTATCATATTCCCACTAAAGAGAGGAAATATTAAAAATTTATTGTTAATGCTCACATTATATGTTTATTATAAGTAAATTAATATTATTAATGTGTGAGTGAGTGAGTTGTGAATAAACTCACTTAGAAGAAAATAAAGGCATCTCAGAGAGAATATGAGTAATTGAGGATGTTTAGGGATAAGAGATACGCTTGTGGGAGAAGTTGAAGGATTTGTGAATGAGATTTGACTCCTTGATATTAGGAGTTTCTCAATTTATTTATATGTGCTCCCATACAATAACTGACTTGTTCCGAATAAATATTATTATGTTGATTTAATATCAAATCTCTGATTAATTTGTGTGTTGATATTATAAAATCTGAACAAAAGTTAATATTGTCATATTTACACACAGATGAGATTAAGTTGCCCATAGGTTTATATTTTACCAGCTGTTTTAAACCACATGTAATGATGTTAAATATAGAATGTACCAGCGAGAAAAGCTCTTCCCCCACACAAGGCTAAAGTTCAAATATTGGTTACGTTGGCATAATCTTGTCTTCTTTTTAGAAAGTTTGATTTATGAAAACACCGTACTTTTCAATGCTTTGATATATAAATATATTTGTTTCAGTCGTACCCACATCAAATCTCTATGAAATTATCCCTTTGAGAGAGGAAGCAGATTCTATTACTGGACTGATTTCCTCTTTTTTTTTCTCAGGGGGGCCTACTTCCATGTACTTATAATGGATAAGACCTAATACTCCATTCCCACTGGATACAATCTGATCTCCACTTTTGGGGTCTCTCTGAATGTGAAAGTGGGACTGTAAAAAAAATTTAAGGTCTAAAAGCCAACTGGTGTGGTCAATATAATAGCAAAACAGTCAAAGGTGTCCAAATACACTCGATGTCTCCCATTCGTGTGTAATAAATTCAGCAGTTAAAAGCATGAATGTTAATTATTCTCTGATCAACTTCCTTGTCTTTTTGTCTCAAATTTTCAACTTTTTCCCACAGAGTCCTTGTGAAGAGTACTCAAAATCCTCAAAGCTTTGTAATAATTTGCATTTTAAAGAGGACGTAATCACTGCGTTTGAATGGAATTCGGTGGGGTCTGAAAGCCAATGTGAATAGAATTCATCATCTCAAAGCATTTCGTCCATGAAAGATTTCAAAGTAATATTTCCTCCACGGGGGAAGGAAACTGAAAGATCCCTAGTAATCATTGTCTTAAAATGAACACGTCCAATGTTTATAAAATCTATGATGATGATAACAAGCCACCACTGTGTTGTCTGTTATACGAAAAATCTTCCCAAAAAAATAAAAAAATTTACCTTACATAGAACTACTTTCTTAATAAGGGAGGAGTTTATATACTGACAAATCCTTTACCTATCTTGGAAGGTATATTATGGTATTTGTAATTGCGAAACTTAGTCTGTTATTATGTCAATAGGTGTCATGTATAATGGCAGTAATGGAGTGGTGGTGGAGTTAGAGTTTAATGGTGTAATGTGTTAATAAAAATGATTGATTTTAGATTTGATGTTCATTTCATTATTGTTATATATTAATTTTAATTTTTGTTTCAAGAAAACGATTGAAAATTTGTGATATGTTAGGTATATGGTGGAGTTTGGAGACAGTTTTTTTAATATTTTTGTTTTTTCTGAGCTCGATATAATGTACAATTAGATTTATCAGTGAACAAAAAAATTAAACATAAAGTAATAGATTCATTAATCAATATGATATATGATAAATCCAAGATATGTACTCTTTAATATCTCTCAATATTTTTGAGATAGATATATATTTAAGATATAAGTAGTATTTTAATTGCATGAATAGTGATGCCAATATGTGTAACTTATAATGGCAACATGGATGGTGGAGGAATGTAGTAGCATGAAATATCAATAAAAAGATGAATCTTAAATTGGACATCCATTTGAGCATTATACTGTAGTTATTCTTCTTGTTTGGAGAGAGTGATCGAAAAATTATAATATACTCAACATAAGTTAAGAGTTTGGAGCTATTTTTTGATCCTAATATATGGAACAACTAGAATGATGTTATCTATTATTAAACAATAAAAATATTTTGGAAAACTAATGTGAAACCCTTAAGTGAATGAAACTATCTGACAAATTTTACACATATACCTTGAGATTGATATATCTTAACATTTTTGAGATAAATATATTTAAATTAATAATATATATTTGTCTAAATCAAAATCATTTCATCTCTAGTATCAAATTAAAAAATAATAATAATAAATTAAGTTTTCACGTTTTTATATAAAAAAACTTAAAAAGCGAATGTTTTTGTTATTGACTATCACGATATACGAGGTTATATAACTTTTACATATATTTAAAAGTAAACACTTTGTACATCAAATCAAAAACACCAACAATTTATGTGAAAATATTTCATATAATAAACATAAATTAAAAATTAAAAAGGAGTAGTAAACATAAATTTGATTTCTCAATGAAAAACTTTTACTTCACAACATCAACATCAACATCATCATCCACATCAAATCAATATAATATAAGTGAGATTCCATGAAATATTAACCCTGGACTATGCTTGAAATTTGGTCGAAGAATAATAGACATGAACGCTATGTCTCGATAATTTGTATCAATGTGTGGCACTTTTTGTTACGAGATCCATAATTAAACGTACCAAATATTCGTTGTAGCTTAATTTCTGTAATAGTGGAGATTTGAGATTTCGCTTTCACAAATCATAAACATGTTTAACAGGGGGAAGAAATCGTTGCCGTTGATAGGAAGTCAATTATATAGTGTACAGAACAACCAGAATTTGTAAATATCATCCCTAGCATTATATTTCATATCTGATTCGACATCCGTTGCATGAGAAGGAGATCTCCATCGAGAGCTCTGCACAAATGGCAACTAAAGTTTGGTGTTTTGAACGTTGAAAAGCAAGTAAAATGATTAGTCATGATGCATGAGAAGCATACAAATTTATGAGGATATAAAAGGGTAGGGTACACACCATATGATCTTCAAATCTATTGTCATCTTCATTGCAAAAGTTACTTTTGACCACCAAAAGATTAAAGTGAAAACATTTCAAAAGTTAGACCATCTTCATATTTGGTGAGCCACAGTTAATAGTCTCTTCATTTATAATGTCATGTTGTGCACAAAACCATAAAATGATATTATGAAAGCAAGCTAATGGATAATTTATGGTGTTTGAATCACTTATTGTAGTTTTTGACTGTATCAAAAATAAATATATATTTAATAATTATAATTTAAGTGGAATTTTTATCGATAGATTGAATGGGATATTATATAAGTAGAGTAATAGCAAAGTAATTTTTAAAATTAAGTTTATAAATGTTTTATATCATTTTCATTTTAATAATATGTTGAAAAAATAATATTATTTTTAATTATATATAATTTTTATAAATATTTTCTTTTATATTTTTAATTGTATTATAAAACTTTCTAATATATTAACATGTAGTATTAATTTATAATATAATAATAAAATAATATATTTCAATAAGTATGGATACAACAATATTATTAAAAAATAATTATTATTTTATAAAAGTAAATTTATATAACTGTTTTTTAATGAGTTATTTAATTCAATTAATTTAAAAATAAATAAATAAAATAATATAATTGTGATAAATTAATAAGAAATATGAGACAAGTTTTAGTTAAGTTGAAATCATGTTAAATTATTATAAAATATTCAATATAAAGTAGCCCTGTAAAAATCAAAATAAAGATTAAACATGGGTATTGTTTAAGTGGTGTGTTATACCTTTTTAATAGACCATTATTCTTGTGACACCACATTTGTAATTGTTAAATCAATTCATAAAATTATTATTAAAAGGTTTTACCATAAAATATTATAATATATTAAAATGATATTTTCATTTTGTTAAAACGTAAAAAGAGCATTCAAAAACATTGTCCTTACAAAATTTTCATCATTATTAAATAAAATTCTGAAAATATTTAAAAATAATTTTATTATAATATATATTAATATGGTATTGTCATATTTAACAAGATATAGGAAAACAATTTAAAACATAAAAAAATTATTTTTATAAATATTATTTACATATATAAGTCTAAGTTTTTTTTAACGTGAAATAAAATTTCACAAGGCAATTAGGAAAGCAAGATAGAAGACCTTTCTTATATTTTTAGAATATAGATATTCCATGCCAATAAATTAATGGCATGTCCATACGACTACACATCAATATTCTAAGATACTAAATATCTCATAATATCAAAATAAATTCACTTCCATGTCAATGTAGAGATAATGACATAAACATTTATTTATTTAGTTATAGATTTTAAATTATGTTTTATGTTATTTTTATCAATAAAATTATAATCATTAAAATATATTTGAAAACCTTTAAATTTGATTTGAATTTTATATGTGAATATATTATATATTAAATTTTGTATTAAAAGGTGACATAATGTGATGTTAATATTTTGAATTACTTTGTAACTTTTTAAAAACTTTCAAAAATGAGGTTTTAGTAATTATTATATAATTTGAAAGTATTATTTATTGTTGTTTGGTAAAACTTTAGTGGTAAATTAGAATGGAGAAAATTTCCATGGTTAGTACTTTTTTACGTGAGGACTTGGCACATATAGTAGTGGATGGTAGCAGTTATGCCCTATGTGAGTGATGACTAGAGCTTATAGATGAAATGGGATGGTGATCTGATGGATATGAGTAATCCTAATCATAGATGGGAGTTGAACAACATCCATTTCTTTGCCCTAAATGGGGAATGCATAGGAGAAGAGATGGCGATAAGAGTCTCTCAGTCGGAGCAGGTAGAGCAACCTACAGTAAATCGTCTGAGAGTTACAAAGGCATATCCATCTATATCTTTTGAAGATAAGGTCCTACATGAAGTGCTTACATCTAAAAGGTGGTTTGTAGAATGAGGAATTACCTATAAATTTGATCACTTCTAGCCAAATCTTCCTAATTTGCATAAATGGGTCATGGAGTCCTGGCATCCTTGAATGGAAAATCTTCTAAAAAACTATCCTTGTGCTAGGTTTTTTTTCATTATGGTCTTTGACATTTTGGAGGACTGTGACAAGGTTTTTCAGGCCAAGACTTGGAGTTGGGACCATCACTTTCTCTTTATGAAGCCCTAGCATCCCCTTTTCAATCATGTTTCTGAAAACCTCACCTTTAAGCCCATTTGGGTTTGACTACCCCACCTTCCTCTTCACTTTTGGGTAGATTCCTATCTTTCAGCCATTAGGGGTGTTTTGGGTGGCTTGTTGAAGGTGGATGTGTCCACTTCAATTTTTTCCCATATAACCTTTGCATGTATCCTAGTTTACATGGATATTATGGATATTTCTCAAGAACTACTAGCATCCATGGAGCTAAAATTCAAGGATCGCTACTATATTGACACCCTTGATTATGAGGGGATTCTCTTTCGATGTTGTAGGTACTTTGAATATGGTCATTTGGCAGTGGCTTGCCATAGCACTAAGCATAAAGTAGAATCTTCTTGGTGGAAAAATGCACTTCCCAATAATCTAAAAAAACTTATGGCTAGTACTCCTGCTACAACAAGAGATATTACTGAATCTTCATCGATAGCTGATAAGAAGGGTTTGGTTCATGATGTGACTGCTACTCCTTCTCCAACATGTTATAAGGTAAGGAAAACTATGAGAATTGGAGTTAATGTGGACTCTATGAAGACAACTAAAAAGGTAGACTCCAATGGTCCTTCCCTTGAAGCTTCCACAACGTCCAAGGAAGAGAGCTCACATAAGGAAGCAAAATGGATGATGGTGAGGAAGAAAAAGAAAGGACAAAACAACCTAGAAACATGCCCCATGATATTCATTAACACAACAGAGGTGGAGAGGGAGGGTGGTAAATCCCCTCTGGTTGGTTTTATGGAAACCCTTGCTATGAATGGACTTTTTTGGGTTAGGGTTGGGTTGTTGGTACTTGGGTTTTGTCTCCCCAGTGTTGTTGTCTTCTATATTCATTGTTTTGGTTCCTTTGTAACTGAATTTGGTTAGGCAAGCTTTTGGCCTTGTGTGGACTTGATCCACCTTTGGTTTTGTTGAACACCTCTATGGAGGATTTGGTTTTTATATTCTTGTTTATTTCATTTCAATAAAATGGGTAAGGGACCCCCAAATCTCAAATCATTTATCAAAAAATATATATATATATAATTTGTTACATAAAATTAAATATTTTGTTAAAAGCTTATTAAAATATTATATAATTACAACATAGATAAATGGATTTTAAATTTAAATGTAATACACCTATCCATATATATTTAATTAATCTTAATTATATCTAATATAATAAATAAAACCTAATTTATTAATCTAAATTTAAAGTAATAAATGACTAGGTGAGGATTTAGTAAAGTATCTTTATTTGTAGTAAATCTGGAAATAATTGTCGTAGCCAAACATTAGAATTAGGTATTTTATGGAAAGAGTAAGAAACCTAAAAATGCATTTTGACTTGAGCACCTCACCATTATATGATCCACTTTTGGGGGGCCAAAACAACAACTCTATTGTTCTAGTAAATGATAAGCATGAAAAAACTATTTTAGTGACTATGATCACAAAATATGGGGCCTCAAAATAGTTTCTCGATACCTTGAAACTTCACATCAATCTCTAGAAAATTTTCTCTTATTCAAAAACCTTATATGGTAGTTAAACTTGCATGTAGGATAAGGAAAACAATTTTTTTAGGGTTGTGTTGGGGATCAACATGGGTTTTATGCACTGAATACTTATGTGGGCCCTTAACGATATAAAATATTGAACACAACATGCCAAGTAAATGTAATTTAGGTAAGCAATATAGTGTGATGAAATATGTCACTACCATGAATTTCAATGTTAATGTTTGATTCATATATATTACTTTATATAGTGTCATAACAATAAAAGTTAGATGCCCTTTTAGATATCAATTTGATTCTTGGATTCCTTTCTCAAGATTGGATGTACTAAATGGATTAATGTATATGTGTATTTATATACATATTTTATGAAAAATAAGACCCTATGAGAATGTAATATGACATAAAATAGGACAAAAAATGGAGAAGACATATCCATTAACACTAGGGAGCAAATAATGTTTGAAAATTACCCACACCCCTAGAAATGTATACCATATGTTTTTAGGAATGAAATTTAAAAGGTAGGAGAGAAAAGAAGTGATAAGAGATTAAAATGTATGGGTCAAAACATGAAACAATAAAAATTCACCAATAAATCTTAACTTGGACCAATAATAAATAAACACAATTTTACCCTATAATAATGCAATTGTATGACTAATCAATACTTTGGTGCCATTTTTAAGTGTGCATATACTACCCCACTTTGATTTTCATGCACATATCATTTCAATTAAATAAAAAAAATTATACAAATTATATTTCTTGTAAATACTGCATAATAATATCCAATGCACATGTGAAACTTAAAAGAGTAGTTACGTATGCATACACTTCCATAATAATAGTCTATCAAAATCTATAATGTAAATACATTTAAACAATACATTTAGTTTACACACATATTTGATGATGTCTCTATGTGATCACATGCCTTAGAATCTTTGATGATTCCTACATGAATTTATGAGTATAATCTTTAGTGACAAAAACACAAGGCTAAAACCAAAAATGAAGTACAAAAATAAAAAGGTTAAGAAATATCTTAAATATATCCTATATGGGCAATATGTGTCACTTCCTATTGCAAGTTATCATTGATGTCAAAATAAGAATGAGGTATGGTGATCCATTTTAATGTCTTATGACGCATAGTGATGAATAATGAAATGAGTGATTACAGGGTCTTGATGAAGGATGATGTCATGAAGTGATGTGAAGACTTAAGCATATGATATCTAGTTTGGTGTAAGAAGGAGCATGATGGATCTAGGAAATAAATTCATAGAGGTATAATAATATGTATAATTAAATTTGAGCATCCATTTAAGGCACTAAAACACCCAAGTATGTTTCATAATATGACTACAGAGGTAAGACCTGCATGTTTAATATTCAAATAAACTAGTCTTTAACACTGACTAATCTAACCAAGGGTCCTAAGATTTTAAAATGAAATATGAAGGATGAATATTATTGTTAGAACATTTTAATAAGGTTAAAATTGCATATATAGTAGTAATAAGGTCAATTTTGAGGCTTAGTCCTTGCATGAGAGACCTAGTGTGAAGGCACAAGCTTGGTAGCTTGTTGAGAAGAGAAGTGTGAGACCCATGTGAACAAGTTTTATAGTTCATGATCTTGGTATGATGTCATTTAAAATGTGTGTGATGGTTTAATAATAATTTTAGAGTTTTCCAAGTTTTTTCAAGATCCAAGTATGACTGGTGGTTCTAGACCTAACTTGCATATTGGTCTAGTGTGGCCTAATGAAGGGTAAATATGAGTTTACAAGGTGTTTAAGAACATGTGAGCATGGATTGAGGTTTATAGGTTTTTTAAAGTTTTTTTTTTAAAATTCTAAGGTCATAAGTTGAAGGGGAAATCAAGAAAACACATTTGAAGGTCTCCTATCCATGTAAAATGAAAAGATAAGATCTCGATAAGGATCTTTTGATGCTTATTAGCACATGTAAACTTTTCATGGTGTTTTGAACCTTATGGGAGAGATGTAAAAGGTTCATTTCTAGTTTTTTTAAATAATTATTTTTTAATTTGAGGGGCATTACTATATGAACAATCACTAACACTAGAACTGGTCTAAAACCCTCTCAAAACCCTCACAGTGACCCTATTGGAGAAATATTGTTGAGAATGGTGCAGAATGGATTATTAAGTATTTGATGATGATATTATGTTTTATATGACTCCTCCATGCATATCCAAGTGGTAATGGTTTGTCATGGCAGTGAGCATAACCTATAGAAAAACCTTTATTTCTAAAAATTTTGATGCTACAAGTAGGGTTTCCTAGGTCAATATTGCAAAATCAATGGAGATTTAAGTTTTAGAATTTTTATTGATGTCCATGGTTTTATTTGTAAAATTTATATCCTTAGTTTCAACTAATTTTCTCACCTAAGTTTACCTATTTCTAAAACTGGCAAAGAGTGAAACCATTGAGAAAAACCAGTCAAGAATGAGAAAGTGTTTAGGGATTGGTTGCAGAGGATTATGTATAAATCTAGTTGTTTGGGGTTTTTTTTTCAATACCTATACCTAATTTTTTTTTATAATTTTTTTGATGATCATACATAATCAAGAAATTTTTCTCCAGATGGTTTGTCTAAGTGGAGATAGACAATGAAAGAGTAAGTTTCAAAGTTTGATCTATATGTTCCATATATGCCATTAAACCCCTATAAATTTATGTTTTAACTTGAGATAAATATGTATAAGGATCATAAAAATTAATTATAATTTCAATTAAGTGTCCCTACATGTGTTATAATTCATGTTTACCATGACTGGCTCTTAAGCCAGAATGACAGTTTCAGGTTTGCCAAGTGAAGTGAAGAATGTGAGACTTTATGAAAAGATATAATGTATCCAATACAAAAGGTTATGTTTTATAGTATGGAAATTAACTATTCATTCTTTATGGAATTTGGATAAATGGGTTAAAAAATTTTAATGTGAAATCCAAAATGGCTTATCAAACTATGTGAGGACTACGAGAAAGAGGCTTAGCAAATTGATCTATAAGACCAATGGTTGGTACTATAACAAGTGACCGATATATTTTAGGTTTAAATAGATATAATATGTCAACTACTAATTTTAATTATAATTATTTAAATTACCCTTACATTATCTAAAAATATTATTCCTCAAGATTGTGTTTTTAGGGTATTTGACAGTTTTCTATGTGTTGTCAAGCAAGATGTTTATGAGCTATTTTGCCTAATCCATAAGAGTAAAAATCATGGTATTATATATATATATATATATATATATATATATATATATATATATATATATATATATATATATAATTCATGTTTTTTGGTGTGTTTTAAAGTGCATAGTCAGTTTTTAAGATTCAAAATTTATTGATTGTACTTTGGTAGTATTTGACCGTTCTAAGTGGTCATGTTGCAAGAGTGGGTTTGAAGCCTTTTGGCCTATTTGGTGATGTCCAATGGACATTATGGTGACAATTAGGTAATTTATAATAATTTCATGTGATTTTATCATATTTTTATATCAAATAATTGATTGTATGCATTTGTTTTTTAAGACAAATTTTCAGACAGTGAGAAGGACTAATGACAACTAGGCCTAATAGCGTGGTTCAAGGAGTGAGTTAATATTACAAGTGGCATGGAGCTATGTGAATATTATCAAGTGTATATTTGAGGTGTATTATAATTTTTTCATGAATTTTTTAAGACTCAAACTATTTCAATGGGTCATAATGTAACGTGTGCCTTAAAGAAGGCCCAATTCCATTAGGTCTCTAATAGGCCTAATAGGGTTTTGGTCCCTATGAGTGATGACCAACTTATGTAATGATTTTTTATTGTGTGAAACGTGTTTGTGTACATATTTCAAGTGTGATACAATAAGGTTAATGTTATTTTTTGACCAACATGGGTATGAGAAAGAATCAAGTATAAAGGCCAGGCCTAATTGGCCTATTTGAGTTAGTTGTGCATATGGGAAGATAAGTGAAGTCAAGGGATCATTGAATTAGTATTATTAGGTTATTTAGGACCATAAAAATAGTAAATAAATAATTATGAACATCTAATATATACTTTTTATGTGTATGATATGACCTAATGAGCCTATAAGAGGCATATTGAGTGAGCCTAAGAGGCTGTATGAGAGGAGTAGAAGGTTGAAGTGAAATAAATGAGGTGAGAGATAATTATTAGATTCATAAAAAAAAATTCCATGTGTATTATATATATTTAAAATTATGTATAGAAGATATATATCTCAAGAAGAGTTCACCATCAGTTGAGAGAGTAACAAGGTGTCTTAAGGTGATCAAGCTTGTCTTGGCTAAGTTGGTGCTTAGTCAAGAATGGAGTTGGAGATGCCTTGAAGGTAGGATATTATAGAATTTTACTTGAATTGGATGGGTTTGTGCCAATTCAATTAGGGGTTTATATCCTTTTTTTAGGTTAGATCTTGCTAAATGACTAGTTAGGTTGGTACCTAATTAGTGATGGGTTGGTGCTTCTTGTAGGGTTGGTGTCTCACTAAATGATTGTTTCATTACTTATAGGATAGTATTCCAAGTGGTGTGATAGTTGGTTTTATCCCTCATGAGTTTTTCCCACATATCTATGGTGTTCATGTGTTATGTTTTTTCTCCGTGTTTATCTTATTGCTTCTCTATGCTTTACTATATATCTATGTTAGTTTGAATGGGTAATGAATGATGTATGGAATTGAGTGAAAAGTTTGTAAACTGATTCACCCCCCTGATATCAATGGTTATGCTTCAAATAATTAGTATCAAGTCAGGTCATTTAGAGGAGGCTTGATAACCTACAAGTGATCTTAAGAATCACAAAGTGTGATAAGGACAACGTTTATCTTGTTTGCAGTGATGGTCTATCAAATAATGATGGTACTAGTAGAGTTATCTAAACAAAAGGTTGTCAAGATGAGACTTGATCAACACTTAAACCAAGGTGAGTTATGTGTTACTATAGGACGTCAGTCAAAGTTAAAATAATGTTAAAGGTAGCATTTGGCAGCTTAGAAGGACTATGTAGAAGTTAACTCAAAGATCAAACCCAAGATTGACAATCTAGAATGACTCTAAAGACATGTTGAGACAAAGGTAAAACTCAAGGAATTGAGGTGTCCTATATAATATTTTTTTAGGACTTATAAATAAGGTATGTTTAACCTTGTATTTCCATGAATATGATATGAGTTGATCATCAAGATAGAGGAGTTGAGTTGAGTCTATGAAGTTGTCATAGATGAGCAGAGGTTTTGTTAGAAACGTGAGTATGTTATTAATACCTATTTAAGGTCTATTTGAGCCTTCATGATGTATAAAGGTATGAAAATATATGTCCTTGATTGTATTTGTATAGTAGTTAAGCATGTATACTTTGAGGTAACAAGATCCAACGGAGGAGTTCTAAGAAGGCATATGAGTTATAGATTGGTCTGTAAGACCAATAAAGATATGAAGATCCAAAAAGATGACTATACCTTATGAGGATAGTCAATAATAAACAAAGTCAATTTGGATGATGATGTAGATGCTTAAAATATTTGACATGAATGGCATGAATATGAAGTATTATTCATGAGTGAAGATAATAGATATCTGAATGCGTTCAAAGAAGACTATATGTAGGATATGTTAAACAAAGAGATTAGTGGTGTGATCTAGGAATTTGACTCAAGAGAGGATGGTTATTATGGTGTTAGTTCCAAAATGAAAACAAAATGAAATAAACACACTAATAACATAAAATATCTAGGCCTAGACACTAGGGAGAGCTTAGTTAACAAAAATAGATGACAAACACAACTAAAAAGTAAGGAATAAAACACAAGAATTCCTTCATCTTCCTTGGATGCTCCAAATGACTTTGTAGTAGTGGATTGCTTAGTTTTTTTCTCATGAAGTCCTTGGAAATGGAAGATTGACTACCTCCATCTCTCCTTGGCACCTTTGGCTTATGGCTTGGCTTGGCTTGGAATCAATTTGGCATGGTAACACTACTTTCATGAATCTTTTAGAACTAATCCTGCATTATAAATTTGCATTCTCAAGTCTTATAAATGATGTTCATGGCCTCTCTATTTATATATTTTTTTCAAATGTCTAGAATCAAATTGAACCATCCATCTTGAGATGAAGATGTGTGGTTGAGGATTAATCTAATTTTTGGAATTAAGTTTTTAATTATCCTCATCATGACATTAGAAGAAGGGATAATTAAGAGGCTTAGAGGGCATCTTAGAAGACATTAATGAGGCATGGAGGGCATGAATCATGATATTTGTGGCATTTATGGCCTAGGGATGTCTTCCCAAGAAATGAGGTCACTTGATGATGTAGCTATTCAATATTCATTGCCAAAAATAAGTTTTTTACTAAGATTAGGATATGATTTGGAGTGAAATCAAGATGACAGTGCCAAAGAGATGTCATTGCTGAATAGACTTCTTGAAGTTGAGGTTTTTTGTAGCACATGTTGATAGGCATCATGGTATAACATCATGAGGACTTGGTCTAAATATGCATGAGGACTAACTCCTGTAAACCAATACTCAATATAAAACAATGCACCAATGATAGAAACCATGATGACAATGTAAACATATGAATATGGATGGATTCAAGTATAAGTGTGGGAAATGAATCACCCAATAAACACACATAAACCAAATCAAGGTAATATTCTAAAATCAAACATATATATATATAGACAAACAAACAATAAAGAAACACTCAATAGAAACCCTAAAAACATTTCCCCTAGAAAATAGGTTACAACTTAGCAAATGAACAAAATGGGGGACTAGAAGAAAAGGAAGGGGGTGGTCCAGTTGTCTCCATATGTACTATTCATGTGAACACTGCCTATATAGTTCCATGGATGTAATATCTAATAAAAAACTTTAGGCCAAATGTAGTTCTCCTAGGGAATGGGAAGAATGTGATAACTGATGCAAACAAACAGAATGGATGTGATAGAAGAAGAGGAATGGTCTTGTAAAATGGCAAGTGCATGAGAAAAAAGGCCAAAAAGGATGGGGAAACTAAGTGACAAGTGGTTTTCTTGTAACTTAGTAGGGGTTCCTAGAATCCTTAAGGCAAAGAAGTGGTCAAATGTTTTTGGTTTTTTTTTCTAACAATTTTTCAAATCTTTTTGGAATTGTTTTAGAGTATCTCAACTTAATCGAGAATGATGAGATACTAAATGGTTCAAGATCATAAAAAGGTGAGAGAATTCAAACTGATGTTGCTCACAAAATGGTGAGATCCTAGCTTAGGTTGATATAAGAAGAGGAATGGTCTTGAAAAATGGCAAGTGTGTGAGAAAAAAGGCCAAAAAGGATGGGGAAACTAAGTGACAAGTGGTTTACTTTTAACTTAGTAAGGGTTCCCATAATCCTTAAGGAAAAGAAGTGGTCAAATGTTTTGGTTTTTTTTTCTAATAATTTTTCAAATGTTTTTGGAATTTTTTTGGAGTATCTCAACTCAATCGAGAATGATGAGACACTACATGGTTCAAGCTCACAAAATGGCGAGAGCATTCAAACTGAGGTTACTCACAAAATGGTGAGAGTGTGACTTAGGTTGATAGAATAAAAGGAATGGTCTTGAAAAATAATAAGTGCATGAGAAAAAAGTCTAAAAAGGATGGGGAAACTAAGTGACAAGTGGTTTACTTACAACTTAGTAAGGGTTCCCATAATTCTTAAGGCAAAGAAGTGGTCAAATGTTTTTGGTTTTTTTTTTCTAATGATTTTTCAAATGTTTTTGAAATTTTTTTGGAGCATCTCAACTCAATCGAGAATGATGAGACACTAAATGGTTTTGTCTATTTGTTTACTTTCAGCACTATTGCCTTTATTTAGTTTATGTGTGTTCATTGGGTGATTCCTTATCCACACTTATATTCAAATCCATCTATATTAATATGTTTACATTGTCATCATGGTTTCTATTATTGGTGCATTATTTTCTATTGAGTATTGGTTTACATGAATCAGTCCTCATGCATATTTCATCCAAGTCCTCATGATGTTATACCATGATGCCTACCGAGACGTGCTACAACAAACCTTGGATTTAAGAAGTATATTCAGCAATGGTGGCATCTCTTTGGCACTGACATCTTGATTCCAATCCCAATCATATCCCAATTTTAGTTGAAAACTTGTTTTTGGAAATGAATATTGAATATCTATATCATCAGGTGACCTCATTTCTTGGGAAGACATCCCTAGGCCATAAATGCCACAAATATCAAGATTCATGCCCTCCATACCTCATCAATGCCTTCCACGATTCCCTCCATGCCTATTAATTTCCCCTTCTTCCAATTTCATGATGAGGATGATTACAAACTTAATTCAAAAAATTATATTAATCCTCAACCACACATCTTCATCTCAATATGAATGGTTCAAGTTGATTCTAGACATTTTCAAAAATCTATAAATAGAGAGGCCATGAACATTTATAACACATGATTATGAAAATTTATAATGAATAATTGATTATAAAGCTTCAATAAATTAGTGTTACCATGCCAAATTGATTCGAAGCCAAGCCAAGCCACAAACCAATAGTGCCAAGGAGAGATGGAGGTAACCAAGCTTCCATTGCCAAGGACTTCATGAGCACAAGTTGAGTAAGCCACTACAAAAAGTAAATTGGAGCATCTTAGGAAGGTAAAAGAGGTTTTTTTTTGCATTTTAGAGCATCCAAGAAAGCCACTAGTTGAATTCCTCTACTGTAATGGTAGGACTATAGTGACTTGAGGTCCTACTCTGGGATTATGTAGACATCACTCAATACTTGTTGAGGTCAGCTCAGTCATCCTAAGCCATGCTCTCACCATTTTTAAAACAACCTAAGCCTCTCTTTCACCATTTTTTGAGAAACATTAGTTTAAATGATCTCACCATTTTGTAAGCTTGAACTATTTAGTGTCGCATCATTATTAATTGAGTTGAGATACTCCAAAACAATTCCAAAAACATTTTAAAAATCATTAGAAAAAAAAACCAAAAACATTTGACCACTTCTTTACCTTAAAGATTCTGGGAACCCTTACTAAGTTGAAATAAAACCACTTATCACTTAGTTTCCCCATCCTTTATGGCCTTTTTTTCTCATGCACTTGCCATTTTGTAAGACCATTCCTCTTCTTCTATCACATTCATTCTATTTGTTTTCATCAGTTATCATATTCTCCCCATTCCCTGGGAGAACTACATTTGGCCTAAAGTTTTTTATTGGATATTACATCTATGAAACTATGTAGGTGGTGTCTAATTACCTAGTGCATATGGAGACAACTCAGCCACCCCCTTCCTTTTCTTCTATTCCCCCATTTTGTTTATTTGTTAAGCTGTCACCTATTTTCTAGGGGCAATGTTCATAGGGTTTCTATTGAGTGTTTCTGTATTGTCTGTTTGTTTGCTTTCAACACTATTGCCTTGATTAATTTTATGTGTGTTCATTGGGTGATTCCTTACCCACACTTATACTCTAATCCATCCATATTCATATGTTTACATTGTCATCATGGTTTATATCATTGGTTTATTGTTTTCTATTGAGTATTTGTTTACGAGAGTCAATCCTCATGCATATTTTGGCCAAGTCCTCATGATGTTATACCATGATGACTATCAACATGATCTATAACAAACCTCAGCTTCAAGAATTTTATTTAGCAATGGTGGCATCTCTTTAGTACCGACATCTCGATTCCACTCCCAATCATATCCCAAATAGAGTAATTAACCATGAAATAATTTCAACCTTTATTAGTTTAGATGAGCATCTCCCTACTAGTAAGTTATTCCAATTCATCATTACCTTCTATGTTAACTTGTCATCATCCTCAACCAATTTTATCATGTTTTCCATAATCAGAGTCCAATGATTATAACCGCCCATGGGAAAATCATTGCACATCATCCCACTTGCATTTCTCAATGATTATAACCACCTTTGGGCAAATCATTGTGTTGTCACCACTTTACTTTTTATACCTATATAGGGGCATGTTATTATCTTACTTTTCTATCCTAACTGGGGCAGTTCCATCTTCTCAATGATTATAACTGCCTTTGGGAAAATCATTGTGTTATCATACCATGTTGCCACTATCAGGGTACAATGTTTATAAACATATTTGGGGAAACTATTGTGCACCATCACATTTTTATTCTCAATGATTTTGAATACTCTTTCAATATCATTGTGTTTTCACCCCCTTCATCTTTCCTTTCTTTTGTCTCCTCATTTTGCTTCTTTCTTTTTGAGGGATCATTTTTTGACTTCCTTGTGCCAACCGTTCCCTCAAGGGGGAATTATACAGTTAGTTATCATCATTGTAGTTATAGGCATACATGACCTTTTCATTTTTTGAGAATACATTACTATGCTTATAGCTTTCAATGCCTTCCTAAATAGGGGTAAACTGTAGACACCTAAAATTGGCCACCAATAACCTTCAATCAGGTTTTGACTAATTTCCACCCAAAATGCATAATTTGGCCTAAAAACACTAAAATATGTTAAATAATTTGAAACTAACATATTTAAGTGCTAATTTTGGCTCAAGTATCCCTAAATGGGGTAATGTAATTTATGGGCTAGCTAACTCTGATCAGATCATTCTGAGTCAAAATACCAATTTTGCACCTAGGTGCTCTAGATTGCTCTTTCCTATCAAATATTTTGCACAAGACATGTGCATTTGTTATTTGTTTTTGGTAACATCATAAATGGGATAATGGTTCCAAAACATCTGACATCACCTTTTAATTCCAATCCAGTTAGATTTTGGACCAATAACAAGGCATTCTGATCAATTTGGGTAATTTATGCACAAAGTGCTTAAATATGCTTAGGAGCTAGTTAACCCAAATCAAGGCCTAATTAATAATTCCATGGAAACTTATTAAAAACTTATTTTTGGAAATTAATATTTAATATTTTCATCATTAGGTGACCTCATTTCTTGGAAAGACATCCCTAGGCTATAAATGCCATAAATATCAGGATTCATGCCCTCCATGCCTCATCAATGCATGATGAGACACTAAATAGTTCAAGATCATAAAATAGTGAGAGCATGTCTTAGATTTCTCATAAAAATTTAAGATCATGGCTTAGTTTTCTCATAAAATGGTGAGAGCATGGCATAGGTTTCTCACAAAATGGTGAGAGCATGGCTTAGGTTGCTCACAAAATGGTGAGAGCATGGCTTAGGTTGCTTGCAAAATGGAAAGAACGTGGTAAGGGGGTGACTAAGATAACCTCAAAAAGTATCAAGTGATACCTACATAGTCCCAGAGTAGGACCTCAAGTCATTATAGTTCTACCCTTACAATAGAGGAATTTGACTAGTGTAGTAGTCAATTCAAATAAAAATAGGCACAGTTGGTAAAAAAGGTATAGTATGACATGGAAAGTGGTAAGTTGGTATGTCAAGGCTTAATGTTGCCCCTAGTTTTCCCATAGGTGGTTATAATTAGGAGATTATGACATAGATCAATGGTACTAATTTTCCCAAATGTGGTTATAATTAGTAGCAAGATTAGTGGTAAGAAAAGAATAACAAATGAAGGATGCAACTGCCAAAATTTTTGTCACACTATCCCAAAATGTAATCTCTATCTAAAGTACTTGAACCAACTGATGAAACTGATCATACACCTCAATGCTAAAACTACATAGTGAATGACAAAAACCAAGGTCACATGGGTTAGGCTATAAAACAAACTAGGCTAATGAAATGGAAGTAGAAAGTCGATACGACAAAGAAGATGGATAAGGATGGTATTGGTATAAAGAATAATAGTGATAAAATAGCATAACTAAAATGGTCCTTACAAAAAATACACCTTAGAGCTCAAACATAGTATCACTTAAGATGGATAATATTCATTGGCTCTAGAAGTTCATCTCTATCTAGTGTGGCAAGCCTGTATGCTCCTAATCCATAATCTATAGTAATTATGAAATGCCCTATCAAGTTTGGTTTGAATTTCCCTTTATTCTTCTTCTCAATAATGGTATTCTTTTGGTTTTCTTTAAGAACAAAATCATCAAGTTTAAATGTTCTATACTTAACACATTGATTATACTAGCCTTTGAGTTAGTCATGATATGCTTAAAGATTATTGAGCATGGTTGTGCATTTCTCATCAAGTAGGTCTAACTCTTGCAGGTGAGCTACTTGATAGTCATGATCATCTAGGACATGCTTGAAAGATATGCACAGTGAAGGCAATTCAACCTCAATGAGAAGGATGGCCTCAGTACCATAAACAAGTCAATATGGAGTGGCTCCTATGGGAGTGTGATGATTAGTAAAGTATGTCCAAATGGCAAAGAATATCTAGAGGTTCCAATCATGATCAACATCATTGAAAATATTTTTGAGAATGTTAACATTTTTTTTATTGGATGCCTCAACTTGGCCATTACCTTGAGGGTAATATGCTTTAGAAAAATGTTATGTGATGTTATATTCAGTACATAGCTGGTCTACATCCTTGATCTTAAATGAAACTCCATTATCAAATATAATGTCAAAAAGGATAGTATAGTGGAAAATGAGATGGTTGAAAATGAATTTGGAAATTTTCTTTCCAGTCACGAAAGTGAGGGGTATATCTTCAACCCACTTATTGAAATATTTGATGGCAGTAAGGATATGTTTATGGCCATCAGATGAAGTGGGGTTGATCTTCCCAATGAGTTCAAGTCCCCATGTAAAAAATGGCCATGGTGTCAACATCAATTTTAGAGTTTTTATTGGGGCATGAATCAGATTAGCATGTCATTGACATTTATCACACTTTTTTACATATGCAATGGCATCTGCATCCATTTTGGGCTAATAATAACCAATATGCAAGAGATTTTTGGATAGTAATACCCCACTAGAATGAGATCCATATAATCCTTCGTAAACTTTTCTTAACCCTAACATAGACTTTGTCGAAGTTAAACAATGAAGCAGAGTTTCATCAAAACTATGATGTTAAAGGGTCGATCCAAGTAGAGTATAATGAGTAGAATGATGAGTTAAGGATTTAGTTTGTTTTTGAGATAGGTTAGGTGATATAACTTGGTCATGAATTTAGTTATAAAGATCTAAATACCAAATAGAATTAGGACCAACAATATCACAAATCATGGAAATGGTTGAAGGTTCATGAGCTGGTGCTAAAATGTTTTTGATGAGGAACTTATACTCTCTAGCTTTATCTATTTTTCAAATTAGATATCTAATAGTAGCCATGGGATCTATAGTTTTATTACTAGCCCTTGATATGTGCTCAAACTAAATATTAGTAATTTGTTTCTTAAGATTATCTACCATGGTTTTATATAGAACCAACTTGTCATTTTTGGTCTAAAAATGATCTGTGACCTAATTTATGATTAACTGAGAATCACCATAAACTTGGAGATGAGATATATTCCAATTCACTACTTGTTGAAGCCTTGAAACAAGTGTTTCATACTCAGTCATGTTTTTTATAAAAGGAAAGTTTATTTTGAATGATTTAAGTATTAGATCCCCCTGTAGTGTAATAAATAATAGGCCTACCCCTGATCCATGTGTAGTAAATGAACCATCAAAATATAGCTTTCAAGGATACTCCTCAAGGGGTGTGTCAATAACATTCATTATGGATTCATCAGGGAATTGAAATGTGAGTGGTTGTGTGTCTATGAGAGGTGCTTCAATGAGTTAATCTACAAGAACTTATCCCTTGATTGCCTTTTAATTGACATACTCTATGTCAAAATCACTGAGAAGCATGATCCATTTAGCCATTCTACCTTGTAAATCTATTTTAGATAGTATATACTTGAGTGGAACTACCTTTGAAATGACCATGGTCTTATTATTCAACATGTAATGGTGCAATCTCTGAGCTGTGAAGACCATGGCTAAACAAAAAATTTCAATAGGTGCATAGTTATATTCTTATGTAACTAAGGTATGACTTCAATAGTACACAACATGATCCTTTTCATTGTCATCATGTTGAGCCAAGAGTTCCCCTAGAGCATGGTTGGTAGCTGATAGGTATACAAGAATGGATTTCTTGGCATAGGAGGTAATAAAATAGGTGGATTAATAAGATAGTCTTTGAGTTGTTAAAAAACTATTTGGAAGTGATCATCCCATTGAAATGCAACTCCCTTATTCAAAAGGTGTGTAAATGGATGGCACTTGTTTGCTAACTGAGAGATGAAGTGTTGGATTGACTAGATCTTACTCTAAAAACTATGGAGTTACTTTAAATTGGTTGGTCGTGGCATCTCAGTTATAACATGGACTTTAGCTAGATCAACTTCAATACTTCTATGAGACATGATAAATCCAAGTAATTTTCCTAAAGTTACACTAAACACATATTCCTTTAGATTGAGTCTGACTTTGTACTCCTGTAATATTTCAAATATATTATACAACACTGCTGGATGGTTGGCCCTAATTTTGGATTTTTCTAATATGTCATCAACAATATCATGCATTATATCATGGAATATGATAGTCATGGCCCTTTTATATGTATCTCTATCATTCTTAAGGCCAAATGGCATTACCTAATAACAAAATGTTCCCCATGGAGTGGTGAAAATTATTTTATGTTGGTATTCTAGTGTTATTTTGATTTGGTTGTATCCTGAAAAGACATCCCTGAATGAAAGCATTTCATAACCTATTGTGAATTTTATGATCATGTTGATATTAGGTAAGGGAAAATCATCTTTAGGACAAGCTTTGTTGATGTCTCAAAAATTAGTACAAATTATGATCCCTTTAGGCTTTTTACTAATAGGTACCACACTAGAGATGCATTATGAGTAGTCAATGGATCGGATGCATCTTACTTCTAAGAGTTTTTCCAACTCTTTATTTACCAATACAACAATGTGAGAATGCATCTTATGTAACCTTTGTTTTACCAATTTGGTGTCAAGATTAACCACAAGGTGGTGTAAAACTAAGGTGGGGTATAAACCTGGCATGTCAGAATAAGCCCATGCAAAGATATATACAAATTCTCTCAATAGATTTGTAAAGATGTTGTGTTCCTCTTCAGTGAGGGATGCTCCTAATTTTATCTATTTTAGGTATGATGGAATCTTGATATTTACCTCTGTTGTATCCTTGATTAGAAAGGTCGAACCATCTTCTAGGACAGTAGGCAATGAATTAAACTATTGAATTATGTTAGGGTCCTCTATTAGGACTCACTCTTAAACTTCTCTTAGGCATGATGAATCTGAGTCCCCTAATGGGAGATCTGGCCATGTAACAAAAATAGTCAAAAATTATTGAAGAATTTGATCAAATACTTGTTATTTCTCAAATTTGAACTTGGATCCATAGGTAAGTTAATCATTGGTGGTCTCATGGTCTAAATTTAAAGAAGAATGAACACCCCCAACTAATGGCACCTGAAATAGGTTTCACCACTAGACTGGCCTTTATCTTTACTTTTTTCCTAGTCAAAAAGTGCCTCAAAGAGGTTTTCACTTTGGGGCCTCAATGTTTTACTTATTTATTTTTGGCTAAGGGTTTTCATTATCTTTCCAAAATAGGCTATAAGATCTAATGTGATTGAGAATCCTAATTTGTGATCTCCCAACAGAACATTGTCTCTAAGGCCTAAGAAATCACAGAATGCCTCATCATTCTAGAACTCATCAATTGGTAGATTGGATTCTTTTTTGTCCCAATCTATCAGTTGGGGATAATATAATGGAAAATGGTTGTGATGAATGACCAAGGTAAGGTTAAAAATGGCATTGTTATCAAATAGGTTAGTTTCAACTAGGTTATCAAAGGTGAGGCTATGATCAGTCTCTACTTCACTATCATGATCATCATCATCACTAGTTATTGATGATGGATTTTGAATAAGATATGTGGGGTCACCCCCAAGTGGTTTAAATCTAAGTCCATAAGGTCTTTCATATTTAGTCTTTAATATTGGCTGAATGCTTCCTTGTTGATTTGGTCTAAGGCTTCTTCCTTCATACTTGTGATGCTCCATGATCCTATTGGGAATAAAATACTTCACATTTTTATAAAAATCAACTTCATTGTCATTGTATAACCATGATTCATCCCCTTCAAGAGGGTCAAGTCCTGGGCCAGATGCTAGTACAAATGTGACAGGTCCCTTATCTTTAGTCTTTTGTTTCTAATGCATATGTGGGGTGACTTTAGGTCACCCAAAGGTTTTTGGATTCTGAGGAAGATTGGTAATATGAAATGTATCTTGGGTCACATACTCACCCAGTCCATTATCTAAAATGGTGAAATGATTAGAGGCTTCAAGAGGTGACATGTGGGAAAGAGAATCCAAGGTATTAGGATCTATGTAATTACCTGGGAAAGGATCAATAAGTATAGCCTTTCCTTTCTCTTGCTTGGAAATTAGATTCATGTTGTACTGATAATTATAGCTTTGAAATTCAACCTCAAGATGTTTGTAGTGTTCATTGGGTGTAAATATCTTAGAATATTCACTTCCATCCTTGAGTGGGAAAACTTAATACATTAGTGCATCATTGATGGGACTACATGAATCTCATGTAACCAAGGCCTACCTAGAAGCATATTGTATGATAACTCAAGATCAAGCACATGGCAAAGTTTATCATGGGTCAAAGGCCCAATGATAACTGGAAAACTAATGGTACCTTATGATTCTCTTTCCTAATTATCATAGGCTTTGATAGTTATTGTTGCTGGCTAGAAATCTACCATTGTGTACCTAAGAAGCTTGATGAGCTTTAGAAACACTATGTTGAGGCTAGATCCATTGTCTATAAGGACACATTTCACTTTATGCCATCTTATATAAACCTTTATATATAATGGATTATTATGGAGTGGGCCAAGGGAGGACATATCGCTTACGTTGAATGTGACTTGTTGGGTTGGAGCTAGGTGTCCAACCAAAGCTTGAAATTTATCAAGGGATATGTCACTAGTAATAGTGGATTGGGTCAAAAAATCATTCAAGATGTTCTTATGGATTATTGGCATTCATATAAAATCTAAAATATAAATTTGTGCTTGTGTCTTTTGCAATTATTCCACACTATCAAACTTCTTATCTTGGTCAGTAGTGAATGGTTTATTTTGAGGCTAAATGGTTGGTTGGATGATAGGCAAAGTGGTGGATGGTTGTGGGCCTGAGATAGTAATCTTTGACCTCTGAGTTGTGATTACACAATCAAGATTAAATACTGGACCATTATTTCTAACCGATGTTGGAAATGGTGTGAGACCAAATAAGACAAGTCTTGGTTGGCAATGCACTTGCATGTGGTCACGTGGTAAGAACGAGTTGTCGATATAAGGTCCAAAAAGGGAAGTCCTAGTTTTTTGGTTTGCCTGTATGCATTCCTAGGTTAAAGAAGGATTATCCATGTAATTTATCTGAATGTTGTTATTTAGCAATGCTCTACATTGATTAGTTCTTGGTCTAGGATTAGTGGAGATGGTATTAATGCTACCCCTTGCAATATGACCTATAACCCTATTGTATTCATGTGCAACTACATGGTAGATTTTTTGTTTATTATTGTTATAACCTTGGTTTTGTCTATTTTTCTATCATTATGGGTTTTGTTGTTGATTTTGTTGATTCTACTAGTTTGGCCTTTGATTTTGTTATTGCACTGGTCATTATTATTGCTATTACTGATTATTTTTGTGTTACTTATTGTTATGTCGGGGAAAGGGGTTTTGATAAATCCCAAGAATTTGATTGGAAGTGAAAACACCATTGTCTAATTTTATCTCCCCATTCTCCAACATATTCTCAATTAAATTCTTGATTTAGACACATCTTCATAGATTATGCTCATTGACCCAATGATAGTCACAAAATTCATTTTCACGGTACCAATCAAGATAAGGAATGCCTTGTAGATAATGATTTGGTATAGGCCAACTAATAAAATTATTGGTAGCAAGCTTGAAAAATATAGACTCAATAGGTTCTCCTACATCACTAAAGACATGATGTACAAGCATGATTCTTTTATGAATAGGGGTTTATAATGGTAAAGGCTACTATATTTGTTGTGCAGGTCTTGGTTATTGTGCTTAAAACATTGGTTGGAGATGTTTTTGGGTAGGAGTAAGCTAAAAACGTGGTGTAAATGATGTTTTCACCATTTAGTTATTATAATATTTGATTAATCCATTTCCCATAGCATTCTTATTGTGGTTGAATTACTTTGGTATTTCTTAGTTATTGGCCTATGCCAGTTGTGATGCTTGTACTTGGATGGGATGTTGGTCATTTCCATGATTGGTACCTTGATTTTGATTAGTTGAATTAATATTGATGACTCATTTAATAATGAGCACCCACTTGATCAACAAAACTTTATCAATGATCTCCTTGAACGTATGTGCACATTGTAGTTCTAGATGGTAAGCTATCTCACTATGTAAATTTTTGGTAAACATAGTGGCTAATTATTTATCTGGTGAAGTGTGGATGAAAAAGCTTGCAAGGGCTCTCCATTACTATAAATAGCTTTCAAAACTCTTACCAACTTTTTTCTTTGCTTGCATTAAGTCCACTAATGAAATCTAATGCTTGAGATTATAAGAAAAGTTTTGCACGAACTTATCAAAAAGATCATCAAAATTTGTTACTAAATTTTTGGGCAACTTCAAAAACCACTCCAAGGCTTGTCCAGCCAAGCTCCTTAGAAACAAAAGCAAAAGGTATATGTCTTTATATGCCACTAGTTGACATGAAATAAAGAATTCATTCAAATGAGCCTTAGGGTCACCTTTCCCTTTGTATTTTTCAAATTTTGGTGGTTCATATCTTGGAGGAAATGATATCTATAAATACTCCATATTTAATGGATAGGAACACACATCATATAATTTGAAATTTTTAGTTTATTTACCATCTTGAATGGTAGTAATTACATCCTTCATTTGTTGCAATTATTGGGATAGGAAACTAGAAGGAATATTGGTTTGAGTTAGAATATTGGTTTGGATAAATGGTTGGGAGGTCACCAGTGGGACACTTTGACCAAATTATAATGGACATACCTATTGGGATACATTGGTTTGGTTGGAGAATGGACCATGAATGTGCGTACATGGATTAGGATGTACTTGAAATTTCACAATTGGTTGTGTGATATTCTAGTTTGGGTTGGTGATAAAGGTTTAACTTGGAGGATTTTTTGTTTAGAACGAAGGGATATAGCTATATTGTGCCTATTGTGGTTGAAAAGGGACATGTTGCCAACTAATAAAACCATGTTATTAAGTGGGAACTTATGGACCAAGACCCCATCTCTATATTTGTGGCACATTTTGAATCAATGGTTGTTTAGTAGGTACTTGAGAAACATAGGGACCTCCTTGTTGCATGAATCCCTATGAAGAAGTGAAAGTAGGTTGTAGATTTAACTTTTATTGCTGACCCATATTTGCATGTTATTGACTAGTCATTGTTTGGTTTTATATTTGCATATTAGTCTATAACTAAAGAGGTATGTTCGTTGTTACCTAGTGAGGTGGAACATTAGTTGCCCCTAATTGAGGTGGTAATATATTTTTCCTCTATTGCATTGATACATTAGATTGTACTTGTTGTTGTGGAATACTACTCATTACCTATTGAGGAGGAGAAGTGTTCATCACATTCTATCATTGAGGTGTGACATTAGTCATTATTTTATTACCTAATCCCATATTTTTTACACTTGAAGAAATAACTGATTGAGGTTGGGGTGTAGAAACTTCTATTCCCTGGTATGATGACTTATTCATAAGATTAACTATATGCACATGTTGCTGGCTATTTTTTTGCATGTTATTACCACTTTGATCAAGACTAGATGTTGTTTTCACATTATCTACTATGTTTGGCTCACTATTCTGTGTATAGGCTGAAGACACTTCTTCAATAACGGGCATATGCATCAAGTTATCTATCGAAGTATTTTGTACAAATAGGTCAAAATTTAGATTCTCTTATCCAGTTAACTCTATCAACACTCCTATTGAAGGAACTAGGTCAATAAGAGGCTTACTTACCATGTTCATCTAATTGAAATCACGTGTTAGATTTAGGTAGCTTTGATATGTTATCTACATTTGGTTAAAGTGATCTTCCATGATATTTTTACCTCAATCAAATATATTATGATCTCGGTACGTTGTTTGGACTAGAAGCATAGGATTGATAGAAGAAGCATGTTGATCATAAATGATAGTGTGGGGCACTCTTACTAGACTTGGTAAATTTTCATGGAGGAAGTTTGTTGGAAACTTGGCCCCTACCTCTATGGCTCTAACCAAAATTTTATCTTATTTCTCTAACAAATGTTACTCAAATAAAAATGGATCATACATGGAAGCCGTATTAGTAGAATATGACTATTGAAGTACTGACTCATCCACTGTAGGTATTGTAGCTAGGTATTGTGTAGTTTTCTCTTGGTCTTATTCTAAATAAGGTGGTTTGTTAACCAAATAGTTAGCTAATGGATCTTGGTTTTGTGCCCCTGATTGAGTATTATAAGAGGGATAAGAATCAATCTCATAAGAAATATTATCTACATAGGGGTATTGCACCATTTATTCTTACACAACTACATAACTAATCCCTGGATTATACATGAGTCCACTATGAGTGTAGGAATACATGTTAGGATCCATAGTCAATGATTTTGTGATAAAACGTTAAAGAGTTCTAAAATTTCTAAAAAGGAAAATGTCTAAAATAAATGATGTTCCAACTTCGTCTAGATTTGTCAAAAGGATCAAAAGGTTTATGCAAATATTTATGAGGAAACAAGCTAGTGTGAAGTATCTAACATTTCATTGTTCACACAAAGATAAGCAAGTAAATGGAACAAAAATCAAAATGCCAAACTTTAAGGTCAAAGTGTTTCAAATTAGTCTAATCTAAGAATTTAAAATTTGCTAGGTCTTTTGGCCAAACATGATTTCAATTTCTAGGCTCAAACAAGGCATGTGCTAGGACTCTTGGCCAAACGGCATCAAAAGCTAGACTTTGAAATAGATGAAAGTTTTAATCTTATATATTTGAAACACTTCTAACAAACACTAGGCATTTGATTCTTAGACATGAACTTGATCAACTAGGTATAAGGTATGAAACAAAAGGAACTTTATAAATAGTTTATTTTTCTCATTAAAAATGGTATAAAACTTGGTTCTTTTGACAAACAAGCTAGACAAAAGTGGGTGGTATAACTATTTTAGACAAAAGATCACAAAAGTACGTTTGGATTACTTTGAAAATGTAGGAATAAATTTGGACTCTATGCAAGAGGGCCTATGAAATGATATTTTAAATGTTTTGGGTAGTGTAACAATGTTATACTACCTAAAAAGTGTGACAAAAAAGATTTGTTTCAAAAACTCTTTAAGGAAAAGATGTTTTCCCACAATTTTGACAACATGACCCTACTTTTCTTGACTCAAAATTTTGCGGTGCATAAACTCAAAGTGCAAGTGTTTAACACAAAATGGCTTAAGTTTATCAAGTGATGACAATGATTATGAGTCTTAAATGACCTTCAACTTGAATTGGAAATTGAACCTAAGTTCTCTCAAGTTTAGTGCAAATAGAAAACCCACTTAACACATTAACCCTAAGAACCTATAAAGGTGCAATTTCAAATTTAGATTATAAGCTAAGGACTTAAAAAAATTTGGTAAAGGTCTAGACTCAATTGGGTAGCATAATTGCACCAAAGTAGATGATATGACTCTCAATCTTTTGATGAACTTTTGAACAAGGCAAATTGATGATCTCAAGTAGGAAGCATAATGCCTCTTTGTTCAAAGGAAAATTTAGACTAAGTGTTTGGTTTGGATTTTTTTTTAAAACAAGTTTTGACTCCAAATAAGACTTTAATCTAGGACAAGACCAACTAATTAATCTCTCTTAGATCCTAAACTGATAAGGTTTCTTGGTATTGTTAGAATCTATCAATATACATCATTTGAGAGGATTTTAATTGTTCATCTAAAAGTAAATGTGCATTATATAGTAGGATATTTATACCCCCCCTTCTCTTAAATGATAGTACTATAGCATAGACCTTGAGGTGCACCTTACACCAATAATACTTCTATGGCAAGTGGAGATTTGTCTAAGATCTAAAAAATTTCTGAATGATCTAGGGGAATCAATTGCACAATGACTTTCATGCCAAACAATGCAAAATAAAAGCATAAATTTTGGGTTCATATCAATTGTCTTGTTGCAAAAAGGTCTAGTCCTTTTTATAACCACTACATCCTATTGTTTGCTCAGTGAAGTGTGATGTCCAAAGTGCTACTACATCCCATGTGCAACTCCAAAGGATCCAAATGAAGTCAATACTGGGAGATGAAACCCTGGGTCAAATCTTCCCTAAAGAACTTGTAGGAGGTGATGAAGTCCCCCTCACAAGCCAAGTTTGCATAAAAGTAAAGAAATCATGAAAGTAGAAATACTTTAGGGTTATTTTAAATTTCACCCAAACTTTGATGAGTTTTTGGAGAGTGCTTTAGATGACTTTATTTCTAAGCCTTAGACTAGGATATTTACAATAGGAATGGCACTTTTGATTCCAAGGTTCCCTAAAGGGGACAAATGGAAGAGCATACACGTAACATTTCTCTTTTTGCCAACAAAAACAAATTTAACAACTATTGCAAACAAAAATTTACAAGTGTGCTCAATTTTAATTCCAAATGAAAGATTTGGTGGTGTTCATTCAACCCCTTGGTCTTATTTTTAACTTTGAAAACGTTCATCACAAACATCTAAAAAAGTTTGTTAAACACCAAAACAAGGTTCCTAATTGATTTTTAAACATGCAAAAGGTGATTTAAAACATGTTTTTAGAAAATGTAAAGCTTGGTCATACAGAAAAAATGTTAGCATGTCCTTTAGCTTTGAAGATCTTTTTGTTTTGAAATAATAATCTTTGGAAAAAGAGCTCTTAGGTCTATGTTTTAAGAAAAACACAGTGACCAACATCGGTTTCTATAACTGACGATGGTTATATTTTCTAATTGATGGCAGTTATCCAACTGACATCAGTTATGCCAATGTAACTAATGGTAGGTATACAAACTATGTCATTTTTACTAACCAATGCCGGTTAAGATATTCAACCATTTTTGGTCTTACTTGTTGTGTCAGTTATTGTGTAAAAACCATGGCAAACAAAAATGGGAAAATAAAGTTAGAAAATCAATTTGTAAGAGTTTTAAGGGTCCACATGAATATTTTAAATCTACAAAATGATCTTCTTCAGGTGTGAGATGCGTCTAATCCCACCGAGCATGCCATTATGTAATCTAGGAATTTGACTCAAGAGAGAATGGTTAGTATGGTGTTAGTTCCAAAATGAAAAAAAAAAAAAAGAAACAAACAAACTAATAACATAACATCTCTAGGCATAGACACTAGGGAGAGCTTAGTTAATAAAAAAATGACAAACATAACTAAAAATTAAGGAATAAAATACAAGAAATATTTCATCTTCCTTGGATTCTCCAAATGCCTTTGTAGTAGTGGCTTGCTCAGTTTTATGCTCATGAAGTCCTTGGCAATGGAAGCTTGGCTACCTCCATCTCTCCTTGGCACCTTTGGCTTATGGCTTGTCTTAGATTGGAATCAATTTGGCATGGTAATACTAGTTTCATGAAGCTTTTAGAACCAATATTTCATTATAACTTTTTATTCTCAAGTCTTAGAAATGATGTTCATGGCCTCCCTATTTATAGATTTTTGTAAATGTCTAGAATCAACCTGAACCATCCAACTTGAGATGAAGATGTGTGGTTGAGGATTAATCCAATTTTTGGAATTAATTTTTTAATTATATTCATCATGACATTGGAATAAGGGGAAATTAAGAGTCCTGGAGGACATCATGGAAGCCATTGATAAGGCATGGAGGGCATGAATCTTGATATTTGTGGCAATTATGGCCTAGGGATGTCTTCCCAATAAATGAGGTCACCTGATGATGCAAATATTCAATATTCATTTCTAAAAATAATTATTTAATAAGTTTCCATGAAATTATTAATTAGGCTTTGATTTGGGTTAATTAGCTATTCAGCGTGTTTAAGCACTTTATGCACAAATTACCCAAATTGATCAGAATGCCTTGTTATTGGTCCAAAATTTGACTAGATTGAAATTGGAAGGTGATGTCAGATGCATTAGAACCATTATCCCATTTAGGATGTTACAAACAAAAAATAACAAGGGCACATGTCTTGTGTAAGAGATTTGATAGGAAAGATCAATCTAGAGCACCTAGGTGCAAAATAAGCATTTTAACTCAGAATGATCTGATCAAAGTTAGCTGGCCCATAAATTGCATTACCCCATCTAAGGATACCCTAGCCAAAATCGACACTTGAATATGTTAGTTTCACATCATTTAGTGTGTTTTAGTGTTTTTAAGACAAATTGTACATTTTGGGTGGAAATTGGTCAAAAGCTTGATTAGAGGTTATCAGTGGCTAGTTTTAGGTGTCTATAAGTAGAATGGTAGATGGAATTTTTACAATGTTACCTATTGTATTTATCTTACTTTAAATACATGTTTGAGTGCAACATGATGCTTAGGAAGCAAGGATAGACCAAGTGGTATGAGAGTTTAAGATGGTCTATAATACCAATGATATTAAAGGTTGTAATTATTTTTCTCATGTGATCTAAGGTCTTGTGTTGTTCTAAGAAGTGAGATGACAATTTATTTGTGCCTTAAAGAAAATAATAGTGATTTGAAGTTAACAAGTGCTATAAGTTTTGTTAAAGGGTCTTGATAGTGTGTGTTGAATTTGATCCATTGAATCTTCTTGAAGAGTATCATGAGGTTTTAGTGTTTTATATGCATCAAAATGACATGATCTAAGGTATGCATGATGATAGGGGGAGCTTGTGAGATTTATGATCTAAAGGATAAAGTTAGATTGAGGTGCACATGACATTAAGATCAAAGGGGAGTTGATCAAATGCTTTAGTTATTACTTTAGTAGATCATACCAGTCAATGTGCTAGGATGAAGCAAACAAAAAGGTAATTGATTTCTTGAGCATGACAAATGAAGGCCTATGCTAGTTTGGACAAACATAAAAAAACATGGTCTTAGGGGGATATTTGTTTCTATATAATTAATAAATTGTCTACTTTAGTAGATATGAGGATAAGGTGAGTTAAGCTTCAGTTTGGATTGATTAAAGGATATCTTTTAGTAGGTAATCATCGAGGTCAGGTCCAAGGATCAGGTGTCAAGTTGTAAATTGATTTAGGTAAGATCAAGAGCTGATGGAGACTTATGGAGTCATGATAGACATAGGTCAAGGTGTTGAGTCATAAAGGTAATTTAAGAGATAACATTTCTATCATTATAAGGTAAGTATTTGGTCAATTTTATCTAGTAAGCACTATTGAGTTGAAGTGAAAAGACATTGTGGTAGTTATAGAGACCCATTTTCATTAATGTCAAAGGGGGAGAGAGATAAAATTGATGGAGAATTTATTTGGATTAGTTCATTTATGGTTTACCATTAGTGTGGTTTTCCATCAATGACAAAGGTAGAGATTGTTTCAATTTATCATTGATGTCAAAAGAATAATGAGGTATGGTGATCCATTTGAATGTCTTGTGATGCATAGTGAGGAATGATGAATTGAGTGATTATAGGTTCTTGATGGAGGATGATGTCATGAAGTGATGAGAAGGCTATAGCATGGGATATATAGTTTTGTGCAAGAAGGAGCATCATGGATCTATGAGATAAATTCATAGAGGCATAAGAGGATGTCTAAGTACATATTAACATGAATTTAAATCATTTAAAAACACCCATGTATGTTTCATAATATGACTTTAGAGGTAAGATCTACAACTATAATATACAAATAAACTAGTCTTTTACTCTAATTAATCAAACTAGGGGTCATAAGATGTTAACATGACCTATAAATGATGAAGAGTATTTTTATAACATGTGAATAAGGTTTAAATTTCATCTATATTGGTGGGAAGGTCAAGTTTGAGGCTTAGTCCTTGCATGAGACCTAGTGTGAAGGCACAAGATTGGTAGCTTGTTTAGAAGAGAAGTTTGAGACCTATGTGAACAATATTGATAGTGCATGAGATTTTTTTTATTAAATTTACATGTGTGTGAAGGTTTGAGAATTATTCAATAGGTTTCTAAGTGTTTTCAAGATCCAATTATGTCTGGTGGTTCTAGATCTAATGTGCATATTGGTCTAGTGTGGCCTAATGAAGGTTCAAGATGAGTTTATAAGGTGTTTAAGCACATTTAAGAATGGATTGATGTTTTACATGGTGTTTGAAGGTTTTTTACCAATTTTTAGGTCATAAGTGGAAGACTAAATCAAGAAACTATGTTTGAAGGTCTCTTGTGCATGCAAAATGAAGAGATGAGAGCCTAAGAAGGATATTTTGATTCTCATTGGCATGCGTAAACTTTACATGGTATCCTAATAATTATGGGAGAGGTGTAAAATGGTATTGAATAATCTTTATAAGCATTATTTTTTAATTTAAGGGGAAATATTGTATGAATAGTCATTAACACCACAATTGGTCTCAAACCCTCTCAAAACCCTCATAGTGACCCAATTAGGTAAATCTTATTGGTAATGGCCTAGAATGGACTGATAAGTCTTATTTTATGATTTTATGTTGTATATAACTCCTCTATGAATCTCTAAGTGGCAATGGTTTGCTAGGGTAGTGAGTAGAAACTATAGAAAAACCTTTATTTTTGAAGAATTTGATGTTACAGGTAGGGTTGACCAGGCCCAGATTGCATAATTAGTAGAAATTGAAGGTCAAGAATTGTTATTTATTTAAATGGTTTTATTTTTAAAATTTATATCTTATTTTTCAACTAATTTTCTCACCCAATTTGACCTATCACTAAAACTGGCAAAGAGTGAAAACAGTGAGAAACACTAGGCAAGAATGAGAAAGTATTTAGGAATTAGTTACAGAGGATTAGGGATGAATATAGTTATTTAGGGTATTTTATCAAGACATATATCTCATTTTACTTTTTTTATAAGTTTTTTTATGATCATACACAAGCAATAAAGTGTTCTCAAAATGGCTTGTCTGAGTGGAGATGGACAGTGAAAGAGTACATTTTAGAGTTTGATATATATGTTCCATATATGCCATTATAACCCTATAATTTTTCATTTTAATTTGAGTTAAATATGTATTATTATAATCCAAATTAATTATAATTTCAATTAAATTCCCCTATAGGTGTGGGAAGTCATGTTCACCATGACTAGCTCTTAAGCTAGATGATAGTTCCAGGTTTGCCAAGTGAAGTGAAGAATGTGAGACTTTATGACAAGAACCAATGTATCCAATTCACTTGGTTATGATTTTTGGTATGTAAATTAACTATTCATAGTTTATTTATTTTTTATATATATGTTAATAATTTGTAATATGGAAGCCAAAATGGCTTATCAAATTGTGTGAGGACTATGAGAAAGAAGCTTTGCAAATTGGTCTATAATACCAATGGTTGGTACTATACAAAGTGAAATATCTATTGGAGTTAAAACTATAGATCATATATAAACTATTAATTTGAATTATAAGTGTTTAAATTAACCTTACATGAGCTAAAAATAGTATTCCTCAACACTTTTTTAGGGGTATCTAATAGTTTTCTGTGTTGGTAAGCAAGATGTTTCTAAGCTATTTTGCCTAATATAAAAGAGTAAAAATCATGGTATTATGTTTTATATATTTAATTATTTTTTTATTTATTTAAAGTGTATATGCAGTTGTTAAAAGTCAAAAATTCTTGACTATACTTTGGTAGTATTTGACCATTCTGAGTGGTCATGTTACAAGAGTGGGTTTGAGGCATTTTGGCCTATTTGTTGATATAAAATGGATATTATGGTGGACATGAGGTCATTGAATAACCTTTAAAATTATTTTATCATTATTTTTATATGTTATAATTTATTTTATGCTTCTTTTTTGTAAGATAGACTTTCAGACAGTGAGAAGGACTAATGACAACTAAGCCTAATAGTGTGGTTCAAGGAGTGAGTTGATCTTAAAGGTTTCATGGAGATATGTGAATATTATAAATAGTATATTTGAGTTGTATTAGAATTTTTTCATTAATTTTTGAATACTCAAACTATTTCAAGGGTTCATAATGTAATATGTGCCTTAGAGAAGGCCTAATTCCATTAGGTCTATAATAGGCCTAATAGGGTTTTGGTCCCTATGAGTGATGACCGACTTATGTAATGATTGTTTCTTGTGTGAAACATGTTTTTGGACCTATTTAAGTTATTATATAATAATTTTAATTTTCTTGGATAACCAATATGGGTATGAGAAATAATCAAGTATAAAGGCAAGGCATAATTGGCCTATTTGAGCTAGTTGTGCATATGGAAAGATAAGTGAAGTGAAGGGATCATTAAAGGAGAAGTAATAGGTAATTTAGGAATATAATTATAGGAAATAAATCATTATGAATTTCTAACATATAATCTATAGGTTTATTATAAAGTCAATTGACCTAATGATCCTAGAAGAGGCATATTGAGTGAGTGAGCCTAAGAGGCTATATGAGAGGAGTAGAAGGTTGAAGTGAGCTAAATGAGGTGAGAGACCATCATTAGCATCATGATAATTTTTTTCCAAGTGTATGATATATATGGGAATCTAATTAGATAATATAGATAGATGAATAAGAGTTCACCATCAGTTGAGAGAGCAACAAAGTGTCTTGAGGTGATCAAGTTTATCTTGGCTAGGTTGGTGCTTAGTCAAGAAGGGAGTTGGAGCTGCCTTATAGGTTATAGCTTAAATAAGTGTCCTTGAAGTGGTTTTTTTGGTTCCAATTCACTTATTAGTTTGGATTATCCTTGAAAATTGGAGATTGTTAAAGGACTATTTGGGTTGGTGCTCCTTATGGGTTTGGTGCCTCACTAAATGATTGTTTCATTAATTATAGGACAATAGTCTAAGTGGTTTGATAGTTTGTTTTATCCACCATGAGTTTTTATCATATATTTATTGTGTTCATGTATTATTTTCTTGCTTCATGCTTATGTTATTAATTAATTGTGCTTTGTTATATCTCTATGTTAGTTTAAATGGGTAATGAATGATGTATGGAATTGAATGAATTTTTTTTACATTGATTTACCCCCCCTCCTCTCAATGGTTATTCTTCCAACACTTTCTTGTTATGTCTATGAAAATGTTAAATATTAATTCCCTATTCTATAGGATTGAAATTTATACTAAATACCTGAAGCTTGGAGTGTAAAGTATTGATAAAATGAGTGGAATGTATTCCCCCATTTTTTAGATGTTAGATGAAACTATGAAGTACATATCTCAAAATAGATGGATTGAAAACATCACATATAAATTAAGATATAAAATCATGTATGTGTAACATAATAATATATCATCTTGGAATCATGTATGTTTATTGTGATATTCATTAGTCTCTTCCATAATTCTTAGACTATAATATGTGAAAAAAATAAAACACTTTGTATGCTACAATGTCACATAATTTAAAGACATGAGTTTTCACCTAAAGCACAATAAGAGCTAAATGAGAACACAATTATGATAAAGAGATATAAATGTCATCATATGTATTAAAAACATCCATACCCTAATTTAGCTATAATCCATATAAAAAATAACTATAACACATAGATAAAATATTTATTAATTTAATTATATAAAAAAAATTACATATACACATTAGAAATACTATGTGAATGAAAAAGAGTGTGAATTTATAACAAAAAATACATTAAAATATTATCCAAATAATCAATATTTCCTCAAAACATTAAATCTGATTGAGCCAAAAGATCTTTGTATACTTTGAACTTTTAATTGTTTAACAAATGATCTATCTCAAATGTTTACATACTCAAAATTTGTGTGTTTAAATAATATTTTGATGGGTCTATTTATATGTTTATGTAACCCCCTCTCCCTATGCCCATTAGTGATTATCTATATCCATGTGTTCCTCATCTACCAACTATATTACACTTGTCCATTTTCTAGATCCTTCTAGAATATTCTTATATTTCTCCCTATATGTTTAATAATAAGATTCTTTCTTAATAATTCACATTGTGTTGTAGTTTTTCATTGACATATACTATTTCTTACACATAGTATTTAGTCGAGATTGTGTCAAGGATGTATTCATGTAATGTTATTATGCACATTGTCAGATACCAAGCAATATTGTGTGTGTCTCACCTATGTATGATCATACTTAATTATTTTTTTAATCATAATATTTTGCATAAAATATAATATCAATATTTCCCATATGCTACCTTGTTGTATACCCTCATAAAAAAATCATTTTAAGCACTTTCCATGTTATGGCTCTAATCTCTTCAGTATCAAATATTACATTTTCAAACTTCTTAAACTATTTATTTTATGATTTTTTTTTGGCCTTTTAAATATTATTATTTCAAATCTCAAATCTTATATATAATTTTTAAGAGATGGGAGAAATTGGTGTCTCACACAAAAAACTATGAATGCTTGCACAAAGCCTCTTAACTAGTTCCAACTCTTCTATTATCATTTCACCCCAAATTTATAGCCTTAGTTTCTTAATAATTTATATTGATTCTACATGTGTGTTGTCATTTATTTTATTTACCAATTTTCTCTCCTCCTCCTTGATATTTATTTTCAATTTGGCCCTTCAACTTCTAAATTCATGCCACATTGTACTTGTCACAACCCATTTTCTAACCTCAAATGAAAATTACTTACAATAATTGAATAAATGATGTTTTAAATCTATTTTATATCATTATTAATTATTATTTTGATATATATAATCATTATGGTTTTTGTTTCATCATTAGTTTAATCTGGATGTTGTATTAATGTTTATTATTTAATTAGAGGAGATTTATTAAAAGTAAGCTAAATCATTTATTTGATTGATTACTAGTATGAAAATTTTTGTTATTCACTATAATTTAAATTTTATTGAAGTTATTTTAATATTTTATGTTAAATATGAATAATAGTTGTTCACTTTTTAAGGTATTCCCCTCGTAGTTGGTAGTGCTCAAAGGGAGAACATCATCGGGGAGAGGATACCATATAGAATAAAGGTAGTTTGTGAAGAGAGGATGGGAACTATGCACACACTACATGTTTTATTTTAGTTTTGATATATTTATGTTAGTCCCTATTTAGCAATATATTTTTGTTCATCTCACATGATCTTGTTATTATTGGATATTGTGTCAGTCTTGTTTAGGTAGCTTATGATATTATTTATTTGTGCCTAGTCCCTCCTAGGACTCCATAAGTTTTAAGTATTCAATTATATTTTGTTATTTGGTAACTACTTATTGGTTATATCACACTAAAAATATGTTGGGTAACCCTATTTTCATTAGTTTAACACCTCGTTAACATTGATATTTTGGTTTTACCTTATATTTTGAGAAGGAAATAATGTGTTAAGGCCCTAGCCACCATAGTGACATGATCTAGATTTTTTAATAATGTTAAGTTAATTTGAGAAATTTATTTTAGAATCTAAAATTTGATTTTAAACTTAATATTTTTTAGGGAAGATAAAACCTAAGCTTTATGTTGGAAAATCCCTACTATCCAAGACTACCTATAAAGGAAGTCTTGGAAGAGATATCTTGTTTCCATTTTTTGGAAGATCGATTTAGATTAGTGGAAAATATGGAAAGTAAATGCCTTTGTGGTAATTTCCAATGGGAGACATATTGTTAGTAAGGAATACCTATATGGAAAGGACTATATGGGGGAGGGGGAGGGGGATTTTATTTTCTTGAAGGATACATGAAGGAAATTTTTAAAATTCTTAGATTAAAGGATGGGTTATCATGTAGTTTAATACCCAACCAAGGAGTTTAAATTAAGAGATCTATGATCGAATCAATAGTATAATATCTCAAAGATATTGATTGTGGCATAAAATCCTCATATTACACTCATAGGCATGGTTTCTATACTTATAAACCCTCTCTACATTTTTGTCTTTGAATGAGATGGATGGTTGTTTTGTGTTTTATTGTTTTCAATATTCCTGATAGGGAATGTGGTATAATTTATTGAATTTTAAATATCTCAACATTATGTTAATGCATATAATGGATACATGATTATTTTTATTATCGATCAATTAGAAAACCCCTAAATGGAGGTGTAATTATAATAAATGACTTATAAGTGGCATTATTTTCTATATCAATCATATAATACATTCCTCAATATATATAAAAACCTCATATATTTTATGAGTATTATCTAAGGGATCAAACCTTAGAATAGTGGTTGGTGTGATTATTTCTATCTTGATTAGTTGCATGACATGTAAATAGGGGTATTATACATGTAAATTGTATCATGTGAGTTTTATTCTAACCAAGACATGTTTTCTTGTGTTTGTGATTATTTTTAGAAATTAGTAATAAGCCCTACATAGTTAACTACATTTTGATAAATTTTCTACACTTTTAGCTTTAGAATCAATAAAACAATAGAAATCAAAAGATATTTTTGATGTAGTTTCTTTCTTATGCACTTTATGGTAGGAGAGTTGATGTAAAACAACTTTTTACATTAGGAGATTTGGTGGTGGATTTAGATGAATTTTTAGTGTATTTTTTAGGTTACTCTATTTGTGTTACCTAATTTTGTGATGTAGGAACATCTAGTTTCATAATAAATCTTGCATTAATAAAAAATACCATCTATAAAAAAATTTAACCCTGTATTGGATATGGATCCTACATGGGTAGATAAGCTTAATACTATAGAAATGACAATGCACAAGAGTGATAATCAAATATACAATAAGCTAATTAAATTTTAAACTCAAATACAACATAAGCTAAATTTATTAAACCTAAGATAGTCTAAAAATATAAATTATAGTTATTCTACATATGTAAATGATAAATAAATAATGTATTTAATTGGTTGTAATGCTAACAAAATTTTGGATATAAAATAGGTAGGAATTAGACTAGAAAAGGATTCTAGAATAGTCACCAAATTCTAGATTGAGTGCCTCTAGGGATGCAAATACTAGCATCAACCTTAGACATTAACATCAGTACTACTATTCAAACTAAACACAAGTGTCCTATAAGAATTACCTACTATAAAAGGATGTAACCACCTAGATGATTTTGGGTTTGTCTTGCCTTCACTATGGTGCATTTGGATATGGGTCATGGACTGTCACTTATGAAATTTTAAAACTCTAGTTATTTATATTTATAGTGACCTTGGAAAAAATAGGTTAATGAGATCATGGTGTCAAGTTAGCCCTAAATTACCCTCTATAAATTCATGTTGTATACATAGCCACTAATCTAAATAGGGCCTTATATTAATGTAGTTCTCCCTTAGTATGTTGGCTTATGTGTGCATAAGGTTAAAATATGTGGAAATATAGTATAATAGTGACCTAGCTTATAAATTTTAAAATCGGGCTCTTGGGATACTCTTTTAGTACTTCATACTTGTATATGTGTAGTCCCAATGTCTGGTATGGAAATAGGAATGAATAGGGAAGCTTTTCTCAATAGAATCCTATTTTAATATTTTTTTGTATGAATTCTAGGTGAGAAATGAATGAGAAGAAATTGTGAATAAATACCACTCCTATTGGGAAATATATCAAATAAAATCACTTAGGTCAATCATTAGGATACATTTCATTTGAAAATTATGTCTTAATAGAATTGAACACCAATGTTAGGGTAGGACACTAACATCAACGTAGGGGTTTGGGATTGACACTTGTGTCTTGGTAGTTTTAAAAAAGGTATAGGATTAGACCTTTTAGAGGCATAATATAAGCATATTTTAAGCATTATGGGAAAGATATAAGGTCTAGGTCATCAAAATAATATTTGTTAGACCAATAGATAGACCAAAAGGCATAAGAGAGAATAAATGTGAGACTTCCTAAAGAGGGAGAGGTCTAAACTAAGAGGAACAACCAAGGTTTAAATTTTCCAAGTGTAAAATACTAAGATGATATGTAATTCATTATTATCATCTATATTTTCCACATTTTAATTTAGTAATGAAATTTATGGTTTAAAGGAGAATAAATGCATACCTGAGTGTGTATAACACACCTTAACTTTACGTAAGTCCAACTTGAATGATTTTTTGATAACTGACCTATAACTAAGAGCATGTTACAATATATAGTCAATATATATAATCTAAAATTGAAAGCATTGAAAATATTGAAATTTGAGAGAGTAAGGTTTAGGATTACACATGTGTATTGATGCATCCACCTTCCCTATTGGCAAGTTGATTTGAAAAGATGTATCATTATAAATCTTTAAAACTAAGATTGGGAATACATACATACATAAATACATACATGTGTGTGTGTGTGTGTGGAAAGTAAAAATATGAATATGGTTAGAGAGATTGGAAGGCACATGCCCCCAACCTTGGAGAAAATGTGAGTTGCCACCCAGTAGTTGAGATTAGCTCAACCATGAAACATAATCACACTTATAACTTGGTGATCATGAGTGAACAAAGTCAACCCATATAATATATTTAGTGAGATTGGATGATGTAATCAATTCCAACATATAAACTTGGAAGGATTGAATGATTTAATCACCTCAACCATACCAAAAGTGAACCAAAAATTGTAATATATATGTATATGTATATATATGTGTGTGTGTGTATATATATGGAAAGTAAAAATATAAAGATGGCTAGAGAGATTAGAAGGCACATGCCCCCAACCTTGGAGAAAATGTGAGTTTCCACCCAGAAGTTGAGATTAACTCAACCATGCAACCTAATCACACTTATAACTTGGTGAGCATGAGTGAAAAAAGTCAACCCATATAATATATTTAGTGATATTGGATGATGTAATCAATTCTAACATATAAACTTTGAAAGACTGAATGATTTAATCACCTCAACCATACCAAAAGTGAACTAACAATTGTAATGTGTGTGTGTGTGTGTGTGTGTGTGTGTGTGTGGAAAGTAAAAATATAAAGATGGTTATAGAGATTGGAAGGCACATGCCCCCAACCTTGGAGAAAATCTGAGTTGCAACCCAACAGTTGAGATTAGCTGAACCATGCAACCTAATCACACTTATAACTTGGTGAGAATGAGTGAACAAAGTCAACCCATATCATATATTCAGTGAGATTGGATGATGTAATCAATTCCAACATATAAACTTGGAAATATTGAATGATTTAATCACTTCAACCATACCAAAAGTCAACTAACAATTATAATATATTATCTCAATATGATCCATAATAGTCTAACCTAGTGGGTGATGATAGTCTATAAAAGAGTTTTTAATTTTGAAACTAATTTTAATTTTACAATATTAGGTGAAAATTTCATGGCATATGCACCTTATATATGTCTCATACTAAAACTATGTATAACAATGGTACTAATGTATAAAATTATTCCACAACTGTGAATCTAAATCATATGAGTATGTGTTTTGGATAATTTAGAATTTTTCAAAAGTGTGGGTATCATGTTACCATAACATTCCCCCACTATATATGGAAAAATATGAAAATTGATATAAGTGCTAATGTGGAGGACATGTTTCCAAAACATGCCCCCATTAAATCTAGGTGTGTCAAATTATGAGTAAGTGTGGAGAACATGCTTCCAAAACATGCCCCCAATTAATATAAAAATAGTGAAAAATGTGGAGGGAATTCCTCTATAACATTCCCCCACTGATATTCCCCCCCTTGAGGTGAATTAAAAATAGAAACCATTAGTTATCTCACCTTAAATGGATAAGACAATTGTATAATTTATGAATGGAACCATGTAGTATATAGAATAACATGTATAGGTAAATATACCATTGAAGTGTGTAAAAAATATGATCACGTGAAGGCCTAAGATGTATGATAAAAATCATGGAAACATATAGATATATATAGGATAAGTTAGACAAGCAAACAAGCACACACACAAGAGCACTCAAAAGTAAGTCAACAAATAATGGTCCTAGGAGACTGAAAATAAGGGTCATGTTTAAATGTCACACAATATAAGGGACATGATTTAGTCAAATATCCATGAAATAAATAATTACATATTCAAATGTCCATACAAAAAATAATGACATATGCCAATGTCAAATAAAGAAAGTAAAGGCACAAGGGCTATAAATAAAGTAGCATATTCAAATGCTCAAACAAGAAAGATAAGAGAAAGACAAGATACTAAAATAAGTGCATAAAGGAAAGCAGAAACAACTAGTATGAACATATCATAGTATCCTATGGATCAAATGTGTTAGCAAAAAATGTCAAGTGTATAGCATATCAAGTACCTTGTGTTGTACTCAACACACCTCATTCTTAATTTTTTGAATAGGGACCCAATATAGTCTTAAAATCCTATGTTTGTTTTAAAAATCATCTTTCATTGAAATTCATATGCACACCTAGCTAATCTCAAAACTTTAAAAATTTATTATTTGGCACATGGATAATTTTTGTTGTGTTGGTCATGTATAAATATAATTTCCATTCCCTCATTATCCATGTTTTTACCACATGATTTATTTATACTAATGTATTAATGGTGTTCAATAGTTTTGCATATATATAGGTCTTATACATTTATACTTAGCGTATTTTACACTTCACAAGTTATGAATTTTATGGTTTTAGTATTCAAAAACTTTGTTTGGAGGTTTTGTCTTCGTAGGATGTGATCACAACTCTTTGTTTTCTCAAGTCACATACTTCAACATTTTGGTTCTTTACATCTATTGGTATTCATGAGAAGTGTTCATTGAAACTTTATTGATCAGAATTCTTTGAGCATCACAAAAAAAATTCATAAATTTTGGTCTTCAACACTTTTGTTCATGAATTTTGCCTGTCAGAACCTTTGATTATTAAAACTTTCAAATTTCACAAGTTTTACACTTAACATATTTTGGCATTTAATATTTTTTGTAAAATGTGACTTTTAGTGTTAGGATGTGAAGTTATTATTCATAATCAATATTCATTAATCACTATTCGTAAGCACCATTCATGGTCATTATCTATGGTGATGTGGCCTGCTAGTGATGTAGATTGTTAGTGATGTGGCTTATGAGTGATGTGGTTGATCAATGATGTGGTAGGGGCCCATGGAGGGTATCCCATGAATGATTAGGTTGATGTGATGGGAGTGGGGTGTATCACTCCACCAATGCACATGGGTTTGTATTTGATAGTCACATGGGTGGTTCACATGGTGTAAAATACAAAAGGGATGGTGTGGTTTGAATTTATAAGAGACCTCATGATTTCCATGTGTGGAGATAGTCAAAATATGATTTCAAGTATCTTTTGGGCTCATGTGGTCATATGGAAAATTAAGAAAATAAATTTACTATATAATATTGACCTCACATGTGTGTGGGAGACAATGGTTTTTGAGCCACATGGAGGTGGCACATGTTCTTCTCTAAAGTAAAGATTCCTTTCAATACTTATGAACATGGAGAAAACACCACCACTATTGATGATCACATGCCCACTAAGTGTGGTGAAATTTTGCCACTATCACATTCACTTCCCTCTATCTCTCTCTTATTGTAAAAATACATAAATATACATTATCTCTTTCATTGTAATTTATCCAATTAGTGGATCTATGCAAGCTTGTGTGTGCATACTTGGAGGTTGGATATTGTAGGCTAGTTTAGCTTTATTCACAACCTAAATGCTTCAAGTGGAAGCATTTAGCACTTATTTTTTAGCACTAAATGAGTTTCTAGAGGAAGTATTGTAGAAGAGAGTTAATTCTAAATTAACAAACTCTAGAAGCTGCCATTTTGCCTGTAGTTTTTCCTTACATATTTCAAGGTTTCCACATAAGATATTATGTAATGTTTCCTCTTCCTTATCTATGTTTTTTGTATCTTATTTTATGCATTAATTTACTTGCACTATAGGATATAGCTCATTAATCTAACATGTAGTATCATATATTTATTACTAACATTTGGTATCAAAGCTTTGGTTGTGAAGATTTAATTTTTAACATTTGGTATTAGATCCATGGTGGAAAACTCCATGAGTGAGTGTTTTTTATTGTTTCTTATTGTTGTAAAAGTTAAATCTATTGTGATAGGAGGAAAAGCCAAGTTGGAGATTAAATAAGAAAAAAAGTTTTGGTTTTGGGTAGGTATCTCCCTATGGAGCAAAGTAGAAGATCTCTTGGTGAAGATCTTGTTCTCTTCATGCTTCTGAGGAGAATCCCATAGGAGAGTTGAAGGAGAAAGCTTAAAAATATTTACCAAACAAGTTATTAGCCTACATAGTATTCCTATTGAAGAATATGCAAATGTACAACTTGAGGAGCAAACATGTCTCTTTTGGAGGAGGTTGAGGACAAGGTGATGACTTTGTTGTGGTTCTTAGAAATAAATAAAAGGGATGTTAATGTGGAATCATACTAACCACATGTTTTTATTCGAGATGTAGAAGAAGAAAAATCCATGCAAAATAAGGAGGTATAGAAAAACCTAAAGCTATACCTATTTTCAAGTAGTTGAGGATGAGGAAGATGAAGATGAAGATGAAGATCCAGATGAACAAGTGAGACCTAGTGTTCCTAAAAGGATAAGGTCATGTGCTTGGACATGTGATAGAGCATGATGCATTTTATATGCATTTTTTAGGATCAAAAACTTAGTAGGTGCATCGATACACCAAGTAGTGTGATGAATTCCCTGGAGTTGTAATTGGTTCACTTATGTCATGGTCATCATGATTGGTAGTTGAAAGCTACATGTAGAATAGCAACTAAAACCTGATATTCCTAAAAGGAGAAGGTTAGTTTTGACCATATAACTTAGGGTGTTGGAGTGTTTTGTATATAATTATGGCATTGGAAAATTAAATCGATGCATGGACTAACATTAGAGTCACATGAGTTGATGTTTTGGAAACATTAGGTAAAGCATGATGCATTTCAAAATCATTCTTGAGGCTTGAAAACTTGGTAGGTGCAAAGACACACTAAGTAGTGTGACAACTTTCCAAGAGTTGTGATTGGTCCAATGATCTTGTGTCATGTTGATAGCTTGATGGCTATGTGGAGAAGTCTAGTTTTGAATTTTATGAGATCTTATCTCCTCACTAATATCAAGAGTGATACATGTACTTGTTGATATTCAAGGAGTTAGAGCATCACCTACATGGTGATATCTTTTAGGGAGAGATAAATACAAAGTGATGAGGCAAATGTGTTTTTAGTTTACATGTTAATGAAATCACGGTATGGGTTGGTGTTGGTACCACACATGTAGTCCAAACATTTTAGTACCTTCATGGAGAGCCAAGTGTTTAGCATAGGTTATTGCTATGTGTTATGACATATTGGATGCAGGCCCAACATGATCATTGTTATGATGGCTTAGGTGATAATTATGTGATGAAGTTGGTAGAAAGAGCAAACCAAGGATAGAGATACACAAGGATGAGGAAGAAAGGAAGTAAACCACTTCTTGTATTTTGAGTTATCTTCCCAAAAACATCCTATAATTATGGATAATACATGTTGTGTCTTATGTATTGGATTCAATAAGAGTAAGAAACCTCATGTTTGCATGGTGACCACTAAACTGGATATTCCCAAGTAGTGGGAGTTGTGAGTGATTCATGGTAGAATACCATTTGGAGGATTGGTCTCTGCATGGAGAAGTGATTTGTCCCTTTAGTGCTGCAATACACTATGGAGGAGTAGATGTTGACAAATCCAGTTAGGGTAGAGAAGATTTAGTAGTGTAAAAAAACATATATTAGGTTTGTGTCAGAGTAGTAG